>OZ007589.1:356766799-357966799 GCA_963931845.1 Maratus michaelseni
TAATTAATCTTTCTTAACAACCTGCAATAAAGTTTGACAGGAGCAACGAAAATGTATTGACGAAAACAAAACATTCACTCACGACTAACTTACTCGGCGCCCACCTCGCAATTAAACATTTGTTTCGACTCTAGAAGGCGTTCATTTACAATAACTTTTTATTTACGCAACACTTTGAATTTCTTAGAAATTGAAATGTCCGCGGCTACCCGACTTCCCCCTATATATATGTGTGTGTGTGCATAAAACAATTTCTGGGAATAGTTTTTTTAACATTATGTGCAATCATGAATATACAAAATAAAACAAATAACTTTACCAGCAGAGTTTAAAATACTTCTGTTATAAAGACCTAAAATAGTTCTCTTATAAGCGCAATGTGCTTAGTTGAGAAGAAAAGCGTCCTTGTAATAATATACACAGTACACTATTCTGAGAAAAAGTAATTTCTTTTTTTTCTTTTTTTTTTTCTTTATACAAATTGTTGCAAAAAAAATATATATATATAAACCAGTAAGAATTTGTAGTAAATATTGGTTTAAATGGAAATCGGTTTAATTCGCTTTTTAAAAATTATATTCAGGAGTAAAATCTTTTAAAATATTACTTTGAATGTTATCATTTTAACTCTTACTATAATAAATGATGCCATCTTAACTTTATAGTTTTTAAATTGATTTCATAATCTGGTAATTAGAAAACATAAAGAAAGTTAATATTTTTACTATCTAAATTTATGAATTATCAAGTAATAATGACAATGATAATAATGATGATGATGATGATAATAATAATAATAATAATAATAATAAATAATAATAATAATAATAATGAGGGTAATAATAATCATAATGATAATGAGGGTAATAATAATATAAACCGGTAAGAATTTTTAGTAAATATAGGTTTAAATGTAAATTCTTTCAATTCGCTTTTTAAAAATTGTATTCATGAGTAAAATCTTTTAAAATATTACTTTGAATGTTATCATTTTAACTCTTACTATAATAAATGAGGCCATCTTAACTTTATAGTTTTTAAATTGATTTCATAATCTAGTAATTAGAAAACATAATGAAAGTTAAAATTTTTACTATCTAAATTTATGAATTATTATCAAATAATAACGACAGTGGTAATAATAATGATAATAATGATAATGATAATAATAATAATAATAATAACAATAATAATAATGAGGGTAATAATAATAATAATAATAATAATAATAATAATGATAATGAGAATGGGGATAATAATAATAATAATAATAATAATAATAATAATAATAATAATAATAATAATAATAATAATAATAATAATAAAGAATTCATTATATTTGAATTTGAACACTAAACAGCATGCTAATTTGTGGATTGAAATTTCTCGTGTTATCAGTAATTTCATCAAACTAACTAAATAAAAAAAACTTTAATTTATTTAATGTTCTAAAATTTTCAGTGTATTTGCTGTAAATTACATATTACCTGAATTTTACTTTTTGATAACGATGTGGGAAAAAATTTATTCCATTAGAAATAGAAAAACTTGTAATCTGGATTTAATCCAAATATAAATTGCTTAAGTCATGATAAAATGGTGTAGTGCTATATGGCTTTCAAGTTTGACTCGGTAAGGAATCCTCAAATGCAGGATAAGCGACATAATTTCATTTTCCTAACATGGAATAAGGTTAGTGACACACTTTTCTGTAGTTTTAACGTGATTATAACAGATGAACATTTTATTACATGATAATAGATGGCGTGGTTATTATAATGTTATTATTTATGAGCCATCTTTATACATATATTTCGCATAATATTTAACCTATTAACGCCAGAATTATTTTTCTCTTAAAAAATGGAAATACTGCATTTCACACCGCTTTTTAGAATAGAAATTTTTGTCTTATTTTATTGAGAAGTTTTTGGTCGTCAAAGAAAGCGAAAGTTTACAGGGGCAATCTTTGAAAGAAAGCATTGCCAAATAATATCAAAATATCTATATATTTTTTAACCTTTTCCAACTTAGTTTAAAGTGTTTATGAATTCAGTTTATGTCTGTCCGTCTGCCGAATGTCTATCTGTCTGGCATTGCCAACTAATATCAAAATATCTATATTTTTCCAACCCTTTTCAACGTAGTTGAAAGTGTTTATGAATTCGGTTTGTCTGTCTGTCTGCCATTTGTTTGTCTGTCCGTGCTCTAACTTGGTAAATATACTCGGACTTTCATGCAATATATAGTGAGGTTTACTTTGGAATGTTCAGTATTGAAAATGAAGTGTGTAGCACTTATAGTTCCTTTACAGGGTCACTCAGAAGAATTCTGTTCCATTATGGTCAATGAGGAAAAATCAATTGCTGTTTATTTTAATGATGTTACACTATTTGAAACAAATTGAAATTGATATACATCCCTAAGGTGCACTACAAGAGATTTACTATAGAATAGGGTGTGCATAGCACTTATAGTTGCTTTAGAGGGACACTCAAAAGAATTCCGTTACATTACGGTCTATGGGAAAAAATCGTTCGCGGTTTATTTTAACAATGTTTCAGCACTTCAAATATATTAAAATTGATATATATCACTGAGGTGCATTACAAAAGACTTACTATAGAATATTCTGTTATAGCATTCATCATTCATTTACGCGGACACACAAAAGTATCCGGTTAAAGTAGTATCCGTTAATAATAATTGCTGGAAGTGCATTTTCATTTGTGGCACGCGTTTTTAAATCAATCTAATTTTTTGCCTATTACTTGGAATGTATACATGCTATAGATAATATACAGGGCAGCACAAAACATCTCGAGTACATTTGCGTTTATTGACGAAAATTGCTGAAGGAGAATTCTCAACTGCGCTATGCATTTTCTAACTGAACTAAATTTAAGCGTTCTATGTAGTATATATTCAAATCTATAGATCATATACAGGATTTCGCAAAACAATACGGATCTTTTTCCGAATATTGTTGGTAATTTCTGAAATTGGATTTTTAAATGTGTTATACACTAAGAGAAATGATGAATGATTCTTATGTTGAATCTTTCAAGAAGTTCAGCATCACTTTAAATTTCATTTTTTAACCTATAAAAATTAATATTTTTCCTAAATTTCATTACATAAAGCGTACTGATTACTATATAACTGTCGTAATCACAAATGCACATTGAAAATTAACGTAAAAAGTATATCATGCACTGAGAAAAATGACACTTTCAAATCTGAGTAAATACATGTTTTTATTTTGTTATGAAACTTTTTGTTTCAAATAGGACGACACAATGCTTTCAATTCTGATATACCAGAAATACTCAGAATATTGAAACATGGACATACTCAAAACTGAGCACATAGACGTCAGTTCATATTCATTTTTGAAACATGAACATACTCATAAAGAATTAGAATCAGTTCAAACTCATTTTTGAAACATGGACATACTCAAAAAGAAGCCATATAGAAGTCAGTTCATACTCATTTTTGAAACATGGATATACTCAAATAAAAGCACATGATGTTTTATTCTTGAGTGTGTGCATGTTTTCAGAAAGTAGTATATACATGTTTCAAACTTGAGTAATTTTGATTCGGAGCCATTTTGACTATGCGACATACTCAGAATTGAGTATTTTTTGCTCAATTTTGAAAATGTCGTTTTTAGAGTGTACGTTTTCCACATAGCTTACTTAGACATTAGACATTAGACCTTATTAAACGGTAAAGATTTCTAAAAGCATTTTGGAATATTTTGAAAGTGTTTCATAATCTATTCGTGACGCATGATTTTTTGTTCTTGTTTAAGTACTAAGACTGTTGGTCAATGAGATCTCAAATTTCTTCGCTAATGTTAAACCTAATGGCGTATAGTACAGTGGTATTTTTAAAATATCTCTTCAGGAAATTAATATTTTTAATTTTTTTTTCTGTGTGCCTTTCTTAAAGGACGTCTTAATTTTTAGTTATCAAAATATTTCTAAAATATATGCTTATTTATAATTGTGTGCAAAATTGAGTAAGACTTTAACTTTTCACATAAAATTTATATATTTGAGAAATATTTTGACAACAGAAAGAAAGAAAAAAGAAAGAAAGAAAGAATCATCTTTTAAACACAGTACACAGAAAAAAGAAGTTTAATATATTAATTTCCTGAGGAGATATTTTAAAAATGAAGATGCATTACACGCCCATAGGTTTAGCATTTGCTATGGCAATTTGAGATCTCACTGACCAAATAGTCTTAAGTAAACTGTAGCATTAGCAGTTACAGCGAATTTTTGGATAATTGTTGATTTACTTTTACGAAAATTTTGCAACTACAGTTATTATTATTACATGTAACAAGGGCTTGACAAATGCGGTTGCTAGGTCGCCACTGGCGACCACATTCTTTTATCTGGCGACCAAGTTATTTAATATGGCTTTTTGTTTCTGTTTTTATTTATTTCTTTTCTTTTTCGTTCTTTTTCTTGCACAAAAATTTACTTAAGGAATGAGCACAAACAGCATTTAGAATATTTATCGGCAAGTTCTTTCCGTTTCAGTAATAAATTGTCAAAAACTCGTCCCGGAACGCTAAAACACACTAAAAATACCACAAAAAATTCTGGAACATTTAAAAATCGCAGAGATAAAATTTACTTTATTGTGATAAAAGATAAAAAAAAAAACATGACTATTTTTACGATTGTCAAAAAATCGCCCCGAATCGCGAAAAAAACGCAAAAAATCGCAGAGGACAAACTTTATCATATTGGATTAAAAAAAATCGAAACTGAATTCCTTTTAGGAACGTACAAAAAACCACCAAAGAAAAAGCTACAAATCCCATAAAAAATCGACAGAAATTTAAAAATTACAGTTGACAAAATGTAATATAATAAGCTAAACGACTGAAACCGGATTCATTTAGCCACTGTTGAAAAATCGCAGCGAAACGCGAAAAAATCGTTAAACAAGAGGAAAAAAAATACTATATTAAACTAAAAGATTGAAACAGGATTCCTTTAAAAAATGTAAAAAAATCGCCACAAAACATAAAAAAATGCTAAAAATCACAAATAATAATAATAATAATAATAATAATTAATTACAAAAATTAATTTAAAAAAATCCGGTACCATTCTTAACTATGTAACTAATAATCATAACTATGCTTGTTATTATTTTTTCTCAAATTATTTCTTAAGGGGGTAGGATACCTTTGAACACGTCGAAAAAGCAAAAAAAATATCCCTATGTTCCAAGCTTCAAAACTTGTGTAATAACTCAAAAATAAAAATCAAACTTCATTTAAATATAAAGTTCGTATTTAGATTTATATTTAAAAATACAGGGTCATTCATAATTCCCTCCGGGGTTTCGAAACATTATATTAAAAAAACGAAGACGAATATGAAAAAAAGAAACATATGAAATTATTCCGAAACTATTCAAGTTTTACTTACATACATTACAGGTGTTCTATGTGTGAACCATTGGTCACACGGCATACATCCATGCGATAGTCCAGTTCCTGCCATACTCCGTTTCTTTAAATCTGAATCAGTGGTGTCAGTTCAACGGGCCTTTCGTAATAAATATCGAAAACAGGGACCAACTGACAAAACAATTCATGTGTGGTACCGGAAATTTAAAGAAACGGAGTATGGCAGGAACTGGACTATCGCATGGATGTATGCCGTGTGACCAAGGGTTCACACATAGAACACCTGTAATGTATGTAAGTAAAACTTGAATAGTTTCGGAATAATTTCATATGTTTCTTTTTTTCATATTCGTCTTCGTTTTTTTACTATAACGTTTCGAAACCCCGGAGGGAATTATGAATGACCCTGTATATATATACTTGTAAATTCATAAATAAATATTGAAATGATAAGTTTAAAATTATATATGATAATAAGAAAAAAAAAACATAACACGTCTTGCGCGCAGTGTTACTAAAAAACTATGCATGACAATTAAAAGAATTTTTCATCACATATTTATTTCTGTTTTCACTTCTTCATTCTGTACAACTTAAAACCAGAAAAAAGTAAGATTTAATTTTTTTTTCTTTTTGTACTGTAAAAATTGAAAATTTTTATTTTTTTTTAAATTTATAAGTTCATATTTTAATTTAGTCAATATTTTTTTATAAATATTCTGGTTTTAGTATAAAGGTACTACTATTATGTATTTATTTTTAGCAACATTTCCTCTTTATATGCATATTTTCAGATTTTATCATACGCGCAAAACGTGTTATGTTTTTTTTGCTCTTATTATCATATATATTTTTTAACTTATCATTTCAATATTTATTTATGAATTTACAAGTATATATATATTTTTAAATATAAATACAAATACGAGCTTTATATTTAAATGAAGTTTGATTTTTATTTTTAACTTATTACACAAGTTTTGAAGCTTGGAACATAGTGATATTGTTTTTGCTTTTTCGACGTGTTCAAAGGTATCCAACTCCCTTAAACTTTTGTGCTTTTTGAAAATTAATGATGGAGAGGGGGGTAAATATTTTTTATTGGCGACAAGAACTTTTTGCTGGTTTCAAGATTTTATCAAACTTGTAAAGCCCTGTATTTAACATTCATCAAATAATGAGAAACGCTGAAAGATAACTTTTAAAATGAGCTATAGAATGAATTCTGGATGCCACGTGTTTAAAACAACAATAAGAATAATTTGAGCAGAAGCTTCTATTTTGGCATATCGCCATTTTAATCTTTCACCCGTGAGTAAAATTTTTAGTTACATAAAAAATTTTACGAACATTATCAAAGAATGTTAATGTTAGTCTAATGAATTCTTTGGTATTATCCAAATCAGAATGCATGTATTTCGAAGCAATGAAGAAATGTTTCTTAAAATTTTAATATGAAAATTGCTTGATATTAAGAGTACAATTTTATACATAACAGTTACTCATTAATGAACGCATAAGTATTCTCAGTTCGAAAAGCATTTTCAATTTGATTACAAAAAAAGGGGGAAAAATCTCAAAATATCTATCGATAAGAATAAGCCGTGTTTTTAGTGCCAGTAAATATTGAAAATTCTTAAAATTCAAAATATTATAACTGGGTAAGTTCTGCTCAAAAAAATGTTTTTTTTTTTTTTTTTTTTTTTTTTTTTTTTTTTTTTTTTAAATCTATATCCCTTTTCAAAGTAACATTTTTATAAGAATATATTTTAGGAAATAGGGGCCGTATAAAAATTATATTTAGTATTTTAATGCTCTGGCTGCTTAATATTATTTTTCAAAATCCTTTCAAACAATACGTAATCTACCAGTATTTCCTTTATTATTACATATTTCAAAACAACATGTATTTGAAATATGCAGTAAATTTATCATTTTCCTTTTACCCCTTGACTGTGGAATTTTTTAAAACAAAATTGCTTCAGAAATTGTGTATTATATAAATTTTTCACAAATGTCTTGCCCGTAGAAATCGTGGGATAAGCGGTCAAAGAGAGGGTTAATATGTCTACAACCCCTTATAATACAAATTCTATATCTAAAACCTATGCTTGATTAATTACGCAAAAAATAGGTTTATTTATACATTTGTATATACATATATTTGTTGTGTTTTGCAATTTTTTAGATCCATCCAGCAGTCGATGAAAAAATATGGCAAGCATCTCAAAATTTAATGCAGTCGTATTATGAAGTTTAAGCAGTAATAGCCGAGTAAAATGTAGATAGATAGAAGAAAAGAGCACGATTGTACTCTAATCCATTTATTTACACCCAATCATCTTTAAAATTCAGGGGGAGTGCTCTCTCTTAGTAAATCTCTGTGTTGAAACATATTAGTACTTTACTAGGTGTCTGATTGCTCACTACAATGCCAGAAACATTTAACACTCATTTCAACGGCAAAAATCTTTTTTCTCTCTCTATGTCAGCTCGTTTTAAGCGAGGAGCGCGCAAGAAGAATTTAGTACTATTGTAACCAATGCATGTTCAATTTCGTCTTGCACTATCTTTTATCTATGAATTAATATTAAAGAAATACGCCTCTCCTATGCTTTTGGCGGAAAAGAATTTTCTAGAACATTATAGAAATTACAAAGCGCGGGAAACTAATAGAATAAATTTCAGCTTTTGCGTATTGAGAATATAAATTTCTTGATAACAAAACAGTTTAAAAGAACGATTTTTTAGACTATTAGGAAAGAGAAAATATGAATTTACACAAATTAAAAGAAATAACAGAGATTTAAATACGGGAATAAATAGGAAATATTTAATATAATAAAAAAATTAAGAAAATAGGTTAAGAAATTAAGAAAATAGGTGTTTTTTAAGAAGAAATATTCTGATGAAATGTGATTTTTACATCTTATTTGTCGGGAAATGAAAAGTGAATTTAAGTAGATTAGGATAAAAAATGTTTTAAATATGGACAGTAATGGAATATTTTATAGAAAGGGAATATTTTAATAAACTAGGGTTGTAAATGAAATATTAATAAAAGGAATTTTTATACAATAAATTTAATAGGGTATGGAATTTTAAATTTTGTAATATATATATAATACACTACTTCCAAAATCATTAAAGGATGTAACAATAGAAACTCAGTATAATACTCACAATTAATTATTAAAAGTTAAAATAAATATTTTAACTGTAAAAAGACAACAACCCCCCCTGTGATAATATTTTAGATAATAATTGTTAATAGAAAAATCGAAAATACATGTTTTATTTTGCTTGTGTAAGTAATAAACTCACAAATGTAGATTTCAAGAACAATCTTACTTATTTTTAGCAATAAGGTATAATCCAATCGTAAAAAAAAAAAAAAAAAAAAAAAAAAAAAAAAAAAAAAAATCTTTAATGATAAACACTCCATGAATACCCCATATTAGAACTGTCGCAAATCATCGTATAAAAATGTAATTGGTGTTAATTAATTAATAATAATGTCTACTAATTAGTATTATACTTAAATTTGGCTTTAAGAATTTTGAATAATAATCCTTACGTATAGAAATTGCACTAAACTTTAAAATGTCCAATACTAACACTCAATTTTGATATCATATTTGTATTCTTTATTAAATTTTACGTACAGATACAAAATGAGCAATTATCCGGTCAAGTAGTTTAGGAATTATGCAAGCTGAAAATTTGGAACTCCTAATGCTAAATTCATTTTTAATCGTTGCAAAACAGATTGCAATCCGATAGTTTTTATAGCATAATTCAATAATAATAATAATAATAATAATAATAATAATAATAATAATACTTTACAGAACTAGTTGTAACTTTGGATTCGCATATATGAAGCTTCTAGAAATCGATTTCTGTTAAAACGTTCATAGATTAATATTCTTATTTTTTGTTCAAAATTAAAGTATATATTTTCGAAATTAATTAAAAAAAATTGTGAAAAGTAACGTATAATTTTTTTAAAGCAGAAATCCATTTCTAGAGACTTCAAATATACAAATGCAAAATTATAGCTTATTTCGCAAAATAGTTTTTGAGTTATGCTTCAAAAACGACCTTCATTGCAATCTATTTTGAAACGATTAAAAATGAACTACTTGACCGAATGTCTTCCCGTTTGGTATCCTCTGGTAAAATTTACTCAAAAATCCAAATATGCTCTCAAAATTAGGTGTTAGTTTCGAAAATTTTAAAATTTGGAACAATTTCTATATGTAGACAAACCCCTAAGCAAAATTTAGGTATAGCATTAATTAGCAGACATTATTACAAATCGATTGGTACCACTCACATTTTTATACGATGATTTCCTACAAAGTTAGTATGCGGAGATGTATTTTTTTCCCAACGAATGTATATTTAAATAATTTATTCTTGTGATGTGATTTGATGGTATGCTTATCAACATTGCGTTAGATTTGGTATACGTTACGTTCTTTAAAGAAATAAAAAGAATGAGTCATCGTAAAATAAAGTATAATACTAAAAAAGAAGATAAAATAAACAATAATGTAATTAAATAAAAAAAAATAAACGTATCTTTATATTAAAAAAAAAATATTTTTTTTTAAACTAAATTAAAAGGCACTCCAAAAACGTCATTTTCAAAACTGAGCAAAGAATATTCAAATCTGAGTATGCCGCATAGTCAAAATGGCTCCAAATCAAAATTACTCAAGTTTGAAACATGTATATACTCATTTCTGAAAACATGCACACACTCAAGAATAAAACATCATGTGCTCCTATTTAAGTATGTTCATGTTTAAAAAATGAGTATGAACTGATTTCTATGTGCTCATTTTTGAGTATTTCCATGTTACAAAAATGAGTTTGAACTGATCCTAATCATTTTTGAGTATGTCCATGTTTCAAAAATGACAATGTACTATGAGTATGTACTATGTGCTCAGTTTTGAGTATGTCCATGCTTCAATATTCTGAGTATTTCAGAATTGAAAGCATCGGATCTTCCTATTTGAAACAAAAAGTTTCATAACAAAATGAAAACATCGATTTACTCAGATTTGAAAGTGTCATTTTTCTCAATGTGATTGGTAAATATGTCGTATGAAACGATATTTTACAACTGAGTGAAAAATTGTCCAGACCAGGAGTCGAACCTTAGATCTCTGACTTAAATTGCCAACTGGCAAATATATCATACAAATTGATATTTTGCTTACTGAGTGAAAAAGTATCCATGCCGGGAGTCGAACCCAAGACCTCTGGCTTAAACTGCATGTTATCCATCGTTTAATGGAGTTCCATTACCTGCGGTATATTCTATTGAGCTGTATACATGGTATACCAAATGCATGCTATTGCCACAAAAGGTTAGCTGAGTGAAATGTGTCGGTTGGTTGTCGGTCTAGGTTGTCAATAGGAAGAGTCTTGACAATTTAAGCCAGTGGCCTTGGGTTTGACTCCCGGCAGGGACAATTTTTCAATCAGTTAGAAAAATATCAATTTGTATGAATCTTTATGTATTAAAATAAATATTCTAAATTTGAATTATTAGATAATATGGTTAAATTTTACGTTTTATTAATTTTGTAACACAGATAATTTAAAAGTGTTTAATTTAAGTGTCAAACGTAATTACCTTAAATTTAAGCGATAATTTATTTAAACTGAATTCAGTTAAAGAATTTGTAAATATCAACGATAACTGTTGACGTTAAAAAATAATTTATATTAAAATTGATCATTTGCATTAAAGAGCTATGGACTTTTTTTCAGATACTTTATGATTAAAAAAACTAAAAATAACTACAAAATAAATAGATTTTTACGTGGCTGGCTAGGTTTGAAACTTCTGGCTTGAAAATTGGTGGCACTGAGTGTTTATTTTCTGTTCAAAATCTATCATAAAATATGCCCTATTACTGCTGATATAATGTCATACGATTCTTAGTAAATCAAGTATTATTGTGGCGTAAAGTATCTTTTCTAGATTTCTTTTAACTTATCAATAGACATATCGAATACAACTAAGATGCAGGCTATAATATTAGATTTAATTTCGCATGTGAAAATTAAAAATTTTTTTATATACAAATACAAACTGTTATTCTGATTTTAAATCTTTACGTTTTTAATACTTATCACATATTTGTTAATTATTTTCTTTTATACAGACCATGCATTACAAATTAGTAAGAAAGCTTATGATTTTACAAAACAGTACTGTGATAAATAATCATGTTCTCAACATATTAAATTAAAAAAAATGGAAGCAAAAACTTGCTGGAAGCTTGAATTCTGAATAACGTTATGATTATTTAATGAATAATAATTATCTGCAGTTAATGCATGATACAAAAGGTATTTACATATCTTTTCAGTGGGAAAATATTACATATTTTTTAATTAAAGAAATTAGAGATTATGTGGTATAATATTACCATTATTACGTATCAGTAACAAACATTACGTATCAGTAACAAACAGCATTCAGGAAAGAAATAGATAGAAAAGTGTTTAGATAAATTTTAAAAGAAATAAAATGTTAAAAGAATAGCATTTATTATACGATTAGAATGAACTGTTATTAAAAAAAACGAAAAAAAAAACAGGTTTTTTATAATTTAATATTGTAAAAATAAGTGTTTAATCAATATACTTAAAAGTATAAAAAATATCAAACAAATATAAAAATTAGCAGTATTATGGAAAAAGTATGTAATGCATTCTTAAATAATTGCTAATGAAAAAATAATTAATAACTTTAGAAAAAAATAATCATTAACACTTTTGGCTGGATATATTAATCTTCCTCATGAAATTGCTTCTCATTTACTACACATGTATTCTAAAACTATGTCTCGCAACTCAATTATGAAATCTATTTCACAACATCAAATTTAAAAGTAAGGTCCAAATACATAACATATTGTTCAGGAAAGCCAACAATCAAGTTCATTACAATTTTTCTAATATCTATATTTATATAATACATAAGTTTAAACTCACTACCTTAATTTCAAATATTAATTTAAAATAATCTTACAAAATTCAATTACCTATTTCCCAAAAAAAAAAAAAAAAAATATTTTTAGTAAAGCATAATTTTTAACAAGGATTAGAATTAATAGAAGTATAATAAAAATATTTAAAATATTATAAACATTAACAAAGCTGATTTTCTTTGAAAATTGAAATATTAATATGATTACATAAAATATATACTCACCTTCTCGAAGAAATTTCACACAAAGGATAAACAAAAGTAAACTTTTAAGAACAAACGAACTTTAAAAAGTTTTAGTACCATTTTTCTACTTTACTAGTAAGTCAAATTGTTACAATAAAAATAATGTTTTTTTTTATGTTTCGTTTATTTAATTTAAAATAACAAAATTGTTATCTCAAAATAAAAATGCTACATGATTCCGCTACATGATTAATGATTAATTAAACTGAAAATTTATTTAAAAAAAATAAAAGGAATGCTGATTGTTGTTGTTTTTTCAGTTTTATATTTTTAATTTAATTTACAAACCTACGATTTTTTTTTTAAATAATTATTTTCCAAAGTTTATAAAAATTGTTCATAAGCATTACTGTACATTCAAAATAATTTGAAAATTATAATTATAATTAATAAAATTAAAAATAAATAATTTTAACATATGAGTTTATAATCAGAAATAGGAATTAAAACATATATATCTATTCTCAAATTTAATGATTTAATTTTTAGAAAATTAGCAATTAAGACATATTTATTTTCTTTTATTTATATTAAACAAAATGCAATCGCTTTGACACATTTATTTATTTTATTAAACCTTTTTCTTCTTTTAATAATACTAATAATATGAATAATATTGTTATGTTTATTTTTTTCATTTATATTAAACAAAATGATAATATTATATTAAACAATAGCTTTGACACATTTGTTTATTTTATTAAACACTTTTTCCTCTTTTAATAATAATAATAATAATATTGTTAAGATATTTTTATTTTCTCCTATTTATTTTAAACAAAATACAATAACTTTTGCAAATTTGTTTCTTTTATTAAAAAAATTTCTACTTATATTGTACGCATGAGTATATATATATATATATTTGAGATGTTAAAAATTTTCTTTGCTTTTTCTACTAAACTGGAAACCGTTAAAAACATATATTTATAAAAATGTAAGCAATGAATAAATTTCTTTTGCAAGCAATGAATAAAATCATAATTTTATTTCATCAATGATTTTATATTGAATTTCTTTACTTGCTCTCAATTCATTTAAGATAGATATTTTTTTGTTTAAAGATATATTTAAGTATTTAACCGTAGAAAAACAATAAGTTAAAAAAATTAAAATGTTTTACTCAAACATAAACGTATGATTACAAAACATTTTAAAATAATTGGATTTATCCTTTACTTATACTACCTGACTCCTTTCTCCACCTCTCATTCATGTTTTCAAAAATGATGTTACCACATTTCAAAACAGACAACACAACCTCTTGAAGAAAAAAACGTGCAAATCGGTCCGCAGACACAAACAGTTTTGGCACCTACGATTGTAACAGCTGAAAACGTGTGTCAAAATATTATGGTGACACTCTCACATCATTGGTCGTCTGCTGATCTTCCTTTCAACTCATATTTGGCATGATATCGCCGCCTTGGCGCTATATTTAATAGAATCCCCCATTTCCTTACCTCTTCTTACGAGACGTAAACACGCAATAAAGTAATTTATATAAATTCATATTATCAAAATCCCGCGCTCCTGAATGCAGATGAAGCCAATGTATTATGGAAACCGATGTGAGAAAAATGATAATGAGTAAGTTTACTAATAGAAGCCCATGTTCGCCAAATTTAGTTCAGGAAATTTTTAATATTTTTTTTTGGTAATTTGATTCCGGAAATTTAAAAACCTTGACTCTTTTTAACCAAGGTTTCGGTGTTATATTCAGACAACTTAGAAAAATAATGAAAGCAGTATTCTAAACACGGAGAACAGTACTGTTACATATGTTCATTTGTATAAAATCGACTTAAGTACGAGGTTATGTACTTTTGCAGTTCAAGGGAGTGGTTCTATAAGTAATTTAATTATTTATTACACATTAATAATAGTCATTTATTTATTCTGTCAAAAAATATTCATTACAATTAGTTAAAAATATCGTTGTATGAAATGAAATTATTGTATATAGATTTTAAAAACATTGATAATAATAGCGGCCGCGTTTGATACTAGTCAATCATTTAATATCAAAATAAAAATATTATGTAGGGTGTGTTAAAATATTTAGTACAAAAGTTTAAGAGGCTACTTCACTCAGGCGAAAACACCCGCTCGCTAATGTTAATCCTATGGGGGAGGGGGGATTTACGATATCTCGTCTGCATTTCAATACTTTTTAATGATTTTTTTTTTCATTGGATACCTGAGATTAATCTCTATGCACGCTCCTTTGTACTTTTTTTTTATTTTTATTGCAGTTTTTTTAAATCGGGGATACTTTCACTTTCGAAACCGGTTCCGAAAGTGAAAGCACCTTAATAAAAAAAAACTTGTAATCAAAATCGAAAAAGTACAAAGGAGCATGCATAGAGATTGACCCCGGGTATCCAATGCATTAAAAAAAATCATTTAAAAATATTGAAATGCGAATGAGATATTAAATTATTTCCCCCATAGGATTAATATTAGCGAGCGGGTGTTTTCGCCCGAGTGAAGTAGCCTCTTAAAGGGGGTTATTATTCATGTTAAGACATACATTTCTTTTTCCTTTTCTTTTTCCTTTTCTTTCTCTTCTCTCTCTCTCTCTCTCTCTCACACACTCCCTCTTTTTTAAATAGGAAACCAAGGTTGCAATCCACTTTATCAGTATAAAATAAAGTTTTTTTTCACTGAAAGCTGTACTCAGATTTTCGTCCAAGTCTTTAACGCTAATGAAGATATTTTTAAAATATACAGATTTGAACATAAATTAATGTAATATATTTGAACTCAAATAAATTTGAACAAACTAATTTTGCTTTGTGTGAAATTTGGTGACATAAAAGAGAAATTTCTGGAAGTGTAATATAATTTGATCGGTGGCATCTTATGTCCAGTCAATCACCTTCTGAATTATGTAGCGTTGTTTTTTTTTTTTTTTTTTTTTTTTTTTTTTTTTTTTTTTTTTTAAATGGCTGCACTTCATGTTATGTTATCATATTTCAGAGGAGGCAAAGTATGTCTGTTGAAAATAACGGTACACTATCTTCATTATCAGTAAAGCTATGAAAGAAAATCCTGTCTAAAACGACATTTTCAAAACTGAGAAAAAAGTTCCGAAATCTGAGTATGTCGCATAGTCAAAATGGCTCCGAATCAAAATTACTCGAGTTTGAAACATGTATACACTCATTTCTGAAAACATGCGCACACTGAAGAATAAAACATTATGTGCTCATATTTGAGTATGTCCATGTTTCAAAAATGAGTATGAACTGACTTCTGTGTGCTCATTTTTGAGTATATCCATGTTACAAAAATGAGTATGAACTGATCCTAACCATTTTTGAGTATATCCATGTTTCAAAAATCAGTATGAAGGGACCTTTATGTGCTCAGTTTTGAGTATGTCCATGTTTCAATATTCTGAGTATTTCTGGTATTTCAGAATTGAAAGCAGTGGGTCGTCCTATTTGAAACAAAAAGTTTCATAACAAAATGAAAACATCGATTTATTTAGACTTGAAAGTGTCATTTTTTTCCTCAGTGTAAGTGGCTTACGACTCGTAGTTTTCTTTATAAACATTGTTTGTCTTGACGTGTATTATTAACTTTATACATTTGTATCAATAGCTTTGAGATAATGTATATATTTTTAAATCCTGCAGGGAATCTAATGTGTTGATGTATAAATTAACTCAGCCATTGGTTAACATTCACTAAATCTTTCAAGGCAAAGTACTTTTAAGACTAGTGTTGCTAAAATGTTAAAATGATTGAATGACACCAGGATTTACGAACAAATTTATTTGAAAATATGTAAAAACTTTTATTCACGTACATTATACAAGAAAAATTTTATTTCAAAATTGAGTACAGTGTTTCTAGTCACAATTATCAATGTTATTCGTCACAACATCTATCATACAAATTATCGTAATAAATTATAAAAAATAAATGTAAAAAATAATATAAAAAATCACAGAGCAGATAGTCGTCACAAAATATTTTAACGAAATAAATAGTATTTTTTTTATATGAAATAAAAAAGTTGTTAGATTTCGTAAATTATAAATATTTGCCATTGTAAAAAATATTTTTTTATCTGAACTTTTACAATACCTTTTAAAATTTACTTTTGTACTTTTACAATTACCTTTTCGCTGATCGGTTACATTAATGGGTATAATATCATTTTACGTGAGCTTTTCATGTCTGCAATTTTACGTTTCTTTACATTATATATAAAGGGGAATAACATATTTTTAAGTCATCTCTTAGAAAGAATAACAGCTATTTAGTTTGAAAAAAATTTCTCTCAGATATTTTGTTTCTCAATTAGATTCATTTTCTTACTTTTTAGCTTCAAAATAAGCTATCCAATGTTATAACCGAAATTTTAAGACTGTTTTTAAAAATTATATGTACACTGAGAAAAATAACACTTTCAAATCTGAGTAAATCGATGTTTTCATTTTGTTATGAAACTTTTTTGTTTCAAATGTGACGAACCAATACTTTCAATTCTGAAATACCAGAAATACTCAGAATATTGAAACATGGACATACTCAAAACTGAGCACATAGAGGTGAGTTCATACTCATTTTTAAAACATGGACATACTTAAAATGACTAAAATAAGTTCAAACTCATTTTTGAAATATGGAAATACACAAAACTGAGCACATAGAAGTCAGTACATACTAATTTTTGAAGCATGGGCATACTCAAATAGGAGCACATGATGTTTTATTCTTGAGTGTTTGCATGTTTTCAGAAATGAGTATAGACATGTTTCAAACTTGAGTAATTTTGATTCGGAGCCATTTTGACGATGTGACATACTCAGATTTGAGTATTTTTTGCTTAGTTTTGAAAATGTCGTTTTTAGAGTGTAACATTATATTTATGTCCTTTAATATAATTAGCATTTTTAAAAGTTTAATAAATCCATTCTGTTTAATTAAACATTTATTTTTTAATTCCATGCAATTAATTTACATTTGTCTCAGAAAAATGTAATCTCTATTAAGGCATATTCGTTTAGTTGAACAGTAAGAAGAACTATGTCTACCAAAAAGTTCTATTAATCTATATTGCAAGAAAAGAAATCTGTCACGGTGACTGCACCACAGGGCCAGGAATTAAAGTAATATCTTCAGATTTTGATGTAAAAAATATATTTTTTCTTTTTTTGTAACCTCCGTTACTCCAATTTCAATTTTAAATTCTGATTTAAAGATAAGATTTTCTTTCACATTTTATAAAAATATCTAAAATAAAATTACATAAACAACAAACTTGTTTATTTCAATACAGTTATTGAAATTAACAAAAGTAATTTATTAATTTTAACCTCATCTGTAATGTTTTTACATTTTTTAGTCTAAATACAACTTTCACAACTTAATTTTAAAATTGATTTTTTTTTTTTTATACAGGTGCAAATTTTATAGAAATTATCCGTATATTTAATCAATATTGCTGTTATTCAGTAAAGCGTGTATCTTAAAAAGGGTGAAAAATACCTTAAATAGCCGGTGTAAAATTGGATGCACTTTAATAATAACAAGAACAAAAAATCATGCGTCAAGCATAGATTATGTAACACTTTCCAACGCTTCCAAAATAATTTTATAAATCATTACCGCTTAATAAGCTGAAAGATAACATCTAAGTAAACAGTTTGGAAAACGCATAACATATTTAAAAACGTAATTTCAGGAATTTCCAACATATACAATATTCGGAAAAATATCCGAATACTTTTATTCAGCCCTGTATAGGATCTATAGATTTGCATATATACTACATAGGATGCTAAATTTTAGTTTAGTTAGGAAACGCGTAGCACAGTTTAAAATTCTCCTTCTGGAGTTTCTGTCAATAAACGGAAATGTGTTCGCGAACTTTTGTGCTGCCCTGTATATGATCTACAGAATTTATACACACCAAGTAATAGACAAAAAGTCAGCTAAATTTAAAATTGCGTTCAGCAACTTAAAACACACTTCCAAGAATTATTGTTATCAGACAGTAAAGAATTCTTTTGTGTGTCCCTGTAAATGAACGATGACTGCTATACACACAATATTCTGTAGTAAGCCTCTTGTAATGCACCTTAGTGATATATATAAATTTCAATGCGTTTAAAATAGTGAAACATTATTTAAATAAACCGCAGACGATTTTTCTCCATACACGTAATGTAACGGAATACTTTTGACTGTCCCTGTAAAGTAACTATAAGCGTTATGTACACCCTATTCCATATTAAGCTTCTTGTAATGCACCTTAGTGATATATATCAATTACAATGTGTTTGAAATTGTGTAACATCATTAAAATAAACCGCAAATGATTTTTCCCCATAGACCGTAATATAACGGAATTCTTTTGAGTGTCCCTGTAAAAAAACTATAAGAGCTACACACTTCAGTTGAAATAGGGAACATGCTATAGATGACGACAATAACATATAAAAATTGCAAGGCAATCCGAGCATATTTACGGGAGTTAGAGCACGGACGATGGCCAGACTTCAGACGGCAGACGGCCATACGGCAGACAAACCGAAGTCATAAACACTTTTCAACTAGTTTGGAAAGTGTTAATATTAAAAAATATTTTAAAATTATATTTCGCAGGCAGTTACATATAAATGTAAGCGGATTCTGTTGCTTTTATCACAGTTGGTGGTGATAATGCCCTGCGCTAAAATTTGTTCACTATGTGTATTAGATTAGATTTATGTGACGTGCAGGGAAGCCCGAGCTATGCTCGGTCAAAATTAGCTTTGAGTTACAATAACCTGACGCATGACCAAAATGACCCACTAATCAAATTTTCTCAAACATGTGACCTAGCCCAACAATCTTCTCGTGCCCGAAAACCATAGGATGCAAAATTTAGTGTAATTAGTCTGAGCCGTTTTTAAGATAAAATAGCTTGACCCATAATGACTCATGACCAAAATGACCCACTAATCGAATTTTCTCGAACACGTGACCTAGCCCAACAGTCTTCTCGTGCCGAAAACCATAGGATGCAAAATTTAGTGTAAATAGTCTGAGCCGTTTTTCAGATAAAATTAGCTTGACCCACAGTGACCCAAAAATGACCCACTAATCGAATTTTCTCAGACATGTGACTTAGCTCAATGATTTTGTCGTGCCCGAAACACGAAGGATACAGAATTTAATCAAAATCGTTAGAGCCGTTTTTAGATAAAATTAATTTTACCCGCGTTGACCCAAAAATGACCCACTAATCGAAAGTTCTTGAACATGTGACCCAGCCCAATAGCCTTCTCGTGCCCGAAAATGGTAAGATACAAAATTTAGTCAAAATCACTTGAGCCGTTTTTTAAATAGAATTAGCTAGACCCTGACCCTTGATGACCAAAAATGACACACTAATAGAATTTTCTCGAACACGTGACCTAGCCCAATGGTTTTCTGGTGCCCATAAACGATAGGATACAAATTTTCCTCAAAATCGTTAGAGCCTTTTTTAAGATAAAATTTGCATATATATATATATATATATATATATAACCACACAAGATTTGCTCGTATTAGAGTCTATATTTGATAAAGAGATGTTTTGGTCTGACATAAATTAAAAATTAATTTCTAAGTCTATTACAACTTTACTGTTATATGCTTTTATGCTAATGCTATAAATTAATTCAGAGTTTAATGTCATTAATGTCATTCATAGGTTTTTCACACTTACACTATGGATACACTTATATAAGTGTGTGTATATAAATGATACATCATCAGTGAAACGTGTGGCGTCGCACTCTAAAAACGACATTTTCAAAACTAAACAAAAAATACTCAAATCTGAGTATGTCGCATAGTCAAAATGGCTCCGAATCAAAATTACTCATGTTTGAAATATTATACTCATTTCTGAAAACATGCACACACTCAAGAATAAAACATCATGTGTTCATATTTGAGTATGTCCATTTTTCAAAAATGAGTGTGAACTGACTTCTATGAGCTCATTCTTGAGTGTGTCCATGTTTAAAAAATGAGTATGAACTGACCCTAATTATTTTTGGGTATGTCCATGTGTCAAAAATGAGTATAAACTGTAGTGTTTAGTTGGAAATGTAATTAATAGATGGCAGCACCACAGCGAACTACGTCATCTACCGGTATTAAGTTTTGTTTACTGAAAAATGTATCTGTTACGTCTGCTGTGTTTGATGTACGTGTTTGTGATTTAAATGTAAATTAAACGTCTTTAAAGTCCACCTCGAGTAATTAATAATGATGTTGCTTCAATTACTTTAATTTAAGTATATAATATATAATATTATGGCGACGCAGGTCAAGTTTCTCACCGGAATTAAATTGAAAAGAAATTCCAACTAATTCGCAAAATAACGAAGCTTCGGGTATTACATCTACAAGAGTATACGCTGTAGAGTAATATTCTAAATACGTACGTCATTTCGAGGGTGGTAAGTGCTGACATTTTTTTTCTTCTCTGCAATAAATAAAAAGTAATAATGTTTGCAAATTTTAAGGATTTAACGATTCCATAGAATCGTTTCAATCATATGTTAAGAGATTGGAACAGAGTTTTTTATTACATGATGTTGAAGAAAAAAAAGGTACCTGCCATTATTTCATGTATGGGGTCTAAATTATATACTTTGCTGTCAGATTTAACTTTTCCTAAAAATCCTGAAGCATTAAAATATGAAGAAATAGTTGAAATTCTGTTAAAGCACTTAAGCCCCGCCCCTAATAAATTTTGTTCTAGAATTAAATTCCGTAATTCTTATCAAAATGAAAACGAATCTATACAAGATTTTGTTTCAAAATTAAAGAAGTTAACTACATTCTGTGCTTTTGCTGGTGAAACATTAAATGAAAATTTGTTGGAACAATTTCTGAGAGGTTTAAAAAATGAAAGTATCCAAAGTAAATTACTTTCACAAATAGATGATTTAACTTTTGAGAAAGCTATTGAAAAAGCAATTATTTTGCAAAATAACGAATATGACATTTCTGAATTGAAACACAAAAATTTAAATGTCAATAAATTAGCAAGTTCTAAAAATTTCCAACCGAATAAAATCTCAAATCATTTCCAGAAACCGAAAATTAACAATGTAAATAAGGGGAATTTTGAAGTAAATAAAAATAAATTACAATGTTATAGATGTGGAAATCCATCACATCTTGCCAACAAGTGTAAGCATATAAATACTATTTGTAAAATATGTCAAAAAAGAGGCCATTTTGGTAAAGTATGTAAAAGTAATTCTCAGAAACAAACAAATGTATTGCAAACTGTCGACATTTTATCTGTCAGCCATGATAAAAGTTCTACACCTATAAAAGTGTGGGTTTTAATTGAAAACAAAGCTAAAGCTGAAATGGAGGTAGACACGGGCTCCGGAATTTCGGCGGTACCTATAAATAGTTTTCGGAGAATTTTTCCGAATAATAAAATTTTTCCACCAGACGTTCAGTTGAGAACTGCAACGGGTGAGGTGTTTACAACTGTGCGGTATGTAACAGTAGATGTTTCTTATGCAAATATTACTAAAAAGCTTAAATTGTATTTAATTAAAGAAGATAATTTCCCACTTTTATTTGGCAGAGACGGGGTAGCTGCATTTAATTTGTTTCCCACTAATTTTAAATCTGTGTATGTCAATGAAATTGCAAATTCTACTGATAAATTGAAAGCATTATTAAATGATTTTTCTGATTTATTTTCGGATAAAGTAGGGGAAATAAAAGGTTTGAAAGCAGAACTTTATCTAGAAAAAGGTTCTACGCCCATATTTTGTAAGGCTAGAACAGTTACTTATGCTCTACGTAATGCAGTAAATGATGAAATTCAAAGGTTACAGGATGAGGGTATTATTAAACCTGTCACCAGTAGTAAGTGGGCAACTCCTATAGTTCCAGTGGTAAAACCTAATGGTAAAATACGTTTATGCGGAGACTTTAACCCTTTCAGGGGCAAGCAATTGTACTCCTGTAACGTTGAATTCACACCGGTATTTACGAAAGAATTTAGTTCAAAATAAGGAAAAGCAATTTTTCAACTTTTTCCCGTCAAAGTTAAAAAAGTAAAATTTAATTAAAAGTGTCTGGTTTGAATCGTATTAAAATTAGGTGGTATATAATATATACCACCGCCCCTCAAAGGGTTAAAGTTACAGTAAATAAATTTTTGAAGGTGGAAAAATATCCTTTACCTAGGGTAGAGGACATGTTAGCTACTTTAGGTGGTGGTTTACATTTTATTAAAATTGATTTAAATCAAGCTTATCTTCAGTTACCTGTAGACGAAAAATCACAGGAATTGTTAACTATAAACACTCCGAAGGGCTTGTTTCAATTTTTAAAGTTACAATGGGTCTTACTAGCTCTTCAGCAATTTGGCAAAGATCTATTGAACAAATATTAAGTGGTATTGATGGTGTCACTGTGTTGTGTTACAGGGGAAACGGATGAAATTCATTTAACAAGGCTAAAACAAGTCTTAGAAAGATTACGTGAATATAATATTAGGATAAATAAAGATAAATCAATTTTTCTGGTTGACCATATTACATATTGTGGTTATAAAATTGATAAGCAAGGTATTCATAAAACGCAAAATTGAAGCTATTGTCAATGCTCCTAGACCAATTAATGTGTCACAAGTTAAAGCTTTTTTAGGCTTAGTCACATATTATTCTAAATTTGTACCAAATTTATCTGCAATTGCTCATCCTTTAAATCAATTGCTCAAAAAGAATGTAAAATTTATTTGGTCTCCTGTTTGTGAACAAGCATTTAAAAATATAAAAAATGAAATTATTTCAGAAAGAGTTCTTACATATTTCAACCCTAAATTGCCTTTAGTGTTAGCAACAGATGCTTCTCCATATGGTATCTCTGCAGTTCTTTCGCATGTGATGCCAGATAACGTGGAAAAACCAATTGGTTTTGTGTCCAGAACGCTTACTAATGCAGAAAAAAGTATAGCTAGGTGGATAAGGAAGCACTAGCTATTATCTTTGGAGTAAAGAAATTTTTTCAATATTTATATGGTAATAGGTTTACTTTATTTACAGATAGCAAACCACTCGTGTCCATATTTTCTCCAAATAAAAGTATTCCTGTTCTTTCAGCTGCTCGGATGCAAATATATGCATTATACTTACAAGCGTTTAAATATGATATTCGCTATAAGAAAACATCCGAACATGGAAATGTCGATGCTCTTTCACGACTTCCATTACGTAGTGAAGATTTACCCCCACAATAAAATTCAAGTAATGTAATTGATGAATCTGAATTTTTTCAAATTAACCAAATTTCTACGTTGCTTCTAAACGCCAAATCAATTGCTGTAGCTGCAAAATCTGATCCTTTATTACGTCAACCTTTTCATCATCTAATTTCTGGTTCTCCAATTCCTAAAAATTTACTTTTTGGTGGCAAACAAGAAGAATTTACTCTTCAACATAGTTGTATTTTAAAAGGATGTAGAGTAATTATCCCATAAGTTCACCGCAAACAAATTTTACGTGATTTGCACTTTGGACATTTCGGTATAGTGAAAATGAAGTCCTTAGCTCACAGTTTTGTTTGGTGGCCAGGGATTGACCCAGATATTGAAGATCTTGCACGAAATTGCACTACTTGTGTCAATTTAAAAAATAATCCTCCTAAGGTAAATACTCATCATTGGGAATGGCCTACAGCTCCATGGCAAAGAATTCACATAGATTATTTTGGTCCTGTGATGGGTAAAATGCTTTTGCTTGTGGTTGATGCTCATAGCAAATGGTCTGAAGTTTTTATTGTTCCTAATACAACGTCAGAACATACAATTACTTGTCTTTCTTCTCTTTTTGCCAGATACTGGTATCCTATATCTCTGGTATCTGATAATGCAAAACAATTTACTTCTGAAGAATTTGAGACATTCTTGAAGAATCATGGGGTTAAACATAGGTTTAGTGCACCATACCATCCAGCTACAAATGGTCAGGCAGAGAGATATGTACAAATTCTCAAAAGATGGTTAAAAGCCTTATCTTCTGAAGCTAGTACTTTACAGATGAAAATAAATAACTTTCTTTTACAATATAGAAAGATGCCTCATGTTACTGCGGGGGAAAGTCCTGCATCTCTATTTCTAAAACGAAATATAAGAACGAAAATAGATTTGATAATTCCAAATGTTACAATTTTGTGCATGATAAACAAAATGCGAGAAAGGTCAATTCTAAAGTAAAAGAATTTCAAATTAACCAGAAAGTGGCTGTAAGAAATTATACTCCTGAAACCAAGTGGAAAATTGGTCGCATTATTGCAAGAGAGGGCAAGTTGCATTATAGAATTCAAGTTGGTTCGAATATTTGGAAAAGGCATGTTGATCAGATAACTAATGTCGATTCGAAGATACATCTAACTAATGATTCAAATTCTGAAGAGAGTGGTACAGAAAGTCACAAAAGTGATAATGCAGTTGTTAATCAGAGTGATTCTCAGCTAATGCCTCCTAGTGTTCCAGATTTTCGAACAGCTGACTCTGTTGTCCCATCTGCTCCAAATCCTAAACCAGATGACTTTGTCCTCCCAAATACTCCAAGTCCTGCTCCAGTGGACTCTAAAGTGATCCCTTCAGTTCCAAAAACCATGGTGCCCAATACTTCTATTGATGATGCTAAAGATACTTTAATTAACTCTTCTTCTTCCCAACAGGTACCTAGAAGATCCACCAGGAAAAGAAAAGCTCCATGTAAGTTTCCAAATTAAGGAGGTATGTGGTGTTTAGTTGGAAATGTAATTTATAGATGGCAGCACCACAGCGAACTACGTCACCTACCGGTATTAAGTTTTGTTTACTGAAAAATGTATCTGTTACGTGCGTTGTGTTTGACGTACGTGTTTGTGATTTAAATGTTAAACGTCTTAAAATTCCACCTCGAGTAATTAATAATGATGTTGCTTCAATTACTTCAATTTAAGTATATAATATATAATATAAACTGACCTCTATGTGCTCAGTTTTGAGTATATCCATGTTTCAATATTCTGAGTATTTCTGGTATTTCAGAATTGAAAGCATTGGATCTTCCTATTTGAAACAAAAAGTTTCATAACAAAATGAAAACATCGATTTACTCAGATTTGAAAGTGTCATTTTTCTCAGTGCGTGATGTACTTTTTACATTAGTTTTCAAAGTACATTTGTGATTACGACAGTTTATATAGCAATCAGTAAGCTTTATGTAACCAAATTTATGAAAAAATGTAATTTTTATATGTTAAGAAATGAAATTTAAAGTGATGCTGAACTTCTTGAAATATTCAACATAAGAAACTCATATTTCGAAAATTTATTTGATAGAAACAAGGCCTCTTAACGAACTTAGCTCTCTGTACGTTTTAAAATCAAATTTATGATTGAAATTTTATATTAAAAAGAAAGTTTATATCTTCATGGATATAAGAACTATTCTTACACAAATGCGTAAAAAAATTGCATAGGTTGTGATCAAATCCCCTCCGAAAAATAAGAATTCAAACATGTTCTTTACATCTCTGAAGAACAAATTGGCAAGTATTTCTCTAAAAACGACTTTTCGACAAAACGTCTGAAATCGAAAATGCAAGGTGACGTTAAGCTATATAGTGTATAAGTTAATGGATTTCGACTCCATTTTTTAAAAACAATTACCTGTGTTACTAGGAAATAATTTTTATTTCAAAATGATCGATTTTAATTTTACCTTAGAAATTCGTTTTGGCGATATCATAGATATTCGCTTTGGCGAACTTTGCCGAAACAATATTTTATGCGGATGGTTGTAGAAAAAGATGTATTGCGGAAGAACACGAACAATTTTATATATAAATATTTAGACCAAACATCAAAATTTGTATTATATTTTTGCTCAGAAGAATTACACTTCCTTGGCCCAGTTAACTTCAAAAATCATCTACGAAAAGCTGATTTATTGACTAGTGAGACCTTCGGTGAATAGAGCAGATAAATTACTTTATCAAATCATAGAACTCTAGTATTACTTATGAAAAATAACTTTGGACAGTGACAAATTGAAAAATATTCCGAGATTTTCTATTTGTCACATTTCTTTTGGATTATTTTTGTCACATCACACACACACACTCATATACTTACACATTTGAATTTGTGTAGTAATTTTGTAACTGGAATGCCAAACAATATGTGAAATATTATCTATATCGCCTGAGCAGTACATAATTTTTCTACCATTTCAATTTCGTTTTCCTATAGCATAATTTCTTAATATCTTTTATATTGCTGAGAATACCTATTTTGATAAAATCATATATTCTAATACGAGCAAATCTTGTGTGTGGTTATATATATATGCAAATTTTATCTTAAAAACGGCTTTAACGATTTTGACGAAATTTTGTACCCTACCGTTTTGGGGCACAAGAAAACCATTGGGCTAGGTTACATGTTCGAGAAAATTCGATTAGTGGCTCATTTTGGGTCATTTTGGGTCATGGTCAAGCTAATTGTGTCTAAAAACGGTTCAAACGATTTTGACGAAATTTTGTATCCGACCATTTTCGGGCACGAGAAGGCTATTGGGCTGGGTCACATGTTCGAGAAAATTCGATTAGTGGCTCATTTTGGGTCATTTTGGGTCATGGTCAAGCTAATTTTATCTAAAAACGGCTCCAACGATTTTAATTAAATTTTGTGTCCTACGAATTTCGGACACGAGAAAATCATTGTGCTAGGTCACATGTCTGAGAAAATTCGATTAGTGGGTCATTTCTGTGTCATTGTGGATCAAGCTATTTTATCTAAAAAGCGGCTCAGACTATTTACACTAAATTTTGCATCATATGGTTTTCGGGCACGAGAAGACTGTTGGGCTAGGTCACATGTTCGAGAAAATTCAATTAGTGGGTCATTTCGGTCATGGGTCATTATGGGTCAAGCTATTTTATCTTAAAAACGGCTCAGACTATTTACACTAAATTTTGCATCCTATGGTTTTTGGACACGAGAAGACTGTTGGGCTAGGTCACATGTTCGAGAAAATTCAATTAGTGGGTCATTTTGGTCATGGGTCATTATGGGTCAAGCTATTTTATCTTAAAAACGGTTCAGGGGATTTGAAATAAATTTAGCATCCTATAGGTTTAGGGAACGAGAAGACTATTAGGCTAGGTCACATGTTCGAGAAATTTCGATTAGCGGGTCATTTTGGTCATAGGTCATTGTGGATCAAGCTATTTTATCTTAAAAACGGCTCAGACTATTTACACTAAATTTGGCATCCTATGGTTTTTGGACACGAGAAGACTGTTGGGATAGGTCACATGTTCGAGAAAATTCAATTAGTGGGTCATTTTGGTCATGGGTCATTATGGGTCAAGCTATTTTATCTTAAAAATGGTTCAGGGAATTTTAAATAAATTTAGCATCCTATAGGTTTAGGGAACGAGAAGACTATTAGGCTAGGTCACATGTTCGAGAAATTTCGATTAGCGTGTCATTTTGGTCATAGGTCATTGTGGATCAAGCTATTTTATCTTAAAAACGGCTCAGACTATTTACACTAAATTTGGCATCCTATGGTTTTTGGGACACGAGAAGACTTATGGCCTAGGTCACATGTTCGAGAAAATTCAATTAGTGGGTCATTTTGGTCATGGGTCATTATGGGTCAAGCTATTTTATCTTAAAAACGGTTCAGGGGATTTGAAATAAATTTAGCATCCTATAGGTTTAGGGAACGAGAAGACTATTAGGCTAGGTCACATGTTCGAGAAATTTCGATTAGCGGGTCATTTTGGTCATAGGTCATTGTGGATCAAGCTATTTTATCTTAAAAACGGCTCAGACTATTTACACTAAATTTGGCATCCTATGGTTTTCGGGCACGAGAAGACTGTTGGGTTGAGTCACATGTTCGAGAAAATTCAATTAGTGGGTCCTTTTGGTCATGGGTCATGATATTTGAATTGAAATTTAATTTTGATCGAGCATAGCTTGGTCTTCCCTGCTCGTAATAATAATAAAAAATGGTTTTAGAAACATACATATTAAAATTTCGTTATAAAAAAGTCAGGTGTCAAATACAAACACAAATCTGTTGTTATACAAGAAATAAATTCAGAATAAATGCAGTCAAAATTTACTAAAAAATGTTTAATAATTTACTAAATGTGTTTAATATTAAACACCTTTTAGTAAATTTCGGCTGAATTTATTCATGTAACATGCTTTAAGAAGGTGAATAATGGATTCATTATTATGTGTGGTTTATATCATAAATTAGTTTACACAATTCTATTGTCAAAAATAATTATTTAAAAATAATTATTTAAAATAGGCTCAGTTTAATACATGTAACTGTAAAATTTAACACACGTACATTAACCAGAATTTTAAATGCACTAGCGCGATATATTAAAGTAAAAAGTATAAAAACTCATGTAACTTGAATGATTTTGCAGCTAAAAACATGGAACTGGCACAAGATCGTTATTTTGTCATTCCTGGCATATCTTCAAAATGTAGAATATCTTATTATCGGAAATGCGATATAGTGTGCGATTGGGTTTGTGTTATTATTTACAACTTTTTGAAGATATGTAGAAAGAAATTATAAAGTGTACGGACACCCCTGACCGAAATGAAAACTTTACAGCTTTCCAAGCTTACTGCCTTCCTTCCATTCTCCCTGTGGTATCGTGGTCTCATACACATAACTAAACCTATCATATCGTATTAAACAAAAAAGTTTTATTTAAAAACAACCATTGCAAAATAACATGATAGTGAAAATTTAGATGATATTTACAAGACATTTTTGTACATCTCAGGAACCCCCCAAAACAAGGTCCGGCTCTTCAGAACTCAAAAACCATCTTCATGGCGAAAATCTCCTTCTCTTCCCCTCTGCATAATCATTAAATTTTACTTGATTGACACACCCTTTCTTATCACAAAGTTCTTCGAAATACCTTTCTTTAGTGATGCCATTCATATGAATACCTTCCAGACACATTTTAAACCTCTTCAGATAATCTTCTTAGTTCACACACAATTAGCCAGGCCATACAAAGCATGAAAGTATTTTTTTCTTACTTGAAATGAACAAAGAATTTCTTTTATCTCGGATAATCCTCTTACAATAGTTACCAATCAAGACCGATCACTCCATTTTATTCTGGGATTATTTTAATCCTATCAGAATGAAATATACTGATGGACCCCAATCCATCACATCCCAATTAAACGCTATTTCTCAAAATCCGTCAAATGCCTTCTCAATCACATGTTCCACCTTCCACACGCGAAAAGTTTATCGAATTTGCATATTTCTGTGTAGCGAAGGTGAATATCATTTTATCGAATTTGCATATTTTTGTGTAGCGAAGGTGAATCCCATTAACCCTTTCAGGGGCAAAGTACTTTCAGTACTGTAATGTGTTCTGTAGTGTGTCAGTACAAGTAAAATGTTGAAATAAATAACTGGCACCGGAATTAACGTAGAAATTTATTTGGAAATAAGAAAAAGGCAAAATATCACATACATATTAAATGGGAAAGATTTTAGAAAATTTCTGGTGCCATTGTGGCGTTTGGGAATTAAAATTAAGTGGTTTCATAAACATACCACTGCCCCTGAAAGGGTTAAACTACGCAATAACCTTTGACCGTCAACTGCCAACCGACTTCATTTAATAGAATTAACATAATGTATATTTTTGTAGTTGTTCCTTTAATTTTTCCCGCTCGTCATTATATGCCAATCAGAATTGTTTGGAACATTGGGAAATTATCATATCATGCGGAATATTCCTTTAACAAACACTACATTAAAGCGGTTCTGAGAGAAATATTTTCGCCTGCCCAAATTTGCGAAACTTTCTGATATATTTTCTGAATGATTTTTAAATGCAGAAGCATGACACTTGCAGGAATGATTTCTGAAGTGATTTGTAATCGAACAGTTTTTCATTTTTCGATAAACTAATCACATTTTGAATTATAAGATATTTACTGTCTCATCAGTTTTTTCAGTTCCCAATTTGACACGTCCAGAAATTTGGTTCTTTGATAGCATTTTCTGAAAAATCTTCTGCTTTTAGCAAAAAAAAAAAAAAAAGGAAAAACAGTTTGATTAAGAATAGGATTATTTATTTCTGAATATTTAAGAATTTTTATTTCTGAATAAGAGCATCTGCCAACTTCATGCTTTTGCGAGCAAAAAATAATTTGAAAATGTGTCAGAAAGTAGCCAGTTTGTATTTGAGGACAGTCTTAAAGTAAGCCACTATGTTTGAATAGTCAATTGCGTGAAAATACCTCATTTAAAAAAAAAATGTTTTAACTGAAAGAATGTACAATTAACTATCTAAATCAACTTTTATTTTCTTTGTGTGATCATTGGAAGTGTAGTTAGTGGAAGTTAGTAGAAGAGTAGTTTTTGTTTCAGCTCTTAATCCGGAATTGAGTATTTAAGAAACCAGACATTGCTGTTTAAGGTCCTCAAAAAAGAGAAAAAAATTCTAATATTGTGACTAAGAAAGGTGCAACATATAAATTTTGAGAGTGTTCAGAACTTGAAGTAAATATTTATATAATTTTCAGAAATAAAAATTTTAAATGCGTTTTCTGATTTACAGCAATTACGAAAAATGTTCCAATTCTAAAAATTATAGTTGTATTTATATAAAACTGATAGTCTTCAACTTATGAGATGTTATGAGTGTAATAAATTATCAATTCAGATACATCTAAGAATTTCTTGAAATTTTATAGCTAATTTATTAATTGCAGCAATGTAATTATAATTATTAATTACAGCTAATATATTAATTTAATTTTTATAGATTATCATACAGAAAATATATGAATGCTTATAAGCAACAACAACAACAATAATAATAATGAATGTACGCATACTCCCAAAATAATTAAGTTAAAGCATGGGATGCACTTAAGCTTAAATGAATTCCCATTAACAACGAATATCGATATTTTATTTTGATCTTAATTACTGGTGTAAATAATTATTTTAGTATTCTAAAATTTAAAAAACATACAAATAAATTTGATATCCAGAAAATATTTACCTTCACTATAGCGAAATCGTAATTTAAGATTTTTTTTCCCTTTCTTAATCGCATATTTGTGATAGTTAAAAATTTATTGAAGGTATTATTATTCCAAATCACTTTTAATTTTCCATTTATTTACGTTAAAAGCTTTATAAATGCATTGAGCTATCAATAAAATAACGCAATTCTTCTACATGTTTATTTGTTCGTATTTTTTAAATTGAAATGCACATTTTCTATTCTTTTAAAAATGTTCTTATATATACAGTTTATAAATTAAATTTTCAGCAGAGCCGAAAGATAAGAGGAATACTTAGTAAGAAGTTTATAAGAGGCTTGCCAGATAAGACTGAGAGAATGCTAGGATGTCGTCCTGGTGGCTTAAATGGTAAAACACTTGGTGCGCTTTACCAAGGTATCCGGGTTCGATCCACGGTCTGGACATTTTTTCACTCTGTTGGTTGTGAATTGTGCAGTAAAGTGATAATTCACATCCTTTGGATACATTCTATAAAGTTTGGTAAATTGCTTAATTCAATTTAATTTAAAGTAATTTAATTTTGTTCTTTAAAGTGACAAAACCTACATTATAGATATTTTAATACAGAAATATGACTTTTACTTAAATATAATTTTGCAGTAGTTTTTAACAGTTAATTAATGTTAAATTCGCTTCCATACATTTCAACTTTGTGTGATATTGTGTGTGTGAATGAAATGAAACACTAAGTGACTTGAATCTTAATTAGCCATATAATTCCACAGGGAATATTGTTTTCCGTTACTTAAGCACGCTATAATTTGAAACTATAAACGATTTTAAGTAAGCCTTCGTTTTCAAGGATCATTTGAAAACAACAATTAACTATTTTATTTTTTCTTCAGTTGACGAATTAGAAATGAACTTTTCTCTAAATAAAGTCCTCCAAAAACAACATTATATACTTTGTTAAATCTTTATATATTTTAACCGAGGTTACATGTCTCAGCTTTTTTTTTTTCTATTCCTGCTTCTATTCCTGCACAATGCCACAAATAAGTGAGCACACATAAATCAAAAGATTTGAGAAATGTGATTTTTCAAGGAATGAATTAATTTTTTTAATAATAGAAGAAGGGGTGTAACTTTTAAAATAAATCAAAGATTGGACATGCAAAATATACGCTATTGATATTTTAGATAATTTTATTTTGTTAAACACTGAACCCTTTTACAAAGTTTTACTTTAATGTAAAACCCACTTTACTTGAGCTTTTCAAGATATCTTCAGCAGAGATCTGCACGGGCCGAAATTTCCAGGCCCGGACCCGGCCCGATCTGTACAAAAAATTTTTGGCCCGACCGGTATAAAAGTTAAAATTATGTCCCGGCACGTTCAAAAAAAGTGATTGGCCCGGCCCGGTACTAGTGTAGACCAGGCCCGGCCCGAGTTTTCAAAATAAAGTAAAGCCCGAGCCCGTGCAGACCTCTAATCTTCAGTCCTTTTAAGGTACATATTTTACTGTATAAGAGTATTATTGTTTAAATATTTGTGTAATCCTTATCAAATTTGCCCCGGTATTAAAAAAATCGATTTAAAATTTAAAATACAACCTTTTAAAGGTGTATTTGGAGTAAAAAAAAATGTAAAAATATTCGTTACAGAGGTTGAATTTAATTTAATTTTTTTTTTTTTTTTTTTTTTTTTTTTTTTTTTTTTTTTTGTATCTTCAATAAATGTTGATAAATAAATAAATTTCTTATTAATATAACTTTCTTTACGTATTGTTATAAAATTTGGAAGATAATTTTATTTTTAAAACAATATTTTAACCTTCAATTGGAGTAACAGAAGTTAGAAAGAAAAAATACATTTTCCTCAAAAGTTGAAGATAGTAGTTTAAATTCTAAATATGGTGATGAACTAAGTCAAATTGGCGTCAGATTTTGCTTTTAGGAAGTGTTTTTTGCAGTGTAGTATAGATTAATAGTGTTTTCTGGGAAACCAGTTCTTATTATTAATTCTATTCAATGGAAATGTTGTAACACAGAGCAATTTTTTTGTTATAATGTTAAATTAATGTTAATGACAAATGTTAAATTAATTCCATACTTCTATTATTGCATCTGGAGTTATAAAATAAGTATTTTAATTATTCAAGAGAGATTTATTAAACGATTAAAACAATTAATTGGATTATAAACGATACAGATTTTGCTAGTAATGATGGTTAGAAATATAGTCTATTTAAAGCTTTGCCTAGATTCATTGGGGCATCTGAATTTTATATCTAAAAAAAAAAAACGGTAGATATAAGAAATAAATGTAATTGAGAAAGAAAAATACTGAAAAAAAATATTGTTTAAACTAAAAAATAATTATTTTTTTCTAAGAGAGAAAAAGAAAATTTTAGTACCCCTTATATATAAAATAAATAAGTATACATATATATACATATGTAAAGTTGTGGGCAAGATAAGCTCTTGTAAAATTAGTTTCACCCTTTAGTCTTTTTTTTGTTTTTTCGATTTTGATTTGAATTTTTAATCATTAATTTCATGTCTTCTATTAACTTACAATCACAATCATACAACTTTTATACATACTACTAAATTTATAGATCAGAGGCCTCAAGGTCAGCTCTACAAATCATTGTTTATTAATCTCACCAATTTTTAATATAATATGCATAATATTTAATATCCTACAGTCCGATTGTTTTTAAGTTATTTACATTTATAAGCATATAAGATTTATTTAAGCTTTCGAAAATTTTATAAATATCATATTAAACACAATTTTATGCAATAAAATGATAAACTACTTATTCTTGTATTTTTTTAGAATAAGAATACATTCCTTCAGGAGGCAGAGCCCCCTGAATCCCCCATTATCACTTGAATTTTATGTTCTCCTTTTCTAGTAATTGTGCTATTTCATAATTCGAGTATATGCCTGAATGCATTTACTATTGTAATTTCACGAGATTAACCATCTCCTTGTACAGGAGATTTTATCTTATCCTTAAAAGAATTCTTATTTTTCAACCGCTAAACATCATCATATGTTGCTGAAGTTGAATAAAAGTTTGTGTAATAAATATATTTATACAAATGTAAAATCTTCTTATGGCACTTATATTCAATTTACACATTCAACGTTTTTATCATTTTCGTTTGGAAAACCGATTTGGTCATATTTCTTTAGTAATTAAAATAAATCCGCATCTATTTCATTAGAAAAAGCATATTAAAATTAAAATCACCCAAAAATTAGCTATTTTGTTAATAAAATTTTGCGTCAAAATAATTCGATTTACATGAATTTACATTTTTGACATTCTTTAAAATGCAGTTGCTAGGCAACCATTTAATGAAATAGAGGAAAAAAAAAGAAATGCATTGTAAATTTTTGTAAAAAATGAAAAATTAACATGTTTTATATCTCTCGAATTGATGCGTAAAATTTCCCAATAATTTATACAATTAAATTCGAAATTCTAATAAATATATTGGCAAAATTTCACAGCTGTCGGATTAATTTAAGATCTCCATTTTTGAAATTTAGTAACCATTAATTTAACGTTTAAATCAATTATTCCAATGAGTCATTTTCCTTTCGCTGAATGTTAAAATTTGAAAACCATCTGAATTCCCTTTGAAAAGGATTATGACTTAAAAGAATATGTTCGATATTTTTCGAGCGAATGAACCAAATTTGACCAAAATTTATATAGCTATTATTCCAGGTACCTCGCCAACATACCTACCTAATTACATACTAAAGGATGCTTTTTTTCGGTAGTTATCACGAGACAAACAGACAAAAAAATTTTCGGGTCTTCTCAGTCGTTTTGGCAATAAAAAGTTAGGATGTATTTGTATGGTCTGTGGAAGGTATGATACTGTGACAATTCCTCCTTATCCGGACTTTAATAAGTCCAATTAAATCTTAATCTCACTCATTTTTAATCTTACTCATACATGGAAATCTGAAGTGGAAAACCAGATGTGGGCACTAATCCTCAGAGGAAGCCGCGACCATATGTTCGGCATAAAAATTCGTCTATTCAGACCGCAAGATCTGTAGCAGATGTAATTCCTAACAAACTTGATATTCATTGCGTTTTCAAGTAGTTATAAATTTGTGTCGCTTTCTAAGAAGTGACGTTACATGGACAGAAATGGCCCCGTATATTCTGGCCATTTGAGACCAGATTGCTACGTCTTTCAGGCACTACAGATACCGACATCTGTTCATCTCTGAGAGACTAAAACACTCGTAAACACTTGAAAATCCACCGCACAGATATACCCCACTGGCGGGCAGGGGGGTGCCATTTCCCTTTAGTTCTGGTATCAAGTTTTCGGTTTTTCTGACGTCACTGCGCGTGCTAAGTAGGATTCTTTCAATGGGAAAGTACGCATTTTCTCATTTAAAATAGTATTTCTGCTTTAAAAAAAATCGTTTCTTTGGTCATATGAGAGCATATTTCTTCAAAATAAAACATTTTTCATTAGCGAAAATATTTTTTTCTAGGAATAAAGCGATTTAGAGGGATTTTTTTTTCCTTCAAATGAAATAGTCCTGTATCTTTTTTGCTAAGATAGGGAGTTATTATTGCTTGTTATCTTTGGTCGATCTTTGAAAGAGATGGGAGTGTGAAGTAAACATTTATTGTCATTTTCTGTGACAGCCAGGGCAGTTTTGCCTCACACGAAGCTTTAATTGCTTCTCAGAAAGAGGGACTTCCGGTCAGTTTTGCTAGATAGTAGCAGATATTTCCCAGCTTTTGTTAGTGCAACATCTCTTGGTTTTAGCTCTTTAACTGGTTTTTCCAAATATGCACAAAAATATAATAAAAACATTTGTGAAAACAAGAACTTTCATTCGATTGAGACATAGTAATCAAATATATTCATCAGAAATAAAAAAGAGATACGCTGCCAGAAAATCAAAAATATGGAGCCAATCAACTTTGATTGCACGGTAAAATGAAAAATAGCAAATAATGGAGCGCACTCATAAGATACGTCTTCAAAATGCACCCTGTGATGAAATAAAATGCTTGAAATGAAAGCATATTCTGAGGGTAAAAACCTAAAATATTTTTATATAATTTTATCATCATACAGCATTAAAATATTATGGAAGTAACACTTTTGGAAGTTGTTTATAAAAGTATATTATTCTGAATTTCAAATATAATTTTTCTATATCGCATAAATCTGTGAGTTTTAAGCAAATATGCGATTTAAAAATTAAAGTTTCTATTTTTATTTGTATTTTAAATCTTCCTTATAAATACTGCTCCTTTTTATTCTAAAATATATATATATATATATATATATATATATATATATATATATCAATTTGATATTCAATCACATCAACTATCTGAATGGAATCTGAAGAAACAACATTAAATTTTAAAATTAAATTTTAAACGCTCAAAAAAGATGTAATTTTAAATATTATTTGAAAAAAAAAATAACGTAAAACTCTCTTTCACGCAATAAACCTTATTATTTTTGTTAAATTATGCATGTGCATTTATGTTTATTATATGGTATTAAAATAGTATTTTAAATATAAACTTTTCGGAATGTGTTTATAAAATATATTACTCCGAATTTCAAATTTTATTTCCACTAAATCTTATAATTATATCGTATGAAAATTTTAGTTTAAAAATATTAAATACTCAGCTGTTTACCTATTAAAGTTTCTATTTTATTTGTCTTTTTAATCTAATCATTCAAAACTCAATATTGTGTATCTGTGTGTGAGGTTGAAATCTGAGTGTTTATTATTATTTTATTTTTTTTACTTTTTTTTATGAAAGACATGTCAAAATTACAATAATATTAGAATTATTATAGATTTCAAATTAAATACCAATCAAATATTATAAATATACTATACTAAAAATTATTAACAGCAGTCATATAAACATCAAATTTGATGCTCTTGTAGGTCTTTAAGATTTTATTTATAAAAATTACTATTTTGCATTTATGTTTGTGAAAATGAACTTTGCATATTGAGGCGCAAACGAAATTTAATGATAAAGATAGCCAATTTAACAATCAAATTTCGGCAAATTGAAAAGAGATAATAGTTTAAATTTTAGATGTGATGTAAGTCCTATGTATAAAGAATATATTTTAATTTTTAAATTTCTTTTCACATGAAAATTTCGACTGATATTTTTCAATTAAAAACAGCGCGTTTCTAATTCAAATCAATTGGAAAACGGATCAGAGCACGCCGAGGCTAGCGAAAAAGAAAGGCTACCGCGGTGCTTTACGCGTATCTTTTTTTACAGACCGCGGGAATCACGTGAGGCTCGAATCCACCAATGCAGGTGTACGAAAAGAGCATCATGTCACTCTAGCGGTCTGTAAAAAAAGATAAGTGGAACGCACCGCGGTAGCCTGTCTTTTTCGTTAGCCTCGAGAGCACGCTGAGTGACGTCAAACAGCGAGTGGGTCCCTATTGGCTGCAGAGGGAAATGGCTCAACCTTATGATATAGCAACCTTGACTGGCGGGAGGTCTTGAGGAGTAGTCTGATTCCTGCAGTGAAAGAGCGCCTTGCTCTGGAAACCTCTCTTGTGAGACGGTGTTTTTCCGGCCGTCCGTGCCGAAGATATGTATGTAGAATCTAACCTGAATGGATTCAGTCATCTTGACCAAAAACCCCAATAGAAAGCCTACATGTTTTGCTTTTTGTAATTTGTCTTAAGTGTACTATGAAGAAGTATCGTAATTAAAGTCTGTGTTGCTTAAAAAATCTGTTTGATGATTTAATAATACGGTACAATACACTTATCAAATCCAGAATTAGCTCATAAAACATTCTGTGTTGCATTAAGGAGTCAAAAATATTTAAATCCACTAAAAAGTCGAAATTTGTTTCGTTTACTTATTTAACAATACATTAAACAAAACCACAATGCAAATTTTTCATTAAAACGAAAATTTTGGTAAAAATAATATCAGTTTCTATGCAGCATAAAGAATGTTTATTTTCATTCAAAATGGTTATTTTGTAGTTTAGAAGCCCGATTTTGCAATAACGACTAGTCAGATTTCCATGAAATTTTAACATTTTGTATAGTAAATGAATGTGCATAAAATCACCTAAAATTTTAACTCATGGTCAATATTTCTTAATTTATGTTTACTTATGTTTTTAAAAAAATTCTATATTCGGACTTTTTGGAAATTTTCACATTTTATTACTGAAAACATAAAAGTTTGTTTAGATAGTAAGTCATTTTTATACCACTCTATTTATTTAAGTGTTAAAAAGCTTTCTTCATGCGACTGAGTAATGCGAGAATTTTCGTGCGCGCAGTACAAAATATTACCCACTTAATTTTGTCTTAAAATTAATAATATTTAAATATACTTCATTTCTTGAAAAGGCTAAATTCAAAAGAATTAGATTGCTTAATCTTTCCTTTAAAGTTCTGTAAGAGTGGGTCTAATATATTTTTAAAATAACCAATTGCAAATTTTCGATAACTTCAATATTATTTGACTTCTTGAATAATTATTTCTTTGAATTTTCTCAGTATAACAGAAATTAATATATTCTTTTATCGTAATAGTTTTCTTTTGTCGGAATTAGGAATGGTTTATTATTATCCATTTGTTTATTAATTTACTTTGAAATAGGTATTACACTTTTCAACTTTCGCATGATAAATATCGATTATTGAACAGGTTTAACATTGGTTAAATATTAGATGATATTAACCTTTGTTAGTCCAGCCTGAGCCTGACATAGTTTATGTAAATATAAACTGATTTAAAATTCTTATGAATATAGGATTGACCCTCGCTATGGCTGAGTCAGCCATCCGACAGTGGAGATCTAGCAAATCATATCTGGACAGCTTTAACCTACAAACTCTTCATTTGTAAAATTTATCACATAGTGCATTCAGAATTAAGGTAAATCAAGCCCACTTTTTCGTTCAGCTAAGTTGGAGTTGAAATCTTGCTCTTAGACAATAACTTGTTCGGTGCGATAACAGACCATGTCTTAGCCTGAATATGTGAACAATAAATGGCACTAATCTCCTATGATTCTCCATGAAATGCAATGGAACAGATTAGCTTTACGTGCAACATGCAACTATAACTGAACAATGTTTCATGGACTTGATACACTTTGAATTTGAACGCTTCATATATACATTTTACTGTAAACTATACTATATTATGCTTGTGTGTTCATTTTAATAAAAAAATGTATGAGGTAAGTAATGGCACCTCAAATTTTATATGGTAATGCACCTTTTTTTTTTTTTTTTTTTTTTTTTTTCTGGGTTAAGAAGTACGTAAACTTTCCTCAATACCTTGTAATTTATGTTTACTTTATCTTAAGGATTTTAGGGCAATGCAACTTCTGCTTCTTCTTTATGTTTTTTTTTTTTTTTTTTTTTTTTTAAAGTGCGCCAACTCTCCTCACTATTTAATAATTTAAGTTTATTTTTTCTTAGACCACTTGTTTATTTTTCACATAAAATTTTTATAAAGACAAAAGGAATAGGCATTTCTTAGTAATACTACATAAAATCCTAATTTTCTTTAAAAAAAATATATCCCACAGAAAAAATACCTATATTTTATGTATAAAAGAAGATGTATCAGAACAATGAAAATATCATGCAAATGCTATCATTGTTACGATCTACGTGCTATACAATATTTGTACGTTCATTTTCATAGGAAAATGTACGAAGTAAATGACAACATCTCAAGTTTATATGGCACAGAAACCCCCTCCCCTCTTTTGTTTTGTTTTGTTTTGTTAAGTGCATCAACTTTCCCCAATCTCTCGTAATTTATTTTGCGAAATATTTACTTTATTTTATACCATTTATTTATTTTTCAAAAAAAGACGGAATAAAACCTTACATATTCAAAAGAAGTATGCACTATTTGGCGGTAGTATTTAATTGTGCGGCAAAATTTTCTCAAAATAAAAAACAAATCCCACAGAAAAAGTACTTATTTTATGTATAAAAAAGGTGGATCAGAACATTGAAAACATCATGCAAGTGCTATCATTGTTACCCGATCCACGCGCTATACAATATTTGTATGTTCATTTTCCTAAAAAATGTACGAAGTAAGTGACAACATCTCAAGTTTTTATGGCACAGAAAAAAAAAAAAAAAAAAAAAAAAAAATTCCCCTCTATTTTTTTTTTGGTTAAGTGCGTTAACTTTCCCAAATCTTTCGTAATTTATTTTCAGAAATATTTACTTTATTGTATACCATTTATTTATTTTTCAAAAAAGAAGGAATACAACCTTACATATTCAAAAGAGGTATGCACTGTTTGGCGGCGGTACTATTAAATTGTACGGCAAATGCTATAATTGCTACCCGATCCACGCGCTATACAATATTTGTACGTTCATTTTCCTAAAAAATGTACGAAGTAAGTGACAACATCTCAAGTTTTTATGGCACAAAAAAAAAAAAAAAAAAAATTCCCCTCTATTTTTTTTTTTTTTTTGGTTAAGTGCGTTAACTTTCCCAAATCTTTCGTAATTTATTTTCAGAAATATTTACTTTATTGTATACCATTTATTTATTTTTCAAAAAAGAAGGAATACAACCTTACATATTCAAAAGAGGTATGCACTGTTTGGCGGCGGTACTATTAAATTGTACGGCAAATGCTACAATTGCTACCCGATCCACGCGCTATACAATATTTGTACGTTCATTTTCATAAAAAAAAAAAAAAAAAATGTACGAAGAAAGTGACAACATCTCAAGTTTTAATGACACAAAAAATATTTTCCTCTCTATTTTTTTTTTTTTTTTTTTTTTTTTTGTAAGTGTGTTAATTTTTCCCAATCTTTTGTAATTTATTTTGAGAAATATTTACTTTATTTTATACCATTTATTTTTTTTTTTTTTTTTTAAAGAATGAATAAAACACTTTACATGTTCAATGACGGTGCTATTTAATTGTGTGGCAAATTTTTCTCAAAATAATTTTAAAAAAAATCCCACGGAAAAAGTACTTATTTTATGTATAAAAGAAGATGGATCCGAACATTGAAAATATAACGTAAATGCCATCACTGTTACCCGATTCACGCGCTATACAATATGTGTACGTTCATTTTCATAAAAAATGTACGAAGTAAGTGACGGCATCTCAAATTTTTTATGACAAGAAAACTTTTTTTTTCTTTCTAATTATTATTATTTTTTTTTTGTTAAGTGCGTCAACTCACCCCAATATATCATAATTTATGTTGAAAAATATTTACTTTATTTAATACCATTTATTTATTTAAAAAAAAAACTTACAAATTTAAAAGAAGTATGCACTATTTGGCGGTGCTACATAAAATCAAAATTTTCTTTCAAAATATCGAGTCAAATACTGATTTTATGTATCATGGAATGTGGGTCAGAACAAAGAGAATCTCACGCAAATTCTGTCACTGCTATCGGATCCACACACGAGGTCGTCAAATACCAATTACCTATCAAATCGATCATAAGTTGTTGAGTTATGATTTGTCATCGTGGCAATTGGTTCCCTTGACCCCAGGTGCTAAAAATATTACACTTTGATTACTATAGAAAGAAATCCTTGTAAGTTGTCGCAGGAATGTTCAACTATATTCAGTTTTGATCACCTTGAAATAGACAGTTTTCAACACGCACATATCAGGCTCTGTTTTCTTAATTACATAAGAAGCAATGAGCAGTTAACAATAAAATTTACATAATTGGAAACTGAAATATTCATAGGAAAAATTAATTGCCAAATTTGGGAAAATGTTATTAAATAAGTAATTAAATCAATGTTCGCAGTGTAAATAATGTATATCATGTTAAGTAAGTTAATTACTAATGCAATTAAGGGACTGTTAAATTTTTAAAATATTCGACAGTTAAAGCAATAAAATTTACATAATTAGAAACTGAAATGTGCATAGAAAAAAATAATTTCCAAATTTGAGAAAATGTTATTAAATAAGTAATTAAATCAATGTTTGCAGTGTAAACAATGTATATCATATTAAGTAAGATAATTAGTAATGCAATTAAGGTACTGTTAAGTTTTTTAAAAATTCGACAGTTAAAACAATAAAATTTACATAATTGGAAACTGAAATGTCCATGGAAAAATTAATTGCCAAATTTAGGAAAATGATATTAAATAAGTAATTAAATAAATGTTCGCAGTGTAAATAATGTATATCATATTAAGTAAAATAATTAGTAATGCAATTAAGGGACTGTTAAATTAAAAAAAAAATCGATTTTTCGAAAAATGTATACATAAAAAGACAATATTTTCTCAGCATTTCTAAGCAAATCGCAGACAAAATTTCTTAGAATTACGGTATTTATGAATAAAAATGTGTAAGTCGTTCTCATTGAAAGCAATGACTAAAAGGCAATATTTTAAAATGGTGTATCTTAAAAGATTAAGATCTTGACTTAATTAAATTGCGCCCAAAATTTCTTTTATATTAGTTATTTTCACATGCATTCTTTATGAATTTACAGAATATATTTATATCTTAAGGCTAAATTTAAGTTTGTGTATATTTTCGCAAAATTTTTATTTTTAAAATAAAGTTAAAAATATCGCATTTTCCTCCCTTGAGTTTATCAATGCATAATCTTTGTGGTGTGGCTGGAATAAAAAACAAATTTAGGTTCAGTCTTAAAATACACATATTATCTATAAATCTGTAAAAATTGCATGCAAAAATATTAAGTAGTTAAGATAAATCTTGCACGCAATTAAAAAAAAATGCCATTAACATTTAGAAATAAATCACCTGACACATTTTTTAGTTATAACTAGCATAATTATAGCAATATATATATATATATATATATATATATATATATATATATATATATATATATATATATATATATATATATATATATATATAATATATATTATTTGCTTTAAAATGCTGAGAAAATATTGTTTTTTCATATATACATTTTTCGAAATCCTTTAAAATGAAATAAGTTTGGAAATGTGCAAAAATTAATCTGTTTGCTTGTTTTAGACTTGACTGTCATTGATATTGACACAGATGATTATGCACCAGAATATCAGAAATCGAAACGTGCATACCTCTGGTTCCTTTTATTTAACTACGTGGCCGAACTCTCTACGAGCTACGCTCTCCAATCTCCGTCCAGACTCCACAGGTTCTAAAAACATGCTAATTTGCTGTGTCTTATAAAAAGATTACCGGATTACAGAAGATTGAAAGATATTATCAAGACCAGTAGAGATATTCTGTAACCGCTTCACCATTCATTTCCCTTTGATTGAAGGATTTTGTTTGGTCCCCAGGACAACATCCACCGTTGTTGCGATGGCTGAATGCTGTTTTCGTGATTGATCAAGTAAGATCAATTATATATTTGAAAATCAGCTTGTATAAAATGTTTAAGTAAAAAATGCCGCTGCCTCCCTAACTGTTATAACGCCTAGAAAAAACATTTTTTCACCATTAAAAGCTTTTAGCGTGTAATAGTTTTAATTATTTTAAATATTACTTTTTTTTAAATATTCAAGTTTAAATATATATTTTAATTGAAAATACAATGTTTGGAAATATAATTATTTGGGATTTTTAAAATCTGGCAACAGTAGTTAAAAATGGCTATATTTCAAAATATGAATTAAATATATTTTCAGAAAATAAAATTTTGAATAAAACATTGAAAAAAAAAACCCTCAAAAAACTAGACAAATAAAAAATAAAATGATTGGGCAGTGCACACCACAATCTAGTCAAGTATATGCCTGAAAAAGATGGTTAAATTGCTTTGTATAGTTTTTGATCCCATAAAACTTACGTAACTGAACTATCTTGACCAATTTCATAATAAATAGCGTTTAAAATAATTCTTCAATTTAATAACTGCCAATTTCAGCGTGTTTATTATATTTTTTTTTCTATAAAACTACTAACTTCATATTTTTATCTGCAATAGTTTTTGCATGATAAGCTGAGAAAGTAAAAAGGTCACAGTAGATTCAATTACGGCAGTAACTTACGTTAGCTAACGGCAGTAACTTATGTTAGTAACTTTTTTTTAAAAGAATAGAGAGATGCTACAATCAAAGATATCGTTACTTCTTATTCTTTTTACTTACTTTTTTATTTATTTTGCACTTATGTAAGATCAATTAATGAATTATATGTATGAGGAAACACGATTTATCTGTGCTAGACATTTAACATACTTGAAAAATTTCTTGGGTTTTAACAAGAAATCACTTTTTGCTCTATATTCACGGGTAAGTTATTCAATCATGACTGAGTTAAATTTTTAATCACCAGAAAGAAAATTAAAAAGGTAAGTTAGAATAGTTACAGTTCAAAATTAAAAATTAATAGAAAATTTTGTAATGTTTACCAAAAACTTCTCAAAAAAAAAATATAACATTAACGAAACAGAAAAAATTAAATTGTTTTATGAAGATATCTACAAAGATTTGTTTTGTTACAGTCATAAAAATGTAATAATCAAATAAATTAGTGGTATATTGATAACAAGCCACGTTAGTTTATTTTTTATTAAAATTAGATTGGTTAAGGTTACCACAAAAAGTAAAAAAAAAAAAGAATCCAAAAATCTGAAGTTAAAATTATGAATATGATGAAAAACTTTCAAAACAATTAGCACTGGAAAAAAGGCAAAAGAACAATCTCATTTTGTTTAATATTATGAACAATACTAAAACGAACAAATTAAAAGAATTAAAAGAAACGAAAAAAAAAAAAAAAAGCTCCAAAAACAAAAATGTACTCTTTAAAAGAAAAAAAAAAGTACAGCACGTTTACGCTCATAATTTCTGCCCCCCCCCCAAAATGCTTTATGATGATGTTGTTGCAATATTGGGAAGTGTGTGTATCTAAAAAATAACAAAGCGCGTTTTTCCAAATTTAATTGATTTGCTTCGGAGCTTTTCTCAGATACTATTGCTTGAAAATTAACAATTATGTCTCAATCTTAAGAACCCCGTTTTAACAGTATAATAAAATATTAGAATCATGATTAATTATAACATTAGAATTTAAAATATAACTTGTTATTATTATTTTTAATTATAAAAGCTAGAGGGAAACAGCATTTCTCTGTATATAAGATACATGAAAAGTATTTTTAAGATAATTATGTTATTTCTATAGTAGACATAAAGCAGTTTTACCGTATTTTAAATGAAAAAATATATAAATGTATAATAAATAAAGACTGTTTATTTTATAAAAAAAATAAAGCTACGATAAATAAATTGTTAAAAAAGATTCAAAGTGTTAATAATTCTTATAGTTATTTTTGATAGATATTATATAATAAATAGATATTATAGAGATTATAACGTGATATTAAAAATGCTATGATTTTAATGTGAAGATTTTACGGAACAAAATTTTTTACATGAGAAAATATTGATCGTCAAGGTTAAGGCTATAGGGTAGTATTGAAAGCGAATAACTTCCCATGGGGTCCAAGTAATGACTGATCATGAAGCAGAAGTATCTTTTACAGGTATTTCCCAAGATGTAATGTTGGTACATTAACCGAACACGGCTTCGTTATGTTGCTATAGATACCTGGGCGTAAAAAACCCTCAGATTTCTGCGAAAAACAAAATAACAAGAAAAACTTTGCTTTAAATGAGAAATGTCCATCAAGAGACTTCAGTAATATGATTAACAGTATGGTTGTATCTACTGATAATATGCATATCTATATGAAGTGATAATAAGTAAAGTAGTATAATTTGTGTTATTAGAGTTTAATTCATATCAGACTGTTGCTTATCTATTGGTCAATTAGCAATCAATCTATATGTATGCTATTTATTTTGTATATGATAGAAAAGTAAAATTACTAAGACAAATAAATAATAATAATATTATGATTACGAAATTTATTTTAACACTTTTTAAATCTTCCATTATAAACAGAGAAGATACACCTCGGTCTTTCCAGATCCGGACACTGCAAAAATGTGACACAGTAATATAATTTATCCCTTCAATTAAAATCATCTATTCCCCCAGTCCTTTTAACTTAGTCTCTGATTTGTCAGCGTTGATTATATGTATTTTTAAATATATTTTATCAATTTAAATATATTTGTTATGGAAAAAAATGTATTCCTTATATTATCTTTCTAATAAAATAAATGATATTTCTTCAAAAGAAATCATAATTTCCTAGATGTTTAGTTAAAATATATGTCTAGGACCTGAAAGTTTGGGTGCACGCTTTCGAGTGACAAAAGTAGCATGCGTATTCTCAAGTAAAACTTTTTTTCTTCTGTAAAATTCAAGTACATTTAGATTAATTTTACCAAATATCATTTCTTTCAAATATTTTATATATTCATCTAAAAAATTTAGCTTAGCTTTAGTGAATTTTTTTTTTTTTTTTTCAAAAATTCCCCTATAATTACTTCAAAATTTGTATCTACTAGTTCTATCTAGCACTTTTATGGATTTAGTTTAAAAATACAAAAGTTCCAATGATATTTCCTAGATGTTTTGTTAAAATATATGTCTAGGACCTGAAAGTTTGGGTGCACGCTTTTGAGTGACAAAAGTAGCATGCGTATTCTCAAGTTAAACTTTTTTTCTCCTGTCAAATTCAAGTACATTTAGATTAATTTTACCAAATATCATTTCTTTCAAATATTTTATATATTCATCTCAAAAATTTAGCTTAGCTTTAGTGAATTTATTTAATTTTTTTCAAATATTCCCCTATAATTACCTCAAAATTTGTATCTACTAGTTCTATCTAGCACTTTTATGGATTTAGTTTAAAAATACAAAAGTTCCAATGATATTTCCTAGATGTTTTGTTAAAATATATGTCTAGGACATGAAAGTTTGGGTACACGCTTTCGAGTGACAAAAGTAGCGCAAATTCCCAAGTTACACTTTTTTCCTTCTGTCAAATTCACGTACATTTAGACTAATTTTTATCAAATATCATCTCTTTCAAATATTTTATATATTCACCTCAAAAATTTAACTTAACTTTAGTGAATTTAATTTTTTTTCAAATATTCCTTATAATCACCTCAAAATTTGTATCTACTAGTTCAATCTAGAATTTTTATGGAGTATTTTTTGCTCAGTTTTGAAAATGTCGTTTTTTAAAGTGTGAGAAATAAAGAATCTTGTTAACTTGTTATGAAATTTGTCTGCATCCAAAGCAGTTTTATTTTTGTTTTATGTCAGTTAAAAAATAGACTTACAACATTTTAAAAAATTCTGTCTGCTATATTTTTTTCCATTACTTTTACACGTTAAGTGTACTTTTATCAAAATTTCGTTTTTCGAAAAAAAAAAATCGGCTGCATTATCATGACACACGAAATAAAATAAATAAATATAAAAATAATAAAATGGTATATAAGTCAAAATAAATAAATGAAATTTCCAGAAAATGTTTTACATGTTCTAATCAATGAAATCAGCTAAAAAGTTTGAAGTAGATATAATATTTTTATTTTTATGAACGTTTTTGTTTGAAAAAAAAAAAATTAAAATATAATAATCACTTGCGTTTTCTTTTAATTTTGAAAAATTGCGATTGTTTTAGCATGTTGAAAATTTTTATCAAATATTACTAATATTTACTTGAAATGACTGAATTTTGCATAAAATTATGATACTAATAATTAATCTTCTGTAAAATTTCATATTTTTATTTTTATCGAAAAACCCGGAAAAGAAATAAAAAAAATAGGAATAAAGGAAAAAAGAAAGTTGCAAACCTAGGCAGCCACCTTAATGAAATTCTTAATATGATAATTTTTCAGTGTCCCAAAATATTTTGATTGATTTCCATGTTAAAACTAATTAATAAAATAGATATATTAAACTGAGTCCGATTTAACGCCTATTTTGTTTTCTTTTCTAACACCCTATTTTAAAATTTTATTAATGTACGTTATCAAAATATTTCTTTTTCGTTTCATTGAAAAGTTGTAGACGAAAGTAAGGTATTACCGTATAGCCGGCTGAAACCGAATATCTCAGTTTTGACTCAATTTCAGCAGCACTTGTGATAGTTTGTAGTCTTGTGGATAATGACATTATGGTATCTCTATACTGCCATTTGTTTAGTTTCCGTGATGTTTTGTTTATTTTCAGTTTGTTTTATCAGTTTTTCGTTTTAATGTTTGCTCAAAATTCTTAAACAGGAACACAATGAAAGTTGCCAAAACTGTAAATATTATTGTGTGTAGCATATTTAATAAGAGAAAATAAGTTGAAACTTATGTGAATCAATAAGAACTAAAAGATCTTCTTAAAACACCATCAAAAACTTTTAAATGCGCTATGCCTTTCGAAAAATCATCTGAGTCTTCTTCGTCAGCCGCAAAAAAGACGTGCTTCTACTATGAAAGAAGCAGCAAGACTGAAGTGAGAGATAAGGGAAAGGTATCGTATCCCTTATCTTACAGTTATATTTCCCTTTCCTATTGGCAGTTTCTTCAGTTTGTTTCCTTTCCCTTATCTCTTACTTCAGTTTTGCTGCTGCTTTCGTAGTAGAAGCACGTCTTTTTTGCGCCTGACGAAGAAAGACTCAGATCTTTCGAAAGGCCTAGTGCATTTAAAAGTTTTTGATGGTGTTTTAAGAAGATCTTTTAGTTCTTATATTTAATAAGGTTTAATTGCGCACAATGAAGCTATTGCTAGCATTTATAAATGGGTTTTTGTGGTTTGCTTTCTGATCTCCATTTTTTTGGGGTAAGACGGATATCAAAAGTGAGGTTAAAACGGATATTGAAAAACTATTCTTGAAAAGCCGATAAACAACGTTAGAAGAAAAAAAGCTAAAACTAGAAAGACAAGAATGATTATGATTTTTCTAAACCTAATAAAGACGCGAACTTCTTTTCCGCAATTTCTCAAATTGTTATGAGTAATGAAAACAGTTATATTTCTGTCTTTAAATATTAAATCTCACACTATCTGTATCAAAAGACTTACAGTTAAATTATTATTGGTTACGTTCCTTCATTGACATAGTACACAAAAAACTTTTGTTGTTTTTCAGAAGAAAGTCCTAAACTGTTTAATTTCTATAAGGTGGGTGGTGTAAGACCGAATGCTTCGGCTTTTTCGAGAAAAGCATTCATTAATAAAAATGTGATGAACTAATCATATATTTATAACAATACTAGTTTGACTGTTTGTAGTATACTGATTGTAGTATAGAGAGCGTATAGCTTGTAAGGGAAAAAGTTCCCTAGCACAGTAAGAAAAAAAATATAAACTGTTGATTGCCAGTAGGGGAGATGGGGGATGAATGGGACATTTTCACAAAAATATTTATTTTAAATATTTTATTTAATTTATTATCAATATTATATATCACATGTCATACATTAAGTGTTTGACTACATCTTATGCACAATATTTGTTCAAGATTATTATCATACATAAATATAAATGAAAAAAAAAAAAAAAAGTTATTCTATGTCCCAATTATCCCCACAGCAGGGATGAATGGGACACAAACATTTTCCTTCCCGTATTCAATGTTAAAGACTAAAAGGTGACAAAAATGCCTTCTTGGTAAAAGCTGAGTGATTATAAATTGTAATATGATCTCCAGGATTATTTGTTAGCCAATCATCTTGGACTCACCTCAGCTTTGCCTTAAAAGGCCCATAAACGGAAGCATTTAATGGCTGAAGACGATGGCTACAATGAGGATGAAATGTTAAAAGAATAATTACTATAAAGTATTAATTTATCAACCTATATAAAATTATTTAGTTAATAAATATATTTTTCGGCATCATCTAGGGAAGAATGAGACAGTTCCATTCATCCCATTTGAAATGTCCCAATCATCCCCTTGATGCATATGTTCAATTGTCAACTATTTTTTCTCAAAAATTATTTTGTCACAATGGTTAATATTCATTGATTTTAATTACCAATATTGAGCCTTGAAATAAAAAATTACAACATATCTTAATTGTTTATATTGCATAAGATATTTAAGTAACTTCAAATGTAAAAAAAAAATTACTTTTAAGCAGAGTTTTCAGGAAATGCAAATTTGGAAGAAAACTGAAAACATCCATGTGCTCTTGCTTTTGGTTCTGAATCACACTATGGTAGTGAAATTTATAAGGATAGGAAGCAACTAAACAAAAAAAAAATATATATATATATATATATATATATTGCCTGAAATATTGAAAACGTCCCATCCATCCCTTGTCCCATTCATCCCCCATCTCCCCGACATTTCTGTATTTTTATGGATTTTTTTTTTCTCGGAGGAAATGATTTCGTGAATGTATCAGAAAATACAGAAGATGGATTTAAGAATATCTTTGATCGATAATAGTACTAAAAGTCTGCTTAATTTGTGATTTTTGCTAAAGGTTTGGGATTTAAAAAAAAAAAAAATCTTTATCACTCTAAAAAGAATTACTGTATTTCGCTAGTGCAATTTCTGCATTTTTACGGATATTTTTTCGTTTTGCAGCGTAAGAATAAAAATAAATACTACAGTTTTACAGAAAATAAAAATATATCCTTTTCTGTCAAAGATATTCTTAAGTACATGTTGACAATATTTTCTGACTCATTTACGAAATCACTTTCATGGAGAAAAAAAACAAAATTCCGTAAAAACACGGAAATCGTAATGCCAATTACTGGATATTTTACTTTCTGTTAGTGTTTACAATTATTCAAACAGTAATTTATTTTTTAATTTATTTTTTAGGAAAGGTATCCGATATTCGACACCTTTTAATTTATACATGCAATTAATCTATTATTTAAAGAAACAAAACAATTAATTCATTTTTTAAATTGTTAAACGTACGGATATTAATTCTATAAAAATGATTATACAAATGTTTTAAGATTAGATTACTTATTAGGTGTGTCAAAACAGTTTTAAGGTGCTATTTTTTATTTAATATTTCACATTAGCTAGACTAAATGAATGTACTTAAATTTTTATATAAGACAGTATTTATACTTTTTCTCTGTTAAAAATTTTTTGGTTCCAGTTCGTCAATTTAATTAGCATTGGAAATATTTAAAAAAAAATTCTCAAAGTATAGTCTTACCACCATAACTTGGTAATGAGTAACAAAATTTTAGATTAATTTATTCATTAATCAAGATTACAATTAATATTAGCAACTAGCAGAATTTAGTTTGTAATTAAACAAGATGCAATGATTTAGGAGAAGCAAAATGTAAAAAAAAAAAAAATATATATCCTGAAATATTTCATTCTTATAAATGTGGCTTTATTCCTGAATGTAAATTATAAGAAAGAAAGAAATCTGATGAATAAAGTTCAAACATAATTATTTAGTCTTTTCTTTTTCAATAGATGACTTTTTTATGAGATTGATGTCAACTTTATGGTCACTGAACTTTGTAGGGAATTATTCAAGCAATACCTTAAGGTATAGGAAAATCTTTTTCTAAAAGGATAAGAGTTGAAATATTATAAAATAGCTTATCATACGCCATGTATATGTTTGACAGTAGCAGTACTGATTATAAATCGAAAAATATATCCATAAAGATATCATTTATATTAATTTTCTTTCCCACAGAGGAAAGAAAGACTGAACTACATGTATGAAGCCATGTCATCAAATTGATTTACTGATATTTCATGCTCCACGTTTGTTGAAAGATCCAAATAATATTGATTTACGTTAATCGCTTTACTATTGTTATTGTGTTTGACAAGAAGAGGACCAAGCTTGGTAATCACCGATTTTGATTATTTTTATTTATGTTGTAGGGTAGAAGTCCCTTAGTCTCAGATTCAACGGATTTTATACAACGTTCCTTAGTTCTCGAGAAATAGGGGGTCTAATATTTTAACACAACTTAAATACTTACTTTGTAACGAAATAACTGTGTTCGTCGTTGTTCAGTTGTTATGACGTCTGCTCATTGATCCGCAGGCCCGGGTTTGAGACCGGGACGAGCAACGTTTGTTTTTCTCATTTTTTGTTTTATAAATATACTTGTAGTTATAATGTAATAATCTCAATTATAAATTTTAATATCGTACATTAATTATAATGTTAACATATTTAAATTTAAATTAAATTTATTTGATTTTTAAACCAATATTAAACATTTCTCATCATTTAAAGAGATCTTTTTTTAAAATAAATCCATTATTGACTAGTAAAAATTTCAAAATCGTTACAAAATCATACCTTATTTCATTAATAATAAATTAATTAAAAACGCAAGCATACTTATTACAAATTTAAAAATCTTTAATATGTAAAAAAATTTGTTGTAATTTAATTCTTATGCTAAATTTTAATATAATTATGCTTCTTACTTTAAAAACACAGTAGTATTATCATCGCATTGACTTCCCTTGTTAAGGCAATATATAAATGATGTTTCTTTAAAATCACGAATTGATACAATTGTTCAGTATCATTGCATCGATATTTTTTAATTAGGATTATTAAACAATAATTACAAGTATATTTATAAAACAAAAAATGAGAAAAACAAACGTAGCTATTCGCGGTCTCGTGGGTCAACGAGCAGACGCCATAACAAGTGATACTACGACCAACGCAGTAATTTCGTTCAGTAAGTATTTAAGTCGTGTTAAAATATTAGACCCCCTATTTCTCGAGAACTAAGGAGCGTTGTATAAAATCCGTTGAACCTGAGACTAAGGGGATTCGACCCTACAACGGTGATTACTAAGCCCAGTTCTCTCCTTGTGAAACACAAAATGATTACAAACATTATTTAACTATAGAATATAGCTGCGTTTCAACCCAGTGTGTTGCATTCAAATTGCATGAGATCTTTTGATTGTGTGGGAGAAGATGAAATCTAATTTTATTGTACATTTAGAAAAGTTAAATAACATTAATGCCATTAAATACTAAATTCCAAATAAGAAATCATAATCATCCTTGTAATAATATATTTTTTTTCAAATGCTAAAAGGTGTAAATTAACAACATAATAAATACAGTAAAATAACTTTTATTAGATTGTTGATGTGTTTCGGCTCAATCCGAGCCATTATCAAAAACAAATGAGAATATTCTATAATTGCACGGTCTTTGAAGTTATTGTTTGAAATGCTATCATTTTGCAACAATCTAATAAAAGTTATTTTACTGTGTACTATGTTGTTAATTTACACCTTTTAGCATTTAAAAGAAATATAAGAAATCATATTTCAATGCAGATTAAAAGTTTCCTCAATAAAAATATACATTTTTAATGACGTCATTTATCAAAAGCCCACCACTCACTGAACACTAGGCCTGGGCGTTGATATAAATGGCGGCTGTCGCAGATGGATTTCTTTTTCAGCGTTTGACCTCGAACTTCATCACCAATAATTTCTAAACGTTTTCTTTAAAACAAGGCGAAGAAAACTTTTAGAAATTATTGGTGTTGAAGTTCAAGGGACCGTTCAAACGAGGAAAAAAAATCCGCCTGCGACAGCCGCCATTTTTATCAGCGCGCAGGCCTGGGTATTCAGGAGGCGGTGAAAAGCCTTTCAGTCTTTTAATATTTGGCTTTCAATTTCGGAGCTGATGGAGATTTAATTTTAATAAATTTATGCTAAAACATTTCAGTTTTACGAATTAAGGGGTTATAACTACCGGCAAACTTCTCATTAAATGCATTTTTTAAGCATTGCATTTTCAAAGTACAATTAGTCAAGAATATTCCGTTACATTTTCTAGTTGATCTGGTAAAAATTAACAAAGTTTCGTAGAGCTCAGAAATCATAACTTAAATCTTTAAACGTGACTATCTCAAAACTATGTTTTTAAAGTCAGTGATCACGATAACTCGAACATAATCAACCAATCTTCTTCAAATTTTGACTTTTTAACAATAGTATTATCTAGAGAGTAATTGTTACTTTTGGCGATCTGATGATTTTTTCTATTTTTTGTAAACAATCAAAGTTCAAACTATTTTTTGTGAAAATATGTACCCTAATTTTGAACGGTTGAGCTGTCGTATCACGAAATTCTGTTCAGAACGCTAACTTTAACAGCATTTTCTGCCTTTACTAAAAATGAAAACTGCTTGAAATGTTTGAATGTTTATGAATAAGAGCGCCTGCCAATTTCATGCATTCGCGAACAAAATTGAATTAAAAAAAAGTGTCAGAAAGTAGTCAGTTAGGATTTCGTTTAAAATAAATCTGCAATTACAATAGATGCTTCACTTCGGTACATTGAACCGAAAGATAATGCTACTATTTATCATATTTTGATGTTCAGAAAAGGGGGAACAAAGCGCCTTTAAAGCAATTTCAAACTGAGCATCGAAAGTAAATCACTGCATATTTTTTAAATAAAATAAAATTTGGTTATCGAAATAAGCATCTTCTAGTATTTATTTTTTTTTTCGAATTAAAAATAAATTATTTTTCTGAATAGTACTTAACATGTGTCTATTTTGTTAATTTAAGTCAAGTTTCAATTCCTTCGGCAAGCTGATTTTCGGATAACGGAAGCTCTATTATATTTGAGAAAATGAATTAACTTATTTTTTTTTTTAATTACGCGAATTTTAATAAAAAATGGATTTTTTTTAAATTGAAATTTGTCTTGACATTACACGCAAGTTACAGTGAGATTAATTACATTTTCTCCCGAGGTGGAAAATGGGCTGCAGCTCCCGAGCTGATGATATGGATTATGATTATGATGTTACAAGGTTTCGAGTTAAATTTTAATATGCTGCATGAAAAATACGTCTAAGAGCAGTTTGTTAATCTTACCTATCTATCTTGAGCGTATAGATATAAGATTTTGGGGAAAATGAAAGCCTTGTTCCTTTCAAACTAATTTTTTTTTGTTTTAAACATAAATCAATTTTTTAATTTCTTTTAAAGTTATAACAATATTCTGGTCATTTCTGAAGACAGATGATACAACTTTCTGAAACTTTCTGATCTACAATTATGAGATTTCTAAAAAAATCTTTCACGCTTAGATAAAATAAAATTTGTTCATTTTTTTCTAATAAACTAGGTTATTTTTATATTTTTAATACAAACAGGAAAACAGCCTTGGATCACAAACTTATATAGTAGAAGAAATATTAAAGGAATAAATATAATCCTTAATGAAAATCTAGGAAAATTGAAAAAATTATGTTAGACAATGCTGAAGGTCTTCCTATCATATTTGTCGCAAGTTTTAACAATAAAGGCGACGAGTGCTTGAATCACAGAAAAAGACAAACTCGACCTTTAAAGATTATATATCATTTTATTTTTACCAATCGGGTTCTTCCTAACCTTGATTTTGACTTTTTTGAGACAAGAAACAGTCTCTTACCTCAGCCCTGAAAAATCTATGATTAACAGCGGGCGAAATTTCCTCTTCGTTGCTAAGCAATAGAAGTTAAGTTTAGGGAACAGGAATTTGATACTTAATCGATTTTTTACAGACGCGATTAAAATAAACGAGATTCTTATGGGTATAAAGATTTGTTGGTTCATCTACAATATTTATAATAAAAATCACCCACATATTTCGCCAAAAAGTAACCTGTTGTTATAACTGTTATTCGCTTACTTAACATTAATATTATTTTTTTTTCGTATATATTTATATCTTAAACGTGTTAAAATATCGATTTTCAAAATTTTTATATTAAATAAAAGCAGTTTCATTTCTGGAACTTTGATAGGAAATTTATGTATTTATGCAATTTTGATTTTAAAAAAACTGTTTCACACAGAATGAGCACATTTCTATAATTGTCCCATTAAATCAATATATTTAAGCATTATTATCTCCCCATACAAATTCAGACATTGTGCGAACATTATTTTACATCAGCAGCATCTTTTTTCTTTTTTTTTCTTTTTCTTAACCCTTCTTTGCATGAGTTTTTCTTTTACAATTGTGTTTTTCATACATATATTAAATATTAGACACCAGAAATTTTAAGATAGATTTTTAACTTTGTTCAGCAACATAGTTCACGGGAAATTTACTGGATTAATATTTCTATATAAATATAGTGGTGGCGAAGAAGTTGATTTATTTATTAAAAGTTAAATAAACAGTGATGGAAATTTACATCACTATGCAATTAAGGGTTAATTTTCAGAAGTCATAAATAATACAATTTCTTATAGACCAGGAAAATCCAACTTGCGAAACGCAGGCCTCATGCAACCGAACACTATATTGAATGTGTGGCCTCGCAAAAAATCGGATTTAAAAAAAAAATATATTGATATTTTAATGTTTAACTATTTTATAATACATATTCCCCTCTTCTTAATTCAGTATATGGCGCAACAACTGAGAACTCCAAAATTACCCCCTTGTAAATTATTGAAATTAAGTGATTTACGTTTGAATATATGGTGCAACTTTTCTTTGGTTACATATTTACAGATCTTTTTGCTTTCACTCTGTGAAGAATTATAAATGTTTCCCATGCCTAAGTTGATTCCGTTGATCTAGTAATAATGGTCTACATGATGTTTTCAAAGTGGAAAATTATTTTCTAAAACATTTGGTTATTATGCATTTTGAAAAAAATATTTGTTTAACTGGTAGCGTTAGTATATTAATACGGTACATCATGTGCGATCCGAAACAATTTTTCCGCCTCAAGTGCAACTCTAAACATTTTTTTTTTTAGTCAAATGCGGGACGAGGAAGCCAATAGATTGGAAACTTCTGCTATCGACTGAACTAATATATTTTACGCAATGAAATATTTAATATAAAATTTTAAACTAGGAAGAAATTGAATATCATTAGGACATTTAAAACATTTTCGTGCTTAACTTGTTTATTTTCTTATATGCCTTCTAGCTTTAGTTTCATTTTATAGAAAATAATGAAAATTTAAGATTCTTCGATTCAGTTGTTGTCAAGCTATGTTGTGTACAGTTAGTATAGTTGTATTTTGTACAGTTGCATATAGCTGTATTTTGAGATATAGTAAAGCATCTTTAATACGTTTCTCTTTAAGATATTCTAAAAAAAAATCTTCAAAAAATGTAAAAAGTACTGACAACAAGTTGGCGAATCGGATATATTTCAGTTGCCGTAGCATCCAGAGAAAAAGGGCCAGTTGCTCTGGAAGTATTCAGAGAAAAAGTGTCAACTGACCTGGAAGTTCGTAAACAGAAATTTTCCAGTCGCCTTGATGGGTTTCTCACTGTTCAATATAATCCGGTGCCCCGGAGTAGATCATGAAAAGAGCTTTTTTCATTACTAAAAGTTTAAAAATAGCAATAACCTTATTGTGATCGCGACATTGCCGAAGTTCTTGTATTTCTTTAAATTCTTATACAACGAGGTTGCTACATCCAGTGATGATTTTTTTAGTTTTTCATGTACTCATGCGTTATACTCATCGTGGCATTACTGAACTTCATGTACTTCTGAGATTCCTATACAAAAAGGGTGCTGCAAGGTTGCTGCGTTTAGTTATTGGCGAAATTTGCTGTAAGGAATTTTCAACTGTGCTATGCGTGTCCTAACTGTAGTAAATTTTAAAATAATATGTATTGGGTTGTTCGGAAAGTTCCTTCCGTTTGGGAAAACCAATTCGCACCGGAAAATTCTGCCCGTCAATTATTAGACATTAGATATCGGAATTAATGTCTAATGATTAAATGATAGAATTTTCCGGTACAAACCAACTTTCCCAAACGAAAAGAACTTTCCGAACAACCCAATAGTATATATACAAATTTATAGATCCTATACAAGGCTGCACTAAAAAATTCGGATACGTTTCCGACTATTGACTGTGATTGCTGGCATTGGGTTTTCAAATGTGTTAGGCATTTTCCAAATTGTTGACATCATCTTTTCCCATATATTATACTGTGAAGTTTTGTTACAGTATTCTGAATGTGTTGGAAACTGTTTCATAATCTATGCTTGACGCATGATTTTTTTCTTTTTTGTTTATGCGTTGCTTTGCACGAGAAAATATATTAATCATCTTCCATTACCAAAAATTGTGAGATTTTTATGTTCTATAAAAGAATGATATAATTAAAACCATATTACCTTACGTCTTACAGAAAATGAAATGAATTTTAGCTGCATGATATAATATCAAACCGAAAACAATCGAGCAAATTTTGTAAAGGTGACTTTTTGCCTGCAAACAATTTTTTTTTGTCAGAACGAAAATTGAGATTTTTGATGTTATTGACGGAAGGATTTTTTTTTTTCTTGAGGAATATGTGAATTTTATTTCAGATTTACATGCGCTGAAACTGCCTTCTCTGTACGATTTAATTATGTCCAGAGAAGCAGATAAGGAAAGATGAAGCAAAGATAACAATAAAAAAACTGTCTCAAATTTAATTTCTAATTTATCGTTTAGTATCGTTAACTTTAATTTATCGTTTGAATGCTCTTCGAAACTATTTTATCTGTTAAAATACGGAGCAAAAAAAAATTTTCAATATCTATATACTATGCAAAAAGAAAAACAAATGTCTATCGAGATCATGCACAATGTGGTTTTTTATTAATTCTTTTGAACGTCCTTTCAGCAACGTATAAAAGTTTCTTAACTGTATGAACATTTGCAACTTTTGAATTAAAGGAAAACCTATGTAAATGTGTTTATTCATTGTTTTATATTTCTGGAAAAAAACATCGACCTATAAATTTTGTATCAAAATGTTCCAAACTAAAATGGCTTTCACTTAATATGCAGGTTCGAAATTCTACTTTTTAACATGTGTTAAAGAGTAGTGACCTCTTAATTTAATGCTGAATAATAGATTTCAAATTAAAGACAGAAATCTATATATGATTTTAAGAATCAATAAAATAAATGTAATCCATTTCCATATATGTTATGTATATCTTGCGTTTACCAATATTTAATCTGATTAATTTAACTTATTTTACATGCATTCGTATTTCAAGAAAAATTCTTTGTTATTTTTGGCTGTGCTAAAATTAAGTCGAAAATTCAGCATTATAATCTTTATATCTTTATTATTAGTTTAAAATTTTAGACGTAAAAAGCAAGACAATGATAATTAAAAATGCTCTGCTGAGTATGGCAGTCATGTAGTAGTCACCGGATGCCATATACGGCTTCTTCAATAAGAGATTGCCCCACCAGTGGCTGGGAGGTTCTGCTCTCTCGTGCTAGGTTCAAACCCTGTCGCGCTAGTCGACCTAACTGTTCGTAGTTTTCCGTGGTTTTCTTCGAACCTTGCCGTAAATACGGGTTAGGATCCCTTAGAAAGACTCCTACGGAAGGCACTCCCCCTAGGACCTATATCCCTCGAGTAGATAATTGGCTTTCATAAATCAACCAATCAATAAGAGGTTCGTATAGGGCACCGATAAAGAAAGGTGTGGCAATATCATCGAACTTAAATGTTGTACGTATTTGGTTTATGAGTAATTACGCACTGTGGACAGTGTGCGAAAATAACACATTTAAAAGAACAGGAACATAATACATGGCAAGATGAATTTAGTCAAGCGTTCAGTTGCACAAAGTATAATTTAAAATATTTTAGTTCCGAACCATAGAGACAGTCAATACATTTTCTGCAAAGTAAATAGCTATCGAAACAGCAATCCTTTTCCATCACATGGGAATCTATCTAGTGTATCGGTTCGGCATGCAGTATCCTGAAAACAATATATTCATGATATAGTAATTGTTTATATAGCAATTACTATATCATGAATATTAAAGCTTTATATCATGAATATGATTACTACAGATATGTATAAAAGATTTTATTTTAATGCCTGAGGAAGACCGCTCGGCTGAGGGCGAACCCAGCCGTTGAGCGTTTAATGTCTTGAAAAAAAAAAAAGAAATTATTTAAATATGCGTTGTTACTGTTTTTTTATCACTCTATTTTTTTTTTATTGCACTTAAGAAAGGTCGCTCTTTCAAAGCTTTAATTTTTTTTTTTTTTTTTTTTTTTTTTTTTATATATAACCGACAGTGAAGGAAAGTTACAAACAGATACTATGCTATCTTTATTTTCGTTAATTGGGTTTCTTTCTTTACTGCGTTTTTTACACGACTTGTTTTCAATTAACTAATATTTTGTAATATATATAGTTATCAAAATATTCAAAATTTAGTGTAACAATTTTAGAATAATTTTCCATATTATATTCCGCATGTCCTTGTTGTCATGTTGCATCCGTTTTCCGGTTGTTATATTTTCCTTTAAATTATATCACATAATAAGGCACTCGTATTACGATGTTTTTCTTTTCTTTTCGTATCATTAAAAGCTTATATGTAGTAATTTATAAGATTCATTTATAGAAAAAAAAATATTTGAAATAAAATACGAATATACATTGACTGACAAAAATCCATTTACGACTGTTAATTTCAATAAATTAACGATGCAATAGGATTACTTGCATTAAGAATCGAACCTACTGAAACAAAATCGACATCGTAAATTCACAGCAATTTTGTTGATGTATGAAACACATTTTAACGCCCAATTTAATGGATAAATGAATATTACTCGGACATTCGTCTCTCGTTCACCACGTGTCTTGTGTATATATATCAGAATATGAAGATAATTTCCGAAAGTAGTGTAGCTTTTTGAAATGAAAGGATATCGATCGTCGCTTCTAAATCTAGCTCTTTGATATGTGAATTCCGTTGAATTCGCTTTACAAGCATTTGCAATAAGAATTCTCTGCTGGTGCTTGGTTTGCTGGTGTACCTGATGTGGAATACAGTGAAACAATGAAGATAAATTATTCTGATATGGAGATATTGATTAGTATATAGATACAGGTGTTTTTAAAACCAATCATTAAAAGCAGTGGATCCTTGCGAGGATTTCGCACTACAATCTAATATTTTTTACCAATATCTAATAGTTTTTAGATGCAGGTTTAAACTTCCAAAAAAAAAAAAAAGAAGAAAAATTAAAAATATCAGTCAAATGAAACGTAATCTTCCCAACTGGGCAAAAAGTCCAGGCCAGGATTCGAACCCAGCATACCTTGGCTGAAGCTGCCAATGCTCTACCAACTGAGCAATGCCGGACGAATATGGCTGAACTAATTCACTCAGTTAACCTTAATGATCATAGCATCTGGTCTGATACCTGAATCAGCACAACAGAATAAATCACAGGTAATGGTACACCCAGTAAACGCTAGAAACGTGATTACACTAGATTAATTTTGACACAATTATTCTAACTGGTAAAGAAATCATATGAAATGTAATCTTCCCAACTGGTTGAAAAAGTCCGGGCCATGATTCGAACCCGGGATCCCCTGGCTGAATCTCACATTACCTGTGATTTATTCTGTCATGCTGTTTCAGATATCAGACCAGATGCCATGATCATTAAGGTTAACTTGCTGAATTAGTTCAGCCATATTCGTCCGGGATTGCTCAGTTGATAGAGCATTGACAGCTTCAGCCAACGGGTTCGAATCCTGGCCCGGACTTTTTTGCCCAGTTGGGAAGATTACATTTCATATGATTTATTTACCAATTAGAATAAATATGTCAAAATTAATCTAGTGTAGCATCAGTCAAGCCAGACTATCATTTTATTTATCCCGTCAAGTTACAATAAAAACTGATCGAGGATAGCAAAAGGCACGTGCGAGGAAAAAAAAAAATTAACAATCGTATTTTAACTGTATTAGAGGATGACGTCATCCGCTTCGGGTAAAACATGGGACAAAAAATAAATTTAATACATATAAAATACAATTTAAGCATACATTTTAGGCTATACGTGAAATGCCACTGCTTTGATCAGTCAATGGTGTCTTTTTCTTTAAAACATTTGAATTTGAATTTTGCTTTTTAATCATAAATATAAAATAAACTTATGCATAGACATCCCACTTTATCTTTTTTGTACTATTTATTTTTTATAATCATTGTTGAGCACGATATAATGCGGTATTTTATTTTTGTGGCAACATAGATTGGAGAAAAACCTTTCATTCCATTTATGAACACTGTAAACTGAAATGTCTGAAATTCAGACACTTAAGTGTCTGAAACAAGTGGTTCAAAAAAGAGACACTTTAAAGTGTCTTAAAATTTTAAGACACTTATTTGTATCTGAATTTCAGACATTTGAAACTTCTGAATCGCTGCCATTTTTGTGCTCTGATTTGTCGACAATAGACAGTCATTTCTGACCACATATATATTTTTTAAAGCATTAAAGGCAGCCATATTTGACCACATTGAATCCGTAATAAATGGAAAAATATTTAAGTATAAAGAAGGGCTGAGGATTGTTCCAGAAGCAGAACCTGATTAAAGCATGGGCAAATTGGGCCATGGTACTGCCTGTGCCCCCCCCCCCAATTTTAGGGACCCTAAATTTGATATGCAATTTTAGTAAAGTTGATATTTTAAATCTATGTAGATACTGTACTGATTATATTGAATGTTTTGACCTTTTACAAAAAGATAAGATTGAAAACATTTTTTTTTAAATCTAAAAACAGTAAAACTTTTCAATAGTGGACACTTCATTGCAGTGGATTTTGTCTGCTATTCGGAATTGCCTGCTTTTCAGAAGTAAAAGTATGTATATATGTATGCGTCGTGAATTGAAAAAGTAGTTCGCAAGCTAGATTTGTCTAATATGAAGGTTTTACTCCGCTGTGAAGGTAAGACCTTCATAACAAACATTCCCGAATAGCGGACGCCTCTATTTATCGAACACCCATATTTTTCAATCCCAACACACGTATATTTACATACTTTTACCTCTAAAAAGCAGACACCTCCGAATAGCGGACGAATACCACGGTCAAGAGGTACCCGCTATTGGGAGGTTTTAGTTTTTAGATAGACATTTTTTTAAAATCTTATCTTGCTGTAAAAAGTCAAAATATTGATTATAATCAGTGCAATGTCAAAAAATATTTAAAATATTAGCGTTGCTAAAATTACACACCAAATTCGGGGACCCCTAAAATCGGGGGAAGGGGGGGGGGGTGGACAGGCAGTGCCATAGCCCAGTGTTTGCCCACGTTTTAATCAGGTTTTGCTTCTGGAATAATCACCAGCCCAGCTTTATATTCTAATATTTTCCCATTTATTATTATACAATCGCAGAAGAATGAAAATTTCATTTAAATATTAATTTATGTTATATATTATTTTAAATATTAATTTATGTTACATGAAATAAAATTATCTATTAAACAATGGGAAATTTGAATACTGATTTTATTAATAATACAAAGTCCCAAATATTTGTTTCTTTTCATTGTGAAATTTATAAATGGGAAATAATTTGGAAATAACAAAGCATTTAAAATTTGCTTTTAAACCTTAAGGAATAATAAAAATAATAATAATAATTAAATAAAGAACTTAATTTGACACTTTTTATAGAATTAGTTTTAATGAAAATTTTAAATTAAGAATGCAATTATTAAATCATTTAAGAGACATAACTGGGAAAGAAAACAGTTTTTATTTCGAAAATTGCGCATTTAAAAAATATATCTAAAAATTAGATCTCAACAGATGTTTAATCATTTAAATATTTTTAATCCAATATTAAAAATTGAGTAATTTGCACGTCTTTCATAGCAAACAAACAATTAAAATCAATTGTTAATAAAATATTGTTTTGACCGCAACAGAGAATGATATAAAGAATTCAACCACATTAACTCCTTAGTATATGAACTTTTTTTTTCTCTTACGAAAAGTGTAACAATAACAGCATTTCTTCTTTAGCAAAAGATTCAACACTTTTCAGTTTCTACTTTTTTATTTTAAAAAAAAATAGATATACTAAATTAAGCAATTTGTGTACACTGTTTATATATAATACTGTTTTTGAGTTAAATTAAATGCATACATAACGTATATGCATACGTAAATGTATATTCGTACATAATTCGAAGAATATATATTTTTAGAATTAATGTTTTTTTTTTTTTTTTTTTTTTTTTTTTTTTTTTTTTTACAAACCGATTAAAAAAATTAACATTAATTTAAACATTATTTTATGTAATACTAGTCCAGAATCTATGACAATATGTAAAAAAAAAAAAAAAAAAAAAAAAAAAAAAAAACTATCACTGACTTGAAACAGTGTTACAAGAACTAGATAAGGAAAATTGTTCTATTGGTACTGCACCAGTGAATGAGAGGAAGTATGTCTTGCATGTTTGTAAAAGAAAATCCCTTGAAATATCTTGCAAATTTATATTGGAGAATGAAAGGCTTTCATCCTTCCGACATAAATCAGCGAGACAAAAAAAGTTCTATTTATAAAGCTTTTATGACATCAAATACGACTTGACGAAGGGGTGTAAATTAAAGTCAGAAAACTTAACATTCCAAAAATCCAATCAAATCAAACTAAATTATTAATTTATTTGCGCGAACGTTCACTTAAAAACGAAAATCTAGTTTCAGTTGCAACTCGCATTAAATTTGAACGAAGAAAATAAGTCTAAAACTCATGCGTAGCAGCTTAGGTGTCCATCTGGTAGTTATGATGTTATGCAATGAGTTACAAAAAGTTTAAAACAAATCATTAGTTTCTTATCAGCGGGAAAAAAAAAACGTTGTGGGAATACAAACTGATTTTTTTTTCCTTATTTCATATTGTTTTTTAAAGCGTTACACTAATCAATTACGTGAATATAGGCTTTAAATAAAGAATTTGTCGTTACATTTTAAATAAATTTATCGTATTTAGTAAATTCTTGTAATGTTTTTTAAGTTGATATGTTTAAAAATTATCTTGCACGATGCGGTTTGTCAAAATATTCTTAGTTTAGCTTATTTAAACTTTATAATCTGCATTTTAGAAAATCGATCTAGGCTGTGTACCAAAGGGCATAGCTGTTCCAAAATTTTGTCACCCATGTATTTCTTTCTACCGGCGCTCATGTCTCTTTGTATTTCAAACAGTGTTGAATTCAGACACTTATCTCCGGGAGGGATTTCTGTGGCTCTGGGGAGGGAGGGATATTATAACGTTCTGGGGCAAAAATTCCGCTTTTTGACCATTGAAAGCATAAAATCTCAAATCTTCCGGGGGAGGACATGTCAAAACTCCGCCCCCCCGGGCCACCCCCTGAATTCAGCACTGATTTCAAAATGTATATCTTACTATTTTAAAATATTTAGATGGGGGCGTCCTTCCTACACCCTTGTGCGTACATCCGTGAATGCAAGTAATTTTTAGATATTTTCATGAAAAGAATTGTTTAATTAATGCACAAAAATAACTTATTTTCCAGATTTATAAACAGCTTTGTAAAATTTTGACATATATCTTACTGTCTTCTATAAGTTACCTCTAAGTTACCTCTCTAAGTCTCTAAGTTACCTCTTCTATAAAGTAATATTAGTTAGTAAATGGAAAATAATTAAAACTCCTTTCATCAATTAGAAAACATTCTTTGATGGTGCTGGCATGTTTACAATGATACAATGACATCACAATCATCGCATGTAGAACACAATTGCGTTAAATTCAGACACTTAAACGTCTGAATTTTTAAATGTCTTATTTCCAGACATATCATCAGTATTCAGACATTTTTCTCAGCTCATTTACTCCATGTTCAAAGTAGGTCACACTTGTGTGTCTTAAAATCAGACGTCTATGATGTCTGAAATTTCACATTCAGACACTTAAGTGTCTAAATTACTTTTTCAGACGCATATGTGTCTGAATTTAAGACGCCTCTATTGGCAGTGAAAACAATACGGATTTAATTTTAATTAACGTCTATTTTAATCAAAAAACATGTTTTAACGAAATGTGAGTGTACTACGTCAGAAACCGTTTATTTAAAAATCTTTCGAATGATACCATATTTGTTGTTGTGCGTTTTGTAAATGCTTAAAAAAAGGGATGTTGACAACAGAAATAATACAATCGATTAGTAAAACAAACTAATTTACGTAGTACTATCTAGGAATTATTTTTAAAATAATAGACTGTCGTACAAAAATATAAATTTGTGTAACATATTGAAATTACCTTATGTAAAATATAACAGGGCCCATGTTTTTCTTTCGCAGTTCATCGGCCGGCTCAGCCCATACAAAGATAAATGAAATCAGGACCCACCTAGCTCGACCTAAATCAACTTAACTGCCGATATTTCTTAAGAAATATTATCTTACAATTTAAATCCTTTGAAAAGATTATTTATGCAAACATTTTAAAATATAGCATTATTAATATTTTTCAGATTATTGAAAATAAAGTATTATTCATATCCGCAAGCCATGGAATGCGAAATCACAATACTAATGAACACTTACACAGTTATATATATATAAAGGCTCATTAAATAAATTAATGTAGTTTAGCAAAATAGAAAAGAATGGCTAAAGAATATAATAATTTTAAAGTTTTATGAAGGAATAAAAGGTTGAGTTTAAAAATTGTTTATCTGTAATTTATTAAATCAAAATTAATTTCTAAGGATTCCGCTAAACAAATGTACAGTATAACTATTGTTTTTACCCACACACACACAAAAGAAGAAAACAAGAACGAAAAATCATGCGTCAAGCATAGATTATGTAACACTTTCCAACACTTCCAAAATAATTTTGAAAATCTTTACCGTAAGGTGTAAGATGATATCTAACTAAACAATTTTGAAAAACGCATAACATATTTAAAAATCCAATTTCAGGAATTACCAACAATATTCGAAAAAATATCCGAATACTTTTATTCAGCCCTGTATATGATCAATATATTTGTATATATACTACATAGGGTGCTAAAATTTAGTTTAGTTAGGAAACGCGTAGCACAATTTAAAATTCTCCTTCTGGAGTTTCTGTCAATAAACAGAAATGTGTTCGCGAACTTTTGTGCTGCCCTGTATATGATCTACAGAATTTATACACACCCAGTAATAGACAAAAAGTGAGTTCAGGGGATATATGATTTGGCGAATACTTACTTCATTGTTGTAACCGCAGTGTTAACCACATTATTGTTAGCATCATTAGGATGTGATTGTTATTGACGTGCATGCTTGTCTTCTACAATATAGATATTTGTTTGAAATCTCTAGCGAAATTTATCGATTATTGATATATTTTTTTTCCTGTTCGATTATAAAAAATATTGCTTTTAATTGAACTTAAATTTAGATTTTTTGACAACATCCAAGCATTTTAGCAATATCGGGAAAGAATTTGGCCCGAAATTTTAAACAATTTATTCCTGTTAGATTGTCAGATTACTTACAATTTAAATTTTAATATTCTTTTAACTTTATGTACCTTAATGTCATCACATGGAGAAATTCAAAATGAAGGAAAGTTACGTTATTTATATCTCAATAATAGTTTGGTATGAAATATAAACGTGCACATATTCTTCTAAATGCTAAGTCACTTTCACCACGGAAGTATTTTGTCTTTTTCAGACTAGAACCGTAAGTTAACATACAGAAATCTTTCTATCTGACTATGAAAATGTACATGGATATAAACTTAATACGCATTACGCATTTTAACCGACTTTGTTAAGTGATGTTAAGAAAATGTAATTTCTATCATACTTTTAATTTTTATAAAATGTAGCGAAATGGATTTGCCAAAATTTTAAAAGAAGGGGGTTAAAAAAAAAATCCCTTTAATTGTCACATTATTGAAAGAATTCTGAGACTTAAGAAAAAATGGATCATTTTCGCGCAGTCGTAAGTAAAAGGCTTCAAATTCCTGTATGAAAACGCACGTTTTCTCTTAAAAATGACTCCGTGTAAGTGATGAATTTTTGCCATTTAGCATTTGTAATAGTTTCACTGCTTGGTTTATCTGTGGAAATTATAACAAAACTACCTCTGAGATGTGGGATTTTAAACTTAGTCTACTCTGAAAATAAAAATGAAAAGTGCATCTCCTGTAAACAATCATTGCAACATGTTTAATTTTCATGAGTAAATTTGCTGATTACTTATATCATGTTCATCTATGGAAGCGTTGTGTTTTTCTATGTTTAATGTTGGTGAGCATTTTTTTTTCCATTCTCTCCATGCGAAGAACGTGTTTACTGCTAGCATAAAATAAAATATTACACAGTAAAACATTGAAGAAATATTTCCGGATATAGAGGAAAAGTTTGAATAAATGTAGTATAGTCTCGTAGTAGTTCAGTATAGTCTCATAAATTACATATGATTTATGGAGTATCGAAAATTCTCGAAATCTTCCACTTACCTTCAGAGTCTTTTGGAAGAATAACAAGTCGTAAAAACCAAAGACCAAAAACAAACAGGTTTCCAAAATTAACAGATTTTCCTAATTTAAGTTCAGCAAAGGGAATTTTCATTTCAAAAAGTTTCTGAAAAGATCAAAAAGCTTTTTTTTTTTTTTTTTTTTTTTTTTTTCCTGCGGTTTCTGCTTGTTCTTTTTTCGAATGGTTTCTGGAGATAAGGGAAGTAATAGATAACTATGAAGCTTCACTAAATTTTGATATATCTTTTTGTAATATAAGGAAAAACGTTTGCAATTTTTTACAGTGTATTTTAGTTTATTTCATATAGTAAAAAATTAAATAGAAAAAATATATTTAACTCATTAAAATGTAAATGTAGATATAAGTAAAAAGAAAGACGAAACCCTAACTCACGTCAGAAATTCTCATCTATAGCTTTCTTCGATGCTAATAAAAAAAAATTACTTAGAAGATTTTCTGAAAGTATAGACATTGTAAAGTTTTAATTTTTTTAGTGTTTCTTAGATTACAGAAATTACGGTTTCTATGCAGTTAATTTAATTTCTACTCCTTAAAATAATGTATGAGAAAGTAATTCATAAATGCTAATCTTGAAAATTAGAATTTCATCTTTATGTTTATAGAAATATACTATCTGTCTATATATTTTTATCTGTCTTTCTTTTCTTTCATTTTACATAGACATTTATTTATTTATGCGTTTTCTAAAGTATGGAGAGCTAATTAGATAAATGTGAAGAAGGATACCCGTGATTGCTTTTATGATAAAAATATACTTATACCTTTTAAAAAATAAGCCATTCCCATGTAATCAAATGCTTTAATTTACAAATGCTTTAAACAATAACAACAACAAAAAATATATATAATTTATTTAAATGACATATTTTAGAAAATATATTTAAGAACAACAACAACAACAAAAAAATACTGTTACAGACCTGAAATATTTTACACTGAAAAGTGAAATTACGCAAATGTGGAAAAGTTAATGACTTACTTCTACTGCCTTCTATCAAAATATTGTATTAAAAATTTATAAAAAACAATAGATATATTCATAAAGGTTTATTCTTTATTTTTATTATTAAAAAAGACATATATATATATATTTTTTTCTTTTTCGGAATATTTAAATGCCTAATTGTCTTGTCTAAATGTAAAAACTCACTGTGATCGACATAGTTTTATATTAGTATTTGATAAATAACAGTTTAGAAGATTTGAACGTTAAAATAGTAAAAATTCTATTTCTATAGTTGTTTGCGATTTGAAATTTAGTTAATAACATCATTTTAAAAATGAACTATTTATTATGGTGGCGACATCTATATTTAAAAATAATAGTTAATGTTATAAATTATGCTTTACGTAATAATAATAATAATAATAATAATAATAATAATAACAAGCTCAAAATTTCATAAAAGACAAATAATTGTAGTAGAATAAAAATTAATAAAAATACTGCATAAATATATTTTATTAAAATATTTATATTATATGTTATCTTACAGATAGTGCTGGTGAGATATTGTTGTAGTGCTATAAAATGTACAAAGCTTTTCAACTGGCTGTTTAAATTACAAACTTTCTCCTGATTTTTATTTACACTTTTACCTTCATAGGAGATTACTATTAGATGGATTATAATTATTTCAAATTTAATACAAATAATTTTTTTTAAGGTAAACTATTTATTATGATGGCGCTATCTATGTAGGATAGTGATAATTAATGTTGCTAGATATGTCTTATTCAAAACATTACGTACTGCAATGCCTACATAAAACTTTGGATCAAAAATGTTAATTTAGTAGAACAAAAATTATATGAAATATTTAAAAAATATCTTTTGTTAAAATTTGCACATTATGTTATGTTGTGTTCCAGATTGCTGAGATATTTTGTTCTGTTCCAAAATAAAGTTTGAAATGCACCGTCTAATTGAAAATGCTCACTGTGATCGCCATAGTTTTATATTAGTATTTGATAAATAACAGTTTAGAATATTTGAACATTAAAATAGTAAAAATTCTATTTCTATGAATGTTTGTTATTTGAAATTTAATTAATCTTATCCCTTTTAAAATGAACTATTTATTATGGTGGCGACATCTATATGGAAAAATAATAGTTAATGTTATAAGTTATGCTTTACGTAATAAAATAAATAAATAAATTAAAATAAAATCATGGTGAAATGACTAAATAAAATCATGGGATCATCAAATAAAATAAAATATGGTGTACTGCTCTTGGTATTACATCTTTTCCTTTACAACACATTACTTCAAAATTTACTTTAATTTAAATTAACTTTACTTTAACAGATTACTTTAAATATTACTTCAAAGGATAATTTGGAGGGATATTTTGATCCTTCTGGGAGAAATATTCCCTATCCCCGAATTCATGACTGGCAACTAGAACTTTGGAAAATGTGTTTCTTATTGCTCCATAAAAAATAGTATGATTATTTTTTAAAAGATTCGTGAAAACGAAGCTGCAAAAATTATATTAATATAGAATATCGTCGCTACAATGTTAAACTAACGAATATGAAAAATTGCATTTTTCATTATTTTTAAAAATGGGCCGATTGTCACCATTAAATTTGAATAGTATTCTTCACCAGGTTTGCCAGTTTGGCATCCTTTTTCATTCAGAAATTCCAAATTCAAACCAGAAATTTCGAACAGAAGTTTTTGCTTTGTTTAGTGACAGACATTTCGAGATTATTTAAAGTAAAAATTTTTCTCTCAAATTTTCCGGTATGAATTCGGAATCGCTGAATAAATAAGCAGGCCAAACTAGCAACCCCGTTCTTCACACAAATTTTATTAGTATTCTTTGCGAAGAATTCTAATAAAATTTAGTGGTGACAATCGGTCTATTTTTAAAAGTAATGAAAAATGCATTTTTTCACATTCGATAGTTCGACATGGTAGCGACGATATATACAGGGCATGTAAGAAACAGTAAAGTTCAAGATACAAAATCAACATACAAAATATGTTTGGGTATAAAACTCATTGCATAATTCGTTAACAATATGAATAAATTCTTTATTACGTCAACTCAGTTACAAAAAAGAAAAAAAAAATATGTTTAGTTGTACTTTTTTCTTTTAAGTTAAAATTTTTAAGAGTTGTTTCCTGTTTTAATAGAAAATAAAATCGCTAAATGAGAGAAAATTTTAAAACAGGACTGAGTAAAAAATTTTAATACTGTTCAAATAAAATGAATTGATTTTAAACATGAAAATTATTCACATATCAGTTAATAGTACATATAAAAATTTCCCATACAAGCACAGCCTAATTTCTATAATACACAATAGATGGCGCAAAGATAAAAGGAAAAAACATTTAATATTTTAGAACTACCGAATGAAAAATTTTAATTGCAACCCCCCCCCCCCCCCCCTCCTCCTTCCTCCCTCTCTGAACTCCATACCAGGGTCGGAACCAGTCTTCAAAGTCAGAGGGGGCTTTGAAATTTTTTGATGCTGCTAAGTCACAGTTTGTCTTCCCCGCTCTATTTTAAGGATATATAAATATAGATAGAAATAGAAAGCAAGTCCCCACTGTCATAAAACTTTTGATAATAAAATTTTAAAATTGTTAAATGTAGTAAATGATGTTATTCGTATTGAAAGATTATGAAGTCTGGAGGGGGGGGGGGTCAAGAAGTTGCTAGGTGGGGTTCAGCCCACCCTGCTCCATACTCTTCCCCTCGCAACTGCAAAATTCTTTCCCTGAGAAAAATGTTGGAATCTAACAGTGCCTAGCAGTTTACACAAAATCGTATTCCGAAATTCAAATTTAAAAGTTCACACACATATATATAACCGTAATCAGAGTTTCGGAAGTAGCCTGTACTTAGTAGCACTGTAGTAGTAGTACTGTATAAGTAGCGAAACTACAGTAGTCGCTACTTATAGAGTAGTTTGTATTGTAGCGCGCTATTTTTTTAACAATGTAGTATAGCGAGTAGCGCGATACAAAAAATCAGTAGTTTGTAGTGAGAACCGACGCTACTTTTAACGCTACTTCAGGGATCAAATGTAGTATTCTGCAAATCACGTGACCGAAAATTCATTTTATTGTGAAAAATTCATTTGCGAATCTCAGCTGCAGTGTATAACAACACAACACATGAAGTCATAGATTTTTATCAGTCGCACTTGCTGCTAAAATCAAGTACTAACCCACCAAAGGAATTCATTTTCTTGCTGGCAACATTTGTCTATGTACTCGTTATTAGATGTTCCAGTTTTAACGCTACGTTTCTTATTCGCAATTGCTTTATTTACAGATTTATTTTTTGTTTGCCTTTAGAGTTGTCTCTCTGTAGTTTATAGATTGTAATAGCTCTCTTAATTTTGCTACGAAATTTCTAATGTATGTATAAACTAACATCTTGGAGACATATACAAAACATTTTCTTGTATGTTATCTTTCTTAATTTTTTAATCCTCTCGGATATGTCGCATTATTTAATTATATCCTGGCAGACGCGATATTAAGAGGAATCGCTTTATTATTTAACCCGTGTCTTCAATTTCTAATGTAAATTGAACTCTTTGACAAAATCTGAAAGTAGCGAAGTAGTGATTACTTTTGAAAAGTAGTTTGTAGTCGCTACTTTTTAAAACAAGTAGTTGTAGTTGTAGTCAACAACATTTTTGATCAAGTTGTTGTAGTTGTAGTTCGCTACAATAAAAAAGTAGTTTTTCCGACCCCTGATCATAATATAGGACGCAAATATACTTTTAATGTATTACTCCAAACGAATTTTATAAAGTTCGTTTGGAGTAGTAATACAGTTAAAAGATTTAGGGTGTGATATTTAGGTGCTTGATTAAACACCTAAGTACAAATTCTAAGTTTTTGTAAATTCATTTAAAAGAAAAAAAAAGAAGGAAAATAATAACTCAAGGGAAATTCAACGATCCTTACCGATCACGAATTCCCATATTAACGTTAATGGAACGGGGATATATAAACACAGGATTACACATTGCCTAAAAATACACATCAAAATTGATCTTTTACGACCAGAAAGCAGACATAAAATTGTCTCTTTAAATTTCAAGTACTTTTAATAAGACATGTCAAAGTTTAATGTATTTTACAAATACTTCAAATTATCTTTTCGATGTGTTCGGATAGATACACAATGAACACATGAATGAATATTTAGATAAATATATATTTTATTTTTAACCTCATCCTACTTTGAAAGTACAAAATATTGTTTATAATCAGTACAAGACCAATAGCTGATTAAAAATTCAGCATATAAAATCTTATTATGAAGATGAAAAATACTAACGATTATTTAGCTGAAAAAAAAAAAAAAAAAAAAAAAACATAAAAAAAACAAAATCCGTCATATTTCGATATCAGTGGACCCTTGCGAGGATTTCGTACTGCAGTCTAATATTTTTTTTAGCAATATCTAACGTTTTTTAGATGCAGGCTTAAACTTATAAAGAAAAATTAAGGAGCAAAATATCTGCAAACAGTATTCGTCAAGCTAGAATAACATCTCATTTATTTCATCAAAGTTACAGTAAAAAGTGATCGAAGATAGCAAAAGGCACGCATAAGGGAAAAAAATAACGATCGCATTTTAACTGCATTAGAGGATGTCGTCATACGCTTCGGGCAAAACATGGGACAAAGAAAAATAAATTGAATACATATAAAATACAATTTGTAACGAAATATATCTCTTATGCTCCACGTAAAATACTGCTGCTTCGATCGATCGATGGTGTCTTTTTCTTCTAAACTTTTTAATTTCAATTCAGCTTTTCAATCATAAATATAAAATAAGCTCGTGCGGACACATCACACTTTATCTTTTTTGTACTACTTTTTTTTATATATATATATATTATCATTGCTGAGCATGATATATGCGGTATTTTATTTTTGTGTCATAATTAATTTGAGAAAAACCTTTCACTTCCTTTATGAAAACAATGCTGATTTAATTTTTAATTTACTGCAATTTTTAATCAAAAAACATGTATTAACGAAAAGTTAAGTGTATTATGTCAGAAGCCGGTTCAAAAATCTGTCGAATGATACCTTATTCATTGTTGTGCATTTTATAAATGCATAGAAAAAGGGATGTTGACAACAGAAATAATATGTACGATATTGTAAAACAAAAATAAATAAAAAGAGAACTGTCCAGTTAAACTGAGAGCATTGAGCTCACAGGTTATTCACACTAATTGTATATTATATCTTATTTCAAAGAATTTGAAATAAGCACCTCGAAAAATAAAGAAATGGACAATATATTAATTGGGCTCACCCCCCGCCCCCCCCCACCTTATAGTTAACCAATAAACCCCCAAAACTAATCAGGGAAGCCTCTAATTACAATGAATATATATACAAAATTTGAAACAAATCGGATAATTCTGCATGAAAATTCCATTTATCTACATTAAGGGCGGATTAGCCCCCCGTATCCCCCTTTATACTTAACCAATCAACCCCCAAAACTAATCAGGGAAGCGCCTTACTACAATGAGCCTATATACAAAATTTGAATAAAATTGAATAATTCTGCATGAAAATCTCATTTGTCTAAAAAAAAGGGGGGGGGGGTAGCCCATTTTTTATCCTTTATACTTAACCAAAGAACCCTAAAAAATAATAAGGAAAGCGCCTTATCACAATGAACCAATATACAAAATTTGAAGAAAATCGGATAATTCTGCATGAAAAACACATTTATCTAAATTAAGGGTGGGATTATCCCCCTTTCCCCCTTTAGACTTAACCAATGAACCCCCAAAACTAATCAGGGAAGCATCTTACCACAATGAGCCTATATACAAAATTAAGGAAATTGGATAATTCTGCATGAAAAACCCATTTATCTAAATTAAGGGGGAGTTAGCCCTTCGTTTCCCCCTTTATACTTAACCAATGAATCCCCAAAACTAATTAGAGAAGCTCTTTACCACAATGAGCCTATATACAAAATTTGAATAAAATCCAATAATTCTGCATGAAAATCTCATTTATCTAAATTAAGGGGGGGGGGAGGATTAGCCCCTATTTTCCCCTTTATACCTAACCAAAGAACCCTCAAAACTAATCAAGGAAGCGCCCTATACCACAATGAGCCTATATACAAAATTTGAAGAAAATCGGATAATTCTGCATGAAAAACCCATTTATATAAATTAAGGGGGTTAGTACCCCCGTTTCCCTCCCCTTTATACTTAACCAATGAACCCCCAAAACTAATCAGGGAAGCGCTTTATCACAATTAACCTATAAACAAAATAGAAAGCAAAACGGTTATTTCTATGAAGAGTTATCGCGTTACGTGTATACATACATACATATGTACAGAGTATATGCATTATTTCAGTGAAATAATAAGGAATTAATTTTATCGTCTGCTATGAGCAAAATGAGCATGCCCTTTTTTATTTATTTATTTATTTATTTTTGCTACACAAGACAGCGCTGCAAAACACACGATGGAGATCTTGTTTTGCGAATGATTATCTCCATGGTTTAATATTTTTATGACTCATAATGAACGAATCTCCTGTGTTTACTTACTATAATGGATTGAGATATTCGACTGTTAACCTAATTTCCACTGAAGTTATCTCCGAATCGTTAGATATTTTAATGTTACTCATCTCTCAAGCAAACAATTTTTTTGAACGATCTTTCTAAAAATGTAACTTTTATGCAGTTTTATTCGAAAAAATAATTTTGAATAAAAATGGCCGCCTCGCATAGGGAAAAAGAAGTGGTTTGTCACATTACTTGCGCTTTTATTATATAGATTACGTATGATATGATTTATTAGAATGAAGAAAACTTTTATTAATATCTTTTTAAGTTTTGATACGATTTTCGTAAAATTTGAAATGACTCGGCAAAATTTTGCAACAATTATGTATATTAAATTTCAAACCATTCGGTTGGGTGGTTTTTGCGCTGTTATACAGCGTTGCCAGTAGGCTACTTTTTTAAAATTCAGATTCCTTGATTCCCACCAGTTTTTTTAAATAGTGTAATTGATCTTATTCTCGCTATATTTCACCTGTCATTAAAGAAGGCAAATTACACAGTTTTAAAAAAGTGGTGAGAATCAAACAATCAGAATTTTAAAAAAGTAGCCTACTGGCAACACTGCTGTTATATGCGGACGGACGGACCAGACGATAACTATTGGTGCTACGTATTTATTTAATTACGAACGCACCTAAAAATATAAAACTGACAAATGCTAAAAACAGCTGGAATATTTAAAATAGATAGACTAGAATTGATAGTAGGTGAAAGGACCAATTTACCAACTATTTTAATTTTTCTTTAAGAATAAGAAGTTTAAACTGTGTAGTACAGAAAAAAAAAATATTATTCAACTTATATAAAAAATTGCTCATTATTCAAAACAGAATTGTAAATATTTATCAATCTAGAAGAGTTAGACAAAATTTGAAGTCTTTACCGATTGTAAAATAATCGACACTGAAGGCTGTACTAAAGTCAACTCTGATGTGTTTGTAATATTGTGGTAAGTACATGGAAATAAGTGAAAACTGGAAGAAAGCAATATTTTTCCAAAGAAAAAATGTTTAACTTCGATGGTTTACAAAATAATATAACAAAATCCTTTGTTAACGTTAAACGAAAGATATGATTAATGCTTAAAGTGATAAAAACATTAAACAAAAAAGCTTAAAAATACCTTTTAATATAAAGATGACATGTTTTATACGCTCAAACGGTGACTTCTTCAAGGTTTAATTAATTTGTTAAGTTTGTGGTTATAACTACATACTTACATAAAAGAATTCGTAAGAATTGCTGACAATGGGAGTGAATTGCTTGAGAGTAGTTTTCGATTGTTTTATGCATTACTGAGCCATGTTTAGTATATTAATAGAAGTTTGTGGAACATGAATAAACTAATATACAGGACTACGGAAAGAACAATATACATTCCGTTTATAGTTGGTAATTCCTGGAAGTGCGTTTTAAGTTGTGTTATGAGTTTATTACCTGCATTAAATTTTATCTTAATATGTAGAGTGTACAAAAGTCTTTAGATAAAATACAGGGCTGTAAAAAAGAATTCGGATGCTTTTCCATCTATCGGCAAAAATTGCTAAAAGTGAATTTTTTACCAAAGCTAAATTTTAGCATGCTATGTAGTATACATGCAAATCTATAGATCATACATAGGGCTGCACAAAAAATTTAGATTACTTTTTTGATTAAGGAAGGTAATTGCTAAAACTGTATTTTTAAATGTGTTATATGTTTTCTAAGTTGTTTACTTACAAATCGGCTTTCACCTTATTTAACGGTAAAATTACTTTATAGTTTTCTAGATGTGTTGGAAAGTGTTTCATAATCTGTGCTTGACGCATAAATTTTTCGTTCGTGTTGCATATAAAGATGAAATTTTGCAAACGATTTTTAATCTACGTGCTTAATATTAGAATTATAAAAATAACTTTCATGGGTGTGTTTCCGACGACAATACAACATTTTAATATTTTTAGAATTTAATTATAAATTAATATATTAATTTCAAGGCATGTTTCCGTTAGCCCGCTACGGATGACAAATCACCAATAAACACTCGCCAAAACAGTGCAAATGACTGTGACACTGCAATAATAAAACATTTTTAAGGCTAAAAAATAGAAAATAAATTATAAATAAAAAATACAGTGTGTGTAATATTTAAAAGGTATGTATACGCTTTTATCAATTATTAGTTTAATATTAATTAATTTACGATCATACTACGTTGAGAAATCAATTTATAAATCCTAAAAATATAGTTTAAATAATACCTTTATATTTCTTTGCTGTTTCCATATTTTAAAAAAGAACAGAGCAATATATATGTTATATAAAAAAATTATTTCCTTCGCATCCTTCACATTTATTTCGCATTAACTTCTGACATAGTCAGTATTTCCTTACTTCTTAATAATATTTATTCCTATTTAATGTCCTTTTAAAAGTAAATACCCGTATATTAATAATTATCTTATTCCAAATCTTAATCTAAAATTTTAAGTTCATTCGTAACCTTTATCAGCTTCCTAATCTATAAAATTCCGAGAGACGCTTTCTCATTTCAAATGTTTTTAAAAAGCCATTTTTTTTATTAGTATTATTCCATGCTCGGTTTCGCGCGCTGGGTAATTTTCACTTCAAAATTGATACGCGGCCAGGGGAGGAACTCTTTCGTGTTTTAGCTTCTCCCTCTCGCCTCATTCGCTGGGCTGGAGGTCGCCTTTCACTCATTGGTTTGTGCGCACGTGACGTCGCTTTTCTGTATGTCTACGCTCAGTGAACAAAACTCGCTAGCATGCTTCGGAGGGCAGGATTTTTGACGTGTTTGGAAGTATAAACAAATATGTATCTGGTGTTGTAGTCTCGTAGAATTTTCATACAGTTTTTTAACATCTATTAAACCATGTAGTGAGCCATCGTGGAGCCTGAGGGCTATAAGTTTATACCTCTGGGAACTGTTACTGCATAGCTCTTATTATAAATAAACTATTTGTCTGGAAATTGGCTGGCATTTATTAAAGAAACTCTTGTGGAATCTCATTATTGCCTCACCACTTCGCCATGATTATTGATATCGACTGCGGCCTTCTATATCTTTGACGGACTGCCATTTTTTGTGGAGTATTGCAGTCTCGTCTTCGTCAAAACGCCACATAAATACATACATTAATAAATCCATTTGCTTGCGCCTTCTAACAGGCGTAAAAAAAAAAAAAAAAAAAAAAAAAAAAAAACAGTATGCAATCGAGTTTGGTACTCACGCCCAATGTATTGCAACGAAAATTTTGGGGAAAAACATGAATTGCAGTCATGAAATTAGGTATGATTTTAAAGGTAAACATCGGATATGCTTATAAAAGAGTCTTAAAAAAAAAAAAAAACTATTTTCACTTTTATACTTATTTAAGAAGGTTTTCATCATCATTTGAATACAGATTATACCTGGAAAACTCCTTGCTTCCATTTGCATGACAAGATAGGGTTTGGTCTACATCTTTATATAGGGTAAATAGTACAGTTGGTTGGTTCATTTATGACGGCCGATTATCTACTCGAGGGCTATAGGGGGGAGTGCCATCCGTGGGGTTCTTTCTAAGGGATCCTAACCCGTATTTGCGGCAAGGTTAGAAGAAAATCACGGAAAACTCCGTACGGCGAAGAGCGCGACAGGGATTTGAACCCAGCACCTCCCGTCTACCAGCTTTGAGAGCAGAACCTCTCAGCCACTGGTGGGGCTGATAAATAGTACATATAAAAAATGGTTTTTCAGAGATAAGTGGTGGCTATTCACCAAAATGTGGAAAGAACTTCGTTTTGGCCGCCCTAGAAATTAAGATCCAAATGAGTCCCCCCCTTCCCCCTCAAAAAAAAAGTTGTTTTACTATGTTTTTTGTTTTTATTGTAGGGGGAGAGGTACAGGGGAAAAAACTTTTTAAAATTTTATTTATGAAAATTTACATTTTAAACAAAGGTGTGGGGGTGGGGGGGGGAGACTCAACTTTTTTTAAGTAAGTCAAATGGGGTATCGTTTAGTATGTATTTTTAAATTCCGATTCGAATGCCATCATCCGCAATTCGATACAATCACTTGTTACAAATTTACGCATGTTCTATGAATAAAAAGTCCAAAATTATACTTTATGAGAGAGTACAATTTTATTACATTTATTTTATGTCCACAGCTTCGACAACCTTGAAAAAGACTCAGATGACCCTTGATTTTAATTATTTCTATTTTGAGCTCATTTAATAAGTTTAATATTATTCAGTATGATTTAAGGAACATGTTTTGAACGTAAAATAAGTGTAATAAAGTTGTGCACTCGCATAAAGTGTAATTTTGGACTTTGCATTCATAAAACCTGTTGTAACATTGTTACAAGTGACTGTATTGTCTTGCAAATGATGTCATTCGTTTCAGAATTAAAAAATATAAGGTGAACAATACAAAAGTCTGCCACCTTCTTCTATCATGAGTAAGTAATCGCGTCCAAAGTCTAAAGTTCCTACTGCTTCTCCCTTTACTGCGTAACGCTAGGGTTACTACACTGTCAATTTTGGTCTGTCAATGTAGCAAATGACTATGCAGATCCTGTTCAATATTTGTGTACATTTGTGTAAGCATAGCACGTATATTCGTGAAAATGTTAACTTTTCTGTGAAAAATTCAAAAGTATTTTTTTTAAACATACAGAGTTTTCAGCCGAATTTAACACCGCTTTACAAAAGCTTGACAAAAAATCGTAGAAATAGTATACTGCGATTAAAATATTAATATATTGAATATTTGATGAGATATGGATATTTGTATGAGATAAATTTTAACTGCGCATGCGCGAACTACAGCAAATTTTTTTTGTCATGATTTGATAGTCAATACTATAGGGCAACTCATATAAAAAGACCAGTGAAATATCGTGAAAAAACAAAAAGTTACAGCAATAATTGATAAATTGAGGAGGAAATCCCATATAATCCTATGGGATGTTCTTCTCAATTTATCAATTACTGCTGTAACTTTTTGAGTTTTCACAATATTTCACTTGACTTTTTATATGACTTTTGACTATCAAATCATGACAAAAATTTTCTGCTGTAGTTCGCGCTTGCGCAGTTAAAATTTATCTCATACAAATATCCATATCTCATCAAATATTCAATATATTAATATTTTAATCGCAGTATACTATTTCTATAAATTTTTGTCAAGCTTTTGGAAAGCGGTGTTAAATTCGGTTAAAAACACTGCATGCTATAAAAAAACTTTTGACTTTTTCACAGAAGCGTTAGCATCTTTACGAATATACGTTCTATGCTTACACAAATGCACACAAATGTTGAACAGGACCTACATAATCATTTGCTACAGTGACATACCATTTTTTAGCATTTTCTGTTACTTGGGTGATCGAAAATATTATTATTTTAATTTTTTTTATTAAAATTATTATTGCCCCCCCCCCCTTATTGGCGTCGCGACAAAATCTTCACTGAAAAACATGAAGTCAAACATGTTCTTTACATCCTCAAAGTTGAAGAGCATTTCGGGCATTTTCATACGAATTTCAGTAGATATTCGACGAAACGTCTGAAATTGGTCACTGCCCCTTAATTTCTGGACACCAGCGTATTAAATCTGAATTTTGAGAATTCAGATTTATTTGCAACCAATTTAACCTCTTGAGTCCTGGGTACCCGAATGGGTACCTAGATTTGTTTGCTCATAAAAACTAAAATGATTGATATTTTAACATTTTAACTTCACTTCTATAAAGTTGAATGCTTTTGCTTTAAAATGAAATCAATAAATGGCAACACCGATGTCGATTTCCTTATAAAATTAATGTTATTTTAACCTGAGTTTGCAAAATGCTTTCGAAACAGTGCATCCAAGAAAGTAGGTAATTTTCACAATTCTTTAACTTAAAAACTTTATAATAAAAAAAATTAAGAATTTGCAGATTATTCACTTATTTAAAGCTGTTATTTTTTTTATTGTGTAATTTTAGGTTATTGATAATTAAATTGATATGTAGGGGGGGGGGGAGGGGGGCTAGTAATTTTATGTTCATATTTGTGAACCTAAATTACAAGTCCCCTAAAACAATAGATTTCAAAAAAATATATTTTTTGTTATCTATGACGTCATTTTGTTTGTTTAAAAGCAAAGAATGAGTATTTGTACTATTATTTTAACTTTGGGTCTTAAGAGGTTAATGGTAAAACATTTCATGTTTCAAGCAATACTTTTTGAAGCCATCGGTTATTATAGAGAAGAAGTTATAGAATTTGTAGAAAGAATAGAAATATAAGTTAAAACTAAGATGTAATGAAATTTTAAATTTGAATTCAATTTTCATACATTTTTTGCTATATCTAATATGACCAAATTAAAAAACATTTCAATTTTAAAATTTATAACTTTTTAAGCTTTACCTTAATAATAATAATAATAATAAAAACTTTTGAACAACTTTTAAATATGCAATGAATTTTTTAAATCAAATTGTCGAGTCTAAACATCTAAACTTGATTTAAATCACCGAAATTCAGGAACGTTTGGTCAACGTATGTATAGATACATCAGGAAAACTGTCTTCAATTTTTTTTTACACTGTACAGAAGAAAGAGAAAAAGAAGTATCAGGTAGAGCCGAATGTAAACCTTATTTACAACATTTCTTTCGCCATTGTTTTATTTTAAAGAAAAGTCTTTTAAGTAGAAGTCATCTGTCAACTTAAAAACTTTTAAGCTTACGAAATGAAACTTTACTGTTCTCCTTCTTAAGTTTTGAATCAAAGGTCTAAATGTTTGAACATTTTGTTGGCAGTTTTATAATAAGTTTTTTAATGCAAGAATGAATCTAAAAAAAAAAACAACAACCTCAAATTGTAAAAATAGTTCAATACCAGTTCCTTTTATTGTTGAGTTATATAAATTATAAGTTGTCGTATTTTTGTTTGTTTGCTTTTTTAGTTAATTTCCTTTAGAAAAATATTTCATTTAGAAAAATTTCCGGTTTGTGTTATATGGTCAGAAGTAAATTGATGCTGTATATCCATGTTGATTAATCAAAAATTAAATTAAATTTTTTAATTAATATTCTTATAATTTTTTAATAATATATTTTATATCAGTAAACCTGTATTTCGTGAAAATTATACTGTATATCTCGTTGATGAAGAAAGAAAAATCATTTTTAATTAATACATTTATAAACAAATTTTTAATTTGTAAACGTCATGTGAAATATGAAGAGTCATTTTAATACACCATTGTATATTATACGAACTGAAATTTTCCAAATGATTAAAACAGTGCCCAGGCTAGGAGTCGAACCCAAGAGCTTTGGCTTAAATTGCCAATGCTCTACCTATTGAGCTACCTGGGTCGACAAGCGACGGACACAATTCACTCAGATAACCTTATTGGCAACAGCATCTTGTCTGTCATATAGACAACTCAACAGAATATGTAGCAGGTAATGGAATTCCATTAAACGATAAAATTCACGTTATATTTAAAGATATAAAGGACCCTATTTTCACTCAGTTGAAAATTTCAGTTCGTATGATTTTTTACCAATCATTATGATAGACTTAAAAATGATAAAGTTTATCTACGTTTTCACCGTTTAATGGAGTTTCATTACCTGTGGTATATTCTTTTGAGCTGTCTTGATGGCAGACCAGATGCTATTGCCAATAAGGTTATCTGAGTGAAATGTATCAGCCGATAGTTGGCCCAGATAGCTCAATAGGTAGAACGTTGGCAATTTAAGTCAGAGGACTTTTGTTTGACTCCAAGCTTGAGCATTTTTTCATTCAATTGGAAAAATCCAGTTAGTATAATATCTTAACCAGTCAGTAATGATTGAGTAAAAAGCAATAAAGTTTACATCAATTTAATACTTGGAAATTTTTCCATAGAAAATTTCTCACGCCTTTGCATTCATAATATTTCAAATTTTAATTGCTTAAAAGGCGTATAGCCAACAGAGCGATAAAGCATCCAAGCCGGGACTTGAATCCGAGTCATCAGTATAGCGCACTGACATTCTACCAACTGAACCACTTGGAAAGATACCCAGCCTGGTACTTCTCACTATCAAGGCTAATATATCTCTCATTCAAGGCTATAATCGCAGCGCAAGATATAATATTTTTCCGTGAGCCACAACCCTGGGGCAAACACGAAACTAAAGAGAATCCAGCATCAATGATTGAATACATCTATTTAATACTTGGAAATTTTTTGCATAGAAAATTTATCTCGCCTTTGCGGTTATAAAATTTCAAAATTTAATTGCTTAAAAGGCGTTTAGCCAACAGAGTGTATTTCATCTTGTGCTGTGATTGTAGCCTAGCCAACATGTGATAGGGAGAAGTACCAAGGCTGGATATCGTTCCAAGTGGTTCAGTTGACAGTATGTCAGTGCGCTATACTGATGACCCGGGTTCAAGTCCCGGCTGGGATACTTTTTCACTCTGTTGGCTATACGCCTTTTAAGCAAATAAAATTTGAAATATAATAAAGTTTACTGTATATATTATCCGAAATACAAACACTGAGCTTTTATTTAGCGATATAAAGGGCCCGATTATCGCTTGGGCACATGGATACTGTGCATTGGACACGAAATCTCTAGAGGAGCTGACATTTTTATAATGTCTTTTGACATATTCCTGAAAGAGATATTAGTAATTTATGAAAATAATTTACGATAAAAAAACTCGAAATATTGTCATTTCTATGTTTCTTGCATAAAATATCACAGTTATTTTTGAATGTCCATTTTCATATACTTCTGTTTCATAACATTTTTTTCCCTTTCTAAGCTAAATGACCTTGAAACTCAAACGCGAACAACTACTACTATTTCATGTCATGGGGGTTTCAGTGCGTACACTTATGAACAATTATGCATTGAGTATTATTACATTTTACAGTAATTTAGTAGCTATAGATAGCATCTTATAAAATTCCAATCATATTACTTTTTTTTTTTTTAAATTCATTTTTACTTTTTTTACTTTTTACTTAATGGTGTCTTTCTTACGTAATAGCACTTCAGACAAATAAAATACAAATAAAGAAATACAAAATTTATTAAATAGTTTCATTTATATGAACTACAAAGAAAATTATACTTACGGTCGGTCACGTTTTCGCCTCTCCTATTGTATCGATTATTTGTCTATCGATTCTTTGTTCCTCAGTTCTACCTGTTTTAAGTAAAGGAACTTCCGATTTCTTTTTTCTGCAAATTTCACAAATTGGAAATGCTCACTGGGTTAGTATGAAACTATTGACTCTGTAAAGTGGAGATGTTACCTTTAATGTATTGAGGCACTTTAAATTCCTTTGGGCTTTTTTCATTAACAAAAGAGACAAAAAGTAATAGAGAGAAGAAAAAGCTTTAGTTAGAATGTCTGATAGTTTTCTGAGGGGACCATGCTAAAATTGTGTTATTAGGACTAAGAATGTCCCTTCTATGTAAAAAAAAACTCCCTATTTAATTCTCATTAAAAATATATCTTCAGTAAACATTTTCATTGTGAAGTGTTTAGTATATACACTACTCTCACACAAATTCAAGCTGCACTTTTAAGAAGTTGCATTGAAATAACAAATGTTTTAGTGAAATTGTAAGAAAATCCAAGAAGTTGAAACAAGGACATACTTTATACAGCAATAAATCCCTTTTACTTACCCATCTTACGTAGGGTAAGTCTAGAGTAAGTCTTGTAATAGTTTTGAAAATCGAAAAAACTTTTTCGACGGATTTACACGTTTCAGACACTGGAGATTTCGAAAAACATATTTTTAGAAAAAAAAAACTGCTGTTCGTCTGTCTGTGTGTGTGTCTGCCTCCCGAACAAATTGAGATAGAGACTTGAAATTTGTATGTACTTAGTATGTAATAATGAAAAGAAGCTTATTGAATTTCAGTAATCTCGATTATCCGGAACTATTTTTTTCGGACTCTCGAAATATTCGTTCTGATTAAGGTATAAAAATTTTTTCGAAATTGATTATTTTAAGGAGTGAATATAAAAGACAATAAAAAAATAAATTTTGCATAAAGAATGAAGTCGATCGAATAATGAGTTTCCGAGATATTTGTAATCCTATTTTCCACACTCTAGTATTTCTCATGATCCTGTATTTCAACCAAATTTCAATTCAAAAATATATTTTAATTGGAAATGAGACGCTTAATCTGACGCAATAAACCGTTAGTTAATATAACTATCATTTTTGGAGTTATAAGGATGTTTCTGTTACGCAATTCAGTAATAGAACATTTAAAGTTTATGACGTCATCAAGCCGCGATTTTATTCGAATTGCAATGCATTTTAAAAGTAGTTTTCACATGTTTTACTTTCATATTTTAAGTTATGCATATCCATGATGGGTAAGTATTACGGTGGTCCCCAACGACTAGTTTCGAATACAAGTTGTTTGGACATTTCGTTTGGTTATTTTGACTTGGATCGCCAGACAAGGCCATTTCTAATATAAGTTGTTTAGACATTTCGTCCGATTGTTACGCTAAAATTAAATGTTGAAGCGGGACAGTTAATTTCACGATTTTTCGTTTAAATTGTTCGTCACAATCATTCGTTTTCATGGATCAGGAACCTTTAGCCCTAAGGACAGCTATATCACGTAGTATGAAGTTATCACAGAAGAGCTGAAGGTAGGCAGCGAGTTCGTCTTCTGTGAAGACGTCACATTATGCAATGTGAGTTGCAGATTAAAGGCAGAAAATAATTCGTTTTTATCTTTTACACGTAAAATAACTTTGTTGCACCTAACGAAGGGTCACACCCAGCTGCAATGTGAAATGAATGGAAACCCGATTATTGATGTTACTCCAAATTGGGGGTATCATCAGTAAACTGGTTGCCATTCATTTAACATTGTAGCGGAATGTGCGATGTTGCTATGAAAATAACCCCCGCAGGTGCGCCATCTGACTGGTAATTTCGTTATTTGTACAATTTAATATATCATAGATACAAAAATCACCAACGCTAAAATTTGTTGAACAAATGTAACGTTGCTTCCGAGAGTATAGAAGTTAAAGTGACCCTTAAGGCTTGGGGCCACCAAGAATACAGCCAAGTTCAGCTGGCGTCCCAGAGGAGTCAAAAATCTCAATTATTACTTTTTACAATACATTTTACATAGTTGTTTCTATGCCATTTACTTGCTGATGCTATAATATTTTAGAAATATATATAGCACACATACACACACGCATATATTATACAGGGTGCTTGTAAATTTCATTTACAAAATAACAAGGGGGAGTAAGTACTCATCAAGATGAACAATTTGTGTATAAGAAACGAGAGTCACAATTAACTTATTCAATCAAAAATACAATCTCTCTTACTCTAAGCCAAACTCGATTCACGTTTACAACTTTACCATTAATGATATAAAAATGCTATAATATTCCACGCGTACACACGGTAAATGTTACACAAGTTAAGTGTTTTATACTTTTTACTCTCTTCCAAATGTGATGACATGACGAGAAATGCTGTAACTGAAAATTTGCATCATAACAACAGGTACCAAGATGTACCATAATTCGAAATACTTGACAGTACATACTGTGTCGCTCCTCAAATTATAGTGCAACATTTTCCCATTACGTCATCACATTTCACACAATGCGGTGTTAGTATGAAGAAATTTCCACTAAACTATATTTTTATTGTTAAAATTATTAACGAAGATTTCTTATTCAGCTTGGAGTGAGGCATTCTTTATTTCTCATTGAAGGAATGCGTTGAGACTCTGGTTTCCAATAAAAAAAATTGTTTATCTTGATGGATACTATCAGTCCTCTTGCTTTGAAAAAGCACTTTATGAAGACTGTATATATAATACCATCCAATGAAATATTTAAACTGACATAATTAAGTTATACATATAAGTTTCTGAAAAGAGTTAATATACGTTATAACATGTTAATAAGTATATTTTGTCAGAGAACTGAGCAACAACACGGACTCTTAAAGCAAAAATTAATAAAAAAATGAATTTTGTAACAGCAGATAATCACCTACTCAGGCGACGAAACTCTCCTACTCCGTAATATTTTGACGTAAGACTAATAACAAGGAACACAAACAGATGTTTGTCAAAGCTATAAAAACAGAAAAATGTTTCTTAATGTAGGAAAAATATAACATAACCACAACCAAAAATGCCAATAACCTCTGCCGAGTTATTCCTGATTCTGATACTTTATCTTTAGAAATCTCAGAAACACTATATTTTAGAGATTTAAAGAACCATATATAAAAACAAAAGCTTCTTTTGCTGTTACTGATTTTCGGAAACGTTTCCGAGAAGTTTTTATAGTGTATTAATAAGTTTTCTCAACCTGGAATAGAGGTATAGTAATTCTCAAGTAAACATTTTCATGTTCAACAAACATGTTGTATAGACAAACATGATAAATTAATAACATTAACATTAAAATTAATATTATTTTGTTACTCTTGCATGTAGGAATTCAGTTACGCAGCTGGAAATGTTTAATTGAGAATTGATAGCAACTTAAAAACCAATATTCCAGGTTGAGAAAACTGATTTATACACTATAAAAATATCCGACCAACAAAGATCGCCATGCAATTCAGAAAAAATAAAGTACTTGAAATTGGACAAAACTGATGCAAATACACTGCAAATCTTTATACACTTTTCAGAACACTTATTTTGTCACTCTTTTTTAGTACAGTTTGAATCGTACTTTTTGGGACACTTCTGAGAACACTTCTTTTGTTCAGCACACTTTTCTAGCGCACTTTTTGAAAGCGATGATTTTACATGTGTGCCTAGAGGTTCTCCCAATCTGTTCTCAAATGTGTTCTCATGCTTAGATTTAAAAAATATCCTGAGCAGAACACTTTCGGTACACTTTCGGAACACTTTTTATTATAGCGGAGCATATTCGGAACACATTAAGATAACTGGAACACTTTTTAAAAATCAATGTGTTCCAAATGTGTTTCCAATGTGTGCTGGAAATTTGCGATGTAAGTTAAAGCTAATTGTCTGAAACAGTGCATCAGCGATATTACTATAAAATTTAACTTTTGCATTTTAGACAACTGTCTTTAACTATTTAAATCATAAAAATAATCTTCTCCCTCTAACCAAATCAGAATGGATCGGTTAAAAATAAAGGGTTTAAAAAATATTTTACATGTTTTAAAATAATAATTTTATATACTGTGACAATTAATTCCTTTTTCCGAGTTGTTACTTATTATAATGCATGGTTTCACTGTATGTAAAAAAAAAAAAAAAAAAAAAAAAAAAAAAAATGCTTTGCTATATCAATTATTTTGTATAACAGGAATAAGTAACCTTCTGTATACGACTGACGTGTTGAAAACAAGTAAACAAAAATTAATTCAATTTATTTCAATTAATGCACTATTTCACTCTACTATAATTTTCTAAACAAGAAACTGTCATCGTTATTCTCGAAGATAATAACGTTAATTGCTGTTATTACTTACCCATCTTACACAGTATAGGGTAAATCTTGTAATCTTTTAAAAATCGAAAAAAACAATTGACGGATTTACACGTTTCAGACACTGGAGATTCAGAAAAACATATTTTTAGAAAAAAAAAAATGCCGCCCGTCTGTCTGCGTGTGTGTCTGTAGACGCTCTATCTCCCGAACAAATTGAGATAGAGACTTGAAATTTGGTATGTATTTAGTATGTAATAATGGGAAGAAGCCTATTGAATTTCAGTAACCTCGATTACCCGGAACTATTTTTTTCGGACTCTCGAAATATTTGTTCTGATAAAAGGTATATAAAATTTTTAGAAATTGTTTATTTTAAGGAGTGAATATAAAAGACAATAAAAAAAACATAAATTTTGCATAAATAATGAAGTCGATCGGATAATGAGTTGCTGAGAGATTTGTAATCCCATTTTTCCACACTCTTCGATTTTTCATGACCTTGTATTTCATTCAAATTTCAATTCAAAGATATATTCTAATTGGAAATGAGACGCTTAATCCGACGCAGTAAACTGTTAGTAAATATTATTATCATTTCTAGAGTTATAAGGATGTTTGTTTTACGCATTTCAGTAATAGATGTTAATGCGTGCAAATTCGGTGTAATGTACTAGTTTGTCAATCGATGTAAACGTTTAAATTTTATTTTGGAATTGCAATGCATTTTATAAATAATTTATACATGTTTTATTTTCACATTTTATAGTATGCATATCCATGATGGGTAAGTATTATGGTGGCCCCCAACGACTAGTTTTATTTTATTTTATATTTTGAAAACTGACACTATAAATTTTATCAAAAAGCAAATGTAGCAATTTTTACTTCGGGGAGAAGCCTTGTCGTCAAGCTTGAATAGTTGCTCTTCACGTCAACCGAAGTTCGCCCATCTGGAATAGGATCAAGGACATTTCTTGCTACGCATCTGGACACTATCCGAAAACGTTTATTGTCCGAGTAAAATCGAAATACTTCAGTAGATATTTTTTCGCAACACATACTTTCATTTTTATAATTTTTATATTTTTAAATTTATCGGATTTTTTAAAAGGATTAAACAACTGTTGATTAAAAATAAAGATATTCACATAAAATATATTTATTAAGATATACACTAATAACACCGAACTTGTATAATTAAATGAGTAAAAATATTATTTAACTGCGATTTTTAATAGTAGGAATAAAGAAAAATAGAATGAAGTCGATAAACCGAAGAAAAATTATAATTTTAATAATAATAATAATAGTAGAGGTAATAAATTATTTTTCATGTTATTCTTTGCTTTCTCCTTCGCTTTCTTCTTCTATTAAGTATATCGTGGCTTTTTATTATGGCGACGTTTTTAATTTTTTATAGAAATCGTAGTGCGAGAGGAGATGTAATCTAAAAGAGATAGAATGTCCTTCTTCTTATTTTCTGTAATTCGAAGTCCTTGTGCATATAGAAGAGGCATTGGATGTGCCATGCTAATTAATTTTAATTGTAATTGTCTTTTCCTTAGATCTAATTTTTGACAAACATGTACTTCTGGGTGTCCATACTCGTAAAATACTACAAATAAATTTTCCTTTTGTGCAGTAGATATAAAATTTTCAGTCACTGCACTTTATCCTCTTACTTTTAGATTTGTAACAAGTGATCTTAGTAATGCCAATGTAGAAATGAAATCCATCGATGTCATCTGGATCACTTTAAAGCCATTTTTAAATTTTTTTTTTTTTTTTTTTGCAGGATGCCATCTCGTGGTAAAAAATGTTGCAGTGTTTTCTTATTTTTTTTCAATAAAACTAAAATCATTGTCTGACTCCTAATGAATAAGTAGATGATTGGTTGAAACAGACGAACTATGTAGAACGTCCAACAGCAGCGCCCTTATTTAAAAAAAATTTGAGACCAATTTTCCCCCTTCAAAGCCTATTACGTAAGAAGTCTACTAAAGAGGTCCTACTACTCTATGATTGTAAAGAAAAAAAATTAGAACCTGCCAGTGCCAGGGAGACTAAGCTTCTTCAGCAAGAATATGGTGATTAACTTGGCAGTGCCACATAAATTGAAAAATTATATTTTACCTCTACTATTATTATTATGTATTATTAATATCATCATTATTTTTTACTTTCATCATTTTTTCTCCAAATTATAAAAAATTATATTTACATTACCTGGGTTTAATGTAAAAAAAAAAGATTGTTCAATAAAAATAATTGATAAAAGGCTTTATTTAACAGTTGTTTTTGCCATACGTGGTAGTTTTCAAAAAACCAGAATGGACCAAGCCACATTTTCTCCCAAAGTTCCTAGTATTTGGTGATAAAACTGCCAGTGCTAGAGTGAACTAAGCCCCTTGATCCACTGTTGCAAAGGGCAACGTGATATTCAAATTACGTTGAACCATCTGTTATACTTGAATAGTTTGGAAATTAATGAAATTCATTATACAGCCAATAGATGGCATAACATACAATGCTTTGACAAACAAAAATGTGGAATAGTCCATTCTGGTTCTCAACACCTCATATAGCGTCTACAGGCCATTTTAGAGTTAGGTGTTCTAAGCGTACGATCGGACTTTTTTTGTTGTTGTTGTTGTCGTGATATGCCTATTTTCTTTGTTATATTTATTTATTTTTAAGCTCTCTTTTACCTGACAGCATTTGCATAAATTTTATTTTATATTATACATTAATCAGGCTAAAAACTGTTTAATGGTTGTTCCAGAACATGTGTATTTTCTAGAGATAAGATAAATTCAAATTAGGTTCATACGTGGGTCGTTTTTTTTTCAACCTCCGACCACGCCGCTAAACAGCCAGACAAGTGATAAGAGGTAATGAAGCACGGTGAGCGACTACTCATTTCCTTAACTATAACCTCTGCTACTACCGACGCCAGCTCATTTATTTTAAGCTGAGTTGTTGGCACATAAATATGGCTGGTGCGATTAATGCTCCCGCCAAGTGCGAGTAACGTAGTGTCATCCGATTCCTTCAAGCAGAAGGGATGAGTGCAGCTGAAATTCACCCAAGAATGACCCAAGTGTATGGCGAAAACTGTCTGAGTGATGCACAGTGCTGCTCTAGCCAAATAGCTGCTGGGGAAGTTTAAATGGGACGGGTTTGATCACCCTTCGTATAGCCCCAATTTAGTGCCGAGTGATTTCCATCACTTCCATGAATTAAAGAATTGGCTAAGAGGTAAAAGCTTCCATAAAAATGAACAAGAACGGAAAATAATGCGTGAAGCATAGAATATGTAACACTTTCCGACACTTCCAATATACTTTTACAAATCTTTACCAGTTAATAAGGTGAAAAATGATGTCTGAGGGAAAACGCATAATACATTTAAAAACCCAATTTCAGGAAATACCAACAATATTCGGAAAAATATGCAAATTCTATTGTGCAGCCTTGTACATGGTCTATAGATTTGTATATATATTACTTAGAATGCTAAATTATAGTTTAGTTAGGAAACGCATAGTACAGTTTAAAATTCCCCTTCTGGAATTTCCGCCAATTAACGGAAATGTACTAGAGATCTTTTGTACTGCCCTGCATATGAACCATAAAATTTATGCACACCAAGTAATAGGCAAAAAATATTTAAATTTAAAAATGTATTCCACCACTGAAAACGCACTTCCAGCAATTATTATTAACAAACAGTACTTTAATCGAATTATCTTATGTGCCCCTGTAAATGAACGATGAATGCTATGCCCACAATATTCTATAATAAGCCTCTTGTAATGAACCTTAGAGATATATTATATCGATTTCAACATGTTTGAAATAGTGAAACGTTATTAAAACAACCTCAAACGATTTTTCTCCCATAGACCATAATGTAACGGATTTGTTTTGAGTGTCTCTGTAAACGAGCAATAAGTGCAATGCACACCACATTCTATAATTAGTCTCTTATAGTTCACCTCAGTGATATATATCAATTTCAATATGTTTGAAATAGTTTAACATAATTAAAATAAAATACAAATTATTTATCCCCATAGACCATAATGTAACGGAATACTTTTGAGTGTCTCTGTAAAGGAAATATAAGTGCTACACACTTCATTTTCAATATCGAACATGCCATAGTAAACTTCGATAACATATTCAGATTTAATACTTTGGAATCTTTTCCATAGAAAATTTCTCACGCCTTGCATTCATAATAATCAAATTTTAATTACTTAATAGGCGTATAGCCAACATAGTGAAAAAGTGCCCAAGCCGGGACTCGAACCCGGGTTATCAGTATAGCGCACTGACGTTCTACCAACTGAACCACTTGGGAACGATACTCAGCCTGGAACTTTCTCACTATAACAGGTTGGCACAGCTACAAACGCAGCACAAGATGGAATATTTTCCGTGAGCCACCAACCCTGGGGCAAACACGAAATCAAAGAAAATCGAGCATCGATAATTGATTAAATTCATATTTAATACTTTGGAATCTTTTCCATAGAAAATTTCTCAAGCCTTGCATTCATAATAATCAAATTTTAATTGCTTAATAGGCGTATAGCCAACATAGTAAAAAAGTACCCAAGCCGGGACTCGAACCTGGGTCATCAGTATAGCGCACTGACGTTCTACCAACTGAACCACTTGGGAACGATACTCAGCCTGGAACTTTCTCACTATAACAGGTTGGCACAGCTACAAACGCAGCACAAGATGGAATATTTTCCGTGAGCCACCAACCCTGGGGCAAACATGAAATCAAAGAAAATCGAGCATCGATAATTGATTAAATTCATATTTAATACTTTGGAATCTTTTCCATAGAAAATTTCTCACGCCTTTCATTCATAATAATCAAATTTTAATTGCTTAATAGGCGTATAGCCAACATGTTGGCTATACGTCTATTAAGCAATTAAATAAATATAAAATACAGTATAGAAACAGTTTAAAATACAGTATACAATATGTAGAACAGTCAGGTATACGGAATTTTTAAGAATAGTCTCGTGAAATAACATTGAAAAAAAAAAGGGTTTAAAAAACAATATTGTTGTTATGGAGAGAAGCGAATTTTTTATCCAATTTCGTTTAGTCACCTGTGTTCTCGAATGAAATCCTATATGATGAAATATTTCCACGTGAATTCTTCCCCAGACAAAGAAAATAAGATTTTTTGATGGTTTTATATGTATTGGAAAACTTTTACAGATTGTATATTTTGTTTTCATATCAAAGTATTGTTCATAATATAAGAAGATGAAATAAATCTTATGACTACATGCATTAATATATAAAACATGTTTCATTGTTACTAAAACTATGTGTTGCTTGGTAAAAACAAACAAACAAAAAAAAAGAAAACAATGTTTCTAAAATAATTTTACATATTCTTCGGAAGCCAAAAAATCTCTACTTTTTGAAAATCATCCTTTCATTGTTAAAATATTCGTATTATTCGTTTTCGTTTTATCGTGATTAACGTTGTTTACATGGCGAAGTCCACTTTCGTCCTTTGCATTTTCATCCTGTAATGACATTTTTCCAATGGACATTATGCACACCCCTTGGGGTCGAGGCTAAAATTCGCCTGCTGGCGGTGTTTACTTTTGAATATTAGTATAGCGCTTCATGGAATATGTGTTATTAATGTTTATTTGTTAAAAAAATACCGCAAAAAATTCATTGTTGGGGCAGTATATACTTAATATATTGTATTATAAATTCAAAATGTTACTCTGTATCCGAGAACATACGCAACATTTGCAAAATTTAGGTTAAAATTTATGCATGCAACCTGAGTCGAGGCTATACGTCGTCCGCTGGCGGTGTTCGCGACTATGCATAGTGCGTAGTAACATTCTGGCGGTACAGTGGCTAGAATGTATTAAAATACCACCAACTCTAGGTGTGACGTCACATGCATAAAGTCGAGGCTAACGAAAAAGAAAGGCTACCGCGGTGCTTTACGCGTATCTTTTTTTACAAACCGCAAGAGTCACGTGATGCTCGATTCCACCAATGCAGGTGTACGGAAAGAGCATCACGTCACTCTAGCGGTCTGTAAAAAAAGATAAGTGGAATGCACCGCGGTAGCCTGTCTCTTTCGTTAGCCTCGCATAAAGTCCATTTTATCTCCTGTTTGTACGCCATCATATTTCATCATCTCAATAAACCGTGAATCTCATTTTTTTTTTGTTTGGTTTACACGGAAGCGAAGCTCCCAAACACATGTTATATTGATCGTAGTTTTCAAAAAAATATTATTTTTCAAGTATCCAATGTAGCAAATTAGCTGAATCCACTTATTTATTTATTTATTTTATCTATATAAGCTTTTGTTTTCAAGCGCACGAAACGCTCATACAACCGTTATCAGCCATTTCATCTTCAACGCGTTTCACGTTTTTTTAAATTCCTTTAGAGCGAGTTAGCTGAATCCAATGATGTTTATTCTGGTGTAATACTGCGTTGTAATGTATCCTACATAAACAATTGTAAAACATGTAAATATTATTATTTTTTAATTAATATCTACTTTAAAAGATAACCCTCGACTTGAAACAATTTAATGTTTTCCTATTTATGATATGTATTTTGGAATAATAAAACTATTGTAAGAGAGCAAAATATACTTAGTTGCAGTTTGAAGCTGGTAATTTTTCTCCGGTTTTCAATTTATTTAATAATAGAAATACATATATATTATTAGAAATAAAATATAAGTTATATTATCATTTCTGTAATCCGTGCATTAAAACCATGTTTATATTCCAAATAATAAAAGGTAAATCTATATCTCATATCATCACATCCACACCCCCTCCTCCCCAGGATTTATATACTTTACAATCGATGAATTCTGAAATCTGTACTGCATTAAACATAAGCGTGCTTGTATGTTTTATATGCCATGTATTCTTAAAGTATTTCCAAGAATAGTTTTACAAAATGCAATTGAAAAAGTGAATTTAAAAAACAATATTTCTATTCTCAAAAGAAAAGCCAAAAGTTTTATCTCATTTCTGTTTGGACATATCGGCTCTAAAATGAAATCCGTGTAATAAATATATTTCTAGAGAAATTCTTCATCGCACCCAACGAAATAAGGTTTCTTTACTCGTTTTATCAGTATTTGATAAACTTTATAGGATGTACTTTTACTTTCTTTTATATTCATACGGAAGTATTGAATACTTGCAAAATTTCGATATTAGGTCTTTCGATAATGTTACATGTTTAGGAATATTCTGAATACGATTTGACAATTTATGGGCCGGTATCTGTATGTCCGTCACTCTTTCAGATGTTTCTCTGCACTGAGAAAAATGACACTTTCAAATCTGAGTAAATCGATGTTTTCATTTTATTGTGAAATTTTTGTTTCAAATATGACGACCCAATACTTTCAATTCTGAAATACCAGAAATACTCAGAATACTGAAACATGGACATACTCAGAAGTAATCACATGGAGGTCAGTTCATACTCATTTTTGAAACACGGACACACTCAAAAAGTATTAGAATCATTTCAAACTCATTTTTGAAGCATGGACATACTCAAATATGAGCACATGATGTTTTATTCTTGAGTGTGTGCAAGTTTTCAGAAATGAGTGTATACATGTTTCAAACTTGAGTAATTTTGATTCGGAGCCATTTTGACTATGCGACATACTAAGATATGAGTATTTTTTGCTCAATTTGAAAATGTCGTTTTTAGAGTGTGCATCTGTCTTTGTGATATACAACTTTCGCGAGTGATGTAACTCAAGAAGTACTACACATTAGTTGGAACTTGACATAAAATGGTGCTATTATTTTTATAAATATGTATGATTTCCAAATTTGGTCTTTGAATACTTTACGGTGGGTGCTGCAGAACTTGCATTTTTTATTCTAAAAGGGATCACTGTTATTCTAATTCCAAACTAAATTCAAAGATAAATTAATTTTGCTTCTTAATTGTTAGTGCGTAACTGAGTTATTTAAATGAATATATTACACTGAAAGATACTTGATGGTCACAGTATCTTTTTCGTTAGCTTTAATAGTATTCACATTACACAGAAAATTATTATTTTTAATAGAATAGTTGACTCAAATAATAATCCAAATAATTCATATAGCAGTATTGCTAACAACTCACAATTAAAAATTATCATAATTAAAAAAAAATTCTATAGAAAACAATAAACGAGAAAGAAAATTCACGCGTCAAGCATAGATTATGAAACAGTTTCCAACACATTCAGAATACTGTGACAAAGCTTCCCCGTTTAATAAGGTGAATGATGATGTTTGGAAAACTCATAACACATTTAATAGCCCAATTTCAGCAGTTACCATCTATACTCTGAACAATATATCAGAATTATTTTGTGCAACCCTGTATATGAGTTATAGATTTGTATATATAATGCATAAGAATGCAAAAATTTAGTTCAGTTAAGAAATGCATCACACAGTTAAAAATTCACCTTCAACAATTTTCGCAAATAAACGGAAATGTAGTCCAATTATTTTGTGCAATATTGTATATGATCTATAGAATTTATACACATCACCTAATTTTAAACTTTATACACACCAAGTAAAAATTTAGTTAAACTTAAAAACGCAAATCAAAGTTGAAAACGAACTTACAGCATTTAGCGCTTATAGAAAGTATTGTAACCGAATTCTTTTGTGTGTTACTGTAAATGAACGATAAATGCAATGCACACCATACTTTTCAGTAAACAACTTATAGTACACTTCAATAATTCATATAAATATCATTAGGTTTGAAATTGTGTAACACCATTAAAATACACTGTAAACGATTTTTACCCATAGACTATTATGTAATGTAATTATTTTGTCTGACCCTGTAAATCTATACTAATAAAAAAAAGTTGCTTGTCCATGTGTCTGCGTGCGATGGCATGCAAAATCTACTGCCCGTAGAAGCCTGAAAATTTGGGTGAAAATAGTCCAAAGCAGGTCCTGATGCACCTGAGGCTCAGATTTTTAATTTTTTAAGACTCTGGCCTCATGAGACCCCTTGAAGGTTTTGTGCCCTTAATTGTTAATAACTTACAACCTATTCCTCTGATCTTCTTCGTTTTCGGGGCTCTATCTCCATTTTCCCCATTTCCACATTTCAATTAAGACCCTTGACCCCTGGGGTCCCTTGAAGTTATTGTGCCCTAAATAATTAATAACTTGTTCCCTTTTTAACCGATCTTCTTCGTTTTGGGTCCTTTTCTCCATTTAGGTAATCCCCCGTTTCTACATTCCAGTTAAGACCCTGACCCCCTTGAAGATCTTGTGCGTCATGCATTTTTTATCCCCATAATTCTGTCACCCTCTCAATGCATAACTGAGTCTTGGATTCCTCTCCCTGGGCCATCACACTTATACTTTTATTGGGGCCCTAGGTCCCTTTTTTAAGCATCTTATCTCTTTTTGGCGGGGTAAGAATTTTATTCTAATTTTGAATTTTATTATAAGGATTAATTAATACCCTACGCTTTATTTTGACTAACTGAAGATCTAAAGAGCTAAGTAGTACCTTTTAAAACGTTTTCATTTTAAGGCCCTACTCTCAACTATCAGTTGTCCCCTGTTGGATCCCCTACTACAGCTCCTTTAAAAATGATCCGATTCACTAGCTTTTTTTCCCTAACAAATTCGTAGGTCCTACAGATACTACTATATGAACAACAAATAATTTCTTAGATTTCAGCTACCCCCAATTTTGAATACAAATTCCCTTCTTGAAAGCTCTTAGCGCAGCTTCTTTAAAAATAATCTGATTCACTTGCAATTTTCTTTAACATACTTCTAGGGTCCTCCGGCTACTTTCTAAACTACTAAAAAATTTATTAGACCTCCAGCTGCCACCTTTTTCGAATATTAATCTTCTTTTTTGGCATCAACTTACGTTTACCCGCTATACAGCTGTAAATTAAAAATCGCGTTACTGTTAAAGGCAAGTGGTTAAGTTAACAGAGGAGGCGGGGGATTTCACCCGTAATTTAAATGTCGCGTTAATGTTAAAGTTAATTCGTTAAATTTACAGAGGGGGGGAGTGCCTTCCACTTTCTCGGGGCTCATTCTTTTTTCGGATTCTATATGCCCGATTTCGACGGAAATTGGTTAATTCAACTTAGATTACGAATCAACTAGTTTCTGCATTATGAAAGTGTATCTTAGACTTTAGTTACCACCATTTTCGAACATTAACGTTGCATCCTTTTCACAGGTTCTATGGACTCGATTTCACCGGGAATGGGTTCATTCAACTTAGCTTATGATTGTTTTATAGATTTTAGTTCTTCCTTTCCCAGCTAGAGGCACATTCATATATCGGGTTCTATGGACCCGATTACAAGGAAGTTTGGCTCATTCAACTTTGTTTTCGATTGTCTTAAAGATTGTAGATTCACCTTCCACCACCAGGGTGCGCATTCTTTTCTCTGGTTCCATGGGTCCGATTACTACAGGATTTGGCTCATTGAACTTGGATTTAGATTGTCTCCAGTGCGTGAGGAGGACGCCCAGTATACGCAGTCGTAGACAGCGAGGACACCGGTCACAGGTTCTTCCGAAAAGAGGTTTGTTGGGAAAAAACTAGACGTTGCCGAATGTATTGGGGCCCCGGAAACAAGTTTTTTTTTTAAATACACTACACTACCGAAGGCAATGGGGCTCCTGAAACTAGGTTCATTTGAAAGCGAGAGAGAGAGAGAGAGATTTTCCGAATATACAAAAACAGACAAACTTGAGTTTTGGTTCAGTTTATTATCATGCGCCCGAGCAACACTGGGTACATCAGCTAGTAAATAATAAATGCTTAGTACCCCATATTATACAGAAAGCATCTTTCAGTGCACATCAGAAATGCATAACAATTTCATTATATTTGAAATGGTGCAACATCATTAAAATGTACTCGAAGCGTTTTTTTCCCATAGCAACGAAATACTTTTAACTGCTCCTGTAAACGAACAGTAAGTGGTACACACTTCATTTTCTTAAATAGCAATAGTGCTAATATTACAGGGCAGTCTGAGTGTATTTACGAGAGGTACGGTCAGACGGAAAATGGACAAAAAAACCCAAGTCATATACACTTTTCAACTATCATGGAAAGTGTTAAAAAGTATTAATATTTGCCTTCAAGTGCAATACAATAAATTATTTCTATAGTTTGTGTCCTATTGATATAAACATGTAAACGCTTATTTGCCATTCATCCCCATAGGATGTCCAAGCATACTCTTACTAAATATACTAGAAAATAATCCAAAAAAATATTTTAATATATTCTCAAGAGAAAAATCAAAATTTTTATTTTGTTTTTGTTTGGCCATTTCTGTTCTGAAATGAAATTCTCGAAATACATCATTTCAAGCGGAAGTCTTCCCTGAGCAACAGAATTTTTATTTTATTCGTTCTATCAGTTTTTGATGGATTCTATAGGGTGTGTTTTTATTTGACATTGGATTTATGTTTAGTAAAAACAGCGGGTACATTTTAGTCTATAAAACTTTAATAAAAAACAGCTATTTTTAAATCATGGAGGACAGCGGTTCTTAAATTCTCAGGTATCACGGACCCTTTTTCGTATTTCCTGTATTTTCGTTGTCCCCTAGGATTTTAGCTTGAAATAACTGATGTTTTCTAGAATATTAAATAAATGATGTATAAACTAATAGAGATACAGTAAACCTGCGATGATGGAATCGCTATAGTTCAGGAAATTTAAAAGATTTATCTCAGGTTCTATATAAATAATTTAAAAAGTTTGCATTGAATGCGAGATCTTGAAGATGCATTACGGACCCTCTGGTGTTCGTGGACCACACTTTAAGAATAGCTGATGTAGGATGTATTAATATTAAATGAGAATACATTTGTAAAAGAAAATAACGTAATAATAAATACTGGTCAGCACTAAAATCAAATTTACAATTTAATGTAGTATGTGGAAAAGAGAAAAGAGAGAAGTACGTGGAAGTAGAAAATAAAAATGCCGAATTTCACCTGCTTTATAAAATAACCATATATTTCAACAATTTTACGCCAATCATAAATCATAGCTTTCAACAAACAAGATTCGCAAGACCCGATGTGGCAAAATCATGTCTGATTTATTCATATCAATTGAGATTATTTGAAGCAAAGTACATGAAGTGTAAAAGTTAGGACTAAATGTGTATGTGTCAGCGTATGTCAGAATAAAAATCAAATCAGTGTCAAAATAAAAGTCAAATTAGGTGTAGAACTTTAAAAAGTGCAAAAACGCTTTATAACACCAAAAAGCGCTAAAAAAGAAAACGAGGAATTGTTTCTTTCTTCATCTAAAGAGTGCAAGAGCGAATCACAAATGTGACTGAATTCTAAAAGAGCTACGTTTCATTATTTACTGGTTTAAAGTAATCAGGATTAAAATTTTTGTTAACAAGATTGCGATTGTGAAAGTAATCTAAAAAGTGAATGGAGATGTTTGCCCATGGAATGCATTATGGTATATCAATAAAAAAAATTCAAATATATTTTATGTGTATTAAAGTAGCCTGTTTTTTTATATAGATGGTAAAAAATAATACACTAGCTGTAAAACTGGCTATTAAAAGATTGATATTGGATAGAAAATCTCTGGATTTTTTTGTACAAAACAAGCAAGTGCTCCACAGATTAGCTTCCATAAGTATTATAATTAATAAATTTGGTAGTATGTATTGCCTTAATTATATAAGTGTTAATAGGTACTTTTTATATGTTTCGTTTGTCATACTTTCCCTTAGAATTTCCAGGGATAGTCTAAAAAAACAAAATTGAAAAGGTGAATTTTGAAAACAACATTTGGAGATCTGTATTATTCTGTATACTTTGAAAAGCATGCGATAACTAAAACCAGAATCAAAATTCTAGGCTTGGCTCTAAAAAAGACAGTTTCATTATTTACTGTTTTAAAAAATTTCATAGTAAAAAGTTTCGTTTATTAAATACAATATAAAACAAGACCGAAAAATCATGCGTCATGCATAGATTATGAAACGCTTTCCAACACATCCAGAAAACTAACGAAATTTCACTGTTAAATAAGGCGATAGAATATATGTAGTAAACAGTTTAGGAAACATTTAACACATTTAAAAATCCAGTTTTATCAATTACCTTCCATAGTCAAAAAAGTAGTTGAATTATTTTGTTCAGCTCTGGGTATATACTACATGGTATGATAAAATTTAGTTCGGTTAGAAATTTAGTTAGAACCACGAACTTAACAAATTAATTAAACCTTGAAGAAGTTGAAATTTGAGCGTTTGAAACATGCCATTTTTATAGTTCAGATAGAAAATTCATAATTAGCAATTTTCACCACTTAGTGTAAATGCACTTGAAATCTTTTGTACAGACTATATTATCAAAGAGTTTTGTACGCACTACATAATAAGCTAAAATTTAATTCAGGTAAAAAGCGCATAAGGCAACTTAAAATTCACTTCCAGCAATTAACAAACATAAACGACAATATATCTTATTCTTTGCGTTGCCCTGTATATCAATTTATTCATATTCCACAAATTTCTATTAGTCTGTTAAATACTAGATGAACCCACCCGGCTTTGCCCGGGCCCGTGATGATAACCTTAAACAAAACTGAAGTTTGTATGATTTTATATCTTCAGAAAATCTTTCAAGTGAATTTATTTTCGGGAAACACACTGCCTTCGGCAGCATTGAGTGTTTTAACTGAATCCAGTTTCTGGGACCCCACTACTTTCGGCAGCGTCTAGTGCGTTCCAAACGAACCTACAGTATATGTCCCTGCTGACTACGGCAGCGTATATTGGCGTGCTCTGCACGCGCCGGAGACGATGGAAAACCAAGTTAAATGTGTCAAACCCTGTAGTAATAGGGTCCATAGAACTCGAGATAATAATGCGTCCCCGGAGGCGGAAGGTGGAATTAGAATCTGTAAGACAATCGAAAACTAAGTTGAGTGAAAACCAATTCCCGTTGAAATCGGACCCACAAAACCCGAGAAAAGAATGCGCCATTAATTTTCGAAAAATGGTGGTAGTTTTTTATTACCGCAATTTTTTATTTACGGCTGAAATTTCCTTCCCCTACATTAACCCGATCATTAAAAAAGGAATTACATTTTTCTGATAATTAGAACATAAGAAAAGACACTACGCTAAAATAGCCGCCAGATGGCTCTCCTTCCCATCCTCGAATTCAAATCTATATCTTAATTAGTTATCTTAATTTTTGTTCATTAATAAAACTTGACAGCCTATTTCCTTTCATTTTCGCAAAGTAAATGGAAGGATAGGCCAGGAAACAGATATGTTTGTAGTTCTGTTTTTTAAAGAAAGCTGACGCCTGTCTGGCTTTCTCGGTTTTTTTCCCCTGACGCCGTCAGATTTTTTCAAAAACATTTCTAACGAAATAGCCTTTCAAAGAAGAAAAACGTGCCTCGAAAAATATTTCAAACAGGTAACGTCTGTGTAGGACAGTTGTGTCAGTTCGTCTGCCTAGTCATATTTTCAGTTTGTCGTGTGCAGGTAGCGTTACATTAGCACAGCTGTACTTCGGTAAGTGCAGAACCGTGCGACTAGATATTAACACTATTTTGTTAGAAGTCCCTATCTTTGCATCGCTGCTCTGGTTTATTTAATTACTTCTGCGAAGACTCTATACAACCAACCAATCTAAGAAAAAAATGTATTTGTGATGAGAGTTCTTTGTGGATTTTAATTAATATCTCGGTAAATAATTAAAATATTAAAATTATGAGTCTCAGGTACATCAGGAGAGACCTTGGACTACATAAATCTAAATTTTCAGGCTTCTAGGTGCGTTAGATTTTGCTAGCCATCCTAGACAGACACACAGTCACACACACAGAGCGAATTTGCCTTTTATTTCTATAGATAGGTCGGCTGGAAAACGCGTAACACAATAAAAAATACCCTTAAGCAATTGACTTCCATAGTCAGTAATACTTACAAATTTCTTTGTGTAACCCTGTATATGATCAACAAAATTTATACACACCTCGTACTATACAAAATTTTAGTTAAACTTTAAAGCGCAAACCAAAGATGAAAACGCACTTATCACCACATGGACTGTTATAAAACTCTAACTTTCGAAAATCGCTATGTATGTATTTGCGATAAAATTGGCGCCCGAACAGAAGGACATAGGAAGTAATATTTTTTAAGTGGAAAACTGTTCAAGTATGGATGCGTTAAAAATAAAAAGAACGCCCCTTAGAAGCGCATTTACGAAGACTTTAAATGCTTTAAACGAAGCTATTAACCAGTCAAGCCCAGATGTTAATCTAATAGAAGAGCTTTTAGATCAATTAGTAGACAAAGCATCAAGATTACGTTCCACAGATGACGAAATATTAAATTTTATGTTGTCGAAAAAAAAAAGATTATGTAAAAGAGTTCGAGGCATGCGAGGAATACCATGAAAAATTAATAACAGTGAAGCAAAGTGTAAGACTTTTTTTGTTAAGCCTACCGTCGAACATCAACCTCTTTTACTTAATTCGATAGAAAACGAAAGAATAGGATCCCGCACACTCAGATTGCCTAAAATTATTTTGCAGCCGTTTGATGGGGACTCAAGATCGTGGCTAACGTTTTGGAATACATTCAAGAAAATTCACGAAGACACTGTGTTAGACAATCACTCTAAGTTCGTATATCTGATGCAAGCAATTACTCCGAAATCGAAAGCGTCTCAAATAGTGAGCAGTTATCCTATATCGGCGGAAAATTATCCTAAAGTAATTCAACATCTAAAAGAAAGATTCGGAAGAGAAGACACTTTAATTCAAATTTATGTTCGCGATCTGCTGCAGCTGGTATTATGCAATAATAATACATCCAGAAGAGAGTGCAATTTGTCATCGTTATATGACAACCTAGAAACCAAACTTAGATCGCTGGAATCTCTTGGGGTTACAGAAGATAAATACGCGAGCATTTTATTCCCGTTGGTGGAATCGTGTTTACCTCATGATGTTCTCCGAATTTGGGAACGGGATCGTGAGAAGTCTGGTCAAGGTAAGAGTGAATTAAATTCTATACTTAATTTCTTAAAAAATGAAGTGCTGTCTGAAGAACGTATTTTATTGGCGCGTACTAGTTTTGGTTTTGATAAATCTAAGAATTTTACTAGATTTAAAAATGTTGAATATAATTCTGTGCCAACTGCTACTGATTTATTTGTAGGTGATAAATCTAAGGATAAACATTTAATTAAGAAATATGAGGAAACATGTATATTTTGTGACAAGTGTCACTTATCAGAAAAATGTTTTAAAGCTAATTCGCTTTCTTTTGAAGATAAACGAAGTATAATTTTGAAAAAGGGGGCTTGTTTTGTCTGTCTTAAGAAAAATCATATTTCACGTCACTGTAAATCGAAGATTAAATGTTTAAATTGTGGTAAAAGGCGTTTTGCTGTAATGTGTCAAAATGTTTGTAATGAAGAGAGTAATACGGCGTTAGAAAGTCGTAAACATGAGTCAGGGAGTAGTGATACTGTTTTGACTAAAGGTTCCGACCCGACAGTGTTATTACAAACTTTGCAGGTACGTGTAAAGCACGATGGTAAAGAAAAAAATTATACGGGGAGTCATAGATACGGGCTCTGAGCGTTCATATTTATCAGTAGATGTAATTAAGTATTTGAATTATAAAAGTATTGATGAAATTAAATTAATTCATAAATTATTTGGTGGTGTTGAAACAAGTGAGACAAACCACAACAAATATAGAATTCATTTAAGTAGTATTGATAATAGTTATAAATGTGATATGCATGTTTTAGATGTTCCTGTTATTTGTTCTAATATAAAAAAGGTGCCAAATGGACCTTGGTTAAAAGAATTAAATAAGTATGGTATTAAGATTTCGGATGTTGAAAATAATGTATGTAAAACCGAAAATGAAATTAAAATGTTAATTGGTTCCGATGTGGCGGGAAAATTACTGACCGGAAATATTAAATTTTTAAAAAGTGGTCCGGTTGCTGCAAAGACCCATTTGGGGTGGACTCTCATGGGGAAAATTCCAGGTATTAAATCTGAAACAAATGATTCTCTTATGGTTATTTCGTCTCTTTGGAACGAAAGTTCCGTTGCTAATTTATGGAAGCTAGATATTCTTGGTATAACAGATCCGGTTGAATCTAAAACTAAAATGAAATTCATGAAGAAACTATGCAACATTTTAAAAGAAACATAAGAATAGATTCAGATGGGAGGTATGAAGTAGCATTGTCTTGGGTACTAGATAATGCCCGCTTACCTAGTAATAGAGAATTGACCGAAAAACGGCTTGCTGCAACGAAGAAAAGGTTATCAAATTTGAATAAAACTAAAGTTTATAATGAAGTATTTGATACATGGTTAAATGCAGGAATAATTGAAAGGGTGGTCGATAATAAAAAATCCAAAATACATTATTTGCCACACAGGCCTGTATTTAAAGAATCGAGTGAAACTACTAAAGTAAGGCCGGTTTTTGATGCTTCGGCTCATGTGAAAGGTTTTCCTTCATTAAATGATTGTCTGGATAAAGGATTAAATATGATTGAAATGATTCCTTCAATATTGCATCGTTTTTGAAAATTTCCTGTTGGTGCAGTATCTGATATAGAAAAGGCATTCCTACAGATAGGTGTTACAGAAAGTGATAGAGACTATCTACGGTTTTTATGGAAGGATAATATAATTTACAGACATAAACGTGTGGTTTTCGGAATCAATTGCAGCCCTTTTTTACTAGCGGCTACTCTGAAACACCATCTGGAAAGTACACCTGACAATTTTGTTTCTACAGCAGAAACTTTGAATGAATCTTTGTATGTAGATAATTGTGTTTGTAGTTTCAACACAACTGAGGAGTTAAACAAGTTCATAATTGAATCGAGAATGTTACTGTCCTCCGCGAAATTGAATTTAAGGGGATGACTGTCAAATTATGCAATTCAAATTATGTCTGAAACTTCAACAGTTAACATAACACCAGTACTAGGCTTAAACTGGGATCTAGAAAATGATACCCTATCTTGCAAAATCGGCCCTATTGAGGAAGAGCAAATTATTCCTACAAAACGAGCTCTACTTTCATTGGCTCAGAAGGTTTTTGATCCTTTGGGATTTGCCTCCCCGTGACTTTGCTCCCTAAACTTATTCTACAAGAATGCTGGAAGTTGAAATTAAAGTGGGATGAATTAATTCCAGAGAATTTAGCTAATCAATTTTTGAAGTGGGTGCAAGGAATAAAATTAATTTCTGACATCAAACTTGAGCGCTGGATGAATCTAGATAATTTTGAAAATGATGTAAGTCTTCACATATTTTGTGACGGAAGTAAACACGCATATGCTACTTGTATTTTTCTGAGAGTAAAGAAGAAAAATGAAATTTTGGTGAGTTTTATACAAGCACGCGCAAGAGTAGCTCCTCTTAAGAACCTAACTATACCACGGTTAGAGCTTTTATCATGCTGCATTGGAGCCAGGTTGGGTAGTCGTGTCATTGCTGATTTAAGAATTCCAAATTTGAAGATCTGTTATTGGTGTGATTCAACAACAGTTTTCAGCTGGATAAAGCGAGATGATAGATGGGGAACATTTGTCTGGAATCGTGTAGAAGAAATCAGATCTTTGTCACAGAAAGATCAGTGGCGACATATTTCAGGAAAATTTAATCCGGCTGATCTTCCTTCCAGAGGTTGCTCCATTGAACAGTTCTTGCAGCTAAAATGGTGACAGGGACCAGCCTGGCTGGCTGAGCCAGAATTTACTTGGCCTCAAAATGTCGAATCACCAGATGAAGAAGTTATTAATGCTGAGAAACGGAAAAGTGTCATTTCAGCATTAAACAAGAACACGAAACCTAATGATTGGTATTATCGACGATTTTCATCATACAAGAAAATAATAAGATTGATCGCATGGATTCTAAGATTCATAAGTAATTCAAGAAAACCGAATTCAAAAGAAGTATCTGATCTTACATGTTTTGAAATAGAACAAGCTGAAAGAAAATTAATGATTTTGATCCAGAAAGACAGCTTTGAAAAGAATAATGAGAAAATTCGTAGCCTAAGACCAATCCTAGATGAAGATGGTATCATCAGAGTAAAAACACAAGTCATCTATCGAGAAGATACTGTCAATTTTAAGTACCCAATTCTTTTGCCGTCTGACCATCCTGTAGTCCACCGTTTGATCTCCTGGAAACACCAAGAGCTATTACATGCAGGAGTGGCTCTTTTGATGACATCTATATGAGAAGACTACTGGATCCTGAAAGCCAGGAAAACCATTCGAGCAGTAGTTCAGAAATGTGTGCGTTGCAAAGTATTTAGTGCACAGAAGACAGAGTCAGAACCTATTGCATTGCCAGCAGAAAGAGTTCAAGATGCGGCAGTATTCCAAATAATTGGAGTAGATTTAGCTGGGCCCTTATATTTGAAAAATGGAAAAAAGGTATGGATTGTGTTGTACACTTGTGCAGTGTGCAGGGCCATACATTTAGAGTTAGTGACGTCATTAGCAACAGATACCTTCCTCCAATCTTTTAGGCGCTTTATAGCGAGAAGAGGAAGACCGACGTCCGTTTATTCTGATAATGGTAAAAATTTTGTCGGTGCAGATAGAGCTTTTTCAGACATCGATTGGGAACAGATCTCAGCTGCAGCAGCTGTACAAAAGATTCGTTGGAAATTCAATCCGCCTACTGCTGCCTGGTGGGGTGGTTGGTGAGAGCGGTTGATACAAATGGTGAAACGCATCTTGAGGAAAGTACTAGGTAGAGCCTCATTATCCTATGAAGAGCTTATCACAATTCTTTGTGACTGCGAACAAGTTGTAAATGCTAGACCACTCACGTATGTCTCAGAAGATGTGGATGATCTAGCACCTTTAACACCATCAATATTTCTTCAAGAAATAAGATCTTCAGATGTGATAGATTTTGATGCAATTGACGCACAAGAATTAAACAGAAGAGCAAAGTATAGACAACAAGTTCGAGAACATCTTAGAAGACGATTCCGTATTGAGTATTTAGGGCAGTTACGCCAACAAAATTCCCTGCAAAAGAATGTCGATCAACTGACCGTTGGTGATGTCGTTCTCGTAGAGTCTGATAAGAAACGTACGTATTGGACTTTAGCTCGTGTGCAAGAACTAATTTCTAGAAAACATGGTCACCCGAGAGTTGTTCGGGTAAAAACTGAAAATGGTGAACTTTTAAGACCAATACAAACACTGTACAATCTAGAGATTCTAAAAGAATACTCTATATTACGAACAAGAAGTGGCAGAACTGTGACTGTTCCAAAACGTTATCAGTCATAAGACTATTTTTTGAACACTGAACTTTTCAAATTTTTTTCCTTATTTGTTAGTATATCTCATTTCCTAGTGTTAATTTGAATTTGTAATAATATGTTGAATTTTTGTTTGAATTTTTGCAGGAAAATGTATAATTTGTCTTTGAAAATTAGTGTTAAGAATATTATTAATGCTTTGGCCATGTAATGTAAGTATAATGTTACACATATTTTGTTTTATTTTGAATTTTGTTGTGCCTATTGTTGAGTTTTCCTGTTGAAAACTCAAGGTGGGAGATTGTCGCAAATCGAATTGAATTAAATGTATTCTTTGGCTCCTACTAACAGGAGATATTTTTCAGAGATGCATCTTTCTAAGCTGTGTGAGAAATATGTTTTTGTTTTCATAAATGTATCTTTCTAAGCTGTGTGAGAAAGATTTTTTGTTTTTCGAAATTGTATTTTTCTAAGCTGTGTGAAAAAATGTTGTTGTCAGAAATGGTTTTGTAGAATGTTTTTGTCGGCACGGAAGTCAGAGAATAAAAGATATTCGTTATGTTTTTTAAGAGGACTGTTTTTCACGTATTAAAGTATTATTTTCCTTTGCTTTAAAATGACGAAAGTATTAAAACGGGTAGTTTTAGTGTTTTCGAAAATCGCTATGTATGTATTTGCGACACTAACCGAATTATTTTTTGTGTCCTTGTAAATGAACGATAAACGCAATGCACACCATACTTTTCGGAGAAATTAATAGTGCACCTCAATAATACATATAAATTTTATCTTGTTTGAAATAGAGAAACATCATTAAATTACACTGCAAACGATTTTCCCCTGTTAGATCATCGTGTAAAATAATTATTTTGTATGACCCCGCAAATGAGTAATAAATGCTTTGCACCCCATATTTTACAAAAGCCTGTTTTATGCGCTTCATAACTGTATACCAATTGCATCATGTTTCACATGGCGTAACATCATAAAACTGCACTTGAAACCATTTTTTTCCCATTGACTATAATATAATGGGATACTCTTGACTATTTCTGTAAATAAATTATAAACGCTACACACTTCATTTTCAATAGGAATCATGCTATAGTAAACGTCAATAACATACATTTAAGATTTCAGGGCAATCTGAGTATAATTACGAGAGTTACAGTACGGACAGATGGACAGACAAATCGAAATCATAAACACTTTTCAACTAGGTTGGAAGTGTTAAAATTGTGATTACACGTGTAATTTCAAAAGCTAGATACAAATTTTGCTGATGGTACAAAAATTGAAAAATTTTAGTCTTTTATGCAAAATTGTTATATAGATGGCAAAAAGTAATCGAAGATTTCTATAAATCGCTATTAAAAGATTTTTGTTGGGTAGAAAGTTCCAACACTTTTATATACAACAGAATAAGCATGTGTCCGGTAAGGTCTACTTATAGTAATTAAAGACAAAATATTTCAGACACTTAAAAACAGTTAAAATAAATACGCATAAAAATTACTAAAAATAGACGTTTCGAGCTCAATTTCAGTGTTCCTCATCAGTACACACATAACGGACATGAAAAACGATGATAAACAGTCTCTACAAGAGAACCACTAATCCACCAGTTAAGTCGAAGTCAAAAAGATCATATCAAAATTATATACTCAGATGGAAAGGAGCCTTAGTTCAGAGGTGATTCAAAAATACATTGGTGTACAAAATTAAGAGAATTTTCCGATTTGGTCAATTATCTCCAGAACTACTGGACAGATTTTAATGAAATTTGGTATGAATATAGGTTAATATAATACAAATAAAATAACCATTTAACAGTTATAATACACACGCATGATTGTGCGTAACATATATCGAAAACAGAAAGTGTGAAACAGTTTTTAAAGAATCAAATAAAAAAAATGGGTTAATAGGGGGTATGGTCCTCTTTTACAGATCTACAGGCCTCACATCGCGATTTCATACTGGAAATTAGCAAGTTTATGAGTTCCTGTGGTAATTGTTCCCATTAGTTCAGCAACGCTGGCTTCCAGAACTGGATGGTTCACGGAGGGGTTTGCGAGTTGCAATTGCCCTTCCCAGAGTGTTCCAAACATTTTCTATAGGGTTGAGGTCTGGGGATCTGGCTGGCCGATCCATCCGCAAAATATCTCCAGTTTACAGAAAATTGTCGACCATAAGAGTTCTATGTGGTCGGGCGTTGTCGTCCATTAAAATGAAATCAGGGCCAACTGCACATCTGAAAAGGCGAACATGGGGCTCCAAGGTCTCATCTCTAAACCTCACTGCAGTCACAGTGCTTCTCTCAAAGACATGGAGGTCTGTGCGACTATCCAACATGATGCCTGCCCAGACTATCAAGTCCCCGATGTTATAATGGTCAATTTTTCAGACATTGGAGAGAAGATAGTGGGTTTCTGGTTCTCTCTATACGAAAGTACGGCGATAATGAGTTGTTAGGCTGAACCGGAACTCATCAGCGAAGAGGACGGTTGTCCATTGATCCCTGCATCAATCTCTATGATCTAAACGCTAAACGGTCTATATATGCTAACGATCTATATGCTAAACGGAATCTCCTGTTTGCAGAAGTGAGCGGGATACAAACAGAATGTCTTCTTGCAAATAAGCCTCTCTCATGAAGCCTTCTGGAAACAGTAACCCTTGAAACTCGGCTTCCTGTGGCCACATAGAGCTCACGAGAGAGCTGAGAAGCTGTAGCATGCCTGTTACGCCTCGCTGTAATTGACACATAACAATCTTCATTGGCCGTCGTGGCTCTTGGATGACCTTGGACAGGCTTTCTTTCGATGGCTCCGGTATCTTGAAACTGTTTCCATAAGTTGAACACAACGCTTGGAGTTACATCGAACTCTCTACAAATCTGGACTTGTGACTGGTCTGCTTCTAACCTCCCCACGATTAGCCACCTCATTCCATCATCTAAACGTCGATGGTTACTCATTTTGACTGTTTGAATTTGAATTCAACCGATTGCGGAAAAAAACCCCTAGAAATTCACCGAGGTGTGCGAGCGAAGGAAAGGCGGATTTTGCCACGCGCGCCTCTACCTCGACTATCTCCTTCCCCGCACACGTTTACGCTTACGTATTCGACACACAATATTTTTACCTTTTTCCAAAGCAGTGGTTTTATAGTTCAGTTCAGTTCTTTTCATGAAATTCGACAAAATAGGCAAATTTTCTTAATTTTGTACACCAGTGTACAAAGGTAAAATCTGTCAAAGACGGACTTTTGTGGACAAAGGATTGTCAAAGTTTTTAAGACAGGTACTTTAAACTAAAAAATTGTTGTCCATGCCTTAAAATCCGATCATATCCCGGAATGTAATTAAATTCAAATGCAACAACTACACCAGTCGTGTGACAGGTTCTCTTGTACAGACTGTTTATCATAGTTTTTCATGTCCGTTATGTGTGTACTGATGAGAACCTCCGAAATTGAGCTCGAAACTAGTGCTCGCGAATATACGTTTATATACTTTTAAACGTATTGTAACCGGTAACGATTTTGTATAGGTATAGTATGGAAAAAAAGCTTAACTACGTATACGATTAAACGTATACAAACGTATATTCGCGAGCACTTCTCGAAACGTCTATTTTTAGTAATTTTTAGGGTTTCGTCCATCTTACGAATCCCCATACGTCTCACTTCTCTGTCTGTCCACCCGTGTGTCCGTCACAAAGTTCGCACTCGGAAGCTGTATAAGTTAGAGATTTGAAATTTTGTGTTCTTACAATTGAATACCTTCTGTCACACGACAAACCTAAAAATTTTGGATAAATCTGTAATTAGCCGAGATATTAATTAAAACTAATTAAAAATATCATAAAAAAAGTAGTTTTTTTTTCAAAAAAGAAGCTGAGATATCAATTTTGCCTAGATCAGGACCCTATGTCGGGGCTAGCAAGAGTTGGACCCCGAAGAGAGGCTATCTGTTACTCAAGAATTTCACATTCAAAGTGATAAAACCGTAGATATTTGCAGTACTGGGGATGTTTTGGGCTCTATGAAATTATTAAAACTATTGCATTTATCGATTTGAAAATTATGCATCTTTACTTAAATTTAAATTCCGAATACAAAAAACTAATTTTTGCAAAAATCCAATCTTAATTAGCTGAGATTATTAATTTTTCCTGCGAAAATGATTTTTTTCGAAGTCTGGTTTTAACTTACCGAGAGAAGAGAGGATTGCCACAAATGGAAGAGCTGCCAGCATTAAAAGGGACTCAGGGATTTTAAGGTATATGCAAATTTTTAAAAGTATTTTAGGTACAGATTTGAAAAATGGTATGTATACGCAGAACATTATTCTATTTCAGAAAAAACAAAAATTGAAATAATCAACCAGTAACTTTTTTATTTTATCAAAACAAATATTTATTTCAGTTACTTTCGGATAGGATAGAAAAAAAAATGAACAAAGCTAGAATGATTAAAACATCCTCTCAAATTTTAAGTTATATTGAAAATTTTAAAACTATATAAGGTAAAGCCAGGAGAGATGACGCGGTCGGAGAGATTGCGCACATAGAGGTTCGGGGCGAAGGAGTAGAGTGAGCGCGCAGCGACTCCAGGTAGTTGTACAACAGCAGTATTGGAGTGTCTACTTGAAAGTGCACGTTGATTGTTTTGAGCGTCTAAGATAAAACATTGCTATTTTGTTTTGTTTTCCCAAAGTAAGTGCTTGAATTTTCTTAGCTATTCATCAGAATTTTTATACAATGTCAGTAATACAAAATAATTTTAACTTAAACGATTTCTCATAAGCTACTAATCTAGACTAACAATGTGAACATCAACGGTTCGTTTTAGAAGAGGTCATGTTTAAATAAAAGGCCGCGCAATCTCTCCTACCAAAATTGGAAAGATTGCGCATCTGCTACTTAGGAGAGATGGCGCATTGTTCCCATTAGTTTCCATGCTAGGAGAGATTACGCAGCTTATTGGTAAATTTGCATAAAAAAATGAAAAATGAAAATGGACTAATTTTAAGTTAAACGTGTTATCAAGTAACTTAATGTTATTTTTTTTTATCTTATCTGGACTTGCTTTTTCTGATTCTTTAATTTTTTTCCTTTAATAAAAATTTTTTAATCCTTTTTTAAAATTATTTCTTTTTTCTGATTTTTTAATCATTAGGGTGAATTATTTACTCCTAATACAATAATATTTGTTCACAAAAACCTTACAACAATGTCATTTCAGTGTAATTATTATTGTTAACAATTTAATTGTAGTTATTATTAGTAACAATATCTCCTATCCATCTGCGCAATCACACCAATCCTGTAAGGACAGATTGCGCAAAATAACTTTCTTGGTTTTATTACAACTGTTCTATTAAATTGCAACATAACAACAAAATAGCAATAGAAATGCATAAAAAACAAATGAAGTAAAAATTATTCACGGATAATTTAGCAAAAAATTAATATTTAGATTTTTTATTGTTATTCTTTTGAATTGTGCACAGACTGTCCTAGCTTTACCTTAAGGTAGGGATTTTAAATTTGGTATATATACACAAAATCACATTCTATTTAAGAAATTCAAAAAATCAAAAATAATCGACCAGTAATTTTTATTTTATCAAAAATCTAAATTTTTTTAATGAAAAATTGAATTTATTTGAATTTATTAATTAAATGATAAAGTGTTTTGAAATGAATATTAAACTAAATCATTAATGCGATCTTCGATCACACTTACCCATTTGTTATGTGTATTTTAACTGTTTTCAAGTGTATGAAATATTTTATTTTTATCTATAAGGTCTTCACATGTATTACAATTAATAAATTCTGTAGTTTGCATTATATTAAGCATAATTACACCAGTTCTATTAAGTACTTTTCATGTACTTTATATCTCATGTATTCCTATAAGATTTCCAAAAGTAGTCTTACGAAATAAAATTGAAAAGTGAATTTTAAAAACAATATTCCTATGCATTCTCAAGAGAAAAGACAAAAACTTTTTTTCCATTTTTGTTTGGACATTTTAACTCTAAAATGAAATTCGTGTAATACAATATTTCATGCGGAAATTCTTCCCTGGAAATTTTTATAATCATTTTATCAACTTTTGTTGATTTCTATAGTATGCATTTTTTATTTGACATCGGATTGAAGTTTAGTAGAAATAGCTCGGAGGTTTTACGTGCCTTTCCTTTTTACCCGAAAATTTTAGACCCGAAAAAAAAGGGGGTCAGTTAAAAATCTAATGCAGAACCCAGATATAAGCAATTGCATATTCATTCATGTGTGTCTTTCTTTTCACCCTCCCCTCGGGGGTCAGAGGTGACCAAGAGCCAATATTACGGTCAGTACGTTTTTTTTTTTTTTTTTTTTTTTTTTTAGCAGGTTTAAAACTTATTATTCTCAGATAATTTTCCCAAAATTTTAAGTAATATTTGCAATTTTAATAAAAAATATCTTATATTTACTTTTAATAAGACGAAAACGCATTTTCAATATGTTAATATTATTTTTTGCTGAACCAAATATTATTATATTATGCATACTTATATATTATACTGCGTGCTTAGATGTTGTTGTCCATCTCAACTACGTATGTAAATTTCATCATGTTAAAATTAATGTACCACTATTAAAATATACTTCAACCAGTTATTGCTTACAGGTAGTTATGGAGTTGAATTCTCGTAAATAAAATATAATGCCAGCACACTTTTTTCTATAGGAAATTTTCTGTAGTACATATACACAATTATGAATTATATATAAGGTAATAACTATAAAAATATATTATGTGCGTTATATTACATATATAAATACGTACACTTAAAGAACATAATTATGTATAACTTTGTAATGTTTGAATTAGTGCAACATTAAATGTACTTCAAACAATTACCATCCAAAGACCACAATGGAGTTGATGCTTATTAATTTGAACTCTTACGACCAGATAAAAAAGTTGAAATTATCCAATTAAAAATATATTAATAGTAATTTCCTTGCTATCAATAATGAAAAAACTCATTTAACATTGGAAGAAGATTAATTTTCTATAATTCGTTTTGAAACATATTAAATAATAATAATAATAATAATAATAATAATAAATATTACATTCTAAATTTCAAAATATTAAAAGAATATTTAACCTTGAAAAGCCACAAATGTCTTACCTTTATCATAAATAGAAGAATCATAACACAAATAATGAAGAAGGGATTGGAATATAATGTACTAAAAATTTAAATGAAGGTAAAACATTTTTTAAAACAAAAGTCTGGAGCCACTGCATTCGACTTTCCAAATGCAAAACTATTCCGTTTGATTTCTTTAAATGTACACCTTTTTTTTCTTTTCGTACAAAATAAATACATAAATTTTCATACGCATTTTTTCTTGCCAAAAAATAAAAAATAAAATAAAATAAAATAATAATAATAACAAAAACTGTATGAAAATTTGAGAACAAAATATATAAATTATACATTTTTTCCACGATGCTTTGATCCAAGGAATAAAAAAAAAGTCAAAAATGGGTGTTACCATTTAAAAAAATAAAAATTTGGTAAAATTTTTAACGTATAGACACTTTTGTTTCAAAAATTGTATTCATATTCTGAAAGTATAAGGGAAAGTCGGGTAGCCGCGGACGGCGGGTAACCGCGGACATTTCAATTTCTAAGAAATTCAAAGTGTTGCGTAAATAAAGAGTTATTGTAAATGAACGCCCTCTAGAGTCAAAATAAATACAGTTTAATTGCGACGTGGGCGCCGAGTAAGTTAGTCGTGATTGAGTGTTTTGTTTTCGTCAATAAATTTTCAACAAAACGAGACAGAATGCATCCTATGCGGAGAAACATTTGAAGAAGACTGGATTCAGTACCAGGAATGCAAAGACTGGACCCATGAAGATTGTGTTCATATAGATGCATCGAATTTTTATTGTAATTTTGATGTTTGTAAGGCCAAAAAACAGTTGGGACACCATTGGTTAATATGTCCGAGGCTACACGCCGTTTCTTGTGACGCCAAAAAAATAATACCAAACTATTTTCAGTATATTGCGTTAAATAATTCGATATTATTAGCAATGCTTAATTAAAATCATTAAAGAAGTTCGTAATTTTATGTTAAGAGCCTACATCAGTCAGTATTACGAAATAAAATTGAAAAACTGAATTTCAAAAATAATATTCCCATACATTCTTGAGAGAAAAGACAAAATATTTATTTCGTTTTTGTTTGCACATCTCAATTCTAAAATGAAATTCGTATAATGCAATATTTCAAGGGGAAGTCTACCCTGGGCAGAGGAAATTAATTTTTTTTTCTCGTTTTGTGAATTTTTGATCAGTTGTGTAGGGTATATATTTTTTATTTGACATTGGAATCATGTATAGTAGAAACGGTTTGTATATTTTAATCTATAAAACTTTGATTAAAAAATCGGATAATGTAAAATTATGTAGGATGAATTAATAATAAATGAAATTACATTTAGTAAAGAAAATATAATAACAAGTGGGTAAGTGTGATCGAAGATCGCACAAACGTTTCGTTTAATATTTCTTTCAAAACACTTTATCCTTTCTTTAATAAATACAAATAAATTTCATAAAAAAAAGTCATGTTTTTGATAAAGTAAAATTTACCTGTCTATTTTTCTCGTTTTTCCAAAAATTTGAACCGGTCCGATAGCGGGCGAAGCCCGCTTTTATACTCTGTCATAATAATATCCGTCATGTGGACTAAATGCGGTATTAAAAAAATCAATTAAACATGTTGTATAATCAAAATTAAACATGTTGTATAGAGACCTTCAAAATGTTAAAATATGCCAATATTTCCATAATCGTGTTTTTATGATGATTCAATACGTTCCTCAAACTTATATATTTATTATTCTGTATTACTCATACTGATACTCTCTTTGCATTATTCTCAAACATTTGAAAAATCCGTTATGACGTAAGATTAATTTTCTTTTTAATTATATAATGACGCCATATTAAGTTGTTTTCTGTATTTACACATAGTCATACTTCTTGTATTATTGACAAATGTTTGAAAATTTCCGTTTTATTACCAATATGACGTCATATTAATCTTTTTTTTCAAATCTTTTTTTCAATTGGTGAACTTTTTTATTTCATTTTCATTTTTCACGTGGAAATCTTTCAATAGATAATTAATTACTGTAAAAAGAATTTTATTGTGGATTTTTAATTGTTGGCAACTGCTATAACGAATAAAGTTTAAATTTAATAGGAAAAGGCTGTTAGAATTTTGGTTTTATATCTCTCTATATTAAAATAATAAGACTTTTTCAAATTTTAATATTTTGAGCTTCATAGTAGGTATTTAGCTATAAGTACTAGGGTGGGCCGAAAAAAACTTTTTGTATTTTGATTCGCTATACCACGGAAAACTTGCCTCTAGGGTAGCTTAGTATAATGCAAAAATAAAATAAATAAATTGTTACGTCTGGCGGTAAAAATTTAAGAAAATACTAGATGGAACCCGTCAAAACGTGACGGAAAAAAATACTATAACAATATCAGTAAAATAAGCTTTTTTATTATTTAAGTAGGGCTTCGTATGAAACAGTCTTTCAAATATTTTCAATTGTAATTTATTTGTATGGTTTCTTCTATCCCTTTACATAATCAGGATGATTATTCCTTTTCCATCACAGTCGGTCTCTTATACAGTTAAATATCCAATGGATCTTTAAAAAAATAATAAATAACAGTTCCTAGCATATTCTGATCCAACATATGCATTAACGAATTCAACATATCAATTTTATGTTAATCATAAACTAAAAATAGTTTTTTTTTTCTTTTGACAGATTTTATATTAGCGCCAAAATACTCTATATTATGGATAATCTGATCTTATGATTTATCAGGTTTTTATTATTATTTTTTTTTCATTTTTCATGAAGGTTAGGGATACCTATTTTCAATTGTTGCAACTTTCCAAGGGGCTATTTTACATTATTAAAACAAACGGATGGTCATTGTTGAGATAGAATTGAAAAATATTTCATGCTTGAAAATTATTTAAAATGTCGTTAAATTAAGCGGCAGATTTCAAATAAATTTCAATCGAAAGCTATTTTTTTTTCTAATTGAGGATGTAAGAATTGAAATTGTAGAATGTAGTAAAAAAATTAAATTTTTAGTATTTAGAAGTGATGTAAGCGCGATGAAAGCTAAAGCGATAGTGCCGTTTGTTGTCACAACCGTTATACATTTCTAAATATTGCCACTGTGTTTTGGTTGGCGTCCAAAAGTAGACTACCATTTTTTGACATCAAAAGAAAAATTCACAGTGAAAGAAATAAGACTTTGCCGCTAATAAGGAACTGTTAAATGAACTTATAAAAAACCTACCAAAATAATTCCTATAAGATATTAGCCTTACATTGTTTATTCTAGCTAAAAATACAATCATTATTTCAAGTTTTTTTTTCCTGAAATTCTTTACTTTTGTGATTTTTTTTATTAAAAAAGGAAATCTTAATGATTTAAATCCTATAATTCCTATAACTTAATCCTATAATTTTAAAAAAGTAATTGGTAACATGTAATCAAGGTATGCAATCAAGATGAAGCAACCAATAAAGGCTCCAGTTCTAATCTTTAAAATTGAAAATTGAAATATCAGTTAATATTACGCCATGTTGACACAATCATATAAATTTTTCTTTTTAGTTTTATCAATGTTAAAATGCATTTCAAGCTAAGCATAACGTCATTTTCACCGGTACAAACTTTTCACACGTACATTTATGCTTAAGCACCATGCATACAAATAAAAATATATCTTACATTTAATTGTAATGAAAAAATGGCATCAACAAAATTATAATGCTTAATGATAAAATGAACCCAATGGACAATATTTTCGTGACGTCACAGTAAATATGAATTTTTATTTGCTTATAAAACACACGGATAAATATTTTTACTGAAATACTTAAACATTTTAACTATATTTTAACTTACAAATTAAAACATTCGGCCTAAAAGTCACGTGCTTTTAATATTTAATATTTATTTTTTATGCTCGCAATCATTGAGTTCAGAAAATAAACTCTGTACGTCGCAACAGTGGGCGTTAATCCGATTGCCGACTTTATGACGTCATAAGCAGAAGTAAAATTTTAATTTAAGATTACGGCTAATTAATTAAATTTTCGAACAAACGAATGTACGATAACAAATCTGTGACCAAATATCTTTCATTTAAAAAAAGAATGATGTAATTTGATGTAGTAGTTTGTTCTCACGGATTGTCGAAACAAAACGCTTAGCGTTTTAAATATATAGATAAGATTTTTATCATTTTTAAGGGGGAGTGCGAGAATTTTTTTGCTTTGTATTTTGATTCGCTAAACCGCGGAAAACGTGCCTCTAGGATAGCTTAGTATAATTCAAAAATAAAATAAATAAATTGTTACGTTAGGCAGTAGCACATCGGCCCTAAAATTTGAGAAAATATAAGATTTTTATTATCTTCAAGGGGGAATGCGAGAACTTTTTTGTTTTGTTTTTGAATTTGCTATACCACGGAAAATGAGCCTCTAGGGTAGCTTAGTGAAATTCAAAAACAAAATAAATAAATTTTCGCGTCTTGCGGCAGCGCATCCTCCCTAAAATTCGAAAAAAATAATATACGATTTTTTAATTTTTTCTAATAAATTTAAATACATCAAATAACTTCTATAACTAGTAGATATAGACATATTAGTATAACAAAGTATAGAAATGATAAATAAATGAAACAAAAATAGTTCATTTTACAATTTATTAATAGAGTAGGGGAGAGTCGGACAAAACCGGGTAGGTGGATAAAACAGGGATTCTGGTTTTACGGCTTGATTTGTGGCAGTATCTAGCGGAAACTTCTAGAATTACTTCTAGGCGAGTGGCTTGACAGCACCCAGTAAACAGTAGTCGTGTAAAACAACTCATTTCGCAGTGGTGATTTTTTTAAAATTTCACGTGAAAAAGTTAACAATTCGGCGTCTGCAATATTACGTTACCAATCCTAAATGCCTAAAGATTTAGTTTAAGTAAGTAAAACGTATGATAGCCCATTATTTACTTGTTATTTTAACGTTTTGTATTGGTGTCTAGGAGTTGTTTGAACAACGCTAGAGTAACATTTCATGAAAATGGCATGGTCGGACAAAACCGGGATGCAAGTCATCGGACATAACCGGGAAGTGCCCGGTTTTAGACAACTCATTTATTTGCGTGATTGAAATGGAATTCACTTGTTTAGTTATTGTTTTACGATCTATAAATATTTAAAAACTATACAAAAAGTATTATTTAAATTAAGTTGTTATATAGAAAACTGTTTTTTAGTCGTTTATGTTCCAAATTAGGTTAAAAAAAATAGTAAATCATCGAGTTGGAGCTAAATTAATTTATTCGCGAGATTAACCTTTTGTTTAATTTCATGGTGGTTTTTAAGTGTTTAATTTTCTGTGTATCAAATTATTTGTACCTAATAAACTACAAAAAATTTTTACTTTCTTCTATCTTTAGAAAAAGAAAGTATTGGATTCGTGAAAAATTTCGACTTCCGGTTTTCGATAGATTTATACGTTTCAGAAGGTCCTGAACGCGATTTGAGGGTTTTTAGAAAATATCTGTCAGTGAGTCTGTCTGTCTGTATGGGACAAAAATTTTATGGGCGCTCTATCTGCTATAAAAGGGTTTGAAAAGACGGGAATCTACCCGTTTATTAGTGACGTATTCCCAGATCACCTCTTTACTCCCGCTGAGAGAACCGAGAGGTCCATGGAAGTGGAAAATAATCCTTTGGCTGAATGTCAAGTATTGCCTGAACAACAACAAGATCCTCATTTAGACATACCTGTAGGAAACTATAAATCTCAGCCTGAGAAAGGGAATGGGTCTATAGAGAAGCTGTCAACAACGACTTCGAGGGCTCCAGTTCCTGTGCAAGACGACGTCGTCGGCTTGCAGGCTCCTGTGTAACCGTCTACGTCTTCTCAAGTTCTGGGCAGATATATCAAGCGTCCTTCTTCAGTATCACCACAGGATATAAAGCCTATTCCAGTACAAACCGGCCCTAGGTCCATTAGGAAATTCGACAAGCGTCAAGGGAAAACAGCTATCCTTACTCCAACCCCCTACAAATTAGAGCTCGAATTAGAAGAAAAAGAAAGGATGAAAAAACAAGACAGAAAAACTTATCCCTGAAGCGAAAACTTTTCAAAATTACAGAAAAATAAACTGAAGTGAAAAAGAAGAAGCCAAAGAAGAAAAGACCCTTGACATCAGACGACGAGAAGGATGAAAATGATGAAGCATGCATCTTTTGCAAAGATTTATATGAACAATCTAAACCCAAGGAGAGTTGGATACAGTGCCTTCACTGCAAAGGGTGGGCACATGAAGCGTACAGCAATGCAGATGAACAAGATCAAACTTTCATTTGTGATTTTTGCGCAAAACAAGCTTAACTCTTAAGGCATAACTTACATCATTGTTATTTGATGTAGACTCGATATAGATTCAAATTATATAAGTATAATATGTCATATCCTGCAAGTTTCCCTTTAATAAATAGTATTATTGCAAAGTTACAATGTGTTTTTAATTATTATTTCCAGTTCCCGGTTTTGTAGGACCTGGTCGGACAAAACCGGGATATTACACGTTTCTAAAAAATGTGCTTTTATGATCTTAATTGCTATTGTTCGCGATTGAATGAATACTTTTTTTTATCACAAGGAATCAGTTTATCGTTTTAATGCAAATTTTGACTGTTTTGTTTACATAGTGAATAACAATAGAAGAACAACCGTTAGGGTCCCGGTTTTGTCCGACTTTCCCCTATTAAGTTTACAAAATTATTTTTAAAAAATTGCAAATTTCCATTAAAACCAAAAACATTTTTCTGATTGTGTAAATATTCAGTTTGTAATGAAATATGGTACTTTACTTGTATTTTCTTCCTTTTGATATAATTGAATTAAGTTTGAACGAAGATTAGCTTGAAAAACTAGGCATTGACGATATTAAGTAAAGTTATTATAAAACCATCTCTGGAATTGGAGCCGATGACTTTTTCTGACGCCTCAGCTCTCCACTTTGAATAGGAAAGTGTGCCAGGCTCACGAACAGTCAATTCTTCAGGACAGCTGCCTGAATTTATATCACAACTTATTTTCAGCAGGTACAGCTTATCTTTGCATAAACTTTGCTTGTCCATTTCTGGAATCTCATGCTCAACACCGTCAAAATTTACTACTAGAAGTTTCTCACATTTACTGAGCTGTGAGCCAATCGGACAAGGAAATAATTGTGACCCAGTCGTTTCACCATCTAAAGTTTGAAACAAATGTCGGAATGGCAATTCATTGAAATGTAAGAGGCACACCCTCCACTGTCGTGTTCTTCAATTGTGCAAATAACACAGTTTTCCACCCGATATTTGTAACGGTGCCATCACATTCAATCACATTCAGTTCATGAAGTGAAAACCCAGCCTCAGTCAAATAAGAAAGAATGCTACTGGAAATGTTTTGAGCAGAACTTGAAGAGGGTAAAACATGACCAACGTACACAAGTCAGCAGTACATGCTGGACATAAGTTCTGCTATAAAATCAGATAGATGTTTTTAAGTTTTATCTGTTCGTGAGCCTGGCACACTTTCCCACTCAAGGTGGTTAACAATGGCGAACAGAGTTCTCCGATTGTATTTAGGTATTGAAAACACAACAGACGAGAGCAAGATCTTAGTTTCTTTTCTCATATATATATCTATGGTTTTATATAAAAAAAGTAAATACTTCACAAACAGACCAGAACATGTATTTGAAGTTATAAAATCTTCAAGATTCCTGCCCGAAAACTTGTTGAAAGTCATTGACGCAGTAACTGAGAGAAATGTATTTTTTACCCGTCCAGAAAACATGCTTTTGAGTATCATAGTAGATAAAAGGAATCATATAATAGAGTTAGGTTTCAGAAAAAAATATAATGGCTAGAAACAGTTCCTAAAAAAGTTAATAAGGAGTTTTCAACCACCCAAAATCAATATCCTAACTACAGACAACATTGAAGTGACTCACTGGAACATTACTGCACTTTCACCACCACATTTGCTGCGAAGAATCAAATTTTAGAGCCGATGTGCTACCGCCAAACGTAGCAATTTATTTATTTTATTTTTGCATTATACTAAGCTAATCTAGAGGCAAGCTTTCCGTGGTATAGCGAATCAAAAATCAAAACAAAAAAATTCTCGCACTCCTTCTTGAAAATGATAAAAATCTTATATTTTCTCAAATTTTAGGGTCGATGCGCTACCGCCAAACGTAACAATTTATTTATTTTATTTTTGCATTATACTAAGCTACCCTAGAGGCAAGTTTTCCGCGATATAGCTAATCAAAAAACAAAACAAAAAATTCTCGCACCCCCTCTTAAAAATGATAAAAATCTTATATTTTCTCAAATTTTAAGGCCGATGCGCTACCGCCAAAAGTATCAATTTATTTATTTTATTTTTGCATTATACTAAGCTGCCCTAGAGGCAAGTTTTCCGAGGTATAGTGAATCAAAAAATAAAAAAATCTTTTTTCGGCCCACCCTAATAAGTACAATGTTAAAAAAAAATTGTAGTAAAATTACGGGCAGAGGCCGGCAGCAGAGATTCCAGTCATACCCCGCAAAAAAAAAAAAAGTCCATGCCCATCATTTTGTGCCGTCCGTAATTTTACGGGGCAAAATAATACAGCATTTTAATGCACAGGATATAATGCACTTTAAAACACAATAACACTTTACTTACTGTTCCGTAGCACGTAGCACGTTAGATAATCAGCACAAAATCGCGGTTTTGGCGGGTTAAAATTTTGGAAACACGAGTAAAATGAAGGGTTACACCCTAGCGAGGACAATGTATGGGGTCGTACCGTATTTTTGCTAACATATGGGCTAGAACTGTAAGAATATGTGGATTGATTTTAATTTTCTAAGTATCTAAGGGATAAGGCCGCTTATTTAGTGGATCAGACCGTTTTTCATCCAATAAGGCTGCTGCCCGTGAAAATTGAAGGGAAAATGCTCATAAATTTACAGTTTTTTCTAAGAGTGTACACACATTTTCATGCTTGTAAGTTATATAGTGTCTGAGAACGGTTCTGTGATGGACAGACAACGGAACGGGAGTAATAGGGTTTCGTGAGATGAACGAAACCCTAAAAAGAACAAAAATCAAATTTACTATTTAACAATCTACAGGATAATGTGAGAAAGAAAGGAGAAGAGTATGCGTGAAAAAAGGCCACGTTTCGTCAGTTTTATAAAGTAACCATCGATGCCGATAGTTTTACATTTAATCTTCCGATCTTACGTTTCAACAAACAAGACACGAAAGTCTCGAGGTGATAAAATAATGTCTCGTAGATTCGTATCAAATGAGATTATTTGCAGTAAAGTAATGTAAAGAACAATGTAAAGCACCATAAAATAATGTCTGGTGGATTCATATTAAATGAAATTATTTGAAGTAAAGCATGAAAAAATAATGTCGGTCAAAACATTGGGTTGGGCGAAGAACTTTATTTAGTGTACGCTGTCAAAACTAAATAAACTTCGCATAGAAAGTAATCCTCTCTTTGAGTACACAAAAATTTATCGAAGAACCATACCTCTACAATGCATCGTTTACGAAACAACAAATAAATGTATGACGTCGCATCCGATGTTCCAAAAATAATCTTTATTAGAAACATGTACATTGGAACTTGTATTATTATACTATGTTTACATGAGGAGATGCCTGAAATAATATCTGTACGTATTGAATGGTTGTACGCATTGAACAGGAGACGGAAAAACTACTTTTATATTGCAGCGAACTACAACTACTTTATACAAAATGTAGTTAACTATAACTACAACTACTTGTTTTAAAAAGTAGTGACTACAAACTACTTTTCAAAAGCAGTCATTACTTCGCTGCTTTCAGATTTTGTGAAAGGGTTCAGTTTACACTGGAAATTGCATCTGCCGAGATACAATTAAATAAATGCGACAAAACCGAGGGCATTAAAATAGTTAAGAAAGATAACATAAAAGAAAATGTTTTATGTTTATCTCCAAAATGTTAGTTTATACACACATTGCAATTTTCGTAGCAAAATTATGAGAGTTATTATGATCTAGAATATTACAGAAAAACAACTCTAGTCCAAATGTAAACAAGAAAAAAATCTGTAAATAAAGCAATTCCGAATAATAAGAAAACCGGCCTTAAAACATGAAGACCTAATAACGAGTAAATAGATAAGTGTTGCCAGAAAGAAAATGAATTCTTTTGGTGTGTTAGTACTTGATTTTAGCAGCAAGTGTCAATGGAAAAAAATCTATGATTTCGTTCGATGCGTTGCTATACACTGCAGCTGACATCCGCAAATTGTTGAGCAGAACAAATTTTGCACAAAAGAAGCAATTTACGACCACGTGATTGCAGAATGGCACATTTTCCCCCATGAAAAATCATTAAAAGTAGCGCCGGTTTCTCGCTACAAACTACTGATTTTTTGTATCGCGCTACTCGCTACACTACATTGTTTAAAATATAGCGCGATACACTAAAAACTACTGTAAAAAGTAGCAACTACTGTAGTTTCGCTACTTCTAGAGCGCTACTTCCGACCCCTGGCATTGAATGTACATTGCTGAATGATTAACAAAATTTGACCCAACGGAACCGTGTCTTATGATTTTTCTTTGATACAACAACGATGGATTGTATTCACTTTTCTATTCCACGCTGCGCTCAAATATTTATTGATCTGCATGGTGGTCATTTTGAGCATATTCTCATGCGAACATGATGTGATATCTAACATGAATTAATTCATGTCCATATTTCGAATAAACCTTATTTGATGTGCAGCGGATATGACGTAAAATTCTTTTTCGCATGTTTCTCAAAAATTAATTATCGTCGAAGTACGATTCCTTGGTCAATTTTTATCTATTCTGAGCGAGGATTTTCGTTATGCATAATTTATGCGATCTTCACCAAACACACTATAAAAAAAGCAGTCTAACGTGCAGAAAAAAACGTGTGGAGAGCTCTTATTTTTTTTCAACTAAAAAACATGAGACAACTACAAGAGCAGGATCAGAAATGTATTATAGGGTTAGTGAAGATTAAGTTAACACTTAAATGGGAAAAATTTAACCAAAAATATGCTAGGTAAAATTTCTTTCTTTGTAATGCAACCATGCGAGTGTTTATAAGAAAGAACAGCGTAATCTTAATGTTTGAGATATAACATTAAATATATTTAAATATGCTCATTAACTTTTTTCCCGTTTAAATTTCGATATAAATTTGACCAAAATGTTTCCCATTTAAAAGTTAACGTAATTTTGACTAACGTATGTTGCTTTAAAGATATCACAGTTAAAATTTCGGTTTCTAAAATAAAATGAATCTTAGAAAATTGTGATTGTAAGTGAATTTTAAAAGCATGATAAAAGTTTTGACGCTGAAACAAAAATCGAAAATTTTCGGAGAGCTTTTATATAATAGTAAAACAGCCTATTTTTGCTGTATGGATTTCAAAAAAAGAATGCAGTAGTTCTGATATTTGCTATTAAAAGGTAGGAACTTTTTGAACTTTTTTTTAAAAATAAAATAAAGAACCAAATGTTCTGCATATAGATCTTCATAGGTATTTAACTAGCTACAGTAAATTCTGCAGTTTACGTTGCATTACACATAATCATGTAAGCGTCAATAAATACTTTTCATATGTTTTATTTGTCAGGTATTCCCATAGGACTTCCCAGAATAGTTTTATGAAATACTATTATTGAAAAAGTACATTTGAAAAAAATATTCCTATATATTCTCAAGAGAAAAGTAAAAAAAAAAAATATTTTATTTTTGTTTGGACATTTCTGCTCCAAAATGAAATTTGTGCAGTACAATATTTCTAGAGGAAGTCTTTCCTGGGCAAAGGAAATAAGAAATATTTATATTTGTTTTATCACTATATGATGAATTCTGTAAGGTGTATTGATAGTTTTAAACCAGATTCGTGTTTTTATTTTGAGTGGAAGAAGTTCTTACGATTTAGTCTATAAAACTTTGACAAAGAACTGGATATATCGAAGTTATGCAGGGAGAATTTACCCTTTATCCATATACTTAAAGCTAACCTACTTTTTAGTTTTTCGTGCAAAAATGCTATTTATACGCATGCGCGACCATTCAGCTAATCAGCTAGAGGCTTTTACTATCTTCAGACGCGATGTTCCAGCGAATGAGGTGAAGGCTTTTTCCTCTCTCTAGAAGCGTATGTGTTCCATTTGGTTGTTCGGTTGTTGAAACTTTATAGATTTCTTTTATTAAGGTATTTTTTCATTTTACCGTATTTATTTTCTTTTTAAATCGTATGTATTTTACTACTTTGAATTTTTTATAACTAACCCTTTTTTTGAGAGAGAGAGAGATTTCGTGGCACGAAATTCCGCGAATCGTTTCCGATGTAAACAAACTAATTTTAAACTTTTAATATGTAATTCTGTGTGATATGATTAAATTCAGATTTTCTCAGCGACGATCACAGTATTTTTACCAAATAATTTTTGTATTAATCAAGCTTTTTTGGTTATTAAGTATAGCTAAACACGAAAGAAAACTTTGTTATTTTAAGATTTTGATGTGAATTATTTGCGTACATTTATAAGACGAGTTTCACTGAATAATTCAAGGAAAAAAAAATCTCATCATTATACATATTTAGTTATGCATTATTAATTATTTATTTGGCCTTTACTTTTAATATTTCAAACTTACAGCTGAATGTAACTATTAAAACATTTGAAATACTGTATTCGTAAAATGAAATTTCAGCTTAAACACTCGACAATTACTTTTAGTTATGCATTATTAATTATTTACTTGGCCTTTACTTTTAATATTTCAAACTTACAGTTGAATGTAACTATTAAAACATTTGAAATACTGTATTCGTAAAATGAAATTTCAGCTTAAACACTCGACAATTACTTTTACTTATGCATTATTAATTGTTTACTTGGCCTTTACTTTTAATATTTCAAACTTACAGTTGAATGTAACTATTAAAACATTTGAAATACTGTATTCGTAAAATGAAATTTCAGCTTAAACACTCGACAATTACTTTTACTTATGCATTATTAATTATTTACTTGGCCTTTACTTTTAATATTTCAAACTTACAGCTGAATGTAACTATTAAAACATTTGAAATACTGTATTCGTAAAATGAAATTAGTTTAAACACTCGACAATTACTTTTAGTTATGCATTATTAATTATTTACTTGGCCTTTACTTTTAATATTTCAAACTTACAGTTGAATGTAACTATTAAAACATTTGAAATACTGTATTCGTAAAATGAAATTTCAGCTTAAACACTCGACAATTACTTTTAGTTATGCATTATTAATTATTTACTTGGCCTTTACTTTTAATATTTCAAACTTACAGCTAAATGTAATTATTAAAACATTTGAAATACTGTATTCGTAAAATGAAATTTCAGCTTAAACACTCGACAATTACTTTTAGGTTAAATTCAGGTTTTCTCAGTGACGATCACAGTATTTTTACCAAATAATTAAAAGTACTACATGCATGCATCTATCTATCTATATTAGAAATTGTGCAGGTTTCTGGTCACTGTTTTGTTTACATATTTTAAACAAAAATTTCAATTTAATAATGCACTGAAAATTATAATGAATGCTTACAATTAAACACAACAACACAAAACAAAAAGTTTCACAAAAACACATTATTTCCCCGATATTTTCCCACAACTAATCAATAAATTTCATGATATTTTATTGCAATTTTAAACCATGAAATTTAGTACTTTTCTGTTATACGGACACTTTGCCAAAATGTATGTATGTATGTAAATGTATGTATGTATGTTTGGCGACAATGGTGTACGTATAACGGAAAAGTGCCTGAATTATTATATATATATATATATATATATATATATATATATATATATATATATATATATATATATATATATATATATATATATATATATATAATATAAACATAATTGGCGACACAGCAAGTTTTCTGGATTTCTCCCTGTCTCTCTAACCACATTGTTAACAAAACAAAAAATTCATGAAAAACACATTATTTCCCCGATATTTTCCCACAACTAATCAATAAATTTCATGATATTTTATTGTGATTTTAAACCATGAACTTTAGTACTTTTCTGTTATACGGATACTATGCCGAAATGTATGTATGTTTGGCGACAATGGTGTCTGTATAACGGAAAAGTGCCTGAATTATTATTTTTTTATATATATATATAAAATATAAACATAATTGGCGACACAGCAAGTTTTCTGGATGTGAAAGGCGGAGATGAATTTCATTCATTCAATGGCCGTTTTAAAAGTTTCAAGATTGGATTGAGTGCACCTGAACATAAAAACCGATACCTATTTCTATGTTCATGATTGAGTTATTTGGATATCTTTTCGTATAGCACAGAAAATCATTTCTCCCGCTTTCGTAATACAGATAAATTCTGGTGTATTTTTTTTTTCTTCTTTTTATATCATAAGTACTTTTCTACTTTAAATTTTTTAATTGTCGAGTTTCTAAGCTGAAATTTCATTTTTCGAATGCAGTATTTCAAATGTTTTAATAATTACATTCAGCTGTAAGTTTGAAATATTTAAAATATTAAAAGTAAAGGTCAAGTAAATAATTAATAATGCATAACTAAATATGTATAATGATCAGAATGACATATTAAAATGTGTACAGAATGACATGAAAATTTTAAAAAACTGAAATTTTGCACTTGCAACTTAATTGTAAATTTCATTGTTTATATTGGAAACGATTTGTGGATTTTAAGAATTTGCTGAACTGCGTGTCACCAAATTACTAAATCTCTCTCTCTCACTCTCCAAAAAAAAAGGGGGGTTAGTTTAAAAAAATTCAAAGTAGCAAAATACATACAACACAAAAAGAAAATAAATACGGTAAAATGAAAAAATTACTTTAATAGAAATCCATAAATTTTCAACAACGACATCAAACGAACGTATCTCATCTTTCGTTTGTGATAAGGAACACTCCTTTGGCCCCCTCCACTCATTGGCTGAATTGTAAAGGGCAAAATTGGGGGACAAAATGACTACAGCATTTCTGAGAAAAGAAAAAATCAGAAAATTCACAGAAAATAATTATTTTTGTTGCAAGTTGGGTTAACTGTCTTTATGGTTCGAGTCGATTTCAGACTGAGTGTAGATTTCTGCAAGTTGGATTTGGGTTAACCCGATTTTTCAAAAGTTAGTTCAAGTTCAGTATATTATTTCAGATTAAAACTATACCTATCAGGGCTTGAATTTCAGGGCGGGATTCGCGCGGAAAATTTTGAAATCCCGCCCAAAAAAGATCATGAGCGGGAGCCTCCCGCCCAAAAAATTTCAGCATTTTTGGAGAAATTTTCATTATTTAATTTACCTGCAACCGAACGATAAATTTCGTGATTTTTTTCCCCGCAACCGATTGACGGACTTTGTGTTTTTTCCGCGACTGATCGACGAACTTTGTGGTTTTTTCCGTGACAGATCAACGAACTTTGAGTTTTTTCTGCGACAGATCGACGAACATTGCGTTTTTTAAGCGACTGATCGATGAACCTTGCGTTTTTTGGGGACATATCGACGAACTTTGCGTTTATTCCGCAATCGATGGACGAAATTTTTCTTTCTTCCCTGACTGATCGACGAACTTTGCATTTATTCCGCAATCGATCGACGAAATTTGCTTTTTTCCGCAACTGATCGACGAACTTTGCGTTTTTTCCGCGACAGATCAACGAACGTTGCATTATTTCTGCGACTGATCAACGAACTTTGTGTTTTTTCTGTGACAGATAGACGAACATTGCATTTTTTAAGCGACTGATCGACGAACCTTGCGTTTTTTGGGGACAGATCGACGAACTTTGTGTTTATTCTGCAATCGATCGACGAAATTTGCTTTTTTCCCACGACTGATCAACGAACTTTGCGTTTTTTGGTGACAGATCGACGAACTTAGCGTTTTTTCCGCGACAGATTGATGAACTTTGCGTCTTTTCCACGATCGATCGGTGAATCTCAATCAAGTAAAATCTAAAGTCAGAAATTTATTTAACAACCTAATTGTTAAGGGTCCCTAACACATTTAATGGAACTTGAAAAATACACTGCATATATAAAACTTAACTTTCTTCCCTTTTTTATAATAAAAATAAACATTTTACATAATCATTCTCAGTTGACTTATTTTTTTCAATGGTATTTTGTCATGTCTGCATTAATGTAATTCTTTAAATAGCACGTAAAAGAATAGTGGGGTTTAAAGATTTTTTTCTCCCTCCCAAACATTACAACTCCCCTCCATTTAAAAATGTTGGTAGGGAGACTCCCGTCTTTGGAAAAATTGAATTTCAAGCCCTGCCTATAATATGTTTGTGTGTATTGAGGTTTGTATAGATGTTTGTGTGTGTGCTGTTTTTAATACAGACAGTTTCATTTTTCACAAGAACCTTTAAAAAAATTCACATTCTTTGCGCAATCCTTTAACAAAATTCGCATTTTTTTTCGTGATTCTTTAATGAAATTCGCATTTTTTTCTGTATCTTTTTTTTGTCGAGATTCATAATTTTTTCAGCTATCCAATGACGTAATTCGTGTTTTTTTTTCAGCGATAATTTGACGAAATTTGTGTTTTTTCTGCGATTTTTTTTTTCACGAAATTTGCGTTATTTTCCACGATTCTTTTATGAAATTTGCGTTTTTCTGTGATCCTTAGACGAAATTTTCTTTTTTCGCAATGCTTTGATAATAATCACATTTTCTCTGCTGCCTTTTGATAAGATTCATGAATTTTCAGCAATCCTTCGATGAAATTCGCGTTTTTTCAGCAATCTTTAAAGAAATTCGCATTTTTCTCGCGATACTTTAACGAAATGTGCGTTTTCCAGCGATTTTTTGATAAAATACATTTTATTCCGCAATTTTTAGACGAAGTTTGGCAGGAAAGCGCTATCTTTGGGTGAAATTTCCTGTTTTGCGATTCTTTGACAAAATTTGCTCATCTTTTGTGTAAATCGTGTTTTTCTGTGGCCTTTTAACAAAATTCACGTTTTACATGATCCTTTGATGAAATTAGTGTTTTTCCTGTGATCATTTGACGAAATCTAGGATTTTTTTCCCGCGAAGATTGATTATATGTTTTTAGTCTGCAGGTGCCCTAAAAAGTTTGTGACGCCTGTCGCTGCATTGCACGCATTCTGCCACGGTGTATCAAACAAACAAAATTCATCCTAAAGAATTATTGTTTCGTTTCTGGAAATGAACAACCGTCAACTCATTGGCTGAATTATAAAGGGTGAAATGTGTAGGCACTGAGTATCATCTATACTATTAATGTCGGTAAACGTCTGTCTGTGTGTGTGTTGTTGTGTCTGGCGTCTGTAAGCACAAAACTCTGCATGCAGACGACGGACATAAGTGCTTTTGGTATAAAAAAATTCGTAAGTGGAGTTTTTAAAATTCACAACATTTTGCGGGAGAAGAGGGGTGCGAACGAATTTAAAAAATGAGTCCGCATCAATAATTATGGTGGCAGGGGGGAGTATGTTTTGCCTACACGGGGCGGAGACTTTTCTTTGTTGACACCGCTCATATGATATATCGTTCGAAAGGCCTGTGACTGCCTTTTCATGTTATGCATCTGTGTGGTCCATCCCCCCGCCAATTGGGGCACTTTTCTAAATTTTGCACATACCACTCATGTTATATATCGTTAAAAAGGTCTGTGATCGCTTAATCATATTATGCATCTCCGGTGTCCATCCCCCCACTACTTTTGTAAATTTTGCACAATCCCTTCATGTTACGTATTGTTGGAAAGGTCTTTGACTGCTTATTCATGTTATGCATCTCCGGGGTCCATCCCGCCACTTCCCCCCCCCCTTAAGGGGGGCAATTTTCTAAATTTTGTTGACACCCCTCATGTCATATTGTTGGAAAGGTCTGTGACCGCTTAATGATATTATGCATCTCCAATGTCCATCTCCCCACTTTGCCCCCCCCTCCCCCAAGGGGGTACTTTTCTAAATTTTGCAGACAACCCTCATGTCATATATCGTTGGAAAGGTCTGTGACTGCTTAATCATATGCATATCTCCAATGTCCATTTCCCCACTTTGCCCCCCCCTCCCCCAAGGGGGTACTTTTCTAAATTTTGCAGACAACCCTCATGTCATATATCGTTGGAAAGGTCTGTGACTGCTTAATCATATGCATATCTCCAATGTCCATTTCCCCACTTTGCCCCCCCCCTCCCCCAAGGGGGTACTTTTCTAAATTTTGCAGACAACCCTCATGTCATATATCGTTGGAAAGGTCTGTGACTGCTTAATCATATGCATATCTCTGATGTCCATCTCCCCGCTTTGCCCCCCCCCCCCAAAGAGGTACTTTTCTAAATTTTGCACACAACCCTCATGTTATATATCGTTGGAAAGGTCTGTGACCACTTAATCATATTATGTATGTTCCGTGTCCATCCCCTACTTTACCCCCCCAAGGGGGTACTTTTTAAAATTTTGCACACACCCCTCATGTTACATAACGTTTGAAAGGTCTTTGTCTGCTTATTTATGTTATGCATCTCCTTGGTCCATCCCGCCATTTCCCCCTCCCCAAGGGGGCACTTACCATTTACTTGCACAACAGCGCTAAATGTGTCAGATGAAAGAAATTCCGCGAGTACATGTGCCAGTGAAACTTAGCCAATTGCTGTTCTTCAACCAAGCTTTAATTCAAAGTGGGTTTTTTATTTATTTGAATTATTCTGCAAAAGTTTCAAACATTTTAAAGCAGCTATGAATTTTATTTTTATGGTACTATCAAGTTTTTTGCCGTCAAATTTTGACGGGTTCCATCTAGTATAAACTAGTTAGTGCCGGGAAGTCTTCTATCTATCCATAGAAATTGCTCGTTAAGTATTCTGAAGTGACTAGTACTAAACTTCATACATATTGTATGTATACATAAATTTTGTACCAGATACTATTCACATCTATATACAGGGTATCACAAGAAGATGCGGTCACAATAAAATACACAATTTTTTTGCATAGGGATATAAGAACTCGGTTACTCTTGGATAAGTCAATCAGAGAGAAGGGAAGGAAAGGGCACATTCTCTTCCCAAATCTTTGAAAATATAAGTATTTTGGCCAATTTTAACCCTTTGGCACCCGTTTAACGAAAATCTTGATTACGCCTATGGGGGCCTCCTCTTCAAATAGGTATCCTGGGGCAGCTGCCCCACATGCTCCTGCATGGCATTAGCCAGACACTGAAAAAACAAAAATAATGTATATCCACTCCTCCGAGTATATCATGAATTGCCAGCTGAAAGGAATATCAGTTATTTGCAAGAATATGAGGATAGTATAATAGCACTGGAATTTTCAAAATTTAAATTATTTTCTAATATTTTTTTGTTTAACTTTTAATAGAATTTCTATAATGATGGCACTCAATTTATTCCATTGATGTCAAAGTACATATAAACTATTTAAACCAATACTACATTCGATTTGTTTGTTATGAAAAAAAGAATAGAAGTAATGAGAGTTATTATATCTTTATTAGTGAAAAATTTTTCATAAAAGTACAGATAAAAAATACTTTCGATTTGAATAGAGTGTTTTAAAGGACCCTAAAAGTAGATGCTTTAGCGAGCGTAAATGATAATATTTAAAAAAAAAGCATGTGTTTTAATTAATAAAACTAAAATAATTTTGAATAAGTTTGTCAAAACGAGATTGCATTTGCATTCCACCAACCTTGAAATTAGAAGCTAAATTGTCAATGAACGAAATGCTTTTGATAAATAAAGGAACGTCTTTAAAATCGTGCATTTTCATAGAAAAAACTGCAACCTTTTACTATAAGCGCATTAAAATCACGCAATTTTTTAAAAGTATTTTCAAAGTTTTAGTTAACTTGAATTGTAAACATGATTTCTTATCTATTATAAGAAATTTTACAAAATGAATAATATAGATCTTTTTTAAACGTTGAATAATCGTACATTTTTTCCACAAATTAGAAAGATCTCATGCAGTATAAAATCTTTTTAAGATCCCCATAAAAATTCAGAAGAATGAACTACCATTTGAAATGTTCAAAATCTTAGCAAATCAAGTCTATGAAACATCCAGAGATATTTTCAGTTAAAGTGAATAGCTCTGATGTATTTCGTTAAAAATAACACGAGACTCTCACCATTTGTTGCTCACATTTTCAACTTATGGTATTGTTTTATATGGAACCGGAAAAAATATTGTCTATAGAGTAAGAATTCATTTCAAACTCGATTTTATTTTTAAAATGACTTAATTCACTTCGGTTCTGAACGCCTTATTTCAAGAACAGTATCTTCTGCTAGCAGAACATTTAAAAACAAAAAGATCCTGAAATTAAGTAAATAAAATGTACTTATAAGTGTAGTTTAAAAAGTGGGATAAATATTTTTGTCGATGTGACAGAAGACAAAAACTTTCGTAGGTTTTTTTTATGTATTAAATCTTATTTGAGAAATCGTAGTTATGTAGTAAATGGCCAATAACATTTTCCCGGAATTTTTAGCTTATTTACTATGTGTTTTGTATGAGTTTGACAATTGCATTTTTACCGTATCAATGTATTTTGACAGTACAGAAAATTCATTTTAAGGCTGATCTCAAATCTAAGATAACTACTTTCTGACACAGATCTGAATACAATTTTGTTCGCAAACGCTGTTAAATGAGAATATAAGCATGAAATAAACTAAACTAAGAATTTTTTATCCCAACCCCACGTTCAAGACAATTTTTAAGCCTATTGACATAAACAGCAATGCAGCAAAGAAACAAATAAGACACACTTAAAATCCAAAAATAAGCTTTACAGGGTTTTTTTTCTCAAAATAAAGAAGTACAAAAGTTTATTTTTATCTGCATCAGAAGGGAATTCTGCTTTCCCTAAACCCCCGCGCTCCATTTAAGCTAAATTCGAAACGTATGAACGTAAAAGGAAAAACATAATTAAAAATTGTCTCCCACGGTGGATTCAGAGAGAAATGTGATAGTCGTCATTTCCTTTTCTGTTTGAATCTAATAATTTTAATATAAAAATATGACATTAAAAAAAATATATAAAAATTATATTAAAAATTTTAAAGGATTTTTTTTTCATACGCCAAGAATAGTCCTTATCTAACTCATTTCTTTTTTTTTTAACTTTAATAAAATGTCAAGGATGTAAAAAAGAGTGATAGAGCACAATAATACAAATTCTGCCTATTTACATTAACTAGATGAAAAAGTAACGGGTTTCATTTCTTTCTAGAAAGGATTCCTGTGTTATCCCTCAAAAAATATAAGAATGTTTTCTCCCAAAATATTGAAGAAAGTCCGATTTTAAACTGGAGGATGCATATGAAGAGCTAGTGATGATTCAGCTGGTTTCTGAAACGTTGGGAAAATCGAATATTTAAAATATTTCTTCAAATATTTTCTGAGGAAATCTAGTTTTATCCCAATGAAAAGTGATACTTTCACGTTCATTAGAAATAAAATCGATCACTTATGCATAAAAGAGAAAAGATAGCCCACGCTAAAGGGTATTCAAATGTTTTGTTCATAACAGTCACATTCCGGCTTAATTAATGATACTAGCTGAACCGCCCGGCGTTGCCCGGGCAGACTGTCATTGAAAAAAACAACAGTGGAGTGAACTTGATAAAAAAAGTCTGAATAATATTTATTTATACTAAAAGCTTGTAAAAAAATTAAATAAGAGATAAATTTCAAAAGTATAACGTTTAAAAAATGAAACGGTCAGGGCAAATTATTACACTTACTTTTCCCTTTTTACTAAACATCTCTTTTTAATTTTATATTACTAATTGTATTTTTTAAATTATATATATTAAATGCTTATATATACAAAAATCAACATTTCAAATGAAAATGTATAAAAATATATCTATTTAATTGTTAATGTTGACAAATTATATTCACAATTTATTTGCACTATAAGCAATAATTCATTGTTTGTTTCGCTTTTATTCCTGTAGATGGCAGCACCAACTAATGAGATGCATTTGATTCGGGCGTTGCCATTAATAAATTAACAAATAATCGTGATTTCTGTGCCACGTACGAGAGCGTAATATATATATAGATTTTTGAGACTTTATAAATTACTTTTCTAAACGATGTTGGACAGGACACTGTGTTATAATGTTAAAGTATAACAAAGTATAAATAAATCTTGAATTATATATATATTGAATTATTATAAATCTTGATTTATTTATTTAAATATCTAGCCATTTTTAACCGATTTATAAAAACAGCAGATTTTTTATTACTATTTCATATGGTAAGTTTGAATGTATATAGAATCAAATCTCAATATTTTGAACCTTTTTTAAATATCGAATCCACCGGTATCTGTAAAAATATAGATTCCCTGCACTTTCATTTAATGAATGATTTTTCACATTTTTAAATTAGCGATCTCATTTTTTGTTATATAAAACGTATTCTGCTATCTCGAATATTTTTATCCTTGTGTCAGAATCAGTAATTTGTGAACAATGGGATTTTTGTTAACCTTTTTATAGTACATCTCGTATGGTAAATTTCGAATGAAGAGTACAGGGTAGTAATAAAGTCTTTTTCTGATTACAAAAAAAAAAATTACGAAATAAACATTGAATGTAATACTGTACAATTTTTACTATGGGAAAAGTCACGTTCTTAAGTTTTTTAGTACAGTCTCTACCGTCGTTTGTGAGTTCCTTGATGACAAATTTCCTGGAAAGTGGATCGGCCGGGATGGACCAACTCCTCTAGATTTTTTCTTTTGGGGGTACATAAAGGACAGACTGTTTGGAACACCAGTAAAAGATATTGGAACACTCAAGGTCAGGATCACAGATGCTGTGTCTAAGTGTGACAGCCCAAATGTTAGTCAATACGTGGCGAGAAATGGAAAACTGCCTTGACATTCTTCGAGCTACTAAAGTTGCTCACATAGAAATTTACTAACGCAAGTACTTGTATTAAAAACTTCATAAATGTCTTTACAATATATTGAAACAAGCATACGCCTAATTATATTAGTTGTTTTGCAATAAATTATTGAAATCAGGGAAACTTTATGACCACCCTATATTTGACACCAGCAGGTCTCCCAAATGGTCCGCCAACTGAATGCCAATATTTTTTATCAGAAAATTTACTGGTAGGTTTCTACAACATTTACGCAAAAAATTACCTCCTAAGGTGGTTTGTACAAAATTTTCAAGAAAAATTTAAAAATAAAAATTTTCTTAGAAAATACCGGTATTCAAAAAACGGACCATTTGGGAGCCCTGGACACAAAGCATCTTCAAGCAGACGGAGCAATTTTTGAATTTTATGAATTACGTTATATTCTTCCATATATTTTCTTATAATACCTTCTTAACACACATAAATAATTCCTTTGTGGTTTTCTCTCGTTATAGTTTTCAATGTTTTTGGAGATAGGTGTCATGTTGACCCACGCTACCTTCTATCTAAAAAACGGTTTACACCTCACAAAACCTAGAAAAGAAAAACCCTTTTTATTGCCGAAACATCAGTTGAGGCTCACTGTGGAAACGCGAAAAGTTTTTGGTTTCTGTCTGTCTGTCTGTTTGTTTGTTTGTCTGTTCCGCGATAACTGTCACAAAAAACATCCATATGGAGGTTCTAAATATATCCAATTACTTAATAATTTCCCAATACATTTATTAGAATTTTGAAATTGTTTAAATTATTGGTAAGTTTTTTGCATCTTTTTGAGGAATACGAAGTGTGGCAATTAAATAACGAGACTGGTGTGAGAAATGATATTTATTCCAAATAAACTTATATTTAACTTTTATTCCCTTCAACATACATTCCACCTCTATCTATACACCGCTGCATAAGTGTCTTCCATTGTTCAAAACAATGCTGCAGCTCATTAGTTGTCAGCCTCTTCAACAACTCTCCTATACTTTCTCATACACTACGAGATTTTCACAGAAAAATATGTTTTTTTTAATAGAAAAAATACTGTCAGAATCGATGCATTTGTCCCGAACAGCAAGTAATGCAGTAGTCCAAACACTACTGACTGTCCCCTTTTAAGTAGAGGTTGATGCCGGATTTTTTTTCTTGGGGCCCATTTTGCGAAAAGTAAAAGTTATCAAAAGATGAAATCCAGTTACTGAAATTCGAACCAAGTACTTATTAATAATAACTTCTTCAAATCCTTCTGTTAAAGTTTTTCTTTCTGGTGTACTTATTTTGTTTGCAAATTATATATTTTAAAACCTTACAAAATAAATATTTAATGAAGAGTATGTTTTTATGAAATGTCATTTTATGAAGGCCTTATTTTATTGATATGAATTTTTTGGAGGAGGGGGGAGGGCTGTTTTATTCCAAGGGATTTTGTGAAAGGGTTTTTTTTATATAAAAAGGAAATTTGTGAAGTGGCCTGTTTTATTAAGAAGAATTTTGTGAAAAAGCCTATTTTATTAAATGGATTTTTGTGTAAGGACCCTGAATAGTCTCCCAATTTTGCCTTTATCAACACCTGTTACGTCATCATGTGACAGGAATTACAGCATTTTTTTTTTTTTTTTTTTGTTTCATGCTCTCCAGAATTGAATTTAATTCTCTTTCGGTGCCCGTTTCTCATTAGTGATATAATGAAATTGTAGATTTTTAATCCTAATTTTGTTGTGAACTGCGCTGCGCTACTTTACAAGCTGCTCATACAACTGAAACACCTTGTTAATGGCAAATATAATTATTCTGGCAATGTAATTTTCTTTTTTTTAAATCCATATATTTCTAAAAATTTCTGTGAAAGAAATCGTCCTCACAAATAATTAAAACAATCACTTTACTGTTTATATATTTCAAATTATTGAATTTTTATTTCTTTTGTGACTTTTGAATGGATCATCCAGTACATATTTCACAAACATATAACCAAATTATGCTTTTATGTTTTCTATCGCGAAACAAACAGGCAAATGCGCATGGAAATCCAACAGATTCTGCAAAAAAGATCTCCACTGATGCTTCAATAATAAGTACAAAATACTGGAAAGACTTGATTGATTATTGTGCATTCACAAGTCATAATTCGTAAAATGAGAAAGTAATTTCATGATAAATTTCTTAAAAATAAAATGTTGATGCTTTCCAAAAAGCACTTAAGATTAAATGTTTAACACTTTCTATTTTTGATTTTATATATATTTTTTTATGCAGTTATTTGAAATGTTCTCTCGTTGAAGAACTTTTTATTGGGCCACTGAAAACTTCTTAGTCGATTATTCTGTCTGTTAACTCGGAGGCCAAGAACTAAAAAATTGATTTATGTTATTTTAATATATAGAATTTTTTTTATAGAAAAAGCTGAAATAATTATCTCTTAAGTAAAAAATTTTAAAGATCCCCTTTCTTCTAAATATATACAAAGGGTATTTGAAATTATTTTTTTTTTACAAACAATTAATATAAGCAACATAAGAGGTATATTTCACTGCAACCCCTCCCCCAAATCGCACCGATCAAAGAATTTTGCATACAACAATCCTGTGCACTACATTAGTACCTGTTAATATAGAGAGATTTTCGTTTGTATAGTTTCCAATACCATCGTTCGAGAGTTTAGTATGGAGACATTTTCGTTTGTACCGGAAATGATAATAACATAGTAGAAACATGGACATATTTTGGACAAAATCGGAAATACAATATTTTCTTACTGTGAGAAATTTTTCTTCACTGACCTTCCACAATTGATTTTCTCATATTTCGGTACCGGAAGTGGTACAAACGAAAATATCTGGGTATTAACGGGTACTATCATAGTGCAAACGATCGGTGTATGAGAAATTTTTAGTTCACGGAGTTGGAAGGCCAGAGAAATGTACCTCAATATAAGTTCAACATTGCATTATTTGGGTTTAGAAAAATATTTCCATCAATCAATAAATTTATAAAGATTTAAATTTTTTTAGTCTTTTTAAATTAACTTTATTCTCCAAATTTTACTAAAACGTTTATCAATAATTGTCAAAATTCAACTTCACAAAATATTTTTTAAAGCTTTTTTAAGTATCTACGAACCTTCAAAATGAAAATTTAATGTATAGTAAATCAAAATGTTTGCCCAACTTTCAAAACTATTATCAGTAAAAAAAAAACTAAATTCCTCAGTAGGGTAATAAATTTGGCATAGTGTTTTTATCTCGAAAACTTTTATGAATTTTGCTTTTTGATTTCTGTTACGCTTTGAACAAAAACTTATTTCGCAATATTTTCGGTGTAGAAACAAACGAGTGGCTTCATTTTCTGCAATATTTTTTCAGAACAAAAATTCTGGATAAGTTAGAATCTGATTTTTTTGTTTTTGTTTAAACTACTTTCCGTTAAAAATAAATGAGCTGTTATTAAGTGAGAAAATATACAGGGTGTTCCAAAAATATTGAATTGCTATTTAATTTTTTACATGTTGGAGATACGCAGGAAATGCAAAATGCAAATGTATTCAAAATTAGGTAGGAACTATATTAGTAAAATAGCCTTCGTATCAATTTAGAAAAAAAAAATACACTTTTACAATATTTATACGGTTCCTGGGACCTATAACTTATATCTAGAGAAAATTCCCCCGTCCTTTGACAAATATAGCAGTAAAAATTTCCTTTTCTACGATTAAAATGCACATAGTTATGGTATTTTCTATTTCATGAAATTTCGGAGCTTTTTAGCACTAAAAATCGTCTGTTTTTAGTGCCGGAAAGCACCGAAATTTTATAAAACTTTAGAGTATCATAACGCGGTGCTTGTTTTAAATGAATGGAATTTTTACTATTGTTCTTGGCAGAGAATATAGAATTTTATTTTCTAAATATAACTCATAGAACCCAGAGACTGTATAAAAAGACTGTATAAAAAATTAAAAAGTAACTTTTTGAAAACTAATTACAGGACTATTCCATGAACATATTCTTAATTTATACCTTATTTTAAACACTTTTGTCATTTACATGGCCTACGTATCTCCGACATGTAAAAAATTAAATCGCGTTTCAATCTTTTTTATAACACCCTGTGTAATGATTTACTAGATTTTGTTTTAAAACTACCATTAGTTAAAACGTGTCAAAATTTTCAGTTAAGATTTTTTTTAAAAGGCCTTTCTGAAGTTTGTTTATAAAACACAGAAATATTCAAAATGTTTGCTTTCCACTTAGCAGAGCAGATTGTCAATTTTATATTATAAATAAATTTAAAATAGTTATATTATAAATTTCTTATATGATTAATAATTATATTATAAATTTTATATTTTTATAAGAAAATTTGACATATTTTTTCAAACATACCATATAGCATGTGAGGTATGCGGGTCACTTTACAAGTTATGAATAAGTGAAATTTTTGTTTTACGTTACATTAACAAATAAAAAAGTCTGGTGTTCTCATATTGTCGAGTAAGGTTGGAAATGAAACTAGCGGATCAAGATGGTTTAGTTTGTTCACTTGTAAGCCTTTAGAAAGTATAAAATTGATTGCCTCTCGTACAAAAACTTTACAGAGATTCGAGAAGGAAAAGTTACTAATTCAAACCTGAGTAATCTTAGTTCAATAGCACTTCGTTGAATGTTATATTTTTAAATAAAGGATTGAATCAGATGCAATCTTGAGTTTACGAGACTATTTATAAGTGAACTACTATATTGTTTTTATTTGAAAACATAAGGTATGTGCGTTACGATTGTATAGGATTAAATATTACCTGTATTGCCAACTCTCGTCAAGTACTCAGTTAACTAACGTATAGTAACCAATTTGGTATTTATTGAATCAATTGGTGTTGCTAAACTCAAATCCATCAGATGAAAATTTTTACATAGATTTCAAGTCTTATATATATATATATATATATATATATATATATATATATATATATATATATATATATATATATATATGTAGGCTTCTACTAAAACAATAAAGGATAAACTATCGCATGTAAACAATGAAACAATATTGAAGTACCGTAATTGAGTTAGTGAGACCCTAGGATGTTACTTGGGCCCAAAAGAAAAGTGTTTCAAATCGGTACTAGATGCACTGTTTTCAAAGTATTGGTGTGATTCATCAGTACCCAACAGATAACTGCACTAACTGGTAACACAGTACCGATTTAAGACATTTTTTATTTGGATACAATAAACCCTCTTCTGTATCGAACTAGCCCCAAGTTACGGTACATCATATATTTGTTTGATGAACTTTTTATTGTCAAAGTATGAGCTTTATTTTACAATATTTATTGTACTGCATTTTTAGAATAAAATTATATTTCTCAAAAAAATTGTTGAAATTGTTTTTTAAGTATAAGTGTTGTTGTCTAAGTAATTTTCCTGCCACTGAGATTATTATGAGACAATATTGCAGTACCGTAATTGAGTTAGTTTGACCATAGGATGTTACTTGGGCCCAAAACAAAAGGTGTTTCAAATCAGTCCTGGATGCACTGTTTTCAAAGTATTGATGTGATTCCTCTCTATTCAACACTATTCAACTATATAACTGTACTAACTATAATAACATAATACTTATTTAAAACATTTTTTATTTGGATCCAAGAAGCCCTCTTCTGTATCGAACTAGCCCCAAGTTACGTTACATCATTGTTTTTATAATTCTATCCTCCATCAAAAAATATTTCACTATGTTATTTCAAGTATTATTTGTTATATATATTTCCAATTATGCGTTATATGTCCTGGTTGTTTTTGACATTAAGTAATGTTTTAATATTACACGTAAAATAAAAGTTAATACTTCAACAGTAACAGACAACTTTAATAAAATGGTATTAAGAAGAATTAAATTGTGCCTTTCTCTTGTTTCCAATCTCCGTCATATGTTACAAGCACTGTTTTTATTCCCTTAGAAAGTATATATTGTACAGTCGTGGAAAAAAAAAACTGGACACCCCCCACTAACTCTGCAACAAATTATAGTAGAAGGAAGTGACTGGTACCAAACGATTGGAAATAAAGTCTACTTTTAAATGATGTATATAAAATTTGCTTAGAGGGCCATATACATATAAAAACACACCCAAACTTTGTTTTTTTTCAATAGCAAGACCCAAATTTGACAACATATTTGAAATCTGCAGTTCAAACTATGCCTAGATACCAAATTTCATTAAATTCCTACGATTAGTTTCTGAGAAATTAATTACTTTATAATGAGCATATTTAAGGGGCTGTATCCAAATTGAAGTTCGGTACTCGATTGTTGAAATGCTGCAGAATGTCACTTCTTTTAATGTATTATGTTTTACCGATATGACCATTTTACTTACTTAATAAGTTTCGGTTATTGTTATATGCGGTAAAATAATGTTAACAAGTGTTGAATTATCCGATTTTAATCCCTTGGGGACGAGCGACACGTATACGTAACGCATAAGATGCTCAGAATCCTCGAATTTTTCCCACCAGTTATTTTTTATTGTAAGTTTTGCCTTATTATATCTTAACATTTCCACGATTCAATTAGACGAAAATTTCTGTTTTGAAAAACCGGTGGTAAATTATTAAAAATTCTGTAATAGACGCTCGTCACGAAGGGGTTAAAAAACCATAAGATTATTTGTAATTAAAATAATTTTAGAATATGTAAATATATAACGAAATCTATGTAACGAAAATTTCTTCCAGCTTGCCACATGCCAATCGTTTGGCCTTTCGTTGCTTCAGTTAATTGTGGGGTCATTTTGTTTCAGCAAATACTCTACGCATATGCATTTATAAGAAACTTCACTTCAAACATATATACTGCAGAAAAAACAATATAGCTTTATTAGACTGGAAAAGAAGCTATAAATCAATTTAAAGGTAACAAAAATGATTAAGTTTTTTCTAAAGGTAGAACTGATCATATTTTTCAAAAATGAGCTTTATTAATTTAAAAATAAAAGCGAAACTATTTTCCATAAATGACGTAAACATACATCTCATGCAAATACGTTTTACGTAATTTTAATGAAAAATTTTAAAGCAGACATTGAAAAAGTAAAAGATATATATATATACTAATAAAGGCTGGGGTTCTGGTGCCTCGCTATCTTATATCTTACTACAATCACAGGTCGTTGTCAGGTTTGTTGTGCTCCCGCGATCATTCACTTACGCTTCAGTTTAAGCTAGCTTTCAATTTAACGTAAGAACGCGAAGCATTGAAATACGGTTTACGCATTGTTTATATTGTAAATCTCTAAGTTTTTCAAGTCACTATAATCCCAACCTATGAGTATCATATTTTCTCAAACAGGGATGAGAGCGCTCCGACCCGAATATCGATACTTACCACTAAATTTTAATAGTATTCTTCAACGTAATGAATTTCAGAAATTTTGTCCTTGAATAAGATAACAAATACTATTAAAATTTAGTGGTGTCAATCGGGATTTCGAGACGGAGCGCTCCCATCCCTGTTCAAACTATGCTTTAATGCACATCATCAATTAAAGCAGCATCTTGCCGTTTTTTAAGCATAATTTGAAAACTACTTGGAAGAAAAATTTGAAATTTTGAATACACATAAAGCAGGACATAATAAATATAAATCCATCAAAAAATTGTAGGTTACAATTCATAATTTTTTCGAATATTAATTTCATAATTCATAATTCATATTATAAAATTTTAAAAATTACAAATTTAACGTAGTTATGTTTGGGTTTTTGAGTTTTATAACCAAACAAAACGTTAGCACATTAGGATTTTAATTTCAGGAGATGTTAATAAAAATATGAAAATGTAATTTAACATTAGAAGCTCTAAAATTTGAATGTTTATAACTTGAAAACTTATCATCCGAATGACTTAAAATTTTGTATCTAGGCATAGTTGAACCAAAGATTTAAAATATCATGTCAAAAGTGGGTGTTTCCATTGAAAATAAATAAAGTTTAGGCTGGTTTTAATATGTAGATGGCCCCTTAAGCAAATTTTAGATACATAATTTAAAAGTAGACTTTATTTCCAATCGTTTGGTACCAGTCACTTCCTTCTACTATAATTTGTTGCAGAGTTAGTGGGGGGTGTCCAGTTTTTTTTTCCACGACTGTTCATATAACAGATAACAAACATACTTATGTCATTAAAAAAAAAATGTATTTCACACATGGAAGCGACATGGTGAAGATAAGACTATGAAGCCAATGTATATTCCAATGTTGACTAATACATTAGAACTCCAATGTACACTATAAGCATGCGCTAACCCTGCTATGTACAATTAAATGATATTCCATTCCATACCAGAATAGTAAACCTTCTTGTTTTTGTGATAAAGTTGTTTTGTTTTAATTTTTCTATTGATACTTTACGAAACTTGCTAAATATAGACTTTATTAACCCACTTTAGGCTAAAATAAGAAAGAAAAAAAAAACTTGATTTTATTTTCTTAATTCTTTTTCATTTGACATGTCTTTAATCATACATTCAAGAGTTTTGTGAATTATAATCAATATTAATCAAAATATGGTATGGGTTGTAAATGACCCTCTGTTCAACCCAGTGAACTTGAGTCAACTTGAGTGATAATTTTAAAACACTCTGGATGCAAATGCTCCCGATATATTTCCCACATATGTCTTATTATGACCTATTTTCGCCGATTTCGTTTGTCAGAATAGTGTTTAATAATTCAGCGGCTGGTGTTGTCCAATATTGCTAAAGAACATATTGCGGCTGCAAGATACTGTTGCATTCCTGTATCTTAAACACTGTATAGTAATGTTTATGAATATAATTTTAAACAATAAATTGTAAACAATAAAAAATTAAAATTTTAATAAGTTGGGATGACATTTTCTTCAAATATTTTTTTCTCTTTTCAATGTAATATCATAGCACACACTTTCTGTAAATCTATAAAATATATATTTAGTGCTTTTGTATGATCGTTTAAATTGTACCTTTACAAAACGAAAATGAAATTTCATTCTGTACCGGAATAGCCATACTTCTTATTTTGTAATAAAGTTGCTAGAGCAGTTCGGATTATTTTTTCGACTGACAGCTTTCCTACTCTAGTAAGATATGTATATATTCTTCTGTTAAAGAAGAAAAATCTTTTTTTAGGGTACTGACTTCAAATGAAAATAAAGTAAAATCTATGAAAAATTGATGAATAGTTTATTAAAGAACTGAATATGTTTTAGAAGCAAAAGAACAGTCAATGTAATCGAAATGTTGAAACAAGCAAAAAAAATTAATAAGACATGCATATCATCGCACTAAACGTTTAACTTATTTAAACAGTGTACAAAGCAAAACACACGTGAAAATTTTAATGCTAGAATAAATGTGTATGGGTGTGGGAATTAGCATGAATATTTTTATAAAACTAAATGTAACTTTGGCTATATTATTATCAAAATGAAAAATGGGAATGTCTAACGAAATATTATTCTTCGTTAAATAGCGAAAAGAAAAAATAAACAATTCTGATTATTTTTAATGTCAATAGGGAATACCTAGATAAACAATTATCAATAGAATTTTACAGTTACCTTTCTAATAAAAAAGACCTAAATACGCAAAATTTTTTAATCTTGAATCTAATATGTACCTTTATGGGGCGTTATTAATTACTACTTCACCCTAATTAAAGATGATCGCCACATAACGATTTGCCAGATTGCGGAGAAGTTCAATTCACCAATAATAAATATTTATGACTACTTTTAATTGCTTCGGAATGGGGAAAAAAAAGCTTAATGGTAGTTCTTAAAAAATATAATTAGAATTAGGATTAACGAAAGAAATTCATTTAACCCTTTCAGGGGCAAAGTACTTCTGTTGCTAAAATATTGAAACGGTTGATTGACACCAGGATTTACAAACAAATTTATTAGGAAATACGTAAAGACTATTCTTCCGTACATAAAAAAGGAAAAAAAATCTGGTACCAATGTAGCAATTGGGGATTAAAATTAGGAGGGATATAAAATATTCCACCGCTCTTCAAGTGGTTAACACAAGATATCAATATCTCTTGTTAATGCTCTTAAAGCATACCAAGAAAGAGGCAGTCATAAAAAAAATAAATACTTGATTTGTTTAATTATTTTTTATTTGACATGTCTTTAACAAAACATTCAAAAATTTTGTGAATTATAATCAATATTAATCAAAATATGGTATGGGTCGTAAACGACCCGCTGTCGAACCCACTACCTTGAGTGATAAATTTTAAAACACTGTGGATGTAGCTCCCGATATATTTCACACACATATGTCTTATTTTGACTTACTTTACACCGATTTTGTTTGTCAGAATCTTATTTAATAATTAAGCGGCCAATGTTGTCAAATATTCCTGAAGAACATATTGCGACTGCAAGATATTGTTGCATTCCTGTATATTAAGTACTGTAGTAATGTTTATGAATATATTTTTCTCCTTTTTCTTAACATGCCTTTAAAAGATAGACATCATCATATAACCCCAAATAAAACAATGGAACGAAGGGGGGAAAAATCAAAATTATGGATTCTATACGACCCCCGGCCTAAAATTGATTAGCCAAAAATAAAAACTATTTACTTTATTACTTTTTTTAAAGGAAAGGTGTTTTTTTTTTTTTTTTTTTTTTTTTAAAGATAAAATTAAAACTATGATTCATTTTATGTATTGTATGAAGGAATTTGATTTGCTTCTTTGATAAAGAAAATTAAATTAAATTAGAAATTTAAATAGAACGTAAATTCGAAAAGAAAACTAGAAAGTAAAAAATAAAAAATAAAATTTTAATAAGTTGGGATGACATTTTCTTCAAATAATATTTCTCTTTTCAAAGTAATCTCATAACAGACACTTTCTGAAAATCTATAAAATATGTATGTAGTGGTTTTGTATGATCGTTTAAATTATATCTTTTCAAAACGAAAATGAAATTTCATTCTATACCGGAATAGCCATCCTTATTACTTTGTAATAAAGTTACTAGAGCAGTTCGGATTACTTTTTCGACGGACAGCTTTCCTAAACAAGTAAGATATGTATATATTCTTCTGTTAAAGAAGACAAATCTTTTTTTAGCGTACTGACTTCAAATGAAAATAAAGTAAAATCCATGATTGAATAATAAATACACTATATTTCCAATGATGACCGGTCACTTGCGATTTTAGACGTTTTGTTAAATATCTGGAAAGATACATGAGGAATTATCCTGAAACTTCAGGAGTGTAAACAACAACATGATAAACGTCATATTTCCGCGAAGATTTTTTCCCGAAACCCCATAAGGGGCCGTCAACAAATTGAAGAAAAACGAATATATTTTGGATAACCCTGTAAAAACTAATATTGCAAAAGCATTCAAACTGTAGATTATGATTAAGTGGCTTATTGTAATAATTTGGGTTCATTTTTATGAAGATAGCATGTATACTCGAAGAGAAATTCACGTTTTTATAAAAACAGTCCCAAATTTTACCAAGTTTTTTGCTTATAATTTGCAGAGTTTAATATAAAAACAAGTTGTTTTCAGAAAATATGACAAACACAATTGTACACAATACCCTGCAATCAGAATTAAAAAATAAAAATTGTATGAAAAATGAGCAGGTTTACTAAATATTGTTTCACTGCGCATGTGCGAATTCAATCAAAATATGCTGTGCATAATATATTAGCTAAATGTATAGACCAACTTTTATGAAAGTCTCAAAAACATAGCTTGAAAATTCTGATAGTAATCGTCGATAGAATAAGCTCGAATTTCGCTGTTCCCAAAAGGAAGTAAAAAGATGAGGGGTTGTATCCAAATATACTAGCTTATGAAAGTTGACATAATAAGGATGAAGTGTCTCTCATTCTATATTTGATACAACCCCTCATCTTTTTGCTTCCTTTTAGGAACAGCGAAATATGTAGCTAATATATTATGCACAGTATATTTTGATTGAATTCGCGCATGCGCAGTGAAACAATATTTAGTAAACCTGCTCATTTTTTCATACATTTTTTATTATTTTTTAATTCTGATTGCAGGGTGTTATGTACAATTTTGTTTGTCATATTTTCTGAAAATAACTTGTTTTTATATTAAAAACTGTAAATTATAAGCAGAACACTTGATAAAATTTGGGACTGTTTTTATAAAAACCTGAATTTCTCTTCAAGTATACATGCTATCTTCATAAAAATGAACCCAAATCATTACAATAATTTATTTAATCATAATCTACAGTTTGAATGCTTTTGCAATATTAGTTTTTACAGGGTTATCCAAAATATATTCGTTTTTCTTCAATTTGTTGACGGCCCCTTATGGGGTTTCGGGAAAAAATCTCCGCGGAAATACATGACGTCTATCATGTTGTTTACACTCCGGAAGTTTCAGGATAATTCCTCATGTATCTTTCCAGATATTTAACAAAACGTCTAAAATCGCAAGTGACCGGTCATCATTGGAAATATAGTGTAGTTAGATTATTAAAGAATTGAACATGTTTTAGAGGCAAAAGAACAGTCCATGTAATCGTAATGTTAAACAAGCAAAAATATTAATAAGACATGCATATCATCGCACTAAACGTTTTAACTTATTTAAACAATGTACAAAGCAAAATACATATGGAAAATTTGAATGCTAGAATAAATGTGTATGTGTGTGGGAATCAGCATGAATAGTTTAATTAAAACTAAATGTAACTTTGACCACATTATTATTGAATATCTGAAAAATGGCAATGTCTAACGAAATATTCTTCGTAGCATAGTGAAAAGACAAAAAAAGTCTTTTTTTTAATGTCAACAGGAATATCGAAATAAACGATTATCAATATAATTTTACAGTTATCTTTTTTCTAATATAAAATACCTAAATACGCGAAATTTCTGAATCGGGAATCTAATCTGTACCTTTATGAGGCGTTATTAATTACTACTTCACCCTAATTAAAGATGATCGCCACGCGTATTTGAAGGAAATCCCCGTCAGGCCACGTGCGTGACACTGGAGACTATTTTTATATTCTACTCGCACCACTTAAAAATATATTTGTTAAGATAGTCGACATGGCAGTGTTGCAACACTTAAGAAAAAACACCACACAAACTCCAAAAACGACCCGAAAAGTCTCTGCAGTGCGAAAATATTGTAAATCATGCTAAATGATTAAACAAGTTGACACATTTTGTGATACATGCGAAGGACAACCATTTTTACATTTATTTCAATGAAATCCATTAAAATTTTTTGATAATAAATATATAAATGCATTAATGATACAATCCTGTAATAAGTAAATTTGAAATAAAATTTCCGTAATTACTTTCTAACTATGTAATTTTTTTGTTTTATATCATATCTTACACTGTCAGTCACCGGTGACTGACGCAGCCTAAACGGAAAGTTCATTCTCAGTCACCGATGACAGACGTGGCACGCAACGTGTTGGATGATCGCCACATAATGGTTTGTCAGATTGCGGAGAGGTTTCATTCACCAATAATATTTATGTCTACTTGTAATGGCTTCGGAATGAAAAAAAAAAGCTTTTTGGTAGTTTTTAAAGAATATAATTAAAATTTGAATTCAGGAAAGAAATTCCTTTAACCCTTTCAGGGGACAAAGTACTTCTATAGTTGAAATGTTGAAATGATTGATTGACACCAGGATTTACAAACAAATTAGGAAATATGTAAAGACTATTCTTCCGTACATAGTAAAAGCAAAATTTTTTTTAAAATTCTGGTGTCAATGTAGCAATTGAGGATTAAAGTTAGGTGGTATATAAAATATTCCACCGCTCTTCAAGGGATTAACACAATATATCAATATCTCTTGTTAATGCTCTTAAAGCATACCAAGAGGCAGTCATTTTTTAAAACAATCATAACCTGTGATGAAAAATAGATTATAGGGTGAAACCCCTAGTAACTGACACTTTAAGGATGTTTTCCTGTACAAATCACTACTGCAAAAATTTAAATCTGTTTTATACTTCCCTTTGTTTTTGAAAGGATAGTTAGAGATATATTAAAAAAAATATTGTTGGCAAAATTTTGAAAAATTATACATTTTATTAAAAATAATTTTTTTTTTCATAAATATGGTCCAAAACTCCAGTAACTGACACCTTCCCTATTCTGAAACACCAATAACTGACACAAAGTGAATCAGTGACGGACACTTTATTTCAAAAGATTAAAATGATTTAATAAAACTTTATTCTTTATTATAAGAACAAAATACTGTTTTTCTGTTCTTCCTTTTTCTTTTTTCCCTTCTTTCTTTCTGTTTATACTATTTTATGTATCATACATATGCATTTTTGTTTTTTCATGTTTTAAATTATTAATGCAGATATCCAATAACTGGCATTTATGAACCAGTAACTGACATGTAGTACCAGACACTGGTAGAGCAACTTAAAATTTAATGGCGTTTACTAGAAGATACATTTTATTTATTATGCATTTTTAAACAGTTCATATAATATAGCTCAACTTTCTTAATATAACCAACAACTGACACCTGTGTCAGACTTGTGAAAGGAAATTCCAGGAACCAACAACTGGCACCCCCAAAGCTAAATTAAATAAGTATAAACCGTAGATCATGGCTCTAATGTATCATATGCATCTTTAAACTAACTTCTACAAGTATAGCTTTAAGAAAAAGTTTAGGATGATTGGATTACAAATACTAGATTAAAAAAAAACAATTCTTTAATTTTAGAAATGAGATGGTTAGCTTCAAAATGGCAATTTTTGTATTCTCAAAAGTTCCTTCCTTATTAAATATGTTATTGTACCTCTAGTGGTGAATAAATATACTCCAAAAAATAAGTGTCTCATTTACCACTAGGTGATATTACTTTGTAGATTTTTACAACAAAATGCTTATTTGAGTTAGATTTTTGCTAAAGTGTCAGTTACTGGTTACGTGTCAATAATTGGGGGTTTCGCCCTATACATTAATATTCAATGAACAAATTATGAATCAAGTCCAGTGAGCCTCCACAAACAACACCACAAGCTGCTATTCATCAAAAGAATGTTATGTTATCAACAGGCCGTATTTAGCATGTATGACGCTCCTGTACAATCATTGTTTTTACGCCTCCTCTTCTCTTACCTAAACTTAATCATCATTCTTAATGCAGGTAATATTGTCTAATATGATGCACTTCAACTCTCACAAGCCTCCTAAATTTTACACCCTGGAGTTTCTGATAATGATTTTAATGTGCAGTTCACATGCAGTTTCTAAAAATATTTTCTATGTGTTTTGTGGCTTTGTAGAATCAACAGAATAATTGTATTAGTTTGTAACAACTTTCTATTAGTTAAAGGAATTATTGAAGTTATAGTGCACGAACCCTTCAGCACATAGATTCAGAAAGTAGGCTGAATATTGAATGAAGAAAATAACAGAATTTCTGTTCTCGAATATTGCCTGCTAGTCTGAATAAATTCCTGACATACTGGCTGTCATATGATTGGCCTCTATAGTTTTCAAGTTTGTAATTCGTGTATATCTAAAGAATTCAAAACTTCTTCAGAAACTTTCTCCCGTTTGGTTTGCAATTTTCATAAAACGACAAAGTAAAACTTTCAAATGAGAGCTATATTCAGTTACATATCTAATGATTACTCTTAATGAGTTATTAAAGTCTTAGAATATAGAGCTACAGGAAATATTTATAAGAATTAACTTTATTTTTTGTTCACAGACTTCCCTAGAAGACGTAATAAATAATTATATGTTTCTAGTGACTTTTTCCAGGATTACCAAACTGTGTAATACGGTCAGCCAAGAAAAATAAAGAATACTCTGGAATTAATTTCAAACACATTACGAAATTTCTCTTTATGAACCGAGCGAAACACCACTTGATATACAAGAAATGCCAGGCCCCTAGAAGCTAGTTTCATTACTTACAGAAACATTTCATAATGATAATAGCAATAAGAAGATCAATATTTGTCTAAAAATAGCTAAACGAGTATTTAGCTTTCCTCAAATTTTGATTTTGCCGCCTTGTGCAACTGCACATGCCTAAATTTTGCCCTGGTTATTAATATGATGAGATTACGAGAGAATCGTGTATGCTGAACACAGGCTGAGTTTTTGCCACTTTCTACAACATTTAATTGCTGAAATTATATTATCAAAAGCTAACTAAAGAGATTCATTGCAGAAGAAGCATCCGGAACACTGAACAACAGTAGTTATGCCATAGAACTGAAAGTAGTTAATCCTAGATCAATTTCTTTTGCTGATTACGAATATGCTTTTCGTTTTTCTCTAGATAATCCAGTTATAAGTTTATACAAATTTAGGCATTTTTATGCCATTTTATGTAAATTTTAGGTATAATAAAGGTAAAATTGAAATACATTTCCTAGATTAGGACTACTGGGCCATTTTCTTCAGCTAAATGTCGCAGTCCGCATATTCTTAAGATTTACCAGTCAGTTATTAAGCCTAATATGCATATCATGTACGCTAATGGCGCCCATTGCATGTAAAATCCGTCGTGGGTGCAAAGTCCTCCAAATTCCCTGTGAATTATACCTCTGGAGGTGCCTAGTCAGATGAAGTTTTCGTCACCCGATCAAGGTTCCAAATTAAGAGACCAACTCGCGTAGCGATGGCATGATTTATGGGTATGCGATACAGCGGGAAATTAGTAAATATTCCAGCATCTCGTATCCGTCTGGCATGACTTCGCTACAGTGTGCAGTGCTGAAGCGACTCATCCAAACATCAATTAGAAACCGGACAACTAAGGAAAATCAATTTAGGCAACAAGATGCACTGAAGACTCGTCCTCATAGAGGTTTATCAAACAGATCTTCGCCATACGGAGATCAGGCATCAACCCGTTAAACTGGACAAAAGACCGGCAGGTAGGGATTGTTTAGCGGCCTAAAAAAAGCCTAATATGCATATATTTCAATGGTTTAGTGATTACATTATTTTCAACTTTAAAGTATAGTTACCACAGAATTGACGTATGTTTTTCTAGACTAGATTGTTATGCTAATTTCGAATTTGCTATCCGTTTCCTTCTATCACGTCTAGTTTTTCAGTAAAAGGAATTTCTACTTCTATATGGTATTGTCACACGTTTGATATAAAATGCTTTTTAGTGTACCTCTTTGTAAAAAGGGTGAACAGTGTCAGATTCCTATCAGGGACATAATCACCAATGGATATAATCGAAAAATAACATAAGTACATCACAAGTACATAACAAAGTAGCATAAATAAGATTTTCTGGCTGTTTTGACCAAAATATAAAATTTTACTTTTCAAAAAATAGACGTAATAAAAGAAAACTAACATCAGATTTGAAATTTACGTAAAAACTGATTTAGAAACATATTAGCGTACTCATGTGACAGAAATATTTGGACGTCAAGAAACGTTATTAGGAAACATGAAAAATATGCAAATTAGGCACAAGATTTCACAGTTACATGTCAGTATAATCTCGGATATAACATATTTGTAAAGTAAACTGGCCAGTAATCGTAACATAAAACAAAAAAGCCAGTCTGATAATGCTTTATGCCTTAAATTTACATGTAATTGTACAAAAATTCCAAAATTTGCATAAATCTAAATGTCAAACGACTTTCTGGAGAAAATCTTAAAACTAGATTTGGAATCCGTGCAAAAAAACTGAATAAAAAAACATTTCGATTTTATGGTAGAGGAAAAATTAATTTTTTTTGGAATTGGTAAATCTGAGAATTGGTCCATTCCATCATAATATCGCACGACCTGAAGACATATTAGGTTATTCGGCAATAATTACAGGAATTTGGCCGGTATATCTTGAAATGTCATGGAACTGGGGTCCATGAAATATCCTGAAGAAAAAATCTCATTGTTAAACAAAAAAGTCAATAATCAGATTACTTTCTTTGTGTATATATGTATATAAAAATGGAGGGTTTTTTTTTCAGAGAAAAAGTGCGCGTCGACTACAGTGAGGACAATCTTTTTTTTTTCTCAAATCTTGAGCGGATTTGTAAAAGTATACGCAATATATAAAAAGCCACCTCATTAGATTTAACATCTTAAAATAGCAAACGTAATGCTTGTGAATAAAATAGTTATAAAAAGCGCCACCTAGCGGATATATTAGAAACAAATTTTTGAATTGTATTCGTGATTTGAAATCAAATGATAGATAATAAATGGTGATAAGCTGCACGTTGATTGTTGGGCATTGAATATCAATATAGAAAATCAATGTATGTTCAAAGCATCACTTGCATCAGACTTTTGCCGTCATTTCCATTTTCTCGGCAATTTTAGTCCTCAAGCCCGACAAAAATAATTTTCACTAAACTAAAAAACTCTCAAAGGACTTTTCTATTATTATACGGAGATATAATCGTGTTACATCGTGTATGACGGGAGATATAACCAAGAAAATATTACAATAAAATAATTCAAAAGTAGATAACCTCAAAGTAAATGACTTAGTTTGGTCTCTACAATTTCCGTTTATACGCATATTACATCTTTAAACAAACTAATAACAGATACTTACGTTCACTGTAATCGAAATAAAAATAACTGAAAAGCTAGATTAAGTTGGATTTTTTAAAAAAAAGATATGAAAAACAGTGATCTATCCTAATGAACGATATAACGGTAGGTAAACAATCTAAAATAATCTCAAAATCTTCAAAAAAGTTGGATTTTTTTTAATATTAAAAATTAATGCACTCGAAATACCCTTTGTTTGAACTATTTTAAACCACTTCAATGGAAGGTAAAAGAGCGATTTGAATAAAAGAAATCCTCAAGATAACTCAAATATTGATCGGAATAAAATGGACACACCTTTTAAAATTTGAATATCAAAGAAAAAATTAAAAAGAAAAAAAATTATTTCGCTTATCTCTGTAAAGTTTCTTTGATTCGTATCAATTACCTACTTTTTTCCTTCACCAAATGTGTGAAATAAAGAAACTCTGAGTTAAGGAAATAATCACTACTTTTAAAAGATGAATGGAAAAAATGTATAAAGAAAATACAATTTGTCCAATGAATGAAGGTAAATCTCTCAAATATAAAGGACTTAAAATTGAATTAAGAGTGCATATATTACATAATGATTTAAAAATACATGTGGACATAGTGTGTTTCCCAGATTAAAAAAATGTTTTGCGCGAAAAGTAGATCACTTAACATATGTATTTTGTTAGAAATGGTAACTACAGTGACCAATTTTTTTTAGTAGCACCAATTATAATAGTAAATTTCAACATGCGGCCTATTTGTCTCTCGAAAAATGTCATGTACGTATTCCATTTCTCGATAAGTGTTGGGTACTTTTCACACAATACATTTTTGTAATCTGGGAAATACTTTATATGCTCATGCTATATACCAACAATGAATGGATCTTATTTTTTTTACAAAGTCGGTTTGGTATCACCAAAAATTAATGGTTAAAACGTCGGACATTGCTACCTCGCACAAGCCTCTTTCTTGCTGTGAAAAAATGTTTTACAGACTGGTTATATGATTTGAGGCGCTAATATTTAAAATAACAAATCGTTTCAAAGAACAGATAATAATAAAAAGAACATGAAAAGAAAATTTCAGATGGATTATTTATTGATCAGAAGAACACTGATATTCATATTTTAAAAAAGGCCTGTCTAACTAAAATCGATGAAAGCCGAAAAAATATTTAGCTTCTCTTTGTAAATACATTTGATTCCTATCAGTTTATCTGTAAATTATTTTTCTTCAGTATGTATGTAAAATAATAAACATTCGCAACATTAAACCTCTGGACAAGTAGGCGGATAAATTTACAGGGACTTCTGATTATTTTTGTAGTATTACAGCTGGTATAGAGATCAAAGAAGTTATTTTCGATGGTTTAACCTTGTTTTCAACCAAATTCAAGACAATCACTTATCTGGAAAATTTCAGAATTTGAACTACAAGAATAGAATTTCTAAAGAAGTTTAAGATTCAAAATGAGGATGTCAGAAGGTTTTCTACATTAAAGATAGTGTTGATCTTTGTCACTGCAACACCATCCTATAGATAATGCTTACGAGTTGAGTTTTGATGTCCCAGCAGATTGGCCCACCGCCTCCTGAATACCAGGCCTAAGCGCTGACACAAAAATGGTATAGGCAATTTTTTTCAGCGTTTGTACGGTCCCTTGAGTTTTAACACCAGTAATTTTTAAAAGTATTATTTTATATTTTTAAAATTTAATTAAAGGCGAAAAATTACTGATGTCCAAATTGAAGGCAGCAAAACGCTTAAAAAAATCTGCCTACAACAGCCGCCATTTTTGTATCAACGCGTAGACCTAGTATACAGAGGTCGGTGATTGGTCGATCAACACCAGACTTGGGGTGATTGATTACATCCAACCACTTTTGCAACGTTCGTAGCTGGTTACTATTGATGTAATATTTTAAGAAATTAACATTTTAAGAAGTAAGGTATTTGGCCCTTCAATGTAAAATATAAATTTTCTATTAAACCAATTTTAACAAGAAAATTAAATTCTGAAACATAATCTAAGCAATTTGGTTGGTTATATTAGGATGACATACATTTGGAATGAAAAGCATAAGCATTTTACGACAAAAAAAAAAAAATGCCATGGATAGAAAAATGCAAGGTTGAGTATTTAAAACATAAAAAGTAAAACTATCTAGTTACAACATTTCTTTTTTATCTTACAAAAACAAGAAAATTTAATTTTTATTACTTTCACATAAAAATCGATATTTAGTAATCTTTACATCGGAATATCATGAAGAAAATGTTAGATATTTTAAAAAAATTCAAAATATTTCTTCCACACAATTAAAAAACCGATTAATCATACATGATTAGTTATTTACACTTTTCAGTTGTCATTCTTTCAATTCCTCTATTTTTTTTTATAAAATAATTTAAATGTAAAACTCAAAATCAGCAATAAACTGATTGTTTAGTCGGAACACAAATATTGATGCATAGCAGCAATAGATTTATTTTTCAATTATTCAACTTTTGGAAAGCCATAAGTGAGGATAAACATCCCTAATACTACTTTAGGGCGTTTTTAGGTGCGTTCGTCATTATATAAATACGTAGCACCTATAGTCGTCGTCGTTTGGTCCGTCCGTCTGTAAGTCCGCATATAACAGCGCAAAAACTACCCAACCGAATGGTTTGATATTTAATATATATAATCGTTGGAGAATTTTGTCGAGTCATTTCAAATTTTATGAAAATCGAATCAAAACTTTAAAAAGTTATTAATACAAGTTTTCTTTATTCTATTAAATCCTATCATACGTAATCTATATAGTAAAAGCGCAAGTCGCGTGACTGAGGAAAACAAATACGGGCTGAACTTTTCTTTTTCCATATGCCAAGCGGCCATTTTTATTCAAAATTATGTTTTCGAATAAAATTGCATAAAAGTTATATTTCTAGAAAGATCGTACAAAAAAATTGCTTGCTTGAGAGATGAGTTCATCCATTATTCTAACAGTTTGAAAAAAAAAATCCCAAAAATTCCCGCTTATTTTTTGTTTATTGAAGTTTGTCAACCACATTTAACGACACTTCCAGGAAATTTCACAAAGTACAATAGAAACAATATGTTGCAATTAGAATATAAATATATTAAATATTTTATGAAATATAAACTTTAATATAGAATAAATTTTAGTGAACAATATTTTTCTTTTTAGTAGCCAAATATATAAGGCTACTCATAAAAGCTAACAGGCCAGTCGAATACCATGAGCATTCAGGTGTGCTGAATTTCAATTACTTTTAAAAAGTAGCTGGATGATAAGGGCTTTTCCAAAAATTGTCGACTTTCAATAAAGGAGTATGCATTTAACGCTTTAAAGGACAATGTAATTCTGTTGCTAAAATGTTGAATGATTCTTTGCCACCAGAATTTTAGAATTTGTTTTTTTAATCTATTGATTTTCATAACACTTTTCTTCACGTACATTACAAGAGAGAAATTTTATTCAAAAATTGGATATAGTTTTCGCAGTTAGGAGCTAAGTGGCATGAATAATATGCCACCGCCTTACAATAGGTTAACTTATACCAACAGTAGCTTTTGAACAATGCTTCATAACAAGAATTATTGAAGGAGTTTTGTTATTATTTTAAATGACAGTTTAACTTTCATCATGTTGGCGTCCGTGTATATATTATAATGTAAATTTAATGAGTGAGAGAAAAGAGGCTTTATCTGAAGCAAGAGTAACCTCATATACAAACTATTGATTTTTGGAAACACAATAATCTAAAATATCGCTCCAGTTAGAAAAAACTTATTAATTAGCGTAGTGATAAATCAATGCCCTAAAAACATTGCAGTTCCAAAAATACATTACTAAATCAAAACTAAACGTCGACAGTTCGCTTTCCATATTCATACAGAAATTCTAGAATCCGAATCTCTAATGCACTCGTTTCCAATAACAATATCTTCTACCGTTGCACTTATATTTGATGGAGTGACCACGCCGTCGGTTGAATCACGAATACGCTTCCCAATGGACATCTTTGAACCGTCTTTAGTAGGGTACCATGCCTAATAACGAATATGATCAATGTACCAACAATATGCATAAAACACCCAATTATAAAATGAAATGCAATATCTAAATTAAATAAAAACGAAGAAAAATATTAAAAATAAATATAGAATATAATTGAGAAATAATGATATGCCAAATCAACTGTAGGATTCATTTTAGATTCACCATCTCTGAAATTAAAATCAAATCTTTAAAGAACAATATACTTTTGACACACAACATTTGTAACAAAATCTCATTATTTGCAAAATGTAATTTTTGACATTTAAGTTTAACCTACATTGTAAATGAGATTTCTTACTTGAAAGTTAGTATATTTAATAAAATTTGTGTTATACACATTTTTAGTTAATAATAACCAGCTGTCAAGACCGACCTATGTTCGGTTAACATTAAAAACGTTCTATGGACTCTGGTTGAATCATGTATCACGGCTCTTATTGGGAATTTCTAGACAATTCCTCCCATATTCTAAAAGCCAATTTCTTTGCCAGATATCGCCAAAATTTGGCGAAAAGTCTCAAACTTGGCGTTATTCTTTCATTTGGTGCCAAATTTGTGTTTTGCATTGGTAAGCTTAAAAGTTGATTTCCCCACCAAATCTTGCCAATGTCGCCAACATTTTGCCAAATATTACTAAATTTGGCGAAATGTTGAAAACTTAACGACTTTTTTTACTGCCAACTATTCAACAACTTAACTGTTTAAACCTTCATTCCCATTGACATGCATTGATCCGTAGTGACCCCTAAATTACTCACTAATCGAATTTTCTCGAATAAGTGACCTATCCCAATGGTCTTCTCGTACTGCAAAACGGTAAGATATAAAATCTATACAAAATCATTAAAACCGTTTTTTAGATAAATTATCTTGACCCGTAGTGACCTCAAAATGACACACTAATTGAATTTTATCGAACATGTAAATTAGCTCAATGGTCTTCTCGTACCGCCAAACGGTAAAACTGAGCTACGCCATCAGGAACGTCAACTACCGTACCCAAGTTCTGGTGAACTTTTACCGAGATGACCAAGAGAGTCCCTGTATCCTCTACGGCCGGTGATTGTGCCACCATCTGATAACCACACCCATTTTCCCAAGAAAAACGACGAGATACGTCGATGAGTATGCGGTGGTGCCTACCTTCTTAGGACACCACCACATTACACTTGGGAAGTATGGTGGAGTCCCCCGACAGCTTTGGGGCCGAAAACCCAAAAGGAAACCGGGTCCTAGGTTTTATTCCAAGTTTCCCCAACGACTCTTAATTTATTGACGCTTTCGATCATAGAACTCCTACAAAGGAAACTACCGGACTTGTCGGCGGAGACAAAGGAGAATGAGCCTCACAAAACGCGTCCCTTAACGCAAAATATTGCCAAATTTGGCGAAATGTTAAAAACTTTGCGACTTTGTTTACTGCCCACTGTTCAACAACTTAACTGTTTAAACCTTCATTCCCATTGTCATGCATTGATCCGTAGTGACCCCTAAATGACCCCCTAATCGAATTTTCTCGAACACGTGACCTATCCCAATGGTCTTCTCGTACTGCAAAACGGTAAGATACAAAATTTATACAAAATCATTAAAGCCGTTTTTAGATAAAATTATCTTGACCCGTAGTGACCTCAAAATGACACACTAACTGAATTTTATCGAACATGTAACTTAGCCAAATGGTCTTCTCGTAAACCAAAACGGTAAAACTGCCGTCACTTTTAGGATTGTTCCTGCACAATCTCCCTGCAGCTTTGCATCCGAGCTTATGCCGATGACGAAACAACGACAGCGGTCAACTTCGCAGGGAAAACTGCACAGAAACACACATATAAACACCTAAAATGCTTAGACACCACTATCGGTCCCAGAAACCTGTGGAACGTGCTTTCTCAAGCGCCAAAGAGACGCTCCCGATAGGGAGTTAGTTGCGTGAAAGTTAGTTTTTAGACTCCTGCTAATCCAACCGTTGGGCGCAATAATCTCCGACTGCACAAAGACATGCTGAATTGGTTTTCGACCCGAGGTCTGATTTTGGTCCGATCACCGCCGCGTTAGTCGACGAGCCTCCGGCCCGATACCTTTTAATCTGACAGTCTAGGAAAAGAACCAGACCCCTCCCAAGGAGGTGATACAAGCCGCAGAACCCTGACCTGAGGGTCCCTCGTGGATTCTAATCAGTGTTAGTCAAACGGGGCAATTCCCTTTCTGACCGAAAATTGAGGACAGTGCACAACTATTCCATCTGCAGAGCGAGACGTGATGGATGCGGATCATGCGTGTACGCCCGCATGCGGGTATCTACACTATGCCGCCTGTCATTGCCGAGGATTGCAACACGCCGCCTCACTCCCTGACTAGACGTCACAACAGTCACCACTCTCCTTGCACTTCAGAATCCGATCTTGCCTCCGTCATCGCCCCAGATAAGTTCTGGAAGTGATCCTATCACCGTTAGCTAGCCGTTGCACAGAGTCACCAACACGACCCGAGAGAGTCCGGGCTGGGCAGTTGGGTTTAGCCTACAGGGTGCTTTTCGCAGTCTAGCAAGTGTGTGTCCACGTCATAGGTCCAGTCAATTTTCCACCTAAAACCGACGCTAAAGGAGGAGAGGCCCGGGGCTGGCCATAAACCTGTCCGGCACCTCTGGCTCTTCAGACACCCCTTTCTCCCCAGCATACCACATTGGGGTGTGGGGATTCGTCCACTTACCTGCACCTGTCGTCTCGAAGAACATCTCGCAGTGCCGGGCTCACAGTCATCTTATCCATTGAAAAAGCCGATTCGGGACCACCCGAAGGGGCGTGCCAGACTCCAATACGATAAGGTACAAAATTTATTCAAAATCCTTAGAACCATTGTTTCGATAAAATTAGCTTGACCCTGTCCCGCAGTGACCCAAAATAACCCACTAATCAAATTTTCTTGAACATATGACAAGGCCTAATGGTTTTCTCGTGCCCGAAAACAGTAAAATGAAAAATTTAGTGAAAATCGTTAGAACAGATTTTAGATAAAATTAGCTTGACCCGTAGTGACCTAAAAAGGACCCTGTAATAGATTTTTCTTCAACATGTGACTTAGCCCAGTGGTTTTCTCGCATCCCAAAACAGCAAGATACAAAATTTACTGAAAATCGTTAAAGCTGTTTTTAGATAAAATTAGCTTCACCCGTAGTGTAACAAAAATGACCCACTAATCAAAATTTCTCGAGTGTGTGACGCAGCCCAATGGTCTTCTCGTACCTCAAAATGATAGATAAAATTTGCATAAAATTTGCACACACAGACACACACATTGACACATGATTTGGTCGTATATATGATCTTGCATTTCTTTTTCTTTCAAGAAATAGGAAGTTGTTAGGCAATATATGCAACACATTGGGTGTACACGCAGCTCATTTGATATCATTCTGATACTCCATTAAAAAATGCAAATGAATAGTGTAAGGGAACTACGAAATATGTCAGGGCCACCAAGCAAGTTATCACCGGAGCGCGGCGGTTTGGTTAATGAAAAATTTGAAAAATTTTAGTTTTCCTGTATTAGAATAGATTAGAAAAATGTGAAAATTTCGTGAATGGACAGATAAATATGAATCCGTATTAGAGAGTCTTCAAGATAAGTGGGGATATTATAAACTTGGAGGATGTTTTATGTTTGTTTTTTATAACTTCGTTTGATTAAAAAATGAACACAAATGTTTTAATAATTTAACAGTTTTTAAAAAATTTAACTTCCAGAAAAATGAATTTTTTTTCAAATATTTATTGACAATACTTGTTTTATGAATTTTGTGTTGCAGTAACATTAATAGTAAAAATAATTTTGGAATTTCACCGCCCTCTCAAATAAGCATGAGGAAATTAGTTAAAATATGTTCGACATCCGTTATATCTTACGTTCGGCCACAGGGCAAAGTCCCAAACTATACATATTTTCATCTGTGGAAGTGATTCATATTATTCATGGTCGGCTGTAGTGGGGGTGCAGCGGACGAAGTATATTCGGGCCGAGTAGTAAAAGGAGCTATGAAGGAGATTTAACTTCATATATTAGGATGCAATTTATATGTTAAATCGCCCCCCCCCCAACTTTAAAGTATATGGTTCCTGTTTAACTTTAAATTTAATTGTCTGGTCACAAAATTATTTATTCTCAGTTCCGTTGCCTAAAATGTAAGCTCACATTTTATTTTGCTCGTTAAAATCTTCTGACCACATTTTCATCTACTTTAAAGAAAAAAGAAAAGAAACAGCTTTGTGCCTAGCAACAGTTAGAAATCTTTGTTCACAGATGCAATTTACATCTGTATTTTAACGGATCATCATCTGATGTCATTTCTCACGGCATATAAAAGTTATTTCGTCTTATTATTATTCCCATGGCCTTTTACTTGCCATATATGGTATGCCGGCGCCTGTTTGGGATAATTTTAGCTCACATCTTCCTGTTCTAGATAGTAACCTTTTAGGGTGTTTTCTCTCAAAAATTTAACGGGTTCCATTATGCGGTTTTAATCGGACTGGCGTTAAAAATTCATAATTCCTCTCTGACGTAATCCCATTCACTTAATTCTAACGGATAACAATCACATGCGTCTCCTCGCTATATTGTATCGCCAGAATATATATTTTTGGCTAATTTCAATGCTATTGTTTCGCCAATGCTTCATTCGAGCTGAGAAAGTGTAACAGTTCTCGACTCAGATTTTAGCTCTTGTCCTGTGTAGAAAAAGGATGTAAAATTACTTATGCCTCCTCTCTAGCTATCGGCGATTGTTAGCCGGCCTTGTATGGCGACATCTACGAACCTGGATATTACTGAAATAAATATCTATGTGGAACCTTGGACTCCTTTCATATGGTATTAACCACGGCTCTGAGTATTCCTTAATTCCTATTTAAAAAATTCTCAACGAAGTATTATAATTCCTGGAACAACAAATTTATTTCACATAAATACCACTTTTTACATTTTGAGAAATAAATTATGGCCTGTAAGAATTTCTATTTATAAAAAAAGACGAAAATATATTTTCAATAATTTTTTAACTTTTATGGCTCCAGAAATGTTACACCCCGACACATTAAAGAGAAGGCCGCGGTTATGACTGTTTATTTTAAGATCACAATTGTATCCTAATCTCAGATTAACGCTTTCTAAGACGATTTTTTTTTCTTATAAAGTGTTTGATATTGAGTTTTACTTTAGTTCTCAAACATTCAACATTTAAATTTCAAATTACAGAGTAATTAAATAGTAAAACACTTCAATTTGTAACTTGTAAATATCCATACTTACACCTTTTAGGAAATATAGAGACACTACCAGAGAACCAAAACCAAGTGTTGTAGTAAAAGACAAAATCCCTCTTGGAAAGCCAAAAATATTATAATTTATTCCAAAAGTTAGAGACGATACGCCTACAGCAAAAGATACCATCACAATTTTACGAGCTTTTCTTCTTTCCTAAAATTTATAAGAAACTTCATATAGTTAATACATTGTGCTTACGAAAATAACACATTCATATTTAAAAATAAAAGAGATTAAAGAGCATCCATGATATCTAGGAAATGAAAGATGATACATTGATCAGAAACAAATTATAAGTATTCAGAATTTCTACAAAAATCTTCCATTGGGAGGACAAAGTTAACAAAATTTAGTAAAACAAAAATTTATCAAATTTGCAGGACTGAGTTGAATTAAGCCTTTACTGTGGGATTTTTACTTTCTTCTATATTTACAAGAATAAAGTATTGTATTTGTGAATATTTTTAACTTTCGATTTTTGATTTATACGTTTTAGGATGTCCTCAATAACAACATTTTACTCTTTTTGAACCAATGCGTATACAATATCTGATATACAAATTAAGAGGACGTAGCAACTCAATAACTAATGCAAAAATTTTTATCAAACTTTATATTTAGTTAGATATTGACGTAGTACACCCTGTGACTGACAAAGAAGACTCAACAATAATGTCCTTCTGCACCCATTTTCTCTTGGGATCATAGACCTTGGGATAGAATTACGTTCAATACAGGAGCATTCATTTCAGCATTTTAATTCCCTTTTTAAAAAGAGTTCAATTTGAGAATTATTCTAGATGTCTCCTAAAAGTCCTACAATACAAAGAAGTACTATAGTTTAGCAGTCTAAGAAGTTGTTTACCCTTGTAAATAATGCTTGAATAGATTTTTCAAGGAAATTTTTCTTTTTATGTATCATTAAATTGATGTAAATAGGTTTCAAAATAGTTTAAGATTCTTCAGTTTTAAAAAATTGAATTTATAAAATAAAGTTTGATTAGAAACGTAATAAATACATAAATAATTAAAAAATTACTAATTTAATGAAAATTTATTTATTTTATTTTTTTTCGATTACAAATATTTTTTCAACATACTACCAGAAATGTGGTTCGACTAATACACGAAAATTCAATTTTTTTCAAAAAATTGAAACCGACCATTGTCAGATTTTCTCTCTCTCTCCAACCTAGACCCCGTGACTCCGGTATTTCACAGTTATTTCACTTTTCTTCTGAAGTGAGAAATATTTTTTATTTATTTTTTTTACTAACTCTTATATAAGTCGATCCCCCATTTTCAACTCCAAAATTTTGTCTAAAATTCTTCGATATATATATATATATATATATATATATATTATATAATCCTTTTATATCCAACATTTATACGATGGAAACTTCAGTAATTTTAATATGCAAGATGCTTGTTATGTAAAACCTATGTTAATTAAATTTTGGTGGCGCGGTTATACCATCTTTTTTGTAAGCATCATAATATCTGCATTTAAATTTCTATTGCTTAGAAATACATAAAATTTTATATTTTGGGTTAATATAAATATATATTTGGTTTTAAATATACAAAAGTGAGCGCTGTTGTGTTATACGTATTTATAGTCTAAGACCGATTACTGCAATTTCATCTTAAACTCAAAGAAACGCTCTACACGGCATATCCATAACACTAATTAAACTACTTAAATTATTTAGAATAATATAGAAGAAAACCTGTGATAACCACAACACTAAGTGTTTCTGTTTATTTATTTATATATATATATATATATATATATATATACACTCTTCAGTTGGTAAGAAAATATAAACAAAAGGATCTAAAAATTACTTCATGTTTCAAGTCAAAATTTTGACTTTTGTTGTTCAGGAAAGAAGGGGAAGAAAATGCTGTTTATATATTCACTTAGCAGTGTAACTGATATGACACAGATCCTTTCAAATTAATATGGAGAACTTTTATCTTTAAGTTTAAAATTTTTATTTATAAATATGAATAGAAAAGAAAGCATACACCTCAAATTAGAATCCCACTAATTATATTTATGCAAAAAAAAAAAAAAAAAAAAAAAAAAAGTAACAACTAGCATTGCAGTGACATCTGTCCCATTTGGTTGGAATATTTCAGGAGTCAATGTTTTTATTATGAAGAGTGTATTTGAAATTTTTAACCATCAATTAAAAATAGTTAAATCGATATAGTTTTTTTTTCTTCCTCAGTGCAAATGTATTTTTAAACTAAGCACATCTGATATAGCGGGCACAGCTGCACAGTAGTAAAAATTACGATCTCTATGTAAATCATGGATTTTAGACGGGGAAAGTACTAAAAATTATAATTCATCTTGTGTTTTACTTATTTATATTTGGCTTTTTTGTATAAATAAAAGTTATTGCCTCAAAAAAAGGAAAATATGTATGGAGATAAAAAATATCGAAAGAACAAAAACAAATAAATAACAGAAAACAAAGAAATTCCCTTCCCCCCACCCCCTCTACGCTAGTCACCTTTTTTTTACACTTCGTTCTAAGATAAAATAGATACGAGGGTGGATTCAGAAAAAAGATTACAAACAGCAGCATTTGAAATGTAATTATATTGGAGTGTTTTTTTCCCCAAAGTGGTGACAGATGGCGCTAGTTGTTTTACAGCGGTTGTGCTGGTAGGTAGTGTAATTTCGCTCGCAGATGCGTCAGAGCAATTGGAATGGCAAGACTTTTAGAAAATTGGTCTCGCTTGGTGCGAGCGTGATACGTTTCTTATAAGCAAAGAACGTACCCTAGTATGTTTAATGATGGTGTCATCTTTTGCATGACAATGCTAGGCCACATACTGCTTACCAGACTCAAGAATTGCTGCAAAAGTTCAAGTGGGAAGTCTGGAGACACCTCCCACATACAGACCACATTTGGCATGCAGTGACTATTTCCTTTTACCAAAATTGAAAGAATACTTATCTGGAACAAAGTTATCTTCAGACAGTGATGTAAAAACAGCTGCCGAGAAGTGTCTCAATGGGCAGGGATGTGATTTTTACGAAGTTGGCTTAAACAAGTTGGTCCTGCGTTCAGATAAATGCGTAAATAGGTTTAGTGATTATGTGGAAAAGTAATCGGCAAGTATGCCCTTAATTTCTTTTTGTATTTTATGTCTATTGTTAATAAATAATTTTTTATTACCCTTGTAACCTTTTTATTGGATCCATCCTCGTATAATAGACTTTCTAATTCAAGCTCACGAACTTTTTGAAATGTCTCATTACACTTTTAAAGGGTTTCGTGCACGTCACTTTAACACCCTTCATTATGGCAACGTATGCCGCGTACGTGGTTAAAAGTAAGCAGATTTTGTACGGTTTTTAACACTTTCATAGTTGAAAAGTGTTTAGGAATTCTGTTTGTCTGTCTGTCCGTACTCTAAGATATCGTAAATGAGTGTCATGAAATTTTTACACATTATTGAATTTTATTATAGAATGTTCAGTATTGAAAATGAAGTATGTAGCATTAATAGTTCATTTACAGGGACACACAAACGGATTTCATTACATTATGGTCTATGAGGGGAAAATAGTTTGCGGCACATTTTATTGATGTTACGATATTTCAAACATAATGAAATTAATATGCATTACTAAGTGGACTATAGCATGCTTTTACTCGAGTATACAATTAGTAGTATTTATAGTTCTATTACAGTGACGTAACAAATTATTCCTTTACATTATGATCTATGGGAAAAAATAGTTTGAATTTTGAACATCTTATGATACTTAAAACATAATGAAACTTAACAGGATCACTAAGCTTCAATAATTTATTTTCTATAGATTATCGATTGCGTAGGACTTATCGTTCATGTACAGGGGCGCACAAGAAAATTCGATTAAACGTCTGACTATGATCGGTAATTGCTAGAAGTGCTATTTCCGTTGCGATATCCGATTTATTGTAATTTTGAGTGTATTAAGTGTTGTCTACAATTTCTGTATATTATATGCAGGGCTGCACGAAATACTTCGAATATGGGCAGCAATTGTTGAAAATTGATTTTTACCAAGTTATGTATTTTTTTAAATTGCTTATTTAGATATCTCATTTCGTCGTATGAAAAAATTAAATTTCTTATTAATATTCTGTTAGTAATGGAAAGTTTCATAATCTATGCCGAAAGCATGATTTTTCGTTCTTGTTTAATTTGAATAACAGTATTTTTAAATAGTAATATTTGACTTACAATATAAACTCTTTTATTCAATAAAAAAATACTGTACCAAAATGCTAGTATTAAAGCTTAAAAATGAACGAATTTTGCTACATAGGTTTAAACCCAGACATACTTCAAGAGTTAAGAACTTATGGTTAATGGGACCATGGAAATTTCTTATTCATATTGTTAGCGTTAAAAGAAAATTTGTGTTGCGAGAAGCAGCGTTCAATCTCTGAATATTTGTTTTACATTAGAAAGTAGGAAATCCCAAATATGTTTTGACAACAGACATTTTGGGATCCTGTTGAAGTGGAGGATTTAAATTCTTGGGCATTTACCATGAATTCACCATCATCAAACTTCCATGTAAACTTCATAAAAAAAAATACTCAACTCGTTTTTCTGCAGCATTCAAATTGGCAAGTACACAGACAGTGCTATTATGATGACAATTTAAAAAATACAGGGTTAGCCTAAATAATTCATTGGGTTTCAAAATACTGTACTGAGAAGTATACGACCTACAAAGACGGGTGATACATGACAAGATAGATACACTCACCAAGTTTAAAACCCCACCTCGTGGTTCGCGTGCACTCTGGATGACAGGCCTATGACGGCATTGTATAAGATGGCCGCAATGCAGGGGAAGAGTTTCAGGTCGAAAGATCTCACACCATGCGATTTTTTTCCTGTGGGGTTATGCGAAGGACCAAGTTTATGTTTCCCCCAATGCCAACAACTGTGCAAGCACTGCAAGAACGTGTCACCGCTGCTGTGATGGACGTTGACAGACACGTGGACGGAACTCTATTACCATTGGGATGTGTGCCGGGTGACTAAGGGTGCCCACATTGAACATTTCTAGTATGTACTAGAAATTTGGTGAGTGTATGTATCTTTTCATGTATCATACGTCTTTGTACGTTGTATATATTAAGTACTTACTATACTTACGTAAGTCTTTTGAAACCCGATGAATAATTTAGGCTAACCCTGTATATAAATACTTACGCGCGATTCGGTAAAATAATTAACCACTTCCGCCATCTTTTGTTCCAGTTCAATCATTTCTTCATTTAGCTTTTCCTTCTTGCATTCGAGATCGGCAAGTTGAACACTTCTTCTATTCAAGAAAGCCTGAAAGAAAAATCACTAGAAAATTCAATCTTTTCACATTTTAATTAAACGATTTCATTTTCATGTCTTAAAAAGTAGTTACTACATTTATGTAAATTAATATCTACAGTGTTTAATTCAGTCATTTTTCTGAGAGAGAGATTTCTTTAGTTCCTAGTCGAGATACTGAATTTTTGAGAAGAGAGGGAATTTGTACTTCTAAACCATGAATAAGTAAAAACAAAAATCACCCTCTTCCGGGAGGACTCTTCGTTGTTCAGGAGCTGGAGTGGAGAATGCCCCCCTAGTCAACCCATGAATTCATCACTGAATATCTATAAAACTTTGTAACGAAGTTTCTGCACAAAAAATAAATACAGAAATACTTTTATAATATCACGATATACAGTATGAATTTCGAAAGAAAAAGGAAACGCCCCATATATTTTAATCTCGAAATTGCCACAGGAAAGAAAAATAAATAACCATTCGACTAGAAACTATGCCTTCTTTTAATTTATATTTAAAAAAAATACTTCATAGTGAAATTCTACCAAACTCGGAACTTCTGAATATGAACACCTAATTTTGACATCGTATTTGGATTTTTTGATAAATTTTACCTTAGGATACTGATTGAGAAGTCATTTGTCAAGTAGTTTAGAAATTATGAAAGTTTGAAACTCTTTATATTAATTTCATTTGTAGTCGTTGCAAAACAGAATTCAATGCGGGTAGTTTTTTAAACAGGATTCGTGAATTACTTGGTGGAATCAGCTGTAATTTTGGATTCGCATATTTAAAATTTTAAATCTTACAGCGTGCACCAAAAATATAGACAAAGATAAAAAATTACATCCTAAGCTAAAATACATTTCATGTATTTTCAGAAATGATTCAGATACATTTTTTAAATAGATTTATTCGGATTTATTGTAAAAATAATTAAAAAATACGTAAAAAGTACGATTTCTTTTAATGTAACATCGCCTGTCCCATAAATTTAGACATCGTCTGACTTTACTTAGAAATATTATTAATAAAATATTTTTTCAGCAGCAGAATATTTATTCACATTTCTTGAATGTATCTATCGTCTGCTGTTCTGACTTTTATTGGTTCGGAATCATTTTTCGGCTTGTTTTCGATTGACTAATCGATCTTTTTATAAATTCAATAAAATGCCTAGAGATAAAGAGATTTCAAAGGAGGAGATCGTCAAAGTTTTCGATTTAAAACTTAAAAGGCAAAAATCCGAAAGAGATATCCAAGATTTAAAAAAGTGTTTACAGAATTTTGCATAATGGTGACAAGTGGTGTAGTAAAAAAAGACCTGGTTGACAAAAATTACATCCATGTGCGATGGCAGAATCATTCTAAGCATGGTATCTAAAAAAAAATATTTCATTGCGGAAAATTGCATCCGAATTTGGAGTGTCCAAAAATACCATTCACAGAAGAATACTGAAATCTGAACAAATAACTTTCAAGAAAATGTTGAAGAAATCATGCTTAAGAAAACACCTTAAAACAACGTTTAAATTGGGATAAGAAAATGATTTCTTATGGTGATAAATGGCTGTCAACTGTATTTAGTGACGAGAAAAAGTGGAACTTGGATGGACCAGATGGATATAAATTTTACTGGTATGATTTAAGAAGCGAACCAAGAAGTTTTTTCAGTAGACATCAAGGTGGAGGATCAGTAATGACTTGGGGTGGTTTTGGATTTAATGGACAGACATTTGTGGCCTTTTGTAGCAAGAAAATGAACTCCCAGGACTATCAGCAAATCTTAGAGGACCATTTTACTCCACTACAGGATTTTTTGGGAGAACCAAGCTGTGTATTTCAATAAGACAGTTTGACTATTCATGTGTCTAACTCGACAAGGATATGGTTTAAAAGCAATAATATTAATGTCATGGACTGGCCATTGCTTAGTCCAGACTTAAATCCCATGGAGAACGTGTGGGGACATCTAGCACAAAAAGTATATGAAAATAGACGCCAATATTTTTCGACCAAAGACCTTAAAACAGCAATAGAGCAAGCATGGTATGAACTGTCCCCAGAAGTAATGCAAAACTTAGTACTTTCGATGAAAAACCGCGTATTTGAGGGGATTAAAAGGCAATGGAAACACGATTCAATTGTAACATTTGTAACTGTGTTCCTCAACCTTAAATAATTCATAAAACAAATACTGTCTATAATTAAGGTACACCCTATTTTCTGTTTTTTTTTCAATAAATTCAGCATTTGTTGTGTTTACTAATACAAATTAACTTTCAGAACTCATATCCAGGCATCGAAAAGTGGTTTAAGTCAGCATTTATGTATCTTCATATCTCTGCGACTTTTTAGGATAAAATGCTGTAATTTTGTACATGTACTTATTAGTGTATGGGGAACATCTTAATCTGATTGGGAAATTTTTTGTACGGGGGACGTATAAAAGTTTTAATTTTGTATTTCTTCAAATTTAATTCCCTGAAAATTTTAATCCATTTCATAAAATTCTGTACCTTTAAGTAATTTTGTAATTTATAACATATGTCTATGATCAATATTTAAGGAAAAAACGCCGAGCTTAATGTTTTGGGACACCCTGTATAGTAGACGACCAAATTATGTAAAATTAACTTTTGAGCATCTGCAGTTAAAAATTATTTAATACAAATGCGAATATTTCAAATACTAATATATTTATAAAATAATGCAATATGTTGTTTCTATTGAACTTTGACATTTTTGAAAGTGGCATTAAATTTCGTTGAAAATCCCACATTCTGTAAACAATAGATATGCAATTATTTTTTTTAGTTTTTTGAAAAAAAAAAAACTTTTATATCTTCATAAATATCCATGCTGTTCTTGCACAAATAAACACGAACGTTGTACAATGCTTCCATAGTCATGTGCTTCAGCTAAGAGATCATCGAGCGTTTTATTTTACAGTATGATCACTAACATTTTTTTATTAAATTTGTTTTTGGTCCTTAATTACCTTTGTGATAACATTTTCACTGAAAAATATGATATCAAACATGTCCTTCACATTCCTGCAGTTACAGAAGAATTCGTCAAGTATTTCTCTAGATATTTGATAAAACGTCTAAAATCGAAAGTATCTGATGATTTTTAGCTATATAGTGTATAACAAGGTAAAATATTTTATAGAAATAAATATCCCATAATATTTCTTATTTGGATTCAGTTAAAAAATTTTAAATCTTTTAAACTGAAATTTTTTAATATTATTGTGAATTCAATGTGAATGTAACGGGAAATAAGAATCAGTGTTGAATTCAGACATTTTTCTCTGGGAGGAAATTTTGCATCTCCGCAGGATGGTATTATTTGAGTTCCCAGGGAGGGAAATTACACATTTTAAAGCCACTTTATAACTCAATTTCAAAATCTCTTTTCGCGGAGGGGGATTGAACATTTTGGTTATCAGATTATATTTGATGTCATCATCGATATGGATCTAAAAACGAAAGATCAAATTATGATTAAAAGTAAATTTTAACAAATATTTAAGTGTTCACATTCCAGAAAAGTTGATAAAAATAGTGGACAATATCACTTCAGTATTTCAGTTTTGCATTGTGTTTTCAAAATTCAAAATAGATTATCTACTAAAATTAATTTTGAAATAAGGTCAGATAGTGCAATATCTTGATAATTTATCGAGTATTAATTTAAAAAGTTGGTTGAATTCAAAAATGACTATTAGAAAGCTTTGAAATCCATATGCTACTGTCACATGATCAGATTACAGATTTCGTGTACTATAGAATGATTAAATTTCATCTTAGACAATATATTTAAAATAAAATCATCCAATTAAAAATTTTAAAAAAGTAACAGTTTGAAACTCTCGAATACTTACAAATATTCAAAATATAAATTCTTGGATCTAATACGCAGTAATAAAAATAACAAGGATTATTTTTCATTGTAATATTCTTTTAAACATTGTATCATGAATGTACAGAGAAATTGATAGGACGTGTAACTTCAGCAATAAATTTATAATGGAAATAATCTAAGAATTCTTACATAAATAACACATAATTAATATATTTCTCGCTTAAAGGGTTTACAAGAAATAACTGGAGTGACTCAAAATGTTTGCACAGATGTGCACCCAATTAAACGCTAATAATTCTATAATTAAACACTAAGGCAAAGTATCTACAAAGTATATTAAAGTTTCGTAACACAAGAGATTCTCTAAGAAAAATCACCTTTCTTCCAGAATTGGTCATATGCAATTCCTTCTTGTTATTCTTTCAGTTTGTTTATGAAGCAAATCTCGATGCTTTAAATGCAAAGAAAAAAAAATATATATGAGAATTTACCTTTAACTAAGATTTAGAAATCGTATGTATAAAACTTATTGCAATTGGTTGCTCTTAACCAAAATATATTGAAAATTAGGAACAGATGTGTTACATTCACGCACCAATGTTTTGCGACTTTTTGGTTGGCGCGATTTTCAAGCCTGCGCCAAATCATTAACTTAATACTATAGCTAAGTTGCCATTAAAGGAAAAAAAAATCCCCTAAATTTGGCGACTTTTTTTCCTTTTTATAAACAGATTTTTAAAAAAAGAAAAACTGTGCGTGAGTGTATGACATCATAGCTGAAAATTACTCTATATAGTGTATCTTTATAGATGACACATTTCAGGAAAACTATTCATTAAAAATACCGGCTATGATGTCTTACACTCACCCCCCCCCCCCCCCCCCCAATACCCCCTTTTTAAATAGGTTATAACAATGATAAAAGTCGCCAAATTTTGAAGATTTTTTCTTTTAATGGCAACCTTGCTATTGTATTAAATTATTGGATTAGCGTGGGTTTGAAAATCGCGCCAATCAAAAAGTCGCCAAAACATCGGTGCGTGAGTGTCACATATGTTCCCTTGACTCCTTGTTTTAAGCTTAGATCATTGTATAATCATCTCTGTGTTTCTAAAGTTATTTTCCACATTTCACCTATTTATTGAAGCGAAATTTAACAGAATTCTCATCTTATACAAGGTAAACTCCGAAAAACTATTTACAGAGCATACTACTTATGTCGTGCAGTTATGATATATTCTATTTTATAGAATAGATGCTCAACTGAGAAAAACTAAGATTTTATAAAACAATCATTTGCGACATGCTATCGTGATACTGATCACGGAGAATTTTCAGAGACAAAATTATCCTAGTTCATTTTCGGCTAAGAAAACACTTGAAAACATTACGCAGTTTTTCTTCCTGTAAGACGGTGCAAAAACAAATTTTCATTCTTTTATTCTAAGCAGTGCTTGAAAAATGCCATTCTACTAACTAAATGGGCTATCCAATTTCATGGCCTACGTCTATATAGTTTTGAATCCGTTAAGGAGCTCCGGGAATCAAAATTATCAAACAATGCATTTTTCTTTTTTTTTTGTCTAATAGAATATCACAAAGTTAAATTAAACAAGTTAGAAATTGTATACGTTAAACGTGTCAAATGAAGTTCGTTCGTTTCGTGCTATAACTAGTTTTACAATGTAAAAAAAATCATTGTTTATTTCAGTGAAATAAATTATATCGTCTGCTTTGAGCAAAATGAGGATGCTTTTTATTTATTTTTTTCTTATTACGTATGCCATGTTTACAGATACGAATTTTTTTTCGACGACAGACAGCGCTGCAAAATTCACCAAGGAGATCTTGCTTTCAGAATGATTACCTCCATGGTTTAATATTTCTATGACTCACGATGAATGAATCGTTTATTTACTTTAACGGATTGAGATATTCGGCTGTTAACCTAATTTTCACTGAAGTTATCTCAGAATCTATACTTTTTTAACGTAACTCATCTCTCAAGCAAACAATTTTTTTGAACGATTTTCTAAAAATGTAACTTTTACGCAATTTTATTCGAAAAAATAATTTTGAATAAAAATGGCCGCTTGGCATATGGAAAAAGATGTGGTTAGCGCGTATTTGTTTTCCTTAGTCACATGACTTGCGTTTTTACTATATAGATTACGTACGATAGGAATTAATAGAATGAAGAAAAAACTTTTATTAATATATTTTTAAGTTTTGATTCGATTTTCATAAAATTTGAAATGACTCGATAAAATTCTGCAACGATTATATACAGTGTCTCACAAAAGTGATGGGACACTTGTGCTTTATAAAAAGAAACTGCAATAAAATAAATAAACAAACATGTGCAAAAATTTTTTGGGTGTGTTTCATATTTAAAGTTAGTAACAATTATTACATAACATACATTTTGTCAAAATATTAAAATATTAATTTAGTAAAAATACAATTGTTCAGAACGGAGCAAAAAATGGCTCACATAAGTGATGGGACACTTACTTTTCCATCAAATATTTATCCACAAATTTTACTTTTTAAAAGGTTTTAATATTTTGTTGGATTTCCTTTTACTTTTAAAACATGATTTAATCTTTTTGGGATGGATTCGACTATTTTTTTTGTGATTTCTGGAGTGATTTTACCCCATTCTTCTTGAAGCACCGATTTTAGTTGTTGTTTTGAAGAAATGGTGTGTTTGCGAATTCTTGATTCCAATTCTTGCCAAATATTCTCTATGGGATTTAAGTCTGGAGATTGTGGTGGTGTTTTTATTATTTCAGGACAGTTATATAGCAGCCAGAGTCTAACGTTCAGAGCAGTGTGCTTGGGGTCATTGTCCTGGTAGAATTTAAAATCGTTATGAAGGTTCAATTTTCGTGCTGAAGATTTCAAATTTTGCTTTAAAATATCAATATACTTGTACTGATCCATTATACTGTCAATAAAAACAAAATTACCAACTCCAGCGGACGACATACACCCCCATACCATAACTCCTCCTCCACCATGTTTTACTGTTGGTACCAAGTTCTGTTTGCGAAGTTCTTCCCTGGGTTTTCTCCACACCAAGATTCTACCGTCAGAACCAAATATATTAAATTTACTCTCATCAGCAAATATAACTTTATTCCAGTAATCAGAATTCTTATTTATGTTGGATTTTGCGAAAGCTAGTCTGAGTTTTCTATTCTTTTCACTTACGAAGAATTTTTTCCTGGCTACTCTACCGTGATATCCAGCAGATCGAATTACCCTTCTAATAGTTTCAGGATTAACAATTATTCCATATAATGCTTGTAAATCAGCAGCAACTTTTGAAGCACTAATTCTTGGATTTTTTTTAATATTTCGAACGATAATTCGCTTTATTCCATTGGATAGCTTTGATGGTCAGCCAGGTCTTCTTTTATCCTGAATCATATGATTCTTTTTATATCGTTTAATGATATTGAAAACTGTTGAACGACTCAAGTTAACTGTTTCAGCAGTTTTTCTAATAGATTTTCCACGTTCAATATGCAAATTAATAACTAATTTTCGAATTTCAGGCGAAGTTTCTTTTCGTTTAGCATTCATGACTACACAGAGCTAAAAAACACAAAAATTCCAAAACAAACTGGAGAGAAATACTGCAGACGATTTTATAAATTACTGCCAATTGCTTTTAAGTAAAAATAAAACCCCAAAAAATATTTTTATTGCTTATTTCAGGCGATTTTTGTTGCATATATAATGGTGTCCCATCACTTATGTGAGCTATTTTTTGCTCCGTTCTAAACATTTGTATTTTTATTAAATTAATATTTTAATATTTTGACAAAATGTATGTTATGTAATAATCTTTACTAAATTTAAGTATGAAACACACCCACAAAAAAAATGTGTACATGTTTTTTTAATTTATTTGATTAGTTTCCTTTTGTAAAGCACAAGTGTCCCATCACTTATGTGAGACACTGTATATTAAATTTCAAACCATTCGGTTGGATAGTTTTTGTACTGTTATATGCGGACGGACGGACAGGCGAACAGACGAGACGACTATTATAGGTGTTCAGTATTTATATAATTACGAAAGCACCTAAGAAAGCAAACAGCGTATTTCTACGAAAATTACATCCTCAAATAAAGCAGTTTTCGCATTGTACTATCAGTCTTGCCCCGCCGTAACTCATACTTTAAGTCCATTTATCTCAGAATGGATTTTTTTCATAATTTGTCATGTTTAAAAAGGATATATTTAAAATATCTTGCAAGATTTGTATAGGAAATTGTATACAGAGATTTTATGTTATGTTGTTTTTTAATACATTGTCTTTAGAATTTTTAATTTAAAATGTGAAAATTTCGAAAATATATTCCCCAAAATAAAAATCCCTTTTATTTAACTTTTAAATTAACATTTTCATAAGAAATATTTTTATAAATCCTGAAGGCAAATTAAAAAGAATAATTTTTCTGCACACAATAGGAAAAGAAGTAATGAAATCTGATAAGTTGTTAATGAACTATATAAAAAATATATACGTTTAAAATTTTTAAAAACGAATTGCAAGATTTTCAAAAACCTTTTAACTGAAAAGTAATTTTTATAGAAAGACACATTTAAGGAAAACTATTAATTAAAAATACCTATAAATAAACAAAAAGAATTTGACTCCCGGCCCCTCCCGAGACTCTCTTAAAAATTATATGCGTTATATAACTATTTTACTTTCTTTTTTTAAGCTTACGTCATTGTATATTCATCTAATAACCTACAGCCCCGAAATTAACTATTGCGTCAAATAAGTCATGAGAACGTGAAATTATTTAACCCTCCGAAATTTTTAATGAATATTTTTGAATCGCACTGTTTACATATTTAAAAAAAAAATCCAGAATTCAATATTGATATTCGAGAGATTTGTGACCTATATTTAAGTTTAATGATCTAGAGTTAATATGGTAATATAAAATTTGGATCAGTACACATACTTGCATTCTTTCTAATCTAGAGCTATTTTCACTAATAGAATCCATAATCTCCTTCAAAAGCAGCTCGAGTTTTCAAATTTTCGTTTGCAGATACTTCCTAAATGGTTACTTTTCCACAAGCTTAGAAACTCCAGTAAATGATAGCAATATGACAAAAAATACATCATTTGTTATGTTTTTAAGTTTTAGAATAAGTTGAGGATAACAGTTCATGATGACTACATTGGAAAATTGCTGGGCTTCTCCTGATAAATCCTTTAACGTTGGAATTCAGATAGATTCATAATTTGCAACTTGAGAAAAATATTGTTTTTCAACAAAATATGACAAAAGACATACGTAACAGAACAATGGATTACCACGCAAACAACATAAGGGGTGTAATCAGGGCTACACTAGATACTGTGCTGGCTCATTCATTATCATGACGTCACAAATGGTGGCTGGCCGCGACGAAAGACATACAGCGATTGGCACAAAACGATGGGCGCGTCGCTTTGTACCAGTCGCTGGTCACGGCCAGCCACTGTTAGTGACGTCATTAGAATGAATGAGCCAGCCTGGTATCTAGTGCTGCCTTGTTCCTATTCTACAGCATGATTAGAGTACGTTTATTTAAGAGAGTGTGGAAATACCAGCGATAAAATTTGTATAGTCGGGAGGATTTTCTATAAAAAATACTTGAGGAATCTTCACTTATCGTCAAGCTAAAGTATGTGAAAGAGAAGGCTGCAATACTTCCCACCGTCTTGGCTGTTACGTGATCAAAATAGACTAGTTTCCATCAATTGTCGAACTGCGATATGATCGAGATAGGTTGTAAAGCAGCCGATATCAGTGAAGTATTGCGTCCTGTGCCTTTGGTTGTCTACGTGTATGTTCACATGTACGCGGATTCATCCAAATGAGTAACGCCACGTTTTGTAATGTGGATTGTCATAGTTTGGATGAAAACGTCCAATCGGTTGTACGCTTTCTTCCCCTTCGCTAAACTCTTAGAAAAGCACTCTAAACATGATTTCCAGCGCGACCTATGTTATACCGCGACCTACGTTATACACGGCGGTGCATGACGTTTAAAACGTCATATGGAATGGAACGAAGCTAACGAAAAAGACAGGCTACCGCGGTACATTCCACTTATCTTTTTTTACAGACCGCTAGAGTGACGTGATGCTCTTTTCGTACACCTGCATTGGTGCGTTCGAGCATCACGTGACTCCCGCGGTGTGTAAAAAAAGATCCGCGTAAAGCACAGTGGTAGCCTTTCTTTTTCGTTAGCCTCGGAATGGAACATTTTTACACGGCGATTGGTGCAAAACGGCAGGCACTAATCATCGTGTAAAAATGTTCCACTTCGAGGCTAACGAAAAAGACAGGCTACCGCGGTACATTCTACTTATATTTTTTTACAGACCGCTAGAGTGACGTGATGCTCTATTCGTACGCCTTCATTGGTGCATTCGAGCAACACGTGACTCCGGCGGTCTGTAAAAAAAGATATGCGAAAAGCACCGCAGGTAGCCTTTCTTTTTCGTTAGCCTCGGTTCCACTTCATGTGACGTTTTAAACGTCATGCACCGGTGTGTATAACGTAGGTCGTGGCTATACCAACGCCCCCTAGATAAGAAAGCCTTGACACTGGTCACGAAAACGTCATACCAAGCAGGCAAAACAAAGAAAAAAATTCGAACAACTTGCATGTTTCGATTTCATTGGCTCATAGAATTAATATGAACCAATGAAATCGAAACATGCAAGTTGTTCGAATGTTTTTCTTTGTTTTGCCTGCTTGGTATGACGTTTTCGTGACCAGTGTCAAGGCTTTCTTATCTAGGGGGCGTTGGTTATACGCGTCCGGTTCATGCCGTTTAAAACATCACACGGAGTCGAACATCTTTACACGACGCGCGCCGATTGGTACAAAGAGTCGCGTCCATCGTTTTGTGCCAATCGCAATGTAAAGATTAACCACTCCGAGTGACGAGTCATGAACCGGATGTGTATAACGTAGGTCGTGTTTCCATCCAGTCACCAGCGCGCATGAATGCGGTGCCAATTATTTTTGGCCTGAATGTGAAATAAAATTGATAGTTTTTCTGAGTTTCCGGTGTCGTCGAGTATTTGTAATGTTGATCGCAGAGTTCCCCTGGCTACCTAATGTAGTTGCCTGGTTGTACTTTCCTGTTCTTTGTATTGAGATTTCTGTCCTGTGTATCGAATGTGACAAGAATTGTGAGTTCAATCAAGGCAACATTAGATACCGGGCTTGCTCATTCATTCTCATAACGTCACAAATAGTGGCTGGCCGTGACCAGCGATTGGTACAAAGTGACATGCCCATCGTTTTTTGCCAATCGCTGCAATTCTTTCGTTGCGGCCAGCCACCTTTTGTGACATCGTGATAATGAATGAGCAAGCCGGTATCTAAGTGCAGCCCTGGTTGAATGCAATTATCAAAACTGCATACATAGTAAGCATTCAATCTTAATACTAGAATAAGGTGCAACATTTACACAACTGCGCCATCTTATGGACGGTGTTGATAATGCCAATACCCGGGCTTTTAGTATGACGTTAAGTATGACACCGAGACTGACGAAAAAGAAAGGCTACCGCGGTGCTTTACGCGTATCTTTTATTACAGACCGCGGGAGTCACATGATACTCGAATCCACCAATGCAGCCGTACGAAAAGAGCATCACGTCACACTAGCGGTCTGTAAAAAAAGATAAGTGGAATGCACCGCGGTAGCCTGTCTTTTTCGTTAGCCTCGGTATGACACAAAATCTATCTGCTCATTCTTCTGAACATATATTGTGAATCTTTACTTACTCATGGAAGATGTATCTTGTTTACCAGATTTAATGCCAAATATTTTTGATACAGTTTGTTTCGATATACATTTAAAAACATTCACAATATCATTTTAGTTTCGGTAGTAAAAGTAAAAATATATAAGCATTATGTAAGACAAGCTACGTCGCCGAATGCGGACGTACTCTAACGCCGAGTCCGGGCTCTCGTGAACCCATACGAGTGATCCGCCTTTGGAGAACCGGTTTACGCGGGCACCTCCGCAGGTGGGCTCTTCGGCCTGGGAAGCATGCGACACCTGTGTATCTCTCTCCTACCCCAAATGAATTGACGACAGAGGTCGTTGCAACATGCGGTGGAGCCAAAGCTTAGAGGACACCATCACAAATCACTTGGGGAGTTCGTCTGAGCCACCCAGAAGCTTCGGAGCCGGAATCCAAAAGAGAAAACCTATACAGAAATTCTGGTAGGATGGTAGTTTTTGTGAATTAAAAAAGGCTAAGTTGACAACGCTGTATATAGTGTTTAAACACAAAATTAAAGCACATAGAATGTTTAATTTTTTTATATATATATTCAAGAATGCATAGATCTATAATATATTTTCTAAACTAATTAATTCCCGTTTTAGTCTTAAAATTACATTCTATCTAAAAAAAAAGACCACTGCCTACAGATAAAAGCAAAGATTAAAATAAGAATATTTACTGTTTTTAATGAACTATATTTTAATATGAAAAAGAGTATATAATTACTTTAGAATTTTACGCAGAAGGAATACATAAGAAATACAAGCGAAATGAAATTTTTAGAATACAATTGTTTCTTCAGTTGTGGAATCTTTTTATTAAATGAAAGAAAAGTAATTTAGAAGACAAGTACTCATTAAAAAAATCAATATACTTTAAAATGTTGAAGATTCTAGTTATCACCTGTCTTTTCAATCACGATATTTTCACCAATGCCTTAACAACAGAAAAGGGTATCTATTAAGCTGCCCAGGAATACTTTATTGTAATTAAAGAAAGACCTTAAGTATTTGGCAATTTTAAGCAGTTGTTTTCATGAGTAATTATCGGATAAGTGGCAATTTCGTGTACCAGAAGTCTTGTGGAGGTATTTTTTAAACTATAAAAACAAAAGGTAATTTAAACTACCAGTATTAATCAGTTATACATATAAACTGTAATTTTATTTTCTTATTAAAATTGAAATATAACATTAAAAATATTTTTTAATATGCAAATATCATTCCCTCATTATGTTCTCATTCATAAATGTAGGAAAGAAACTCTGCCATTGTGGCGTGTATGTTTATAATATATATATTTTTTAATATAAAATTCATTAAAGATACTTAAATAACTATTTAGCCACTTAATTATATTAATATATTATACTATGAAAGAAATAAGTACACTTTTTATTGTTGTCCATAGTAATTGGCATCATTCCCTCACATTACTATAAATTTGTTCTATTTACTCAGTATGTTCACATGCATTACAAAGGCCTAGGATAGTTTGTAAAGGAGTAATAAAATCCTCTTTTTTATTTATTTATTTATTTTTTTTTTTGCTCAACAACATTCTTCAATATCTAAGCATATGGCTTTCAAGCATTAAACCAAAGTAAGTATATTTATTTTTTACCTATCATTCCCTCCTCTAATATAAATTTAATAAAATCAAATAAAATTTATTTTTCTGTTACTATATTATTGGAAATGTCTTTCAAAAGATATTTAGAAATTAAAAATATAACTAAGCCTAATCGTTTTTGTACAAAGTGATGTTAACAAGTATTTAACCATTCTCTCACAATTTTAATATATGAAGCAAGGATCTGAATCCACTTATATATATACTATACAATAAGATAAGACTAATCTAATGCAATAAAATGCATAGTAATAAACGCATAACAATTTTAATTAGATTAAGTAAGGTTAATCTGTTTTGGGGAAATTTTATTTGGGCTCATTTTTTTTTCTTTTAAACAGTCACTTTTCAAAGAATAACCCTGATAAAAAAATGAAACATTAGAAATTATAATAAAGTTTGATTAACGCTGTCGGGACTAACGGTACTTAAGAGTACCGATCAATTTAAATTGACTATTTTGACATACAATTTGTTTTTAGTACCTGCATGCAGTTATGATATTATATCTATACATTTACTATTACCGATTCAATTATGTTTCAGCATTTAGTAAACTACCAAAAAGAAAATTTCCGCTTAAATCTCTTTGCTTTATTGGTGATTCTTTTATTTTAAGCATATATTTTATTCTTTAGATTTGAAATAGGTGCTCTTTTCCCAAATCAATAAGTTATGATAAAAAAAAGAAACACTGTAAAGTTGTTAAAACTATTTAAATCTGTTGTAATATACAGGGTGATCTTTTTTAAAGTGATAGTGTTTGGAGCGCCCTGTAGCGCGATATAATAGCCGAAATGGCACCAAACTTGGTATTTAGACTGATCAAGACATGGGAAAAAGGTTTCCGTAAAAAAATTTAGTTCCAAAAATCGCCGCTAGGGCATTTTTTGGCGCTTTGCAATGCATAAAATGTGAGAAAAGAAAAATACTAACACATACAATCGTACAGTTAAATTATTAATGTTTATTTACTACATTAACTTCCCCGGTGAGGAATTAGACCACCTTCAATGTGAGCACCGTTCTCAGAAATAACACCGTGCATTCTGTGCACAACGTTCTACACAGCCGTACGTAACATATCACGAGGAATATTCCGGACTGTCTTTGTTATGTTGTCCTTTAGAATAGACAAATTTGATACTCCACCATTATAAACTTGAGATTTCAAATAACCCCAGAGCCAAAAATCGCATGGCGTGAGGTTAGGGGAACAAGGCGGCCATGCAACTGGAAAACTCCGACTTATGACTCTAAAATCAGTGAAGGTTTGGCGCAACAGCTGCTTTACTTTATTACCAATGTGTGACGGAGCACCATCCTGCATAAAGATTGTCTGTTGGAGACGGTTTATTTGCTGAAGTTGTGGAATAACAAACGTTAGCAGCATTTCGTGGTACCTTTCTGCATTTATGATGCACGTTTCGGGTCCTGTCGAAGTGATGGTCTCAAAAAAGAATGGCCCAATTACGAATTCGGCTGTGAAACCACACCAAACAGTGACTTTTGGGGAATTTAATGGGATTTCATGCTCAGAAGCCCAAATTCGGCTATTTTGTGTGTTTACGGACATATTGAGATAAAAATGGCACTCACCTCCCCACCACCTTCACCACCACAGAATGTGCCATGGGAAAGCATCATCAATTTCTACCCTGGCAAGAAACGATAGAGCGAATGTCACTCGCTTATCATAATCACTTGGTTTCAGTTCGTGCAAGAGGCTGTTTTGTAGGGGTAAAATCCAATAACGCGCCGCAAAACTCTCCATACCGTGGAATAATTCATGTCCAATTGTCGAGCTACACCCCGGGCGCTGCTAGTACCAGCAATGGTTCCCTGCGATCCTTCGACAATTGCAGTTGCCACATCTTCTGATACTTGTTTACGTCCTCTCCCAGCACGAATGGTCAGTGACCCCGTTTCCTCGAACTTCTTAATCATTTTCTTAAGACCATTCAGCGATAAAGGCCCCTTTCGTAATTTTTTTCTGGTTCGAAATTCCCGAAGAGCTGCGGATGCATTGCATTGATTCATATAATACAGCTTCACCAGTAACGCACGTTCCGGTAATGTGAGAGGCATGTCCACTGGAGCTCGTTTACTTCAGCTGAGATTATTTGTGGGAGCTGTCTACGACTTGCTTTTATAGACCCTATTGCTGGCGCTGTCATCGCACAATATTTGCATTTTTCTTTGATACCCGTGTTTTATGCTAATTATCGTTATTGTAAGCTACAGCAGCGCCACAAAATGCCCTAGCGGCGATTTCTGGAACAAAATTTTTTTTCACGGTATCCTTTTTCCCATGTCTTGATTAGTCTAAATACCAAGTTTGGTGCCATTTTGGCTATTAGATCGCACTACAGGGCGCTCCAAACACTGTCACTTTAAAAAAGATCACCCTGTATTTTCCAAACGTCTTCAAAAATTCTTCCTTAGATTATTGTCATAGTAATAGTAAGCAAAATAACTATAATTTCACTAAATAACATACTTACTATACTAAACTTTCCATACTAAACTTTATGTACAGGTCTATTAAAACTAAAATTCACCTATTCAGAAGTTTGTATCAATAGTACTACGGTTTCAAACGAAATAAAATGTCACTAGTATCTGTAGTTAAACTGAAAATTAAAAGTTAATGAAAGACTAAGAGTGAGAGAATGCTAGACTGGATGTCGTTTGGATGGCTTAAATGGTAAAACATTTGGTGCGCTATACTAAGGGATCCGGGATCGATCCCCGGTCTGGACATTTTTTCACTCTATTGGCTCTACGCTGTTTAGTAAAGTGATAATTTACATCCTTTGTATTTCATCAATTTACAGCGTAATTTCAGCTGTGCTGAAAAATTAATTAATATTACAAGTTAAATTGTGAAAATTGAAAAAAGTTAGGGATCTGCGATACTGATAACAAAAGTTAAGTGTTAATTCGTCTTAATATCAGACGTGAATTATTAATTATTTTTAATCAGTAACTTTTTCATCGTCATCTCAAATAAATAAATAAATAAATAAATAAGTAAATGTGTATACATTTTTTTGGTATTTAGTTTTCTTCTTGTTAAATCTCTTCTTATAGTATACTAGATGACATGCCCGGCGTTGCCCGGCCCTGTGATAATAACCTTAAAAATACCTAAAATCAATGTTGAATGACTTTATATGTATAAATGAAAATCTATCGAAACGAACTGAAGGACAGTTGTTATAGTTATTGGCAATTTAATGTCGATTTAATTTCTGACGTTTTGATATATTAAACTTTCAATTCTGACCAAAAGTTCCTGAGGAAATCTGAATATTATAAAGCGCTCCCCCTCCTTTCCTTTTTTAAATTCAAAATAATATACAGTATTGGCCAATTTATTAGTCCCATTTGAAAAAAAAATCAAAAACATTATTTCTAAGATGATTGTATTAAAATTAAATAAAAATCATGCACTCGTGGCATCATAATTCACTTTTATATTTTAACAGAATAGTAAGGCTACTATAATTTGTGACTCGTGATATATAGCCAGTATACGTCAGGACACATGGCCGTTATCATTATCTTTTTACGCGTGAAGATTTTGCTATGGTACTCCATCGTGAAATTTGGTAATTTTTTAAATTCAATATTTCTAAAACGGCAAAATCATTAGATTTGAAATTTATATCAAGAAAAATACATTTTTTTTACCTTTCTAACGCAGTTTGTCTAACAATTTTCTGACAAATACTTTTCGAGCTATTAATTTTTTCAGTAACTTCAAATGTTTCATTTTCCGAGATTAATCTGTGGCAACGATTATCGAAAATCCCAGTCGTCAGCAACGCATAGCTTTTTATTAAAGAGGATACTATACTATATACTTGTAAGTTCAAAATTTATGAATGGAGCGTTCTATTAAAATTATTTAGACAAATTTCAACTTTTAGTTATTCTTTCCTACAGAAATGTAAACTTTCTAAAATGACTGACACGGCCTAAGGGTAGGATTGGCTTTATATATTATAGAGTTTTATGCACATATAGATCAGCTGTCAATCATAAGTAAGAGCCTGTAGATTTCCAACATTATAGATATTATGGCAATGATTACCGATCTTGAAGTGATTAGGCATCCATTAAGCAAATTAGTAACTTCAGAAATGATTTACTTCAAACAGGACCTGATTCCACCCCAGCCACGCATGTGCATAAAGCCTCCAACTTTTGTTGTTTGTCCAGTCATTCCCTTAAAACTGATTAGGAAAAAAGGATAAAAAAAACTTATATGCTATATGCTTGTGTATTCACTTATAACTTCAGTCTAAGGGTTTATTTACACCTGTGTTTTATTTTCAAAATCAGTTATGCACAAGAGTCTAAGCATTAAATTTTGTATTTTGAAATTAGTAATGTATGATAAAAGGAAATTCCTAATAGTGAAGATTAAAAATTTCTTACAATATTCTTCATTATAGCTATAAATATACTGTTATATATATATTTATTAAAAGAATTTTTGCTTCGCATGAGAGAAATACTTTGAGTAAAGTATCATTTTTTAGGTGAATTTAATGTATGCTTTTATATTTCATTGAGAATTGAACTTTTAAGTCGACCGTGTTTTAAAACTTGGATTCAAATCCAAGGAAAAGTTTCAATATATCACAAGACAAGAGATGCTGAGATTCGAGTTTACGTACAGCAGTAGTTGATGGTACAAAAGAATTCTGTGGCTCCTGAGTACTTTAAGTGGTAACACCACTCGGACGCCCTAAAATTTAAGGCTGTATATATAAGGGAATATTTTAAAAGAAACGCACAGTGTTCATAAAAATCTATTTACACTAAATTATTATGCATAAATTAAAGTAGAAAACTGTATTTTTAAACATTGGTATATTAAAAAATGGCTGCTTGAGAACTGACGACCTCGAAAAAAATCCCTGACGGCTCGGCCTACAGGCACAGGTAGATTTCGAAGACACAGACCGTGGGGCGCTTGTTTGATAGGAATTGTGGAAGAAATGACCATTTTGCAATGCTGCGGAACCGATGAACCGCCCACTTTGAAACCTAACTTGTTTGCAGGCGTTGCCGTTAGGGATTAAAAATTATTATTTTTTTTTTGCTATAAGGGTTGGTCCTATAAAAAATTTGTCAGTACAAAAGTTTTAGATAATATTAAGATGATTTATAATAAATTTAAGTGAATTTGACATCTTGTGAATTGACGAAGTTATGAATTTTTTCTTCTAAAACCCCCCTCCACCCCCTTGGGGCCATTTTTAATCATATCAAAAATATGTCATACTTAAATACTATGTTATACTATATATACTATGTATACTATGTTATACTATATTTTCTGCCCTTTTCCTAGAAGTAATAATAACTTTAAATGGATTCAATACGTATCATAATTCAGAAATTATGGCGTTTTTTCTGTTTTCACAAAAAGCCCCCCCCCCATTTCCCCTCCCTTGGTTTGATTTTGCTCATTAACGAACTTGACCGAGATTTTATGCCCCTTGATTTTATGTATCAGTTTGGAACAGATTTGTGTAAAATTATTGGAGTTATCGTGTCCATAAAAAAGTGACATATATATATATATATATATATATATATATATATATAATATAAAGTTTTGAACTGGGGGTGATTTTGGATTCTGGGAGTCATGATCGGCGTATATCTGCAAAAATTTTTCAAAAAATCCAACTTAGGGGAAAATGCAATAGGTAGTATTTCTTACGAAATCTAGCTAAAAGTGTAAAGCGGTGGACACGATAACTCATCGTAGGCTCAAATTAAAACGACGAGACAAAAAAAAAAGTTTTTTTACTGCAAAATCTAGGGAGATATGTAGCAGTTAAAACAAAATATGTATTTTTAGTGAAACGGCATCGATTCAAAGTAAAATGTAAATTTTGAACCAAAAATCTTAAAGTTACACAGAAAATATATTAATATTTTTAAAAAATCGTACGTATTTCTCTTTAAAAATATGTGAAGAATAAATTTCAAAAAGATCAAGATTATTGATTAAAAATGGGCGGATGTGTGTTCATCATTGGCGGATGTGTGTTCATCATTGGCGGATGTGTGTTCATCAATTTAAAAAAAACTTTCTGAAAAAAAAAAAAAGAACGTGCTCGGCTTTAAAAGAATATTTTGCAATTTGAGCAAGAATAAATTTCATCCAGTGTTACAATGTATTCTCAAATGTTGAATAATTGGATTTTTTAAATCTATCCTTTTGGTTATGGAAGAAATTGTTGCAGGTCTGTAGCAAATCCCCTATTCATAAAGGTATTGATCTAGTATTAGGCATACAAATTTGTGGAAATGTGGCAGCACAATATTGCATTTGATAATAGAAGTATCAGATGATAATGGCATGTAGCATTCTAGAAAAAAAGTACGATCTAGAAAAACTCAAATGACATTTAATATTACTTCCGAAAGAACGTGACGTGCATAAGCTGATATTAAAGGAAATGATATTGAACTACAACCCTCACTAGCTCATTGGAAATAAGAAAGGATAGAGAAGATTCTTAGAAAATATTAAGTTAACACTATTTCTATCGCTGTCAAATGACAACTTTTAAAATTTTGATTTAGGTTTATTTTACTTGTAAGATTTAAAGCTAATAAGTATAATATTGAGTATTCAATCTTTTAAAAATGATTTGTGACTGTTTTAATCTAAAAATTATAAATAAATTAACAATATCTAGATATCTCTAAAAGGTGTCATTTGATACAGATAGAAATAGTGTTAATTTCCTTTTTATTGTTTTGGCTGGCTTCATATTCTGCAATACTAGAGTAGTATTATTTGTTACATGTTTAAATAACCGATATCTTAAGTTATAAAGCAAAATAATTAGTAATTTGGAGAAGGGAAGTTACAGCGGATTATAATAGTACAGTAGAATATGTATTGTATTACATTATATAGAATGTTATGAGATGCATTTTTGAGAGATGAATTCTGAATCCATTTTTTATGCAAGTGATTATGATGGAATGCTTTTAGCATATAAAATAATAGCCATTGTTTGTGCTCATCTACGTGGATTAACATATTAGCGGTTGAAGAAGGACTTCACACGCATTCTCCACAGCTTGCAGCAAATTGTAACGTCAGTGGTGTAGCCAGGGTGGGGGTCCAGATGCTCTGGATACCACTAATATTGTAAAGTTTTCTTTGCCTTACCTGATCGAAGAACTTTATGCGATAATCAAGGAGAAGAAAACTTTACAATATTACTGGTATCCAGAGCATTTGGATCCCCTACCTGGCTACGCCACTGCGTAACATATTGCTTGCTTAGCTGCATAATATTCAGTTTCAAACTTTTACACAGTTTGAATGTTGTATACTTGTTTTTATCAATGATAACGAAAATAACAATAACATTAACAAACAAGTTCCAGAACATAAATTACTGCAATATACAAAAGAAAGGAAGGTTTTAAAAACTGTAGAATGAAAAAAGTGAGCTATAGGATTTGCGTGGACGACTTAGGGCTGCGCGTACACGCTTCTGGTAATTTTAGCGCAATATCTGTTGCCACTGAAGACATGCCTGAACTATTTTCATCTTTAACGCTACTTTTTCCTTTTAACTTGTTTTTGATAGCTACTCTGGTAGAAATTGATTTTCCTCCTGCACCTTTTCATATGTTAATCCACATAGACGAGCACTAATAATGGCTATTTTTTTTTGTTCCAGACAATTTATCAGATCACCTGAAATGAAAGTGGATTTAGAACCTATTTCTCAAAAACGTATAGAAACTTCAAAGACAAAAAGTGTATATGTATATTTTACTTATAGGGGGCAATTAAACTTGAAAATCTAAATACTACTAGAAACAGAATGTGTTCAATTATTGAAATTCGACCATGTTTGTAGTATTTTAATCTTCGAAAGAAATAGTTACGCTCTTCGTAACAAAATAGTTCCAGAACATAAATTACTTCAATATACAAAAGAAAGGGAGGGGCGTACAAAAATATTTGAATCAGAAGCTGAAAATTCTAGATTTCTTCAAAGCTAAGAAAATGTTACTTCATATAGAAGAGAAATGCAAGAGAACATAAATGATGCTTCTTCTGATTTAAGCACCATTTACTGTAAAAGAAGTTATCGATGTGTTCCAATGGAAATATTTACCCTTTATGCACAAAAATAACGTATTGGAAATATGATTGCAAAATTGAATACATTTGTAAAAAAAAAAATGCTGATCTTCTTTTACTTTACAGGATTGTATTTTAATAACCTCCATGAAATGTTAAAACATTCGATCGCTGAAAAATAACGATAAAATAGAATAAAAAGTAGGTGTTCTGTTTTTTGTGTTTTGTTTGATTTGTTTGGCTCATCAGCTTTTTATTCATCTAATTTCTATTTCCTATCATCCTGCCAGGTGCTCTTTTGTTATTTTCCGAGAGTGCCTTGTAAGACATTCTTCATTGTTTTAATTACTTAAACATAAATTTCATGAATTAAATGTGCTTAGACTTATAATTTTTTAATCATATTTTGTAGTTAATTTTTCCGGTTTTGTTTACTTAAATTGGTGAAATCTTATTTATTTTAATTAGGAGATTCGGAAAGTTTTGTCTTTTTAATAATTTATAGCAAGCATCCATATAAATAATAAAATGATTGAACACATTAAACAAATAATTTGCATTGTTACACATGATCCTTTTGCATCTTTCTAGCAGAATTACATTCTCTGTCGGTAGAATGGCATATTTTAATTGATCTATTCAGCTACCCATCCGTACGTAGTTGCAGGGATGCAGTTATTCACAGTTGCCCAATTCTGTTGCATTGCGGCATATATGAAAATTTGTCGTAGCCCAGTTCAATGAATATGTTTTGTGTTGTACTTTCCATTCTAGCTCCAACAACTATTAATTTGCATCGAAAGCAACATGATGTCAAGCATTATTATGAAGATTAATGTCTTTTGTGTTGATTAAAGGCAAGAGATGGTTGGTTTTGTATACATTAAGCATTCTTGCACCCAATTAGAAGTATGTTTTTATCATAAGCGATTCAATAGATAATCACCAGTAGCTCTGTTTTAAAACATACAGCATACAAACTTGGACTAATCAGGGTAGAGAACTGTTATATGTAATGTATGTATGTATAAATTTTAAGTCATGTATTGCGCAAGTAAAATTTAAGTCATGTATTGCGAAAGTTTTTTAATGGCACACTTTTCTATTGATTTTTGGATCATGGATAGCATGTATAATTATTAAAAAACAGCAAATTAATTAAAAAAATTGCTGCATTAAACAAGTAGATATTCTAGGCAAATATAACAAATGGTACCATAGTAAATTTTTGCCACATGCAATACTTTGGTAATAATCTAAAATCAGCAAATGTTTTATTCTTCAAATTATTCTTCATTTACAAATTTATTTATTATTTATTATTATAGTAGAAAAGAATACTTTTCGGAAAGTTTTCCGTAAAATTCTCAAAGTTTTTAATTAATGAAATGAAGTGAATGAATGTGATATAAACGTAATTTTTTATTTTGAATTCAAAACAAAGCGTGGCAATATTCATTGAAAACATATTTGGAATACACTTAAAAAATACTTTTTTGCATCCAAATATAAATAAATAAGTGAATTATTAAATAGTTAAAAACAAGCATAATTTCGAATTAAAATTAAATTCAAGGTTTATGTTTAAAATGAGAAATTTTATATTTTACAAGAGAATAAATTATGCAATAACGATGAACGAGGAAAACAGTTAAAAATTCGAAGGAATAAACCTCCTGGTTTTCTTTAGTTACTTTTGATTAGAAAGTTTTTCTTTCTTTGTAGTATAAAATATACAAAATGCATTAATTTAGAAAAAATGCTTTTTTCTTTCTCTTGTCACATGTTCATAAAACGTACTCTTTATACATATCATAACTATTTTGTTTTTCGAGATTGTTTTCTTCTAAATCAAATAAAATTAAATGATTTTTTTTTTCACTTTTTTAAAAACACAAATCAGGATTATTTTTTTACAAGTTTGTTTTCTTCTAAATCAAATAAATATTTAATTTCCGAATTAAATTATTGAGAAATAAAAAGTATGTTTGAAAAATATTAAATACAATATTACTGCTTATAATTATGAATTTATTGAACACAGAATTAAAAGTGAAGCATGTTTCGTTTATTAGTTTTTCTTTATTGGAAATAAAAACAATATTCATTATTTTGGTCACTAATAAAGTAATCAATATATGTTCTATGACATATAATCTAGAAGATCTTCCATTATTTTCCGAAATGTTTTAGATCGTTCATAAAAATCAAACAATATACATATTTTGTTAAAGTAAATAAAAAATAAAAAGATGAAAAGAAAGTAAAACTTTTGTAATATACACAGTAGATAAAAATGTCAAAACACATCATATTCCGAGAACACACCGGCTAATGTGTAATGTGTCCATTCCGCATATATAGCATATATACCGCATATATACCTAGCTATGTAGCTCATACAAGGAACTCTAATGTGACACGAACGTTCGTACAACGAACTCTTATATTGTTTATAAGGTTGTTGATGACAGCTTGTTGCAATAAATTACATATTCATCTAAAGACGCAGATCTTTATTCCTGGAGGATCCTGGGAGAAGGGTTGACATCATGCCACAACTTTTCCTATAGGAACCCAGACATACTCAATGGAATTAAGCAGTGACCCTGGAAACCAATCCCACGACGAATATCCTTTCCACAAAAAAATTCATTTACAAGTTACGCTCTGTGTGGTATATTATCGTCCATAAAAGGATGTCTGGATCAGCAGCTGTTTGTAAAAATCTCACATGATGATCAAAGACTGCATCCCTATACCACTATATGGTCCGTTTGTATGCGCGACCTACTTTATACACGGCCGATTCATGACTTTTAAAACGTCACACGGAGTGAATAATCTTTACACGGCAATTGGTACAAAGCGTCGCGCCCATCGTAATCTTTACACGGCAATTGGTACAAAGTGTCGCGCCCATCGTTTTGTGCAAATCGCCATGTAAAAATTATCCATTCCGTGTACCGTTTTAAAAGTCATGAACCGGCTGTGTTTAACGTAGGTCTCACTGTATGGCAGGGGATATCTAGACCAGTCCAGGCTTACCAGAATGTAAATTAATTTAGTAAAATCTTTTCCTTCTTATTATTTTTTAAATTCATAGGTCTTATTTCAGCACGGGCGGCATGAAAATTTATTGAAAATTACGTCATTAGAAAAATGTTTGAGCTTTATGAATGAAAGGGAATGTTTTCTTTAAAGCATGATGTCTTTATCACCAGTGGAAGTATTTCACCTTTGTAAAATTACTATCTAAGTTTTATTTATTTTTATATTACTATTTATTTGAACACACAATATTCTGTAAAGTGTTCGGAAAGTTGAATGAAATAACTTCAGATTTTTTTTTTAATTCGAAAATTCAAAGGCTACTAATGTGTGATATTAGTTTCGAGGGGGAGGAGGAGGGGGGAGGACAGAGCTGATTACGACCGTAGGCATACTTGAACTACTTTTTTCGAAAAGTAGCCTTATTTAATTCTAAAATTCTGCGATTAAATAAGATTTAATGCTGAAAAATACTTTTCGAAAACAGTGGTGTAAGTTTGCATACGCGATAATCGGACCCTGCTTTGATACTCAAGTTTTTCTCTTTTTTTTTTTGAAAGAAAATATTTATCAGTTCTGCATTTGATATTTGTCATATTTTAAAAATCTCAAAAACGATAAGGTCAAAATTTTATTTACCGCCCACCTCCCTCTAAATTTTTTCACTGTGGACTCATGTGGATATGGAATATGCCTAAATCTGGTTCTTATTATTATTATTATTATTATTATTATTATTATTTGTAATCTGTATTGATAAATTATATGAATGTTTAGTTTCCACTAAATAAAAAAACTCTTCATTTTCTCAGTATTTTATCGTTTGTAAAATAGCCAATAAATATCTTCAATTTGTCAAACTATTGTTTTTTCAATCCATAAAATAGCTAAGGCATTGTTGTTATATCATACATGCAAATTTCGCATCGGTGACATTTTGCCTACCATTATTTCCCTCCTGATAAACTCCTACAACATTTTCAATAGTTTCTACAACATTGTCAATGTTCCAGGAAGATTATTGTTTGAAAACAGTGGTAGCCAATAAAGTGATTGCTGAGAATCATGTAAATAAGTTTTATTTACTTTAATTTTTTAAAATCTTGAACTGTCGTCTACGGCAAAGTTAAAAAAAGAAGAAAAATAAGGCATGCTGAAACTGTGTTGGAGAAGTTACTTGGGGCTGTGGCATGGATGAATTAAAATTAAAACTTAGCGAATAGAACTAATTTATTTTAACTATGAGTATAAAAACATGTTTTAAATCGAAGTAGTTGAGGTTAAAAACAAGATAAAATATTATAGCAATATGCTGATTGTGACAGTTCTGATTCATCCTTAATATCTGATTAATATTTTTTTTAAATGCAAATATTTTTACATATATATATATATATTTTTCTAATTTTGTACCTCTAGGATTTGTACGCCTAGAGCAGTTTGTTTCACCTGCTCCTCGGTAGCAATGCCCCTGGCTGGAGTTCAGGAAAGCCTCGAACAAAGTCCGACGAAATCTCAACGCCATTTATATGTGCAAGTGGGAATTAAGAGATCGTCGTGTCGAAACATTATCAAAAAGAACCTGCATCTGTATCCTTACAAATTCTGAGTGAAGTGGAATCAGGACTTCTGGAACCTAAGTTTTTCATTTCTTCAGATGAGGCCTGGCTCAGCCTGTCAGGGTATGTGAACTCACAGAACTTGCGTCATTATGCATCAGAAAATTCCCATCAGTACTTTGAAGAGCCATTGCATTGTCTCAAGATTGGTGTTTGATGCGCATTATCTGGTTTCCGCATCACAACACGTTTCTTTTACGAAACTGTTAATGCTTACCGGTATGTCCATAATATGTTTAATCCATTCGTGAATCAACTCACAGAAGATGAAAGACTGTATGGATATTTTCAGAAAGACGGAGCAACAGTACACACTGCCTTGACAACATTCTCATGAGTGCATGAGGTGTTCGGTGGGGAAAGGATAATCAGCAGAGGCAGTGCAATCTCTTGGCCCCTCGATTGCCTTATCTCTCTCTCTGTGATTTTTACCTGTGGGGAAAATTGAATGGGTCAGGTCTACTCAAATAATCTTCACACATTGGAAGAGCTACAACAAAACATTGAAAACGCTATTTCAGCTATCCGTCTTGCAGAACTTCTTCGCGTGTCTCACAGTTTGATAAATCGAGCACAGCGCTGCATCGACGACGACGGTGGTCATTTCAAGCATTTTCTTTAATGGGTATTTCTCCATTTCATTAACAAGTGTCATTCTTATAAATATTTTCCGGGCCCGTGTTTTTTCCCACGCTGTATAAGATTGATGATATTCGAGTTACGACGCTGTTGTATTTAATGAGCGATATGTAATATATCTCTGCTTCTGCCTTAATTTCAAAATGTTATAGAACACATTTTCTTCAAAACGTGAGCAAAATACGGAATAGAACTACGCGCAATTTCTTCACTCGAGAAATATTTAATATTTGAAATTATTAAACCGCTGGAAATTAGTTACAACAGCAACAGAAGAACTAATGTGCTATGGCCATCACAATTTTTTTTATAAATTGTTTTAATATATTCAATTAAATAGCGCCGTTACACATCAACAATTTTGAAGTATTGTTAATTTTTTTAAATTTAATTCGGAGTTACAATGATAAGCGAATAAAGAAAGGCACAAAGGTTCAACGAAAGTTACAGTTCGTTTTCAGGAACGTTAACAGTTTTCTGTTGTTGTATATTTGGTCTTTAAACTGACTTTTTAAAGACAAATGTTCATTATTTAAAATAACTGGTATTTTAAATTTTGAAGTTAAACTATTTCACCTAAGAATAGATATTTTTCAGATTTTTCTCGAGAGAAATACTTTTGCTTTATTATAATTAGAAGCGATTATGTGAGCGTTATTCTGTGAATAAATTCTTGCATTACTATGGATCTATTTACTATTTAAAATTTAGAGAAACTAGTATGCTCCAAACCTAATTAGAGCAAATTTATGTCAAAGTCTTATGGATTATGAAGTTTGATGAAATTGCATGCTTTTGTTCTTGAGATAGAACGTCCATAAAAATTGTGTCACATACATACAGATCTATCCAAAAATAGTCAAATTATCATTAGGACATCCGAAAAGTGAAAGACCATAAAAAACGTGGGACGAAAATTTTATCAAGTAACATTTATCTAAAATACGAAAAAAATAAAATTTGTTTAATTTTTCAAAGATGTTGGAGATAGTTGTTTTCAAAAAGAAATTTCTTTTGTTGAAAAAACTTTATTTATTAAAAGAAAAAAATATTCAAAAACTGTGTCGAAAAGTTTACTCAGGTGAAAACACTTCTCTGTTATCTAAAATGCTGATTCAAGAGGATATAAGTACATGAAAATCCCACACTTCCAAGAACTATCAAAACAGAAAATATAAAACATTTTTTTAAGTATACAGCATGCTGCGAATTCAGTTTCGGTTTATCTTCGGTGACGTTTCTCAACAGCACTTTCTAAATTATCATAAAAATCTAAAAATATGAATACAGTAGTTACTTCGCAGAAATATAAATTTATTTCCCTTTTTGAAATATATTTATTTATTTCACGCAAGGCTGAATAAAAGGAGGAGTGGAACAGTTTCATTATAAACAAAAGCAAATCTGTTGCTGTATCACATATATTATTGAAGAAATGGAGTTGCAATGTGACTAACTGGGGAAAAAATAGTAAAAATAATTTCTTAACATTCTTAGGAGTTCACTGCCAAAGAGGGACTGTTCAGACGAGGTGTCTGTAATGCATAGATGCCCTTCCCGATTCTCAAGAGTTCCACTTTCGATAGCAACATAATGACTTGGCACTTATATGGCTCTCTTCGTTATATGACGATTTTCTTGCGTTTGTGATCATGCTTAATGAAAAATGATGTAAAACGTCCATCTGATATGAGACGTTAATTAACATAAAATTACCAGCGTGCCGTACTACTTTTATGGGTACATTTCTAATTTTAAACATTAAATTTACTATACCTTTTATTTAATTGAAAAAAAATACCGTGATTAAATTTTAGCGTTAAATACCAGACAAATGTTAAAAAAGTGATATTTTTTAAAATTAGTCTGAAATTAATGAATTATAACTACAAACATGTTTTTTATCAGTTTTTTCATTCATAGAAAAGTACATAAAAATATTGTTTTGTAAATCAGGACGTGTATTTTTAAACAAAAACAAAAAAAAAAAAAAAAAAAAAAAAACTCCTTCAAAATACACTTTATATGCTTCAGTTTTCTGTAAAAATATACACAGCTTATTTGTAAAGCTCTCACCTACCCTTAAAAATCCATCATAATAATCGCTTGCTACATTTTGTGACGATTCTCCTGGAGGTGAAATAAGAATGAATATAAAGAATTGCAAAAGGGCGTTTACGAAAACAATTAACCTTCATGTGATATATGCACTAAAAACAAATATGTAGCTTATCATCTATACCATAAAGGGTTAAAATAGTGATGGGCGATTGCTGCTAACTCAACCTTCGAGAGCAATCGTCATCCTAGAAAACAGCAATTAAGATAGTCACCAATTTATTCCCATATTCAACAATCGAGATTTTTTACTATCGATTGTCTCACCGAGACGATAAAAAAAGCAATTACAAAATTTAGCGATTATCCTGATAGGAAATGTTATCATAATGTCAGGCGATTGCAGAAGGTGCGAACTGAAAGAAACGACATTTTCGTGCTACAAACACTGAAAAATTAAAACGAATGTTACATTGTTTAAAAAGATAAATTTCGTTTTCTGAAAAAACTTTTGCTGTTAAAAGATCTTTATAAAATGATATGACAAGTTCACTCAGATGAAAACATTTATCTGTTATCAATATTTTCTCTGTTACGCTGATTCAAACCGGAAAAAAGTACATGAAAATACCACACCTCCGAGAACGATCTACACATAAAATGTAAAATAACATCTTTCTTAAATAAATACATTATGCTGAGAAATCAGTTTCAGTTTATCTTCGGGAACTTTTCTCAACAACACTTTGCAAAATATCATAAAAATCTTGAATTATGAATATAATAATTATTTTGCGGAAAAATGAACTTATTTCACTTTTGAAATACAGTAGCGCTCAAAAGTTTATCACCTATGAGTTTTGTGCATATAACTTTTAAAAGAATTGTTGAATCGAACAAAATTCTTCACACCAAGTTAATATATAAAACAAATTATGGGATACAATGCAAATTTCAAGTTAAAATGTGTTTTTACGAGTTTTTACACGTTGGTTTCTTCAGGGATGTATATACGATAGTATAGCCACCATATATCTTCTGATACCCTCCGTGATATACTCCGTATACCCTCCGTAGTAATAGCGTATACTCTCTGATATCGTATATATTTGCCTATAGCTTATTCTGATTTGTTTACGATTACTCCACTGGTTTTCATGTATTAGGCTTCCATAATTTTTATCCATAATTTTTTGTTTGTTGTTTTTTACATAATTTCTTTTGTTTGTAGAATATAGCAAGTTTTTAGGTAACCCTTCACTCGAATGGTGTTAAATATCTGAAATTATAAAATCGCTGGAAGTTAGTTGCAGCAGCAACAAAAGAAAAAAATTACATAAAAGAAAGAAGAAAAAATAGTAATGCAGAGACATTTATCCAAAATACTGAAAAATTAAATTAAAGTTAGGTTATTTAGAAAAAATAATCTTTCGTTGACAAAACTTTATTTCTTAAAAATAGGAGATACAAAAAGTGCCTGAAAAAGTTTACTCAGGTGAAAACTTTTCTGTTATATAAAGTGGTGATACAAGAGGAAAGACGCATATGAAAATCCCGCAGTTCCGAGAACAATCAACATAGAAAATATAAAATAACATTTTTCTTGAGCACACAACATACTGCGAATTCAGTTTCAATTTATCTTCAGGAATTTTTTCTGAACAGAACTTTCTAAACTATCATAAAAGTCTAAAATTGTGAATATAATAACTCCTTCGCTGAAAGATGAACTTATTTCAGCTTTCGAAATATGTTTTTTTTTTCTTTCCCGCAGAGTGGAATACAAAAAAGAAAAAAAACATTTTTTAAGCTATTAGATGTAGCAAAGAAATTAAAGTTAAAAATATTTACAATATGATTAACTGAGAAAAAAAATGAGAAAATAATTTTTTAATGCCCCAGGAATTGTATTTTCGAAAGAAATAATTTTACGATTGCACATCTTTATCGTCTCGACGAAACGTATTTGCACAGTTACAAAAAAATAAAAATAAAAATAAAAATAAAATAGAAAAAATAAAAAATAAAAAAAGCACATTGTATTTTCTTCAACTCAAAAATTACACGAAAACTCCGCCCACTTCCCCCATATATATATTTTTTAATTTTTTTTTTTTTAATCTTGCGCGCTACTTGCGGCTATTTCATATTCCACCATTATTAGTCTAAATTATGTTCTTTAGTGTCTGGTGTCTTTATGACAAAAAGTATAACTTATCATTTGGGAAACCCGATTTTTTCCGACTAAATTTATGAGTTTCCATTCAGACCGTAATTTTCAATTTGTGTCAAAACTGTACGTGATGAAAAATTTTAAGAATTTTACTCGAAATGAGCATAAAGTACATAAAGAACTCCCTTTACTTTAAAAAGAAAAAAACAATATATTTTGGACCTGTGTTTATTCCACTATTCCTAATGTAAAAGCAAATATTGCTCGGGTGTTCTTATGGTACATTAAAGTAACACTTCTAAAAACCCTTTTAAAAAAAGTAAAAGGACTTTAACTTTTAATTTAACAAATAATATTATTTCTTAGACTTAAAAAATAAGAAAAAATATATACAATAGCGTTACTCATAACTGTTGCGATTTTTCACAGCTGAAACTTAATATCGCACATCACACAAAAAGATTAAAGCTAGAATGAGATGCATAGGTGGAAAAATATCCTTTTAAAACATTTTTGTGCTTTGTTAGAACTACTAATGGTATGATGATCCATTGATTCTGCAGCATAATGTTAGAATTAAATAATAAAATATTTTTTAATAATATAATAAGATTTTATTAAAGTTCCGTCGGATGATAAACAGTTAAAGAAAATATAATAAGGTGGAATGTCTAAGGTAATTTTCAGTTTATCAGATACTAAAAAGTATTTTCAGATATTTAGTAAATTCAATATGAGATTGTAGAGTAATACCCCCTTTTTAACACTTTCCAAGATGGTTGAAAAGTGTTTATGAATTCAGTTTGTCTGTCTGTCTGCCGTCTGTCTGTCCGTACTCTAACTCGCGTAAATATAGTCGGACTGTCATTCAATTGATATATGTTATTGAGGTTTACTGTGACAGTGGCATGTTTGGTATTGAAAATAAAGTGTGTAGCACTTATAGTTTTTTTTAATGGGACACTCAAAAGAATTCCGTTACATTATGGGGGAAAATTATTTGCTGTTTATTTTAATGATGTTTCACAATTTCAAACATATTGAATTATATATATATCGCTGATATGTACTAGAAGATGCATACTATGGAATATGGTGTGCATAGAACTTATAGTTCCTGTACAGAGACGCTCAAAAGAATTCCGTTACATTACGGTCTATGGAGAAAAATCGTTTGAGGTTTATTTTAAGTATATTTGACTATTTCAAACATATTGAAATTGATATATTTCACTAAGGTGCATTACAAGAGGCTTACTACAGAATATTGTGTGTCCATCATTCATCATTCATTTACAGGGACACACTGAAGAATTCGCTACTGTCTGTTAACTATAATTATTGGAAGTGCATTTTCAGTTGCTGAACGCGTTTTAAAATTTAACTCGTTTGTTGTTTGTTGTCTATTACTTAGTGTGTATAAATTATATAGATCATTTACAGGGTAGTACAAAAGTTCTCGAGTATATTTCCCTTTATAGACAGAAATTCCAAAAGGAAAATTTTAAACTGTGTTACGCGTTTCCTAACTGAATTAAATTCCAGCATTCTGTGTAGTATATATATAGAAATCTATAGATCATATATAAGGTTCACAAAAACGTTCGGATATCGTTCCGAATATTGTTGGAAATTCCTGAAATTGGGTTTGTTATGCGTTTAAATATGTTATTCGTTTTCCAAATTCTTTACTTAGATATCATCTTTACTTTATTAAACGGTAAAGACCTGTAAAATTATATTGTACGTGTTGGAAAGTGTTACATATGCTTGAAGCATGATTTTTCGTTCTTGTTAATTATGAATTTCATCCATCACAGCTTATTCAAGAAACGAGAAATTGGTTTTAAATGAAATACGCGATTTATAACATGATTACAATGCAAATAATAAAAACAAATTGTAAAGAATATAAAAGAATATTAATGGATTTTGTATATTTTATTTATTATGTGCTAAAAATATGCTTGTGATAAAATATATCATATTCATGAAACAATTTTTATAACCTTCCCATCTTGAAAAAGACAACGTTTTTAAATGGAATTCAATTGAAAATGTACATTTTCGTTTAGAAACCAAGTTTTTGTACGTTTGTTTTAAATGACGTGATTTACATTGGCTTTTCGCGAATAGGCCCAAAGGGCTATTAAGTATTCCCTTGGCATACACAATGCACTACAAAGGGTCATGGCGGTATGCTTCTAACAACGAAAATGACGTTATCACTAATATAAAAGTGGCATTTTCTTTCACAAAATTCTTACACTTCGGTACAATTAGTTAAGTTGAAATAATTTTCAAAATTTTTTTTATTCCTCTGGTGCTATGTTTAAAATCGTAAAACCTAAATTTATATTGTGAAAATAAAAAGCTAGTGAAAAGTTATGTAATTTTGGCGTGATTGTAGTAATTTTTGTCCATTTTATGAATGAAAATGTATATTTATAGCATAATTTTCCATTGGTGAAAGCGTTGTGCCGTTTTGTGTTTAAGGCTTTTGATTTCAGAAAGGAAAAAATGCTTCAAGCGTGTGGAAATGACATAATATTTAAAATGAAGCGAGCATTTTCGTTGATAAAACTATTTATATCTAACGAATGCATCTAAATGGCAAACATTTTGAACTTATTATTCTGCCGGTAATAAAATTAGAACGTCAAGGTACTCATGAAGTGCAAAAATAAAATAATTCAGTATGCAGAGTTCTTGCTTTAAACATAAGAGTAATTTTTTCTTGAAATATATTTTTTAATATCAGACTGCGCAATAAAATATACGAGGGTAAAAAATATTAAAAAGCTTCAGCGTGTGAAAATGACATAATATTTAAAATTAAGCGAGCATTTTCGTTGATAAAATTATTTATATCTAACGAATGCATCTAAATGACAAACATTTTGAACTTATTATTCTGCCGGTAACAAAATTAGGACGTCAAGGTACTCATGAAGTGCAAAAATAAAATAATTCAGTATGCAGAGTTCTTGCTTTAAACATAACGTTAATTTTTTCTTGAAATATATTTTTTAATATCAGACTGCGCAATAAAATATACGAGGGTAAAAAATATTAAAAAGCTTCAACGTGTGAAAATGACATAATATTTAAAATGAAGCGAGCATTTTCGTTGATAAAGCTATTTGTATCTAACGAATGCATATAAATGACAAACATTTTGAACTTATTATTCGGCCGGTACTAAAATTAGGACGTCAAGGTACTCATGAAGTGCGAAAATAAAATAATTCGGTATGCAGAGTTTTTGCTTTAACCATAACGTTAATTTTTACTTGAAATATATTTATTAATATCAGACTGCGCAATAAAATATACGTGGATAAAAAATATTAAAATAACGTATGAAATGTTTGCGCCGATGAAAATGACGTTATGTTACGCTTGAAAATTTTTTTCATTAATAAAACTAAAAACAAATTAATAAGATTGTGCCAAAATGACGTAATTTACGCCTATTTCGTAGCTAAAAATATCAGAATTAGAACTTTAATTGGTTACTTTATCTTGATTATAAATCACGCAGTACTTTACTTTTAAAAAGAATGCTATAGATTAAATAAATTAAGTTTTATTTTTAAATATTGTGAAGAATTAAAATTTTATAGAAATATCATTATAGTAAACATAGTTTAAAACAATAATGAGTTTTGGAGTTAGACTAGTCAGTGTAAAACTGTTTTTTTTTAAAATTAAGCTTATTTAGTTCCTTATTAATTTTTTTATTCAGTCTAATTTCGATGAGTGCTATCTCGTAATATTTAAAGATTAATGGAAATTCTAATCGTAAATCTCATCTGTTGAAAATATTACAATAATAACAATTATCAATCAACAGCAAAATGATTAAAGACTTTTAAAATTTTTATGAAAAATTCCTCGCTAAGGAAGATAAAGATACATCTGTACGTTTGTAATGATTCGTAATTTCCGCTTATTTCGTAGCTAAAAATATCAGAATTAGACCTTTAATTGGTTACTTTATCTTGATTACAAATCACGCAGGACTTAATTTTTTTTTTAATCTATAGATTAAATAAATCAAATTTTATTTTTAAATATTGTGAACAAATAAAATTAATTGAAATAGCATTATAGTAAATATAGTTTAAAACAATAATGAGTTTTGAAGTTAGACTAGCCATTGTAAAACTGTTTTTTTTTAAATTTATTAAACTTATTTATTTCCTTATTAATTTTCTTATCCAATCGAATTTCGATGGGTGCTATCTCCTATTATTTAAAGATTAATGGAAAATCGAATCGTAAATCTCATCTGTTGAAAATATTACAATAATAACAATTATCAATCAACAACAAATTGCTTAAAGACTTTTAAAAATGTTATGAAAAATTCCTCGCTAAAGAAGATAAGGAAACATCTGTACGTTTGTAATGATAAAACAGTTGAATTGCAAGATTCACTACAATAGGATAAACAGTATTTCTTTTTCTTCTAAATATTTCTTCGACTTTTTAAAAGTGAAATTTACATAACTACATCAATATTCTGAATATAAAACTCGGGAAAATCTTTTGGTAGTTTTTAAAACATTGAAAATGCAGTTCACATTTTGTCCGAAAAGAAAAGATTATTGAATATTCTCACGAGCTTTTTATGACATAAATCACTAAACTGTTTATCTTTCAAAATACTGTACATGAAGTAGAATATTCGATAACATTTTCTGTAAGATTTTGTAACTCGTTTCTGCATTAATTATCCACGTATGTTGTAAAAAAAATCAGCATAACGAAGAACAAATAATATGAAATAATTTAGAATAAATGTTTTAGGAGATTTTATTATAAATCGTTATTTTATTTAAAAATAAAATTAAGAGAAAAAGAGGGATTTTATTAAGCATACATGTATTTTGGGCCTATAGCTTAAATACTTATGCCCACATTATTATATTTTTAAGAAAAAGTTTATAACTGCAAAGTGTTATACATACTTACTTAACCGATGATATAGAGTTAGACAATTTGTATAACAAATTGCTACTTTTTTATGAATAACATAAAAAAGGGGGATGACAGCCTTTATTGTTTTATATCACATTCAGAAAAATAAATTAATTGAAGTATTTCCAAATATCTTCCTTTGTTAAAGAATTCTTTTAACTTTTTCAATAATGATTGCTAGTAGTGAACGCTTATTTTATAAATTATAAATTATAAAAAACATTACTTAAGATCTTCAAGAGTGCTTATCCAATTTAACAATACTGGCAATTCAATATGCAATTGCTTGTAATATTGATTATGATGACGTAATTAATAATTTTGTAAAAGAAAATGCAAGGCGTGATAGATTTTTTAAATTTTGCATAATTCTTGATATCTTGTATTCTTGTAAATATTGCTAAGAATTGATTGCATTTATGCATATTTTATTTAAGACGAGAGTTTGAAAAGATGTAATTGTATTTTTCATTTAACTTTATTAAATATTTGCTATATAAATTCAAATCGGAAATCAAATTCTTGTGTAAGGGGAAATCCTGAAAATATTACACAGCTCTTTCACTTGGGCCTCAATTTTTTTGGCCCTCAGATTCTAATATTTCTAAACAGCATTCTAACAGATAATTAATATCAGCCCAGTAAGTAAGACATTTTCAGAAGGTCGTTTATTACGCCTTAAAACAGATAAATGCTGAATATATTAAGTTTTTTGTGCTGTTCTTTACCCTGTTTTTAACGCTGCATTTATTTAAATTAGCATAAATGTTTTTGTACACTTGTCTCAAAAAGTTAAGGTACAAACAATAAGGAGTTTTTTAAAACGAATTTACATAAAATTGTGAAATCGGGTACATAAGTCTTCATTATATGAGACACTATAGAGCAATATAACAAAATGGAAATATATTAAACTTTTGTAATATGCACAATAGATAAAATGTAGTCACATAAAGATGCATCATATCATCAGAACAGACAGGCTAATATGTAATGTCGACACAACGCACAGCTATATAGGTCGTTAGTACAACAAGCACACACATCTTATACGATGCAGAGACATCTAAAGGCGGTAGCCATAAACCTCCGACGATTCACGAACTGCATGTAAAAATCTTTTTAAAAAATAGAAAGAAAAAACACAAATCATAGTAGATTTATAATGGCAATTTTCTGAGAGGGGAAGGAGAGATTTCTCAAAACATTCTGAAGGGGATAGAGTCAGAAATCTTAATCGTGGCTATAATAATAGTCAAAATAATAACATGCAAAAATTATTAATTTTAAAGACAGTACCATTTAAAATGGATTTTTCATTCTAAAGGGCTCCAAGAAAGGGCTCCAAGGGTGCCGCACTGGATACCCCTGATATATACAGTATCTTTTGCATATGTTGTTTAAGCTATTTTGCTCAAAATGTATGCATACTATACAGTTATTCAATATTTATTAAGAGTATTGACGGATTCGTTATTTACAATCCCACATAAAGCCTTCATACTGTTAAATGAGGCTGTTAATGACAGATTGTGACAACAAATACCACTCATCTAAAATCGCGAATTTTCAGACCTGCAGAGTCGTGGGATGAGGCTGACACCGTTCCACTTTTTTTCTTAGAGCATCATAAACATGCTCAATGTGATTAAGGTCCATCGACATGGCGCGCCAATGTATAGAACGAATATCACCCATTTTAAGAAAATCATGGAAACGTTGTAAACTATATGACCTCGTATTATCGTCTATAAAATGAAATATGGACTAGCAGCTACGCGGGAAAGTCTCACATGAGGATCAAAGACCGCATCCCGCTACCACCGTGTGGTACAGTACAAGCATTTAAGTCGTGCAGTGGTGTTCATATGTGCAACATAATAACGCTCCAAAATAGGATTCCGCGGTAATCAAAATGGTCAATTTCCGTATGTATGTGGAAAGATAACAAGCATATCTCGCTTTCTCCTGTAAAAAAATAAAAATATTTAAAAATATATTTTCTGTAAACAATCGCTATATGTCTGTTTATATTGACTACAGGTAATCACTCGGTATATGATGAGTATCGCCAAATTACCATTTAAATCGGCATTTTTGCTCAGGCAATAGAACTGAGTTTCAGAATATCGCGGGATAGTCTGTATTATAAAAGCGAATTCAGAATCAAATAGAATTTTTATACATTTTTTTTTCTTGTGCTGATCAGAGTTCTAGAGTTGTGAGACCTCCAATTTCTTGGAGGCGAACCTCCTTTCAAAAGTTGTCTTATTCTGGATTTATTCGGATCTAACGTAAACTAAATTATAAGACTATAAAAATTCTTGATGCAATCATTTATAAATTCTTTTTCTCTGCCCTTTATGCAATTAATAAAGAAATCTTACAGTGGAAAAAATGTAGATTTATTCACCAATTTATTACTCTTGAGTCTAAGTTATAAAGAATCAGTTTCTACATATTATGTCACGTGAATTTAAGTTCATTCTATAAAAATCAAAAATGAATGTGAGAAATGATCACTAAAGTGTCAACTTTAATTTGTAAAAGAAAGAAAAAAAGAAAACCTCCCTAAAAAAAAAGAAAAAAGAAAAAAGATGTGAGGATAATCCTTGCGATTCTACGGTCATAAGCTCCAAAATAAAATCTCTTTTAAAGGTCTTACAGCCGTATTGTTGTGCAACGAAGTGAAAGTTTTTACTTTGTGTTAGAATATTAAATCAAACTTTTGTTTTACGAAACTTTTCAAAACGGGGCAATATATATTTATATTCCATCTCTTAAGAAATACGGTATCATCCTCTTGGGATATGATCTCAGTATAAGAAGTTATAACCAAGAAGCTATAGCTATTGGGAATCAAACTTAGATAGTTTGTATATTTAACTGCTATAAAGGAAAATAAAATTGGTAAGAGAATTCGCTTCCACACACAAAAGAAAATTATATAGTTTTCTAATCTCTCGTTATTCAACAACTTATTGCTAATGTTTTATGTATACGTATAGAAAATCCAACTTTAAGTGGCACACTGGTAACTTTTCTTTTTCGTTTTCTTTCTGTTAAATATATATATATATGCTCTGTTTTTCTTTGTTCTACAGTAGTTTTTCCGTTACATAGTTTCGTTCTACAACAGTTGTGTAATACAGATGAAGAAAGGAATAAGTAGTGAAATAATTACTCATATATACATCAAATTTAATAATGAAATAATTCGGCACAATGACGAAGTGCATTATTGTATTGGAAAATGAGATTTTCATCCAAAATGACATCTTGTGTTTTTTAAGTAAAACATAGAAGCAGTCTCACTTCAAACTTAACTTGAATGTTCGCTCATAATTTTAAAAATAATGAAAATAATGTAAGAAAAGTTTCAATGGATTTACCTTATTTTGTTTGCAAAATGTTACACTGAGAAAAATGATGGAAATTCCCACTAATTATATCAGAAACACCGTACATGCTATTAGCCCCATTACAAAATATAGACCTTCATGTTCAGTGTATTTCGGAGACGGATAGTAACCACTTCCGCAGTGCTTGTTACGATTTTGTCACGTTTCGTACAAAACAAGGAAATTATGATTAAAATCTTATTTTAGTTTTTACCATTTCTCAGGCATTAGTATGTAGTTTTTCAAGAGTAGTAGTACTATACGTGTGTCCTTTTTTTTTCTTTTTAATAGCATTCTTATTGTTAATTACCATTACACTTCTTTATAACGAATTTATTTATATTGTCAATAACATACATATATTAAAAGTTACCATTAAAAACATAGTCAGTTATCCATTTTAAAAACATATATGATTAAGTTCGATGTTTTATAAAAAGTATAATCCATACCCAGCTCTTCCGCATACATTTTCTTTAACTTTTGTTTCACTACTTTCATTTCACGTTTTATAAAAGTAGTGAAACAAAAGTTAAAGAAGATATATGCGGAAGAGCTAGGTATGGATTATACTTTTTATAAAACATCGAACTTAACCCTATATGTTTTTAAGATGAATAACCATGACTTGTGCGTTAGTTAGTGTCTGACGATGTGACTATGTTTTTAATGGTAACTTTTAATATATGCATGTTATTGACAATATAAATAAATTCATTTAAAAGTGTAATAGTAATTAACAATAACAGTGCTATTAAAAAAAAAGAAGAAAAAAAAAGAGAGAGAGAGAGAGAGAGACGTATACTACTGCTGCTCTTGAAAAAATACATACCAATGCCTGAGAAATGGTAAAAACTAAAATAAGATTTTAAGTATATATGTACGGGCATTATAAAAATAGGATGTTCTGTTTTTGGACTGTTTGAACAAGGAAATTGTGTTTAAATGTTTGTTACACTGTCTTTCTTATTGTTAAAGTTATAAAAAAAAATTCATAATGGTTTATGAAGTGGGTTCAGCTTAGAATGACACTTTTTGTATTTTTGACATAAACCTGTCTCTGCGAGCGTCTAGTACACTTCTTTTAGTTTTTGATAACCACAATTTTCAAAAGTATTTTTTGCCTTTTTAAATCGCTTATATTCTTTGATTAGATAAAGTGAAAATTACTGCTCCGAAAACTGGTATTTAAATTCAAGGATTTTGTGCAATTATGCAGCATGTGTTGCTCGTAGTGAAGGGGTTAATTAATGGAATGCATCCTCGGATTCCATAGTAATATTTGTTTGTCTGGCATTGTATTATCACCCCTCTCAATTTCTCGGCAAATTAAAAGAACACACTCTACGAAATATATATATATATATATATATATATATATATATATATATATATATATATATATATATAACCATTAATGAAACATTACGATAACACCAACTGAAACATGAAATTATGATTTAGGAAGTAATAATTTATTGACAACGAAATTGTAACCCCAGCACAATGAATATAGATATTAGTTACTAATATAAAAGAAGTAGAAATTAAATTAAAAATTGAATAAAATAGAATTAATGAAATTTGTGGAATTTATACAGAATATATATACACAAACACACACACACACACACACACACACACACACACATATATATATATATATATGTATGTGTGTGTGTGTGTGTGTGTGTGTGTGTGTTCAAACACTAGTTTGAAAAAATAAGAGTAGTGTTAAAAGCCATCACGATGAGTGATTTGTTGTCGAAATGTAACTTATTCAATCTAAAATACAGGGTGTCTCACTCCAAGCCGATTGTAATTTTAATAATAACGAAGATTTTTTGCCAAGATTTCAAGTGTCTAACTTTGCTTTGTGCAAAATATGGTGAGATCATGGGAAGTTCTAAATGTACTATATATTGCAATTAAATTCGTGACACTTATGTAGTGTGAGCTAAATTCTGAATTATGGAGAGTTCAATTCACTGTTTTTCGAAAATGAATAGTCCATTTACCGCACTTCTTGTGGTGTCATCAGATTTCACCGAAAGCAAAATAAGTCCGCTGAAAATATTCCTATAATATAGCCATTATTGTTAAAATTAAGACCAAAAATTTCGGCTTTGAGTGAGACACCCTGTATATTAGACTGGATTGCAACCCTGGTTCCCCAAGTAAAAATTACTCAACTTGATGTTTATGATCACCTCTTTTATTTTGTCAAATAAGTTTAGGCACACTCTATAATTTATTAAATAAGAGATACATTCTACATTCGTTCGTATCATAATTCACATTTTGTCCCAATACATTTTTTTTTTTAAATCATGGCATTTAAATAAATTCTTATTCATTCAGTTATTTATTTCTCTATCATTTGAATATGTTTAATAATATGCGATAACAAAACATTTCTTAAAAGCTTTAAATGAGGAAAAAGATAAATGTAGATACATTTTATTCTTTCGAATCAATAACAAAAAAAAAAAAAAAAAAATTAATTAGTAGTTTACTTGAAAAAAAGTTATGAATTAGCGTTGAAAATATGCCATCCAATTAAAACCTTTTTTTTTATTCAATCCTAGAAGGCATTTTTATGCCCGTCGATCTGAAAGTATAATTTGAACTGTAAAAAAATATTTTTGCAAAATACAAAAGAATCAATTACAACTTCTGGCAATGAACAAAACAAAAGAACAACAACAACAAAAAATACAAACTAAAAACTTTCATTTTGTTTTTATTTAATTCTTTAGAAATAATAAATTAGAAATAATAAATTGCAAAACAATGGAAAAAAATGAAGAACATTCCTTTCTCTTTTTCTATTGTTTTGTTTCTAATTATTTCCAAAGTAATCAATCAGGTTTTAAAGTTATCCATTTGTTCACATATCGTATGCGGAACATTTTTAATCAAATTAGTAAAAAGTGTAGTATTTTACAAACAATAATACAAATTTTATTACATTATATTGTGACCTGTTCATTAATATCTTTTTTACAAAAACAGCGTGTTCATAAACTGAGCCAAAGAAAAAAAAAGAAAAAGAAAAGGAAAAACTAGAAAAAGAGAGAAGATAATACTCGTCAGTACAAATGAATTCATTACAAAAACTACGGAAGTCACAGATTCGAAATGTTTCAGGAATTAATCAAAACTGTTCTTACTCACAAAATAATACATTTTTAAAGAATGTTTTTGTGTTCATTATAGTTCTTGAATGTTTAATTTTGTAACACGATTATTTATTTTGTATTAATTAAAATTGAAGAAGTAACTTAAAAATCCTTCGAACGTATGTGCTGTTTATGCTAGAAGTAAGATTTAGTGCACTACAAATGGTACAAAAATAGTATTTATCATATTTTTATTACATATTTGACAGAAAAAATAAATATCTAATATCTGTTTGCTAAGAGTTTACATTAAGGCTTAGAGTCACATACACCATCGGGTTCGATGACATTTTCTTCTTGATTTGCTATTGGCCATTCGAATATATCTTGTTAATTGATTTGTGTCGTATTTGCAATGAACTACATGTTTTTAAAAGTGGCAACGGATAAATAAATTTATAATTTTTGTCCACACAGTTGAGCTTATATTCAAGGAAATGATTGCAACAAAACAGTACATTTTGAAAAAAACTGGATATATGAAGTTTTCGAAATGACGGATAAAAGTAATTTTTGTATAGGAAATCAGAGCGAAAATCATTTTATTCAATCGCAAATACAGAGCCAATCAGATTCAATCAAAAATAATAGTCTTGGAATTAAAGCAAAATTGGGATTATTTCGTAAATTTAACAATAATGAAGACATTTTAACAAAATTTTTTGAACTGAACTTGCTTTGTGTCAAATCTAACTATTTTACAACTTGTGTCGCTTTTGCAGTGATAAAGTGGTAATTTTTAAAGTGGCAACGGATAAATAAATTTACAATTTTTGCCCACACAGTTGAGCTTATATTCAAGGAAATGTTTGCAACAAAACATTTCTATTTTGAAAAATGCTGGACTTATGAAGTTTTCTAAATAACGGATAAAAATATTTTTTGTTATAGAAAATCGGAATGAAAATCATTTTATTCAATCACAAATACAGAGCCAATCAAATTCAATCAAAAATACAGTTTTGATGTTAAAGCCAAATTGAGATACTTTTCGTAAATTTAACAATAATGAAGACATTTTAACGAAAGTTTTTGAACTGAACTTTCTTTGTGCGACATGTAACTGCTTCATGAGAAATGGTGGAAGGGGTACCTATCCTCGTCCAAACAGTGATGAACTAAGCGCTTCATATATCGAAAATCTGTTTATTCAAAATTCTGTAATTTTTCCCTATTTTTATTTCTATTTGTATTAAAAATACTGTGGAGTTTGAAAAGAGCAAAAATACAAATTTATGTATTTGTGACAACAATTATTGTTCTTTTTTTGTTAAATAAAAAATTTTAAAGAGGTTCATGCTAAAAACTACACTGGTGTACAAAATTAGGAAAATTTGCATATTTTGTCGAATTTCATGAAAAGAACTGAACTGAAATGTAAAACCACTACTTCGGATGAAACAAAATCCGCATTTCGTTCGCTCAAACTCCTCGGCGAATTTCTTTTCCTTTTTTTTCAGCAATCGGATGAATTCAAATTTAAACAGTCAAAATGAGTAACGTCAAAATGAGTAGCCACCGACGTTTAGATGATGGAATGAGGTGACGAATCGTGGGGAGGTTAGAAGTAGGCCAGTCTCAAGTCCACATTTGTAGAAATTTCAATGTAACGCCCAGCGTCGTGTCCAACTTATTGAAACAGTTCAGGATACCGGATCCATCGAGAGATAGCCTGGCCAACGTCGTGGAAGAGCCACGACGATCAATGAAGATCGTTATTTGTCAATTACAGCGAGGCATAACAGCTTCTCAGCTCTCTCGTGACCTTTATGCGGCGACAGGAAGCCGAGTTTCAAGGTTTACTCTTTCCAGAAGTCTTCATGAGATTCCTGTTTGCAAGCCTAACTGCTGTTTGTGTCCTGCTAATTTCTGCAAAAAGGAGAGTCCGTTTAGCATGGTGCAAGTATCATAGATATTGGTGCAGGGATCAATAGGCAACCGTCCTCCAACAACTGATTCTCGCCGTACTTTCATACAGAACTAACCAGGGACCCGCTACCTTCCCTCCAATGTCCGAGAAATTGACCATTATGGCAGCGAGAGATTGATGATCTGGACAGGCATCATGTGGGATGGTCGCACAGACCTCCATGTCTTTGAAAGAGATACTGTGACTGCTGTGAGGTACAGAGGTGAGATCTTGGAGCCCCCTATATTCACCTTTTCAGAGGTGCAGTTGGCTCTAATTTCGTTTTAACGGACGACATATAGAGCCCGTGTGGTCGACGATTTTCTGGAAACTGAAGATATTGGCCGGATGGATTGGCCAGCCAGATCTCCAGACCTCAACCCTATATAGCATGTTTGAAGCGCTTTGGAGAGGGCAATTGCAACTCGCAACCTCCCTCCGAGAAACATCAAGGCCTGAAAACAGCGTTTCTGAAAGAGTGGAAACAATTGCCACAGGAACGCATAAACTGCCTTGTTTCCAGTATGAATTCGTGGTGTGAGGTTTGTATATCTGTAAGAGGGGACCATACCTCCTATTAATCCATTTTTTTGTTCGATTATTTAACTACGGTTTAACACCTTTTTGTTTCTAATGACTGTTACGCACAATCATGGGTGTGTATTATAACTGTTGAATGGTTATTCTATTTGCATTATATCAACCTATGTTCATACCAAATTTCATTAAAATCTGTCCAGTAGTTCTAGAGATAATTGGCTAAATAATAAAATTCTCTTAATTTTGTACACCAGAGTATTTTAAAATCCATAAAAAATCAATAAATTGAAATGCAGTTTTCACACAAATTGCATTTGTAAGTACTTTTTTTCTCTATTCGATGATGAAAAGTTGAAATTGTGCGATGGTTAGAAGTTAATAAATTTACGAAAGATGCGAAACAGGTTGGTCAGATCGTTGCCGCCATTGATCTGACGTCAGCGTTACTCTCGGACGTGTTTCTGCTTTGTAATATAGATGTCAATATATTGCCATATGTTTGGCAGAAAGTGTTTTTTCATACTTCTTAAAAAGGTAAGAAATGAAAATAACGTATCATATTGATTTGAAATTGTATTTGAAATGCATTTTTCTCAAAAATATTTTTTTGCAGTCTGTTACACTTTTAAAATATTTCATGCGTTATAATTTTTGTTAAAAATTTTCAACTTTGCAAGTGACAACTCCCTCATATTATTGTACTTTCCTACGTACTACAAGAAATATGTGTATCCGTTTTGACATGTTGGTTTAATAAATTAGTAACAAAGTCTATTAACGTTATTAAATTTAATGAAAATTGAGTTTTGTGTTCGTTTTTTGTCTTTTTTTAAATAACTGTCTGTCTGATTGATTCACAAATTTCTTATAGTATGATGTATCGAGAATGCCGCTGAGCGATATTGAGAATTTTGAGCAAAAATTAAAACGTATGGAACATTTTAAATATGAGGGACTGCGGAAAATCTGTTTTAAGAAAATTGCATTTGAAATGCATTGTGATATGATATTTCTATTACTTATTTGTATAAGAAGTATTAAACTACGCTTTCTGGCAAATATATGTGGCAGTATATTCATATATTTTTAAATTTCTAACTACAAATTATGACACAAAAACATAAATTTATATATTTTTTGCGTTTCAAAGTCTGCCGTTCTCGTAAAACAGCAATAACAAAAACCTAATTAATTTTTGACATTATTGTAATTACTTTTGTTTGACAAATTGATTTTTCTTCATGATATTACCGCACAAAATAATCTTCTTTTAAATAATCAACTATGTTTTATGATTGAAATTAATTATTTTTGCTGTATTAAATAATCTTTGTGACAATGATAGAAAGAATAATCTTCTTATCATTAATTCTTTTATTAAAAAAGGAATGCGGTCTTCATTAAATCTATCCGTAAATTATTTTAGATTCAATCAAGAAGATATCTGTCTCCATAGAGGCGTGATCGGATCCTTCGAAATCGTAAAAATAAGGGGCTGTTTAGAACTTTTTAGAAGAGTTTTTATAAGTAATTTTAATTAATTTTGCAATTAATTTTCAGAAGTGAAATTCGCCCGAAATCATTGAATAAAAAAACATGTGAATTTTTACCTTGCTAACTACGCGTAAACCGACAGAGATTGAAGAATGTAGTGTAAAGTTGAAGTGAAAAGCTTGGTATCGCCCTCGTAGCTCAATGGTAGAGCATTGGAGCAGAATTCCAAGGGTCCAGGTTCGATTCTTGCCTTGGACATTTTTCACTATCTGTCGGTTTATGCTTAGTTAGCAAGATAAAAATTCACATGTTTATTATTCAGTAATTTCGGACGAATTTTACAGCTGAAAATTAATTGAAAAATTAATTAAAATGACTTATGTGTTGTCGTATGCTTGTCTTGGTGTGGTTTTGTATGTCGTCTCAAGTTTGCCGCAGAGTTTGTGCGCTCATGATGACGTTTCCATCTTGTGCTGCGATTGCAACCTTACTGGACATTCGTCGCTACCATGTCAAACTATCGAATATGAAAAAATGCATTTTTCACTACTTTTAAAAATAGGCCGATTGTCACCACTAAATTTTATTAGAATTCTTCGTCTAGTAAAAGTACTAATAACATTTTTGTGAAGAACAGTGTTGCCAGTTTGGCCTTCTTTTTTATTCAGAGATGTCAAATTCATACCGGAAATTTTGAGAAAATATTTTTACTTTCAGTAATCATGAAATGTCTGCCAGTAAATAAAGCAAAAACTTCTATTTGAAATTTCAAGTATGAATTCGGAATTTGCCATTGAAAAAGGAGGTCAAACTGGCATCCCTGCATAAGAGTACTATTAAAATTTAGTGGTGACAATTGGCCCATTTTTAAAAGTAATGAAAAATGCATTTTTTCACATTCGATAGTTTGACATGGTAGCGACGATATGTGAAGCGAGAGATGCCAAGCTGGGTTTCGTCCTCGTCGCTGAATGGTAGAGCAGAGGAGCATTATTCCAAGGGTCCGGGTTCGATTCTTGTTTTGGACATTTTTCACTTTCTGTTGGTTTGCGCTTAGTTAGCACGATAAAAATTCATAATTAGTTTTTATAATTAAAGATCTAGCGTAAACATGAAGTTCGGTATTGCCGCGATCACTGTGACACGTGTATATCGGCTTTGTGTCCATTAAAAAAAACACTGACTACATCAACCTTATAGTACAGAGACATAAAAAATACACACAATTCGGCATACACACACACAAAAATAGTTGTACCTTAAGTTTTTAAATAGAAAATTTTATTTTGCATTTCGATTTATAGATTTTTTTTTTAAACTAAAATTAAACTTGCATGATATTGAATAAAAATAATTTTCTCCATTTATCGTAAATTTACATAATTAAGATTAGAATTTTTTTTAATTTACAGTCGAAACTTTTTATTTTATTACAATTTAATGAGCGCGAGGTAATTAATTATTTATACACTTTACACACGGCTCATAAAAAAAAAAGAGTGGATTAGGAAATAGTTAAAGTAGCTCTAGTTTTACCCTTGTTCTAAAACGCATATAGTATATTAAGTTTCATGCAAATCGATCAAAAATTGTAGATTTCTCTAAGGAACATTCACCCGAAGGAACATACACCCATTTATCATAAATTTACATAATTAAGATCAGAAAATATTTTAATTTACAACCGAAGCTTTTTGTTTCAATACAATTTAATGGGTGCAAGGTAATTAATTATTTATACACTTTACACACGGCTCATAAAAAAAAAGAGTGGATTAGGAAATTTTTAAAGTAGCTCTAGTTTTACCCTTGTTCCAAAACGCATGTATATCCAATTTCATGCAAATCGATCAAAAATTGTACTAGATTTCTCTAAAGAACATACACCCACACACTGATATATATACATTTAAGAAAGTATTTAGTGGAAATATTTTTTCATCAGATCTCCAGACAGGGGGCTTCATTCTACGTTTAATAAAATACAAAGGTGCATAATAAAAAAAAATCTGTTTAGTTTTATAACGCCACAATAGATGGCAGAACATGACTGCGTTGAGTGGCTTTCAATCTGGAAAAAGTAGATTGCCAAAAGACAACATTAGAAACATTGTGTTAACATTGAGAGTTGTTCTGATGGTGTTTTTTGTCAGCACGAGTATGTGTCTGCGATTGCATTAGCATAGCTGTCAACCTCCTTTTTTTCGAGTCAAATAAACGTATTCTAAGTCAGAAAATTCATTTAATAAAATATGTCTTGTTTCTATGTAGTAATCTTTTGGTTTCATTTATTAAATGAAATGTCTGGTTCAAAATATGTTTATTGACTTTAAACAAATGAACAAAATATTGAAAACAATGGTCCAACGGGAAATTTTGCGTTAAATTAGAAAAACAGCCATAAAAATATGTGGCACTCGAAAAGTTGAATTCTCCAATCTCCTTTCGGACGTCAATTTGTTCTCTCAACAAGTATTACTTATTTGTGAATTTCTCGACAATCACTATTAGGATGATTATAAGAGAGCAGCGGTATACGGGGAATAAAATTTAATTGGTCGAAGAGATTTTGATCAAAAAAGAATCTCCAGGCATCTTGACGGACCTACCATTATCGCCAAGCTAATGTTTGTTGATTTGTATCGTTCGACTAATAATACTTGTCCAAGTGAGTACTGGCAAGTTCTGGATTGTGAGATGCGATAGTTTGAATAAAAATATAGATCTGATTATGCGCCCTGCGCGTATGTCGCCCCTCTTTTATAGAGACACTCTAATCACTACATTTTATCGCTTCTTACTGATCATATTTAACTCCTGACAACTTCTCCCCTTCTGTGAACCATGAACATAGAGTAGAGTAGGACCTCTGCCGAAATAGTGTTAAAATCGAGTTGCAACTCTCGAACAAATATGATAGCCGGCGAAGAACAGTGGACAGAAAGCATCCCTGGTGGACAACGTTTACTGACTGACTCTCGGTGATCAAGCAGATGATTGATAGAAGCAGACGAAACGAGTTGAACTGTGCTACATTTTAGCGCCCTATTTTAAAATTTTTCGAAGGACGAATTTCTTCATCCAAAGCCTATTTCGTTACATGCCCTATTACTTTATGTTCATGCTGCGAATATGAACATGAAGTTAAAAGATTGCGGTTTTACAGGATTTCTGAGATCGATCGCAAAAACTTTATGAGCTGGTTTGTGGAAAACGACTTCTACGCAAAATGGCATCCCCGAAATTCAAGGATGTCCACAAATTCAGGTACCATAAGTTCACGGGTTCACACAATTTTCACAGTTCCTCATTTAAAAGACTTATTATTACATTTTAAGAATATGATACATTCGTGAGACAAAAATAAATAGTCAAAATAAAGCTTAAAAATTATAAATTTTATCTTATGAAAACTTTTAAAAAGTCCCATTATAAAATTTGGTCATCCTATTTCTACGCAGTGTTACCAAATCTGAGGGATGTTTTATTCAGAAATTCCGAATTTTCACCAGAAAGTTTGAAAAGTTATTTTTACTTGATACAATGATAGGTATTCCGTGAATAAAATAAAATAAAATTACTATTCAAAATTTTCTGGTATGACATTGGGAATTTCTGAATAAAACATCTGCCAGATTTGGTAACACTGCTTCTACGCCACATTTTACATCTGTGCTCGAGACGCATTGGTGTGCAATATGTAAATACTTCGAAAGAACTCCTGTTTAAAGTTAGGTAAGTATTTTTTTTGTTTTTTTGTTTCGCAGACTTAATTATGAAACTTTTTCGATACATCCTTGTAAATAAATAAATTAATTAAATTCCCCGAGAAAATGATTTGAGATTAATTTGTTACTCTTGGGGATCAATCCACAAAAAAAATATTTTTATTTTTAAAAATTGCAAAACTTTGATGGAAAAAATAATAAAATATTATTTGCAGCATTTTTTGTAACTGCTAAAAGTTGATAAAGCTTCATGAAATAAAATATATTTTGCCGCAATCTGTAACGCAATTTAATTTGACGAAAGTATTGTTTTTCTTCCACTTGACAAAATAACTGTAACAAAAAGTTAGCCGTAATTTCATTATTCAGCGGATAAAATATTCTTTTACCAAGTATATTTCCAACAGTCTTTGATTAAAAAGAATGCCTTTAAGTAAAGTATCATATGAAATCTAGGCTTTATGAAGAAAAAATTCTGATTGAAATATACTAATTTATTTTCTGAAGGATAAAGTTTAAGAATTTAAAAACTTTTAAGTTGTTTTTCTTCAAATGAATTATGCTTAGTGAATAAAAACAGCAAAGTATTAAAGAAGCATGGATGGTTTTCGGTTTGAAAAATAAGCATGTTTTATGAAGGTTTTAGCATATAGGAGCAAGATAGAAATATGTAGGGTTTTGCATTAAAAAACATATATCTTGAACTTTCAAAAACCAAAAATTAATTTTCTTTAGAGACAAAAAGAAAAATATTTTTGAATAACTTTCTAGAATTAATATAAAGAATATTTAATTAAATTTGTAAAGTATTTTTTAAACTTTTTACAGAGATCTTTCTAGAATGACAGTAACGGCATAATTTCTTCGGTAGTAGCTAAACAGATTTTATGTAGGCCCAATTAACACAAAACAGAGAGAAAAAAAATATCCACACATTTTCTTTTGAAAATAATTGAACACCATGCTTTTCTGCTAGCCACATTTCAGAATTTGTTTGGAAGATTTTGTAGGTTTAAAAATGCACTTTCTTTTAAATATTTAAAAGCTTAATATTTGAAAAAAAAATCGTGCTTTTGTATAACGCCATGTGGCAATGCCTATTTAAATATCAGACCACACATACTTCAAAGAATTGACATAAATAAAGAAGAGAAGATAATATTACAGTACGTTTTATTTAATATTTTTTAGATTAATTTTGAGTCTTATGCGATCAAGAATGCAAAAAGTGATGAGCAAAAAATTATGAGCAGATTTTTTTTCCAATTCCCTTTACATCATCTTTAAAAAAGACGAAAAAAAAAAACAATGAAAGCGAACATTTAACGATGAATATATTTGAAGAAAATATAGATATAAGAATTATTTTTGCGTAAAATTATTAAAAAACAGGCATATTATATGTGTAGTAATTTTTGTAAAATTTGGTGAATATTATGATTATATTCATATTTAATACTTTGGAAATTTTTCTATAGAAAATTTCGCACGCCTTGCATTCATAATAATCAAATTTTTAATTGCTTAATAAGCGTATAGTCAACACAGTGAAAAAGAACCCAAGCTGGGACTCGAAACCGGGTCATCAGCACTTGTGCTGCGTTTGTAGCCTTGCCAACATGTTATAGTGAGAAAGTTCCAGGCTGAGTATCGTTCCCAAGTGGTTCTGTTGGTAGAACGTCAATGCGCTATACTGATGACCCGGGTTCGAGTCCCGGCTTGGGTACTTTTTCATTGTGTTGGCTATACGCCTATTAAGCAATTAAAAATTTGATTATGTTTATTATTATTTTTGTGTTTCTATGTAAATCCTGTGTATTGAGAAAAGTATCTTTTTCCAATGGTGAGAGTAAGCATGAAAAATAGAATGGGGTTGATATCTTTATAGCCCTAGATTTACGATAGTGGGGTAAGCTACTCTATGTTGGGAGGTTTACAAACTTGACCAAATCATAGACTTGTGCAGCGATTCCCACCACTCACATTGTGGGCTGTGAAATGGATTGTCAATCAGTGAGAAAGGGAGGTTTAGCGCTCCCAAATAAAGTTTTAAATATGATGTGTTTTTTATTTTACGATACACTATATTTCCAATGATGACCGGTCACTTGCGATTTTAGACGTTTTGTTAAATATCTGGAAAGATACATGAGGAATTATCCTAAAACTTCAGGAGTGTAAACACCATGATAGACGTCATATATTTCCGCGAAGATTTTTTCCCGAAATCCCATAAGGGGCCGTCAACAAATTGAAGAAAAACGAATATATTTTGGATAACCCTGTAAAAACTAATATTGCAAAAGCATTCAAACTGTAGATTATGATTAAGTGGCTTATTGTAATAATTTGGGTTCATTTTTATGAAGATAATATGTATACTCGTAGAGAAATTCAGGGTTTTATAAAAACAGTCCCAAATTTTACTCGGTTTTTTGCTTATAATTTGCAGAGTTTTTAATATAAAAACAAGTTATTTTCAGAAAATATGACAAATAAAATTGTACACAATACCCTGCAATCAAAATAAAAAAAATAGTAAAAATTGTATGAAAAATGAGCAGGTTCACTAAATATTGTTTCACTGCGCATGAGCGAATTCAATCAAAATATACTGTGCATAATATATTAGCTAAATGTATTGACCAACTTTTATGAAAGTCTCAAAAACATAGCTGGAAAATTCTGATAGTAATCGTCGATAGAATAAGCTCGAATTTCGCTGTTCCCAAAAGGAAGCAAAAAGATGAGGGGCTGTATCCAAATATACTAGCTTATGAAAGTTGACATAATAAGAATGAAGTGTCTCTCATTCTATATTTGATACAACCCCTCATCTTTTTGCTTCCTTTTGGGAACAGCGAATTTCGAACTTCTTCTATCGACGATTACTATCAGAATTTTCAAGCTATGTTTTTGAGACTTTCATAAAAGTTGGTCTATACATTTAGCTAATATATTAAGCACAGTATATTTTGATTGAATTCGCGCATGCGCGGTGAAATAATATTTAGAGAACCTGCTCATTTGTCATCCAATTTTTATTATTTTTTAATTCTGATTGCAGGGTGTTGTGTACAATTTTGTTTGTCATATTTTCTGTAAATAACTTGTTTTTATATTAAAAACTCTGCAAATTATAAACAAAAAACTTAGTAAAATTTGGGACTGTTTTTATAAAAACCTGAATTTCTCTACGAGTATACATGCTATCTTCATAAAAATGAACCCAAATTATTACAATAAGTTACTTAATCATAATCTACAGTTTGAATGCTTTTGCAACATTAGTTTTTACAGGGTTATCCAAAAGATATTCGTTTTTCTTCAATTTGTTGACGGCCCCTTGTGGGGTTTCGGGAAAAAATCTTCGCGGAAATATATGACGTCTATCATGGTGTTTACACTCCTGAAGTTTCAGGATAATTCCTCATGTATCTTTCCAGATATTTAACAAAACGTCTAAAATCTCAAGTGACCGGTCATCATTGGAAATATAGTGTATGTACTCTTATGCGGACGTGTTATTATGCAATCACTCTAAAATTGTTTTGAGAAAATCGTTTCGTTAGCTGTTCAGAGCATGGTTTTTCAAGATGCTCGTAGAGCATCTCCGGGTAAATAGTATTTTTACTATGCTCGTAATTCTGTTGGGTTGTTTGTATATAACCAGTAATATTCAATGCTTCTAAGGCACAAATATACGTGTTTTGCAGAGATGGTTTTCTGCATAAGAAATATTACATCAATAATAGCTTTAAAATAAAATGTTTGCCGCAACGGCCCAATAATAGATCAACACGGTTTTTATTAATGAGAAGTATGCTTAGTTAGTAGAGCATCTAACTACACCTGACAGTGGCGTAGCGAAAGCGGGGGCTGGCTTGATCACTTTACAACCAGTTTGGTTATATACTACATTTGGCCTTATTTAATTCATAACGTTCAAAGATTAAATAAGGCCAAATGTAGTATATAATTATACTGGAAGTAAAGTGATCGAATTCCCCTTGATGAGTGACCTTACGTTACGCCACTGACACTTGATTATGATGGAAACTTCAAGAACAAACCATCAACATGTGTCAAGGTATGGTTATTTTTCATTGTTCAAGTTGATTTATTTTAAAGTATACCATAACGAGCGTGCCTGATTTGAAACATGGTTCATGTTTTCAGTTGTATATTTTATGTTAAGGTTCTCAATTGTGTATTTTATGTTAAGGTTCTCAATTATGTATTTTATGTTAAGGTTCTTAAATGAGAATATTATATTTTTAAGAGTCTCAAAACCTTTATATTGTAATAATTATTGACTTTTAAGTAAATAGTAAATAGTAATACTGAGAGTAATACTGAATTTTAGCAATGAATTATTTAAATATGAAGATATCAAAATATGTAAAAGTAAGGAATGTTTTGAATAGAATAATTATGAATTAATTGGATTAATAAAATCGATTGTATTTTGCGCATAATTTATTTGAGATGTGAATTTTTATGTGCATTTAATTGTAATTAATCTTTGTAAATATTTAATTTAAAATTAATCTCTTAATTCTTTGCCTTCATCATGTGTTTATTTTCTTTTAATTTAAGGGCCTAATTTAATGCTAATTCTGGTAGGGAATTCAGTAATTATAGAATCCCGTTAAGTTAGAGTTTTAGTGACAATCACATAACACATCCTAATTAAATTCAAATATTTTAGGATAACTTTAATGTATGTTAATATTATATACACTGAAAGTGTGTCTAGAGCACGTACGATCGCATTAATTATGCAAATATTATCAAGTATAATCAAGATGACTAGTAGGATTATAAAATTTTGCAGCCGAATTTTAGAAAGTGTCTGGATCTTCCCTGCAGAAAGGTAAAACTTTCATCGTCATAAATGGCTACAGGAAAAAAGAGAGGAATCAGGAGAGACAATTAGAAAAAAAAACATATTTTATATTTTAGCAATCTTCATAAGTTTTACAATAATAATAAACATCAAGTTTTATTAAAATAATAAACTTAGTATGCTCGTTGTGCGCCTCTGTACATTATACGCCTGAATATACGGTAATTTATTAGATATTAAATAATAAATTACCATATATCCAGGCGTATAATGTACACCGGCACACAACGAATATCCTTAATTTGAGACTGTATTTTTTTATTTTTAGATATATTCGTCTTATTATGCGCGCTTCCCTTTATTCCAAAGAAACCTTCACGAGTGATTTAGCATGAAAATGTAATAAATATAATTAAAAAGAATAATATTTATAAGGAATATAAAGAAAATATGAACCAATTCAATCCGATATCACAAAGTAAAGTCTACCTGTCTACCTGAAACTCCATAAAGCATTTGGGATCATTCATTGGCTCATTCAATTGATAACGTCTTATTTTCTTGTTCATTAGAGTTGAATTCTAAATTCGTATGCGCATCTTTTCGTACATGTTTATATTTAATTTTTAATCTCGGCGTAGAAACAAGCATCTATGGTAAAGATACCATATACGAGGGCTATCCAGAAAGTAGATTACGTTTTGGAATAAAAAATAAACAAAGTATAGGAAACAAATTTTATTATATATAGATGAAAGCCACACTCAAATACTACTTTTCTACATAGTCACCATACAAATTAAGGCATTTATCGTAGCGATGTACGAGCTTGGAAATGCCTTCGTCGAAAAATTCGGCCGCCTGCGCCTTCAACCAACAGTTCACGTGTTTCACCCATGTTTCGTCACCAGTAACGATGCGATCGAGTAAAGAGTCACCATCCTTATGGTAAGCGTCCAAAAAGTTCAACGCTGCAGCCATTCGCTGATTTTTGTGGTCCTCTGTCAAGATTTTTGGAATCCATCTTGCACAAAACTTGTGGTAACCAAGCTTTTCGCTGATGATTTCGTGCAACAAACTTCGCGAAATTTGTGGAAAACTCAAAGAAAGTTCCGTTATTGTGAACTTATTACTGCACGCACCTCGCAGCTCGCGGGATTTTCAATTAACGCAGACATTTCAAACCGTCACAGTATCTGAACGGAGCACAGAACGAACCTCTCACTAGCACGGCTAGATGCCGACTGAGCTGCGCAACGCTCTGACCCCAAGATGGCCGCGCTAGCCCCGCCCCTAGCGGACACAGACGAAAACGTAATCTACTTTCTGGATAGCCCTCGTATATTCTTTTCAAAAATTAAATAAATCTATATTTTAAATATTTTATCAGATATATTTTCCCCTTTCTGCATTATCGTAATTCATATACATTCCCGGCTGTTAAATGCGCACCCTTTTATCTTTCTCTTTCAACGAAAGACTTTTAGTCAAAATCATGCATATTATTTTTAAATTATCATTAACGTACTGATTCGGTCTCCCACATATCAAAGTAAATGAAATTATACAAGGCATAAAATGTTTCCTTTCTCATGGTCAGTTGTGGCTTGCATATTGAATCCAGATGTCTATAGCATTTCTATGGCGCCTTTGAGGCATTTCTCGAAACCCAGTTCCCAAAACAATAATTAACGGTAAGATTCTTAATCTCTCTTTTTTAGCCAAAGTGCAATTTTCGCCAAAAGAGTTTTCCCTTCCGCTGACGTCAATTATGATGTTGATATGCTGTATATGTAACGGTTACAATTCCCACGCAAAAAATGCGATTCTCTTGGCTTGAAATGCATCTCGCTTGGCGTGTTCTCCTTGCGCCCGCTTTCATGTCGGATACGGACACTTGCCCTCTGATCTTCATCTCCTAAACATCTAAAAATGTCTTGGCCCCTTTGGCCACCCTTTGGTTTTATAACGAGAAATCCCCTTATTGTTCTTAAAAAACTCTGTGGATTACGTGAACTTGGTCGGACCCGTTCAACAGCATTTCTGGATTATTCTTTGGATTATATTTGTGTTCTTCATCCCTGACTTTAAATTTAAAATGTCACCTCACCAATATTCATCAGATTCATTTGAAAATCTGAATCTTTGATTGATCAAAATATCACTATTGTGGAAGAGTGTGAATTGCGACATTTTTCTTCAATTAAAAACCATTATCTCTAATGATGTGATTTTCGTCTTCCTTGCTTCATCATACAAAATAAAAGGGCAAACTACACTCCGGTTCAGTACTTCAGTACCCATGAAACGCACTCTGTGGTTTGCCAAAACAACCAAGTGCCACTATACCTTCTTGTTTTATCAAATTGTTTTACTCCGTAAAAGTAAATCCTTTAGGTTTTTTTAAAGGATTCGCCAACTTTGACATCTTCTCAATAATCAACCCCCTGAACTTACTTCCCACGATAACTCTTCTATATGCATAAATGAACTCGATAACTCCACCATAGCATCTGTAAATTCTAATCAATTTTCTTGTTTCAAAAGTGAACATTATAAGCCGGAATATACAGTATATACTACACTCATGTTTGTGAAAATTGCAACACCATGAAGGAATTAAGCAAATTGAACCAAACTTAGAGAAAATGTAAAGTGAGGTAAGACATTCAAATGATTAGTGTTACAAAGCGATTGCGCATGCGTAGAATGAGAACCGGCTCCTTATCAGTCGCTTGTTCCATGTATATAAAGGTCTGAAATCCATTTATCTTCTTCTGTGTACGGTAAACGTTTCATTGGTGGTCAATATGCCTCGTCAAAAGCCTTGGAAGCAATACAAGTAACAGAGTTCACACGAGGCCGCATCGTCGGTATGCGAGAAGGTGGATTTTCGTATCGCGAAATCACAGCCCGCACACAGTGCGATGCCACAACAGTGATGCGTGTTTGGAAGACAGAGGAGAATCAAACAAGGCAAAAACCTGGCAGTGGGGTACGCAATAGCACAACGGCACACACCTCATCTGAATGGCTGTGATGGACCGTACAGCGTACTCTCGTGTGTTAAAACAACGTTGGAGCACAGCTACAGGTGTTTTGTTGTTTATCTTCACAGTTCGTCGTCGTCTGCTGCAGCATGAACTGCGTGCAAGGGTTCCTCTACGCAAGATTCCCCTCTAGCTTAATCACACATGCCTCCGACTTTAATGGGTTCAGCAAAACAGCGTATGGTGTGTCCATTGGCAACAAATTGCTTTTTCCGATGAATCTCGCTACAATCTGGAGTACAATGATGGAAGAGTGCGCGTCGGACGTTACAGAGGGGATCGTCTACTCTCACAGTGTGTTATCCAGCGTCATACCGCACAAGCGTCTGGCATCATGGTGTGGGGAACAATTGGGTATAATTGTCGATCCCATTTAGTGCACATTGCGGGCAACCTCAATAGTGATCGCTTCATAAGGGTAATTGTGGAGCCAGAGGTTCTCCCCCTTTTTCGACACATTCCGGGTGCTGTATTGCAGCAGGATAATGCACGTGCACTTGTTTCTCAGACTGCACAAGCCTTATTCAGTGCACAACAGGTTTCACTTCTTCCATGGCCTTATAACTCCCCGGATATGTCTCCCATCGAGCATGTCTGGTATTTCATAGGTCGGCGACTCGTTCGTACAGCTGGTGGGGCACACAGTAAGACTGAACACTGACTTCAAGTCGAAGCCATCTGGAATGTCATTCCCCAGGATTACATTCAGAACATATGACTCTAAGTTTAGTCGGTTATCATTTTGTATACGTTCTCTATTTAAGTATATTTTAAACTTGTCCTTTAAACCCTTTCGTGTCCGATTTTTTTTTGGGGGGGGGGGGAGAAGGCAGATTACTTTTACGTTTACAAAATTAAAAATAGCTATCGAAATCAGAAAAGTTAAGGTTTATTAAAATCTAACGAATATGTATGCCATTTACTGAAATCTAACGAATATAACGAGTTTGCGTATTATTAATATGACGAATGATTTAAAGAAAATTTTTTGAAGACTTTTTGAAATTGTCGTATTAAAACAGGGTTAAACAGATATAAAGACTTTCTAGTGTTTTTTACTTTTTATCATTAATAGTTCATTTGGAAAAGTAGACAATATTTAAATTTAAAGAGTCGAAGATATGTTTGAAATAAATCCAATCAATGGTGCAAAGATATTTAAGCAACCCCCCTTTTATTGTTGTTGTTTTATTACTAAATGCTGAAACATAAAAACGTCATAATAATAAGAAATTTATAGACATATGCTATCATTATTACATGCAGATAGCAAAAATAGCTGTTAAGACAAAAGTTAATGTAAAACATGTCCCATAAGTAGAACGCCAGATCCAAACAGGTTAAAGGGAATTTTTTTGGTATGTGCCATTTGGTACGATCAATGGTATGATCAATTTGGTATGATCCTGCCAATATATTCTATACCGTTATCTAGAAGTTATAACACCTTACACATGCCAGCAGGTCACAAAACAGTTTTCACATACTGTACCACGCTATGAACAATTATGAATTACACATGAATCACAAATGAATTACACATGAATGAATTACACATGAATTACAAATATAATATAACACGCATTTGCAACAATTATGAAAGTTGATAGATTTTCACACGCCACTTCCATGAGATATCACTTCTTTTTATAGCTGACGTTGTAAGATTGTGGCTTGGCGAAACCATTTACAACGAATGGTTTTTTCATGAGATATCACTCGTTTTTTATAAAAATAATCCGTTTGTGTATCATATTTCAAAGAAGAAGGAGAAATAAAAGAAATAAAAGAAAATAGATTTTTTATTGTTTTGATAAATTATACTTTTTTAAAAATACATAAAAATTAATGACGTAAGAAAGAAATATACTTAGTTTAATTGAGAAAAGAATAATACTTTTTAAAGAATTTATCTTTAACATTAAGTTTAGAATTATAAATAGTAAATGGGGCGCCTTGATTTTAACGTAATTTTAAATCATTATTTATTACATTTGCATTTCACAATGTATTTGCTGTACTTTGAATGTCTGAAAGTTTTTCAACAAAATTGACTAGTCAAGAGTATTATATTGTCTGCATTCGAGTTTTTGGTAAAATTGAATTGGGTGAGCAGATTTATCAAATCAAACTTAAGAATTCTAGTCAAAAATAATTCATTTTTATCAAGTTTATCATGGCACACACGTATGCTATGGCCTTTCAAGCTTCACCAAACATTCACTTAAGCTTTAATTTATTATGTTGAAATGTCTTATTTTGGGAAATAGGAAAAATTGAGAAATTTGCGCACAAACTATTAGGTAATGTATTATATTTTTGAAAATTTAGCTTGATTGTTAGATTTGATTTTTAGTTAGCTCATGCTTTTATTAATAATCTAATATGTAAAATTGCAAATGAATTTTCCAAACTCCTGTTTCCATTAAACTATATTCCAAATTGTTTTTCCTTTTAGTAAATTAATTATTTTTTGCATTTTAATAAAAATTTACTTTATGAAAATGTTTTTTTTTTCATTTTCTACATTTCAGTAATATGTTAAGAATTATTAAATTAGAAAATTATTGGTCATCAATTAATTTTTCAATTTGCTTCCAACAACTTTGTTATTCTTTACAGTATTACGATGAAATATACCTTTAACTTTATATTAAAATGTAAATAATGTTATTTACAGTAAAACAATATTTGTACCTTAAACTATAAATATATCATACCTCGTAATATCTGTATGAGCATATTGACGAAAGTTATGCCGTTGAATTAAGAAACTGAATCAAATTCAAAAATTTTATTTAATAACGAAGAATCACTATTTAGATTAAGGACAGGTTGATTATAATTAAAGTTCCGATTTTAAAACGTTATAACTTAAAACACTAATGATCAGAATATCCCGCCATTTCACCTGACTGGTGATGAATTGTTTGGAAAAAGAAAAAATGGTTTAAATATGTACAAATTAATAACAATGTTGTAGTCAAACACGAGAACTTGCAGAAAGATAATTTTGTGATGGGTTAAAATTACTATAGACCCATATTTAAAACATGGATATAAATTATCTGCACGACTTGCAGATAATTTTGCCATGATGCTGGTACTTTTTTATGCGTTATGGCCCTGTGACATGAGGTGCCAATGTTGCCGCTACTCTCTGGCGATAAAATGTTAACCTATGGCTTCTTCAAAAGGAGTTGTTCAAAACAATTTTTTTATTGTTGGAGCAATTTCTTTATGTATAGTGTTCCTTCGCCCGGAACATCCAATGAAATGCTTAAAAAATTCATGAGAGAGGTGCTTTAATCTTTGCGGCAATTGGCAATTTTTGTCTCTTCAAATTATCCCTTGTATTAGGACTTTAGGGTTTCAGGATTCGTTTCTGAACGCTATCGTTATACACTTCGATATAGAAGAAGTCGTTGTTTCCATGGTCACAGTGGTCATGTGCGATTTCAGTGAAAGAAGCTTGAAAAATGTTTTATTTAAATGCTTTTGTGAAAAAGCGAAAACTACATATTTTATTTTCCCGTTCTGTACAGTCTTTTTCAGGGTCGACTTTTTCAAGTCCAATTTTTCTGGGATAATTTAGTGATTAAAATGTATAAGGTGCAGTCAATATATTTTTTTTTTGTCTTCCTTGGCTGTCTCTAAACTGTTGAACAAAACGTTGTTTTCAAAATCAACGCTTCATTATTGCCGTTGTATTTATGAGAACATTTTTTCACAGAGATAGCAATATCAAGTATTTGACACACGAATGTGCGGTTTGGAATAAAATACTTCCACTGCTGAAAAATTTTCTTAAGTTTAATAAAAAAAAAATAGAACCAAATTAGGCCGGAAGGTGAGGTTATACAAAGAAAAAGTATCAAAAACGCAAACCTAGGAGTTAGAGATCCTTTATTTTGTGCAATTCATTACATCTGTTAGTGGGCCATTTTGTAAGTCGAACTACATGCAAATGGTACTTAATTTCAATCCACGTAATCTCTGGCATTGGTTATTGAAAATGGTAAATTACATGCGAGAACATTGAAATACTGTTGTATCTGAATGTGAACTACACAAAATACACTGGCCTCCAAAAGTTAAGGTACAACATGTTTTTCGAAGCTCACCAGACAAAAAATGGCAGTCAGATTAAACTTCATAGTTTATATGAATGACAATAACAAGCTTTAAAAAAACTTATGCAAAAATTACAGCTAGCACTTTTATTTTATAGGAAAGAATAGGTATTTGTGAATGAGAGAAAAAATATGCAATTACGAAGCTTTCGTAATTTCGCGTGTAAGTTTTGTTGTATTTGAATTATTGTTGTCAGTTTTGTTCACAACAGCCAGTAGAGTCTAGAAATGTCTAGAAGAAGTCGTTTGCCCGATTCATTAAAGTGGCGGGCGGTAAAATGGATGGAAATGGGGTTGTCACAGGCCGATACTGCTAGACGGCTCAATGTGTTTCGCAGTGTAGTCCAAAGACTCTGAGATCAGTATGAATCCGAAGATTCTGTGTCCAGAAGACATGTTCCAGGCCGCCCACGTGTTACAACACCTGCAGAAGACCGGTTTCTAGCTCTTTCAGGCCCCGAAAGAGAAGACACACTACTGTGCCGCAACTGATTACAGACCACTTTGCAGCATCAGGGAGAAGAATCTCCGCTACTACGGTGCGAAGACGTCTTCACAATGCAGGTCTCTATTCAAGGTGGCCAGTTGTGTGTGTGTCCCTCAACAGACGACAGAGAATGGCCCGCTTATGTTGGACAAGAGTACGTGTTTCCTGGACCAGACAACAGTGGGCTTCTGTGCTCTTCACAGACGAGTCCAGATTCACCCTGGAGAGCGATTCAGGACGTCTTCTGATCTGGAGAGAACAATGCACTCGATACCATCAATCAAACACTGTCGAAATACACAGGTGCAGTAACGGTGGAATCATGGTTTGGGCAGGTATCTCACACGGAGGCCACACTGACCTGCATGTGTTCCATGGAGGAACTGTGACTGGTGCGAGATATCGGGATGAGATCCTTGATTCATATGTGCGCCCATATGCCGGTGTTATTGGCAATGGTTTCATTCTAATGGATGATAATGGAGACCACATCGAGCTGTCGTTGTTGAGGATTATCTTGAGGATCACGGTTTGGAGAGAATGGAATGGCCAGCTGACTCTCCAGACTTGAATCCGATAGAACATCTTTGGGACTATCTTGGAAGACAAGTTGCGGCTTTAAGTCCTCCTCCAAGGTCATTAAATGAGCTGGAACAAGGCTTACTCCAAGTCTGGTCAGAGTTACCTATTTATCGGTGTCCGACAATTTAATTGAGAACATGGAAAGTCGATGCCGCCAATACATTCAAGTCCGGGGTGGACATATTCCGTATTAGAACCAGTTTTTTAATGTTTCTGTCACATTTTACTGCATAATACTGCAATGTACTGATTTCTCCAAGAATGGAATTTTCCACCATGAGTGCTTTTCTGTTGTAATTTCATTTATACGTTTAACTTAAGTAAATTTCTATGTCGCATTTAATAAATAACAGTTTAGCGCACATTTTCTCAAAATTTGTTGTTTCTATATTCATTCATTTACAAATTAGACGCAAAAAACCGGTTGTACCTTAACTTTTGGAGGCCAGTGTAGATAATGCCCTCTATCTCTTTCTGAAAAAATAAATACTCTTTAACTGCTTGTTTTTTGTTTTGATACTTTTTTGCTTGTTTTCTTGGGTTCTTAACGTCATTTATCCGCAAAACTTGGAACTAATATTTGTTCCCTCTAAAACTAATTTTTTCATCATGGTTAACATTTTAATCCCAAAAGTACTTTTCTATGTCAATTACTTGATTTTATATTGAAGTGTAAATGGGACAGTTAATTTTTTTATTGTATAACTATAAAGTATCCAAGAAAGAAAAACAAATTATCTAATAATTGAAACCATCCAAACTGTGTTTTTTGTGTTTGCAGTTAAAATTTAACTTCCTCGTTTCTTTTTTTTATTCTGCCATTTTCTCCTTTCTAGCATATATTAAGATTTACCACAATCTCCTCCTAAATAAATTAAATGCAATTCTAAGAAAATGAGTTACCTCAATGGTTAGAAATATATTTAAATGTGAAGTAAAAGGAAGTTTAACTATTACCTTTTATTTCAAGGAATAACAGCCTTCGGAAATGGTACGTTTATATCTATTATATTGCTAAATCCTCCTTCTTTTCTAAATTAAAATCTAGCCCAGAAAGAACATTAGATACATTGTAAAAGAAAAGTTAAAGAATACAATTTTACTTGCTTTTTTAATAAACTGTATTATAACATGTAACAAAAACTCATTATGTTTTAAACTAATGTAGAAAATTTAGACAGAAAATGTTCAAAGAAGTCATTCCAGTATCATCTAATTAAGTTTAACCAGAAACATGTTTTGAATATATTGGCTGTCTAAAATAAAAAGAAACAATATTTTGAAAAAAAAAGAGAGTAAGAATTGTTTTCTCTGACAAAAGTTTTTAAACCCTTTAAAGTAATACTGACTTGTATCAAGTTTTTTTTAATTATTATTATATAAAGAAAATCTGTTGTCAAGAGTTTTGCAAAATCATTATAATCTGATAATTTACTGCAAATTGGTTATTTCTTACATAAAACTTGTTTTATTTATACGTTCGTAAGATATGGAAAGAGAGAATTTTACCGTGAAAAAAGATGTATAATGCAGTTTAACAATGTTATATCTAGATTGACAATAGATTTTAACAATGATCTAGATATTAATAATGCTAATTCTATTATAATGCATTTATGCGAAATCTAACGAATTGGTAATATCTTGAATTTTTTTTGAGCAAAAATGTTGTTAAATATGAAATAAAATGCTGCAAACACGCGATATAACGCCACTCTTTTGAAATAGTACACTCTGACGTTGTGTAGTGATGCTGTAAGTAAAGTTACATTATGCTACTGAAATAGCAATTTAATGCGACTCACCTTAGTACGGATAATGTCAGAAGGTACTTGGTCACAAAGGGTGACGTTATATCGAGAATTGAAAAAATATGGACAAAAACTCATATATTATAAAAAGAAAACGTCATAGAATTTAACGAAAAATAAGTTAATTTCAGAATTCTAATGCTAAAAGATGTACTTCATGAATGATACCCTTGCTAAAAGGATTTAAATTGAATTACATTCAACATTCTAATGATCTATAATTAACATATTCTGTCGATATGGCGTCAAAATAGTTTCATAAATAAAAAATAATCTGCTTTTATTTTATAATTATAATTTATTTATCATTTTTTTTACCGCAATTATTTTGATTGGTGTAATATATATATATATATATATATATATATATATATATAATATACGTGTCCGTGGATTTCTTTTGGGTACTTTTCGGTTAGCCGGGTGAGTTTTCGGGCGCCAGTGAAAAACTTTCAGCCCAAATCCCTATTTATTATTTTTTTTATTTCACGTGCCGAAATTCCCTGCTAGGTAAAATAAATATCTGTCCACTCTGAATGCTACATTTCAGGTGATTTTCGGCATTTTCTACAAACTCACTTTACTAAAGCTAATAGAATATATTTTGGTTTGTTTAAATTTAAAAATGTATTGACTCTTTTAAAAATTGGCGGCAAGCGACACAAATTTATAGGAAGCAGTAACATACAAATTTACAAATTAGGTCTAAATTTGCTATCTAACGGTTCAAAATAGAACATATAGATATTTTAATCTTTAAAAAAATCTTACATTTTAAAATTGTATTGATCAATACATTGTTCTTTGTTCTATTCGAAACAAATAACAGAATGTATTTGATTTTATAAAATATTTTCGAGACAGAAAGCGATCGTTTGAATAATATATGGGAAAAAAACGAACAACTTATCCCAATATGGTCATATTCGGCATTGAAAAAATCACTATTTTCCAATTTCAAATGTCTTACCATCTATGGGCTGTAATTGTGAAAAAGTCGTTGTGGTACAAATTGGTTTACAACTGTGTTATGCGTTTTCTAAATTATTTATTTATGTACAGTCCTGGAAAAAAAAGTAACTCATCCATACTAATTCTGATGTAAATAATCGTATAAAAAGATATAGGCATCAATGGTCAGGAAAAAATTTTTAATATTTAATTTTATTCATAAATTATGATTCGGGGATGATCTACATAAGACAAATTGCACCCACTTTCATTTTTCAAGCTGCAACACTCATTTTTGACAATTTCTTTCAGCTCTTAGTATCAAAGCAGCCTGGAAAAGTATATAGTTGTGTATATTGTTTATGAACTTTTTGTTAAATCTTTACAGATTTATAAAAGAAAATGTGTTAGGGATTTGCCCATAAAATTTACAAACATAAAATTAAGATTTTACAGGAAAAAATTACCGGTAACCTTTATACAGTTTTTAATATGTAGGCGGTTCCTGAAGGATAATTCATGCATAACGATAAATAATATTCATTATTCCCTGTCCATTGGTACCTACATAATTTTTAAACAAACATTTCAGCAGATTTAGTATAGGTAGGTGATAGACACCCCCCCCCTCCCAAACACACACATCAGTAATGTACCTCCTTTTACAGTATCAAAAAAAATTAAATTTCGTAACAATTTTCTGATAATGTTGCAAAGGTACAAATTGTGGTTCATAATTTATGCGAGACACGTGATGTTTCTGTTCTGTTTTCTATTGCTGTGAAATAAAATATAATATCAAAGATAAAATATACACTCAAACTAAATTTTAAGAAATAATAAAGAAATCACGTTGCGAAATACAGATAATTTTCTTCCTATATTTAACAAAAGAAAATGAAATACATTTAAATGGAATTCTGCGGTTGAAAGTTTTTTACTTTTCTTTTTTACTGAGCTGTATGTACTAAATTATTCCTTCGGGAATTTTAAAAAGAAATATCCGAAAGTCGCGGTGTATTTTTTTTCTTATTAAGTAACTGTGTTTAAAAATGTTAATAATAGAAAAGCAATATGTTTAAAAGCTGCACAAGTTTAAAATATTCTTATTTTTTGAAAAGACAGATGCACCGAAACCGAAAGCAAGAACTAATTTTAAATATAGTTGAAATTCTTTTAGTTTGTAAAAACAATAAAATATGATATTGTAGGAATTTTAAAACTTTGAATGCTTCCAGTGATTTTATATAGTAAATATTTGCTGAGCGCTTTAAACTTTGCCAAAACTTTATTTTAGTCGATATCGGTTTTCTCTTTTTCTTATAATTTTCTTTTGGTGTGCATTTGCGTTGTATGCATTAAAATGCATACTTGAATTCAAGACATATTTTTTTAGTCTTTAAAAAATTTCCGGCAAATAAGGCGCTTATGTGTTGATACTGTGATGTGAAAACCATATTTTTAATCTAGAACAAGTGGTTATTCAATTAAATGATATATATGTATGCGTACAGACTGCAAACAAAAATAAGGAAAATAAATTCTGAACTCAAATAAATTTAGAGCTTCAATAACAAGTAGTACCTATAGTAAAATGACCATGTACCCTTAATTGGGCTTACTTGGATCCTGGGGATTATTTAAAGCCACAATATTTTTTAAAATTCAAATTATTCAAATATTTTAAATCAGCTTGGGTGTAAGTTGTTCTGAGCATTCACGTGATTCACCGAGCATTGTTGAATTGTGCAAATATACAGGCATAATATGGACTTCGGTTAGTGTTATAACGCTATTAATTAAACGACTTGCTGACGCAACATTAATTATTTATTAGCGATTACTTCATAGTACACAGAATTTTTAAATGAAACGACATATAGTTAATTTTAGTTTTACAGTTCATTTTTAAATTTTCTGTCAGGACGCACGGCTTATGCGGGGCAACAATTCACTTCCACGGGAGTCTTGCCGTAAGATATCTCTCTTCCTAGAAAGAATTTCTCAGCCAGCTGCTCCCTGCAGTTACAAAATCGAAAGGTTTCAAGTTTTCACATACATAGAGTGACGGAATCTCAAGTGTTCTGGAGAGTGGAGGCCCGGATTCAAGTGCTACAAATTTATAGTATAATAAAAGACTTTATATAGTCAGATCATAGGATGCGATAGAAAATTATAGCCTCTTGGAAATGTTTCATAGTCTTTTGAGAATATTTTTCGTGCGCACATCTGGTAGCCTCTTGGAAATATTTTATAGTGATGATGTAATATCTAACAGTCATTATATACCTCTTATTCTCACCCAATTAGCAAGTCATGAGACATAAAGCTTTACAGTGCGAACTTTCAAAGGAGGCTATTTTTTGTCCGCACTAACCGAAGTCGCATTAAACTTTTGAATCGTTTAAAATAATTCCTTTCGTTGAATAAATTGAATTCAGTTTTTTCAAGAAACGAAATAGGTTAAGAACTTAATGCTAAAATATATAATCAATTTCTTTAATTTAGTAAATTTAGTTAAAAGGCAAGTTTGTGACAATTTGTTAATGGAAAAGAATGAATTAATCAGTGGCGTAGCGTAAGGGAGTTTATCTCTATCACTTTACTACCGTTATAATTATATACTACATTTGGCCTTATTTAATCTTTGAACGTTATGAATTAAATAAAGCCAAATGTAGTATATAAAAATACTGGTTGTAATTTTATTAAGTCCCTCCCCCCTTTTTCTCTACGTCACACAGTGGGGCGTTTTGATGATCTAGGTGGACAAAATTCATTTTTCCGATTATCTCGGAATTTAACAAGACCACGTATACTGGTAGCTGAATGTCTCTTTCGTCGAGATCCTTACGAGTTTTGTTGAAAAAACCCGATGTGTCGATTAACTACGACCGTAAAGAAGGCAGTTGATTTGAGAGACTTTCAACAGTTGCATTATTTTTCTGTAAGTTCAAAAGCAAGTCGTGAGTTTTCTGTTTTATTCGATAGCAGGAGTTTACTGGACATATGTCACATGTTTGTCACACGATTTAACCTATCATTGTTTGAAAATAAGCGCCATCTTGTTTTCAAACTTCATCTTGACTTTTAATACAGTATTAAGCATTATTAAGCAATAAGTATTTTTTAAAATCAAAGTGCCATTCCTAAAGTATTGAAAACTTAAGAAAGCTCCTGCGAAAGTTTGCGAATCATTAAGTTATATTAACTTGAAGTGTGTGTCTGAGTGTTTAATTCAAATCTTGCAAGTCAATTTTAACCACTTTTAATTATTCGATTGAGCTGAAACTTTGAATACATGTGTAGTTTCAATGACAATACAATATCATAATATAAATAAATAATAATAATATAAATAATAATAATAATAATAATAATAATAACAATAATAATAATATAAATAACTAAATATGCCAAATATTTATCACTGTTTGATTATTTTATTACTGATACATTCGAAAACCCAGCAAAACCTAAATATTTTTCAATGCAATAATTTTGTCCATCTAGATCCTCAAAACGCCCCACTGTGCGTCAATGGAATTAATAAGGACAAACAAAATATGCAAAGGAATTTCCGTACTTACGTAATTTGACTTTAATTGAAGTAATCTCTTACTTTTCTTTGTATTACTTGAACAAATGATTTTGTTTATCACACCTTTTTTCCAGTTTTGCGACACACTCGAAAATTTGGTATGGGATATGACATTTTGATTGATAATATTGGCAAATAGCCATTAGCAATATTTGAAACTCTCATACTTTTGATGGTAGAAAGTTTTATTTCTCTTTATATTGTCAATGACAACTGTTTGATATCTCATAACCGAAGTTACTTCAAAGTTGCTTTAAAAAATGTGCAAAGGTAGTTTAGAATCTGCTTAGTCCTTTGGTTAAAAATTTGATGATTAGTGCGTTTTAAGCGATGTCTTTAACATTAATCGCAAATAAGAAATGATGGTGAATACGAAATTGTCCTTATTAACCGGAGATACGTCTCAAGCGGAAACACATTAACGAGAGTCCACAGTACTTTCAACCCAGTCGTACCAGATCTGACTTAAAACTTTGCTTGTTGTATGTCCAAGTATTCCCGCTAAGATTTCAAGTACTCCAGTTCACGCTATTCTTTGCAGCCTTCTAATTCTTTTTTATGCTGCTCTTGTTATAATTTTATTTTGTGTCATTTAATGATTTTCTTAAATTATAAGAGTAAAGTTGCTATTTTAATTACAGTAAAACCTCCAAAGTTGACCACCTCTCTACGTTGACCACCTCTCTACGTTGACCACCTCTCTATGTTGACCGAAATTTATTAGTTTGAATGGTCACAACACATTTTCAATGGAGATTTACCCCTCTATGCTGACCACCTCCGTAAGTTGTATGTTGACCACTTTTTAGTAGGTTTTACTCTCTGTAACTTGACCACTGATGTTTTCTTGAATTTGCTTTTTCCTCCGTTTGTTCTCCATCTGTTTTCCAGGAATTTCTTTATCAGTCATTCGGCTTATCTAAACAACACTCGCCACCCTTGTGGTTCTCCATTCATTGTTCACTTCCAGTATGATGCAATGGGAATGCCAGAATTCTTGGAATCAGTCGAAAAATGTCAGGGGAGTAGGGGATGTGCGTAGCCGTGTAGCTATACGCAGAATTGGAAAACAACATGTATCGCTCACATGTGAAACACATTCCGTTCTTTTTTTCTGGATGTCGCGTCGTGACGGGACCGGTCATTTATTTGCAAATTTTCATTAAAAATGGCGCAAAGAAAAGCTCTAAAAGAACTTAAATTAAAGGAGAAAGTGCATCTTCTTAATTTTCTGGAAAGCAGCAGCCAAAGAAAGATGGTGGAAAAAATTTGATGTGAGCAAGACTACTGTGAGCAACATTTTAAAACGCAAGGAAAAATATTCTTCCGAAAATGGGGGGCTCCAAAGAAAATAGAGAAAAACGTCTCTCGACGCTGTGAACGAAGCCGCGTTTCGTTGGTTTGAAGAGATGATATCAATCAATGCAAGAATAACGCGACTTATGCTTCAGGAAGTAGCAAAAAAATGTGCAAAAGAATTCGAAATAGAGGACTTCTAAGCGTCAGCAGGTTGGCTTGAAAAATTCAAACTACGATACGAGATTTCTCAAAAAGTTTTGTGTGGGGAATCGAATGAGGTTTCAGCTGAAGTGGTGGAGAAGTTTATTAAAAAATTCTCAGAGTTTGCTGAAGGTTTTAAAGATGAGGACATTTTTAATGCTGATGAATGTGGTCTCTTCTTTAAAGCAATGTCTGATAAAAGTCTAGTAATGAAGGGTGACAGTTGCAAAAGAGGAAAAGTTTCAAAACAGCGTTTTACTGTTCTTCTATGTGCTAGTATAACTGGGGAAAAATTGAAGCCTACGGTGATCGGCAAATCCGCAAAACCTTGTGCATTTAAAAATGTAAAACCTGAAGACCTTCCTGTTTTTTGGAGAGCGAATAGATTCATTTGGATGACCAGTGCTTTGTTCGAAGAGTGGGTTAGAGGAATTGACGCAGAAATGAGGAAAAATAAGCGGTCTATTATACTTACCGTGGACAACTGCCCCAGCCACTCGAAAGTGAATAATCTCACAAATGCGAAGCTAAACTTTTTGCCTCCAAACACAACTTTCAAAACTCAACCTTTAGATCAAGGCATTATTCAGTCCTTCAAAGTGCACTACAGAGCTCAACTTCTGGAATGGGTGATCATGAAAGTACAAACCTATGGTCCTTCTGCATTGGCATCGTCAACAGCTGCGTCAGTAAATGCTTTGAATGCTGTTCATTGGATTAATACTGCTTTGAATAAATTTACGCAAACCACGATTAAGAACTGTTTCAAGAAAGCTGGATTTGTTACAGCTACAACATCGGTGCAAGAGGCTTCCTCTATCTCCTATCCCAGTTTTTGATGGAGTTGATTTTGAAGATTATGTTACCATGGATGATGAGTTAGTAACATGTGTTGAATCAGACCCAGGGGCAATTTTCAATGAGATACTCTGTGCAACTAAGCACAGCGAGGACTCTAAGGTACAAGAAATGGACTGCGAAGAGGATGATGATCCAAGTGACAACGAAACTGAAAAGCACCCAACTCTGAAAGAAGACGATGTAAAGCGCATGATGGAGCAACTTAAAGATTTCGCTGCAGAAAAATGTCCAAGCATGCTTAAAGGATTTGCAAACTGTGAAAGTGGTTTTTGTAGTTACCTAATGAACAAAAATAGGACTCAAACAAAAATTAAATTATTCTTTCAAAAATTGTGAAAATGTGCTGTACCTTCAGTAAAAATAAAAATGAGCACGTGTTAATTTTTTTCTAAATTTTTCCTTAAAAAATACTAAAAAAGTTTACTAATTTTTTTCTAATATTGTTCTAAATATTTTCTAAAAATTCCCTAAGTTGACCACCTCCGTAGGTTGACCACTTAGTTACAGTCCCTTGGGTGGTCAACTTATGGAGGTTGTACTGTATATTGTAATTATATATATATATATATATATATATAGTGAGAAGCGCAAACTAGCACATTGCCTCAGGTGAAAATATGTTAGTGAAACCAAAATCGGTACACTTACTGTTCGAGAAGGGGGAAGAAGAATTAAACAATAAAATACTTAATTGCAATAATCACCGACAGATGGCGCTTTTGTTTGTGAAATGTAATATGTAATACAAGAACAAAGAATTAAGATATAAAACCGGATGGCATACCTAATTTATAGGAAAATGTCACAATGAATGTGGTTACGCTTTCGCATGGCGGTGCCGATCAAGTTCAGGTTCCACATGGTCATTGTGCTGGAGGACATAATCCAGGCGGTGCATGCGACGTGCTCAACTTCGGAATATAAAGCATCAGGAGTGATGTTTCGCACATGTTGTGATATGCTATCTTCTAAGTCATTGAGGTTTACGAGACCTCCACGGAACACAACGGCGTTTACACTCACAGGTCATGTAGCGCCATCTTTCGATGATTACTACAAAATTTTCTTTCTAGTGTTCCATTCTTCTTCCCCTTCTCGAATAGTAAGTGTGCAGATTTTGGTTTCATTCGAGTTATTCCTTCAAGCTACAGTCAGCTCCAATTAGGGATACTTATATTATAACCACCCGGTATATGGTAGATTAGACAGTGCAGACGGCAAAACTGGCAGTCAGCTGGCACACTAGCAAGATTGTAACATAGCACAGTCCGCTGTAATGTGAAATGAATAGAAATCCGATTTTTGTTGTTATCCCAACTAGGGAGTAGTCTTCAGTAATCGGGTTGCTATAACGATTAATACAACTCAAATGTTGAGTTTCATCCGTTAAAAAAAACATGTAATTGTTTGAACACCATGAACACAAACTATTAAAAAATTACAAACATCAATCAGCAACGACAAAACGATTTAAAATTTCTTCTAATTATAACAAAAAAGAAAAAGAAAACCTATTTGAGCAATTTTAATAATTAAACACTTGAATGACAATATATATGAAAGTGGTACAGACATGCTTTTTATTTTTTGTCTTTTAAATACTATTTTAAACGAAATTAAAATTTAAGAATATCAACATCCTGAAAATAAAACCCATGAAATTCTTTTCGCAGATTTTAAAACACTGAAAATTCAGTCCACGTTTTGTTCTTTGTTCTGAACTTTTAAGAAGCTTCATCTTTTAAGCAAAAAACATATTCTATTGAACATTTGCGCGAGGCTTTACGGAATAACCGAACACTTTATTATTTTAAAGTATTTCCAAAAAATGGAATATCGAATAATACTTTTGCATTGTATGTTTTGATTTTTTCATTGTTGAAAAATCTAACGTGTATCGCGAAAACGAGCATAAGATAGGACAATCAGAATAAAATTATATGAAGGGCTGAGGTGTAAAACATGGTAACTTACATTTTAAAATTTTCTTTCTGATTTTTATGTAAAATTATTTAACTGCGACATAGTATCCTTTTTAAAGAACAAGATTTATTGATTACTCAATGTATTCCATCATATTCAAAGATAACTTTTTGATAAGTGCATAGTTTTTGTTATTAAAATTCATTAAGTCTTATAAAATAAAATCTAACAGATGAAAAATGTTACAGATAAATTAACCGAAACTTATATCTCCACAAATCAGTTGTTTTATCTGAAGCAATCATAATAGTTTTTGTTGTAAATTTTCTATTAGTTATATGTTATATGTTTATATGTTATTTACACGAACAAATGTATTTACTTATTTTTAAATAAATTTGATCGAAAATTTCGGTACCAATGTGACATTTCGGGATTAAACTTATTATGTCACCGTATGGGTGTAAGTGGAGTGAAAAGCGTTAAACGTGATTTGTGTGTTATTGTCAGAAATGAGCATAAATTCTAAAAAAATCGTCTAAATGAGTTTTAGATTTTTATCTTTTACTATCGAAAATTGTGTTGTTTACACACACTTAAATTTATCGGTTTTCAAGTTTATTGTATTGTTTGTTTCAGACCGATTGGCGATAACTGAAAGAAAATAAATCCGTACCTGGCTAGAAAGAAGGCCATAATATCAATTTTTCGCATTTTGAGAAAAAGCAGTTTGGATTTTTTTTTCTTTTAGGTTCTTTGATTTTTTTTAATTGAAAAAATAAATTCCTTATTAAATGAATTTAACGGATGACATTGACATTTATTTCTGTTATACCTTTAATTATTATGAAGTAGTTGGTAGATATGAAAAAATAATAATAGTGATTTTTATAGAACGGCGATTATTAAATATCAGTGATATTACGGAATGTATTGAAGGTAGTATGTTTGGATTTTTCTTCTATCTATCTATCTGTATTATAAAAGACAAACGTGTCCGTACGTAACGCTGACGTCATTTTGCGAATGGCAACACTTCACGATAAAATTTCGGTTTTGAGATTTCTGCTAATGTAATTTTTTTAATTTCTAACCATCGCATATTTTTAATTTTTATACCATTTTTATACCATATTTATATACATTATATTTATATATATAGGGAAAGAAAATCGACTTTCAAATGCAATTTGTTTGAAAACTGTATCGCAATTTATTCTTTTATTATAGCATTTAAACTTAATTTCAAGAATGATTTTGTTCTTTAAATCTATCTCTATCGCTAGCAGACGATTACAAAATATTAATCTGTGTTCACTTTAAACACTATAAAGAGTTCAGCATTTGTTTCCAAATAATATTCAATAACAAAATTAAAACTTTATTAAGCAGTAAGTAAAATAGCACAAATAAAACACAAATTTAGCAGACGTGTAAATGAAATAAGCGTTTAAAACCACTGAAATTATCAAAATTAAAAACTGAGATCGATAATGAAATTTTTAGTGATTTCTTCGGCTATTAACTTCCGGCACCAGGACAATACGAAATTACCACTTTTAATAAATTTGAAAATTTTATTTGAATATGTAATTGACATATTTGATACAAAAATGCTCTTTGGTGTTGTATCTAAAAAATAATAATAAATGTAAAATATCTATTAGAGATTTAAATTTAAAAATAAATTGTTTTCACCTATATTCTCTATCCCGGGAAGCCCGGGTTGGATGCACTAGTACTTATAATTTGTAAAGTGAATAGTCAACATAGACTAATAGTAACATTTCAGAAATTGGCCCTTTTTCCAATAAGGTATAGAAATATCGCTTCTCCCCTATGGCTTTATTATTAATTAATCCATTGCAAGTAACATATAAAATAAAATAAAATAATATAAATTTTCTCCTGCTAACCTTAGTTATTTAATACATACCAAAAACATAAACTGTTTGCATCGCAATGCAGTTGGTATAATCATAATGAGTATTTATGATAACGAATATCCTTATATAACCTTAATTCCTTATAACAAAAAAAAAACAATCTATTTTTGCCTATCTTGTGTTCAAAATAAATACTGTCAGCATAATAAAAAGCATGAAGAAAACATGGTAAAGAATATACAACCACTGACATTTTTTTTATTGATTCAATCTTCGCAACTCTTAGTCTTTATTCATTCAGCACCTTTGTTCTAACTTTTGCATTTTTTCATAATGTTTTCAAAACATCAAAGTTCGTTTTGTATTTTTAAACCTTCGTGTCAACATAATCTTCGACCATTGTTTCTAAAGCGTTCTCTTGCAATAATGCAATCTTAAGGTAAGAGGTAATAATCAAAATCCCGGGATTGAAGATCACTTTTGCTTGTTGTAAATTAAACATTTTGGGAAAAGTTTGCTATTATTTCCGGTTTCAGTACATCCTAATCTGCTCCCAGGTAATACATTGCATTCAGAAAATTAAGAGGCTACTTCACTCACACGAAAACATCCGCTCGTTAATGTTAATCATATGATACAGTTATTTTATAATATCTCGGTTGCATTTCAATATTTTAAAATGATTTTTTTTTTCATTGGATAGCTGAAATTGATCGCTATGCAGTCCTTTTTTACTTTTTTTATTTTGTTTGCAGGTATTTTTTATTAGCATATTTTCACTTTCGGAGCCGGTTTCGAAAGTGAAAGTATCGTCATTAAAAAAAATCTGCAAACAAAATCGAACAAGAACGAAAAATCATGCGTCAAGCATAGATTATGTAACACTTTCCAACGCTTCCAAAATAATTTTACAAATCATTACCGTTTAATAAGCTGAAAGATAACATCTAAGTAAACAATTTGGAAAACGCATAACATATTTAAAAACGTAATTTCAGGAATTTCCAACATATACAATATTCGGAAACATATACGAATACTTTTATTCAGCTCTGTATATGATCTATAGATTTGTATATGCACTACATAGGATGCTAAATTTCAGTTCAGTTAGAAAACGCGTAGCACAGTTTAAAAGTCTCCTTCTGGAGTTTCTGTCAATAAACGGAAATGTGTTCACGAATTTTTGTGCTTCCCTGTATAGGATCTACAGAATTTATACACACCAAGTAATAGACAAAAAGTGAGTTAAATTTAAAATCGTGTTCAGCAACTTAAAACGCACTTCCAGGAATTATTGTTAACAGACAGTAAGAGAATTCTTTTGTGTGTCCCTGTAAATGAACGAGGAGTGCTATACACACAATATTCTGTAGTAAGCCTCTTGTAATGCACCTTAGTGATCTATATAAATTTCAATGCGTTTAAAATAGTGAAACATTATATATTAAACCGCAAACGATTTTTCTCCACAGACGTAATGTAACGGAATTCTTTTGACTGTCCCTGTAAAGTAACTGTAAGTGCTATGCACACCCTATTCCATATTAAGCTTCTTGTAGTGCACCTTAGTGATATATATCAATTGCAATGTGTTTGAAATTGTGTAACATCATTAAAATAAACCGCAAATGATTTTTCCCCATAGACCGTCATGTAACGGGATTCTTTTGAGTATCCCTGTAAAAAAACTATAAGTGCTACACACTTCAGTTGAAGTAGGGAACATGCTATAGATAACGACAATAACATATAAAAATTGCAGGGCAATCCGAGCCTATTTACGGGAGTTAGAGCACGGCCAGACGGCCATACAAACCGAAGTCATAAACACTTTTCAACTAGGTTGGAAAGTGTTAAAAATTTAAAAAGCCCCTGCATAGTGATCGACCTCAGCTATCCAATGCAAAAAATCATTTAAACATACTGAAATGCAAACGATATATTATAAAATAACTGTCCCATAGGATTAACATTAGCGAGCGGGTGTTTTCGCGTGAGTGAAGTAGCCTCCTAAGATATTCGAGTTGTGCGTTTTTATTCTTTATCATGTTGTTGAAGAACTACTGGTCTTGAGGCTTTCAAGTTTTTACCTGTTGTTGAAGAACTACTGGTCTTGAGGCTTTCAAGTCTTTACAAGTTGTTGAAGAACTACTGGTCTTGAGGCTTTCAAGTATTTACATGTTGTTGAAAAACTATTAATCTTGAAGTTTTCAAGCAGGGTGGTGCAAAATTTTAATTAGATTAACTATTGAAAACTAACGATTAAATGTTTAATCATGACTAAAGATTGACGATTGAACTTTATCGTCAATTTTTAGTCATGATTAAACTTTTAATTGTTAGTTTCCAATAGTTAATTTAATTAAAATTTTGCACCACCCTGCTTTCAAGTCTTTACATGTTGTTTTAAAACTTTAATTACGCCTTTATTCACATCTTCCGCTATGAATTATCGTCTTAAGTGAGATTTTTCACCTCAAGGGACCGAAATCTTATCGCGTATTAAACATTTGCATACAAAACATGATATGTTTGCATTGGTCTGATGGCTGCTGTTTATGGGACCGGAAGAAAGTCGTGCATTAAGCAGAATCGCGTATTAAATGTCGCGTATTAACGGGATACGACCGTAAAGACCGGATAAGATCATCTCTTCTTTATTATTGCAGAGATCCCAAATGGTTCGGTTTTTGAATACCAGTATTCTCTGAAAAAAAATCGTTTCAGATTTTTCTTGCAAATTTTGTAGAAATCTACCCTGAATGTTATTTCCAGTACAAATGCTGTAGAAACCTACCACGAAAATTTTTCTTTGAATATACTGGTATTTAAAACTATTTGACTATTTGAGAGACTTGTTATTGTTATTGAATTTTAAAGTTTAGGAGTTCTGTTTGAAACATTCTGTTTGTATGTATCTGTGCAAATGCATAAAATATTATATTTATATGTTGAATTTCTCAATTGCAATATTATCTTTTTTAAATATAATATATGAAAAAAATATAAACAATATAAAGATAGTCCAACCGAATAAAGGTAGTCCAACCAAAAAATGAACAATATTTTATAAAGATTTCTACATTTATTTGTAAAAAAATATATAATAATAAACAAACAAATAATATAAAATAAATAAATACAGCTAAAAAGCCAAAATTAATGCAAGAATAATCCTAAAGATTCTGTGTTCGTATACTACAAAATATTATCTTTTTAAAATGGCTTCCTCAGAAATTTTGTAGCAACATTGCTTTGCGGAAAGAAGCGAAAGTTTTCCCTTTGAGTCAGAATAATAAATCAAACTTTTGTTTCTGGAAACTTTTGTAAGAGGCACAATGTACATTTAGATGAGCTATTCATAAGAAGTATGGTTTCACACTCTTCGGATGTGATCCTATAGTAAGAAGTTATAATCCCGGAGCGTAAATATGATAACTTGAACTTTTGGTTTTTAGGAAAAATAAACATGGGAGTTTCTGCTTGAACATGAATACTCATAACTGCCAGTCTACAGCTCGTATTTCTTTTCTTTTCTCATCTTTTTATTTATTTATTTATTTATTTTAATCAAATAAACTTAGAAAAAGTGTTTAAGAAAATGCGTTTTGCTCCCATATGACACTTCCGTGTTTTAACTTATCAAGTAAAATTTATGGTTTAAAATTAACTGATTTTCAATTTTTATTTCTCATTTTGTTATCTTAAAGTATCTTTCACATTTTTACTTCTCGCTTTATAATTTCTGTATTTATACTAATAAAAGAAAGTTTCGCTCTGTACGCCTCTCTTTGTGTGGTGTGTGTGTCTGTGAGTGTTTTGGCGATGGCTAGCGAACTCTAGCTCTTCTAGAAGTCTGAAAATTTCGGTAGGGATAATCACCGGTAGGGATAAGTCTTGATTCAACTGACGCTCGTATTTTTTATTATTTTGATAATTAGCCGATGTATTAATTAAAACTCATCAAAAATTCACTTTTTTTTTTTTTTTTTTTTTTTTTTTTTTTTGCGAGCAGGCAAAATTCTTCTCGCATGCCAGAACCCGTTTTATGCATCGGGAGGAATTGAAAAACTGAACGCGTTTTTTATTTTTTATTTCCTTATTTTATAATCGGCCTAAATCAAACAAACCGCTCGGTACAGTTAAAATTGTATCCAAAAGATCGCACTTTTAAGTCGTCTCAAAATTCCGCAATCAATTTGAAAATATGTCGTTGTTAACCCTTTGAAAAAAAGATTTTAAAAAGGTAATTTTGCCGAAGGACGTTTTACCCTTTATGGCCACGCCTTCCAGGGCGTGATTTTAGAGGTACCGAAAAATCAAAAATATGCTCTTAAAGCTTAAAGCTTCTTGTAATCGACGGTGTAATCGGTTTAAAAAAATACCCTTTTATACCCACTTAAATTTTAACCCTTTCAAAAACACCGATCCTCGGGTCACTTTGCGCCTCAAGGAGACAATGTTTTTTCTACGCTAAAAGTAACTAAACGTCCGCATTTTGACACAATATTTTGACACAATATGAAGAGTAAAACTATAAAGACATTTTCTAAGCAAAAACAGTATGAATTGCTATTTATTATCCTAGACATTTTTATCATTAAGTATAAACACAAAAGACCTGTGAAAATTATTCCATTTTGAATAATTTTTACCGTTATAAAGGAAAAAACACATTTTCCGCTGAATGCAACACCATGTTTGAGTGTTAAGATGTTTGAATGGAAATTCATAAGATGAAATAATTTCACGAAATTATGTTACCATTTTTTGAAAAGATTACTGCAACTTATCTAAGGTAAAGCCAGGAGAGATGGCGCAGTCGGAGAGATTGCGCACATAGAGGTTCGGAGGGAAGGAGTAGAGTGAGCACGCAGTGACTCCAGGTAGTTGTACTACAACAACCGTAGTAGAGTGTCTACTTGAAAGTGCACGTTGATTGCTTTGAGCGTCTAAGATAAAGTATTGCTATTTTGTTTTGTTTTCCCAAAGTAAGAGCTGGAATTTTCATAGCTATTCATCAGAATTTCTATACAGTGTCAATAGTACAAAATATTTTCAACTTAAACGATTTCTCATAAGCTACTAATCTAGACTAACAATGCGAACATCAACGGTTCGTTTTAGAAGAGGTCATGTTTAAATAAAAGACCGCGCAATCTCTCCTACCGAAATTGGAGAGTTTGCGCATCTGCTACTTAGGAGAGATGGCGCAGTGTTCCCATTAGTTTCTATGCTAGGAGAGATTACACAGCTTATTGGTAAATTTGCATAAAAAATGAAAAATGAAAATGGACTAATTTTAAGTTAAACGTGTTATTAAGTAACATAATTTTATTTTGTAATCTTATTTGGACTTGCTTTTTCTGATTCTTTATTTTTTTTTTCTTTAATTAAAATTTTTTAATCGCTTTTTAAATTATTTCCTTTTTCTGATTCTTTAATCATTAGGTTGAAATATTCACTCCTAATACAATAATATTTGTTCAAAAAAATCTTAAAGCAAAGTCATTTAAGTGTAATTATTATTGTTAACAATTTAATTGTAGTTATTATTAGTAACAATCTCTCCTACCCATGTGCGCAATCATACCAACCCTGTAAGGACAGATTGCGCAAAATAACTTTCTTCGTTTTATTACAACTGTTCTATTAAATTGCAACATAACAACAATATAGCAATGGAAATGTATAAAAAACAAATGAAGTAGAAATTATTCATGAATAGTTTAGCAAAAAATTAATATTTAGATTTTTTATTGCTATTCTTTTGAATTGTGCGCAGACTATCCTAGATTTACCTTATTGAATTCCATTTTGTTGTCAATTCTTACAAATGTTTAATTGGGGTATCAAAATTTTAACTTTACGTATATTTTGATTCTGAACTTGCCAGGCGATAAATAGTATAGCTTTCTTTTCTGAATATAAACCCTCCCGTTTAGCATGCATGGTCACAGGGATGTCACAGTGACGTCACTGTGAGTCACGTACGTCACGTCACATATGTGACCGAAATACCACCAATCAGTGACTAAAATGTGAATTGCTTAGAAACCTTTAAAATATTGCAAGAACATTACAAAATATGTTATTCAATGTAAAAAATATGTTTCTGACAATTTTTTTAATTTTTGTGACATTACTGTGACGTTACTGTAAGTCACAAACGTTATGTCACCTGTGTGATCAAAAGACCACTGATATAATTTATAATATAAACCATAATCTAACTGCCATCCGTCTGAAACCAGTAGTTTATTTACAGAAAATTTCGCCTTATTTTATCGATGAAATAAGACGAAAGTTTCTATAAGAAAAATACTGGTCCCATGTGGGCTGCAGTTGAACCCCACTGAAATAAACAATATATTTTTTTATGAAAAATGACGTCGTGTGCAACATGTTAAGCGTACATTTTTCTTTAGAATAAAATCTACAATAATTGCTTCAGAATGACATTATTTCCGCAGAATTATCATTGCATATGACCAGAGGTTAAGACTGCTGAAACGATGAAGATTAAGGTTATAATGTCATTTTCTAAGCAAAAGGCAAGAAATTCGTATTTATGGAATTTTCCTCTAGAAATTTGTCTTATTGCATATAAGCCTGAAAACCTTTCAAAAATAATTCAATTTTGAAGCATTTTTTGTCATTATAAATGAAAAATTATATTTTCTACTGAATACAACATTACTTTTGAGTGCTAAGCTATTTCGTATGTATTTACATTAGGCCCTATGTTTTTGTCGTGTTGTTTTTGCAAAATTTATTAATTTAGTATGAGAAAAATTCCAAATAATTACATTTTCTTAAATTAAAAATAGTAAAATAACATCATCAATATATCATGGAAGAGATTTTATATCATAGGTAGCAATCCTAGTAAGTTTTATCTATAATAATGACGTTGTATGATGCAAGAAATATATGTTTTCTATTTTTCACGCAAATGGAGCAATAAAAAATTATTTAATAAAAAATGTGATTAACATTAAACAAAAAAATTCCAAATATTCAATGACATTTTTTAACGCATTAGGTGGTGTTATAATGCATACGAATACGAGTATTAAAAAAAAAAAAATAAGAATTCTGAATTAATATATAAGAAGCTCCGTATAAAAAGCCACTAACCCAGTAGTAAATCAATTTGGTTATACAGATTGTACTCCTACCCCTCCCTCAAATTCCTCAAATTCAATGTTGGGTATTAATTAGAAACAGTTAGATTTGTCTTATTTTGAAGTAAAATACTTCAGTTTTTCAATACATTAATCTTTATTTCGTGACGTGATATGGCAGAAGAACAAAAAATTAATTGATCTATTAATACTTCCCTTTCTGTTCATTCTTATTTAATCTCTAAAGACTTTTCGAAAAGAGAGTTATACTAATTACCGATTAATTAAAAAAATGTTCAATGAATGACAATATTAATTCCAAACTAATTCTCTTGATTAATTACTTAAAATGACTATGTTATTGGTCCAAAAAAAGCCTTTTTTTTTCGTTTTCAATCTTTTCCTTTTTCTTGCAGTTTATTTATTTATTTATTTTTCATTGCTAAGAATATTATATAAAATATATTATAGCAAATGTTTTCTAGAACTTATAGCATAAACACGTCCATTCCCAGCATCAGAAAGCGCCCTCTATCGCTTCGCGCGTGAATTATGATCATGGTTTGCATGAGGATTTATTCTTGACTAGGTGTGTTCTGGACCCCCTAGACATTTGTAATAATACTAGAAATAATAAATTTTGATTAGTACTTTCAATTTAGTAATTTAATTTAATTAAATTTTATTATTATTATTATTATTTATTATTTTATTATTATTATTATTTATTATTTTATTATTATTTATTTTTATTAATTTAATTAAATTTTAATTAATAAATTTTGATTAAAGCAATACTTAAATTTTTCTTAGGGAATGGTCTACAAATAGAAATTGTACCAAACTTTAAACATTTCAATGCTAACACATAAAGTTGGCATCATATTTGAATATTTCGGTTTATTTTTTTTAAGAGTATGTTAAACAAAAAACTTTTTTTTTTTAAACTTTATACTTATTTCAACATTTCACAAGTAAAACTGTTATTTAGTTACAATTCCCTTTTAAAAGCATGAAAAGCGAATCTTCATGAATTTAATATTAGGAGTACTTTTTAATACGAAATAAAATAAACATAAATATTTTTCTTCTTTCTAAGCGCGAAAAGTTCTAAAAAAAAAAGCTTTTAAAGTCTATCATAATTTTTTTTTCTTTTCACATATTAAAAGAGAGCTCTAAAAAATACTTAAATAAGCAAAAATTTTACGAACTAAACATACAATCCCTTTTCCTTCCTTCAGGAACATATTTCAACATGAAAAAAAAATTGAGTTACTTTAATAAAATATTCAATAGAAAATATATTTAATACAAACAGCTGAGAATTAAACTTTGAGAAATTCTCATTATTCTTGGATACAAATGTTTCTCTACATGTGAAACATTTTTTTGAAAGAAATGAAACGCTACCATTTTACAGAAACCCTTTTTTATTTAGTATTTGTGAATGTTTATGAAAGTTTTTAAGAGTTGAAAGAATAAAGTCAAGCGTTCTGCGTAAAAAATATATAATAGATCTATAGTTGAGAAATAGACATCCAATTTATCTAAGTATTCCTAGTCAGAAATGTTTCTTTATATGTGAAATAGTTTCTAAAATAACTAGACAGAGATGCCTTTATCTTTAACATTTCTTACCTAGAGAAATTGGTGTTAATATTTGATTTAATGTATTTCTCATTCGTAAACATTCATTTAAGAGCATACATCTTTCACGGGAAAAAACGCACAAGCAAATGTTAAGTCTATGGGAAGGTTCTTGGCAGATTTCTCGCTTGAATCTTAATATTTTTAAATGATGATTTTTGCATAGGATAGCTGAGGTCGATCTCTAACGTCTATAATATAAGGGTACTTTCACTTTCAGAACCGGTTCCAAAATTGAAAATGTCCGCTTATAAAAAAACTGGAACCAAAATCAAAAAAAGTAAAAACAAACAACGATAGAGATCAACCTCAGCTATCCTATGCAAAAAAATCCTTTAAAAATATTAAAATGCGAGCGACAAATCTGCCAAGAACCTTCATAAAGATAAAGATGTAAATTTTGGTAGAAGGAGCGAAGGCCACCCTCTGTTTTCTTGTGTCGATGTGCTGATATAATACATTTTATATCGTGAATTCCCGATGTATCGTAATGAACATTTCTTCTTAAACATTGCCGAGGTATAATGGTGCAATGCATGTACCGCAATAATCGTAAAGTTCGTTTCCTGAAAATAAATTATACCACACAAAAGGCATTAGATGAAAATGAGTCTTAAAATCGCATGAACCATTTTATTATATCAGCACATCGACACAAGAAAACAGAGGGTGGCCTTCACTTATTCTACCAAAAAGTTTTGTAAATGATTATTTTGCGTCATATTATCCACTTGAATACATTTCCCTTTGTTCGGATACTATGACGCAAAATAATCATTTACATAAATTTTACTTATGATTTTGGATAGCATGGCACAAACGATAAATCAATTTATTGAAATAAATACATTTCAATGCATAATATAGGCTCAATGAAAGTAATATATTTAACAGTGTATTGGAAAATTATAGGTATTTTTTGTATGTGTAAATATACTTTAGCAGACAAACCAAAAATAATTTAAATTGAATTTTAAAACAATACTTTAAATTCATGTGAAGGTGTCACTCGAATTTTGATATCATTTCTTTTAAAACCCATATTTTGAATTCAGGAGAGATGTGAATGAAAAAACATCAGCGAATAAATTTTATATATATTTTCATGTCAAAAATAATAATTGCATCTGTGAATATAAATAAAACAAAAAAGAAAATGATGTTTTTTTTTTAAATTATTAACATAACATCACTCAAATTTGATATCATTGCTTTTAAGACCCATGTTGACAATTCTTAGAGCCAAAAGAAACTGCTTTGTCACAACTTTTAACCCGTTAAGGGTTTTTGTACTGATATAAATATACAAATAGAACGCTCTATCGCAAGAATAAATTAAAATAGGTTTAGATTCATACAAAAAAAATTCAAAGAAATTTAATAATTTTTTTAAAATCAAAATGAAATTATTTGTACATGCATTAAAATAAATTGCTCGCCAAAAATGAAAGATAATAATGGGATTTGGAAATAAATTTTGATTTCAGTGTAATCGTTTCTTCAGCAAAAAACTATAGAGGAAACATTAATTTGGATTTTTCTTTTTTCCTTTTTTTGCTTTTTCTTCTCCTAAATTTATTCCAAGATAAATAACTTTAGTTTTTAACTTATTTCTTTATGATTGTTTTAGTCCAAATATTTTTCTTCGCCTAACTGATCAGATAAATATTTTTTCATATAAATAAATATTTAATGTTATCATTAATCTTTTAAATTAGGAGTACAATAACAATGCTGCAATCCTTTAAATAGCTTTATTGTGATAAAGATTTGTCTTCCTAATAATTGAAATTTAAATATAGCGAATATATATAGTATATATCTATAATCGCTAAATTTATCTGCATTTACATCAAAACTTTGTACTTTAAAAAATATTTTATTATTATTTTGAGATTATATTAGCGATTTAAAAGGAAATACAAAATATATTAGCGACAGAAGAAAGTATTGCTTTCAACTGCCAGAATAACGCCGTTATAAGATAAAAGCATCCCACTTATGGAAAGAAATCATTAAAAAGTGCGATGTAAAAACAAAAAATAAATGATATTTAAAACTGCAGGTATACGAGGATAGTTTGATAAGTTTTCGGCCTGACACAGAGATGGAACAAGTATGACCAAATGACAATGATATGCTTATAAAGTATCATCCTTTAGATGAAATGCCGCCGAGTTTCAGATGCGTGAGTTTGTTGGCTATTGCTTGGCGATAAAGGAAAATAAACAAGTTTTGACATTTTCTAAAAATGGAAAAAATTGAAGTTCGAGATGTCCTAAAATACTTTGTTAAGAGTGGTTTAACCCCCATGGACGTACAAACAGAGTTGTTACATTCCACCTTACAGGATTCTTGTTCTTCGTATTCGACGATAAAACAGTGGGCTGCTGAATTTAAAGATGGTAGGAAATTCATTCTAGATGATGAATGCTCAGGACGCCCAAAAACCACTACGACCAAAGAAATCGTCTCAAAAATTCACAATGCCGTATTGAATGATCGCCGATTGAATATACGGGAACTGTGGACCCAGGTTCGATTCCTGGCTCTGGCTAATTTTTCACTCCATGTTGGATTATTGTATTGAATGTATGTATGTCTGTATAATAATTGTATATCTTTAAAACGTTGAATGCAGGCGTTATTTATGTGTGATTTAATACGGGAACTTGCTGACATTGCAAACATCTCGACAGACCATGTCCACTACATTTTACACGATGTTTTGGGTATGACAAAGCTTTCCGCTCGATGCGTGCAGCGTTTGTTGAACGACGACTAAAGACGCCCACAGAATGAACATTTCTCAAGAGTGTCCTGTATTTTCTTTGTCCGGCTGAGAACTTTTCGAACCACCTTCGTACAGGGTTGCACTAAAGAATTCGCTCACAAAAGTGTGTCTTAAATGTATACAGTTGCAAGGGGATGTCAAAATTATGTTAGAAATCTTGTGCTTTCATAGTCAGGCCGAGAACTTATCAAACCACCCCCGTAAAGAAATATATTTTTTTCTATTCAAGAAAAAAACGTATCAGAATTAAATGTTCATATAATTTCAAAATAGCTATTTTTATTTTTTATTTACTTATTTATCTTTTTTTTTTATAATCTCTAAATTCATCTTTATTTGCATCAAAACTGTGCATTTTTAAAAATCTTTTATTATCCTTTTGAGATTACATTAACGATTTAAAATAAAATAAAAAAATATTAAGTAACAGAAGAATTTATTGCTTTCAACTGCCAGAAAAACGTCGTCTTAACATAAAAGCATCCCAATCATGATAAGAAATAATTGAAAAGATATAAAAACAACCAATAAATGATTTTTAAAACTGCAAAAATAAATCAAAATATTTTTTTTTGCGCAAGAAAAAACGTATCAGAATTAAATGTTCATTCATTAGCGTAAATTGTAAATTACATGCTAAAACTAAATATTAAAGAAATAAAAATCATAGAAAAAAAGGCAAGAATCGTTTGATTTTACTATATTTGCTTTTTAAATAAAATATATTTGATTTTAGTCTTAAAATATAGTGGTAATTGGTATTTTTTTTTTCTTATGCTCAATGTCTTCTTAGATACACAACTTCAGTTTTGTACTTAATTCTTCCTGATTATTTGAGTCTTAATGTTTTTCTTTCGCCCAATTGATCAGAAAGTATTTTCCCCCCTTTAAATAAATGTTTAATATTATCATTAAACTCATTGCGATGTAATTGAGATTATGGGTATATTAACGATGTTAAATTTCTTTCAGTTGATTTTTTTTCGATAAATATTTGTTTTTAAAATAATTAATATGTGAAAAAGAAAACGTTTATAATTCATTACTCCTGTTTAAGATTTTTTGAAAGAAATATTAAGTCTTTTGAATTTGAAGAATTTTATTTTAACATACTACTTTTTAAATTTTGACTGATTTACTTAGTTTTGTGTAACATTTAGTTGAAATGATATTATAAATAGGCATGATTTCGGAATGTGTGCTTTGATTTCCTTTGAATTGATGAATTATCAGTGTAATAAATGCATTTGAGTGTTTCTTTAACAGTCATTCGTGGTCCATTTAAATAAGTAAAATTAAACAGGTATTTGGGATTTTAATCATTGTACATTAATTTCCTAAGATAAAGAGTTTTTTTAAACCCCTGGCGATGAGCATCACTTATAGGGTGCATGCAATCCTTAATTTTTCCTCGTATTTTCATATACTAATTTGCGCATTATTTAATGGCAGAATTTTTCACATTACATTAAACAAAGATTTTTATTTGGAAATACTGATTGCAAATGGTGTACCGGACACTTGTCGCGAAGTGCTTAAAATAAATACTTTATCAAAAAATATTTGATCTCTAGCTGATCCGGCCGGAGTTGCCCGGTCCCGTCAAAAAATAATACGAAATGCGAAATCATTCTAAAAATCGCTGCACAAAACTTTTCCTCTTTTCCACTTTGTCTTTCGGAAATTAAATAGAGAGATGGACCTCGAAGCGGAAGTAAATTTAATACCACCTCCGCAAATGTCTGGATCATTTGGTTCAAAACGGGTCAGTTTTTGGTTAAAATTAAAAAAAATACAGTCGGATTTTCACTAAATTTGCATTTTCGAAATCAGAAAAATAAACTATGTACAGAATGTAAGTTTCGAATCAATACCTCCAATACATATTTTAATACTTGAGGATGAGTGAAAATGAGAATATTACGTTGTCTGGAATTATCAAATTGCTAACTTTCTTTTGCGGATTCAATAAAAATAGCCACTTTCGGCGCACGCGTAGGAAAATCTTTTAGTTTCCCCGCCAGGGGTGCATTCTGTTGTAAATGAATTTCTGACACGTGTCCCCACTGCTTACAGTACCGTGTACAGCAGATGTGAAATCCTGTTTCCGAACGAAACTGTGGCACTCATGCCCAGTGCTTTCTGCACCATGTAGAAAAGCGTGCTGTGCACGTGCGATAAATCTGTTAGTTCCACTTTCCACACTGTAAAAAAATTACGGAACTTTTTAGGAAATTATCCTGAAACATTTCGCATATTTTACATATTTTACAGGAATTTCGAATTTCTTTATGTCCCACGGCAATTACGGCAATAATTCGTGTAATATTTTTGAGAGGTTGCAACTTTTTCGTGAACTACATTCTACACATGCGGGTTTCATGTTTTATGTTTTATTAGCTATTTTGATAACTAAAGAAGAATAAAAAACAGCTGCCTAGGTACTTAGAGACAAATGCAACCTGAACAAATGACATTCTTTGTTTGGATATCAATCAATCAAGTAAGTAGTTAATTTAAATCTTTTTATACTTCATTATTTTAATTTTCATTTTATCTGTAATACGAAACTTTAAAATTTAATTGCTTAAATAAGACACTGAATAAAAAAAAGTATATTGATTATTGAAAATTGGAATGTTTCACTACTTTGTTGTGCAACATAACAGCAAAAAGCCGTGGCAACTTAATGCCACCAACTTGTTCCGGAGCCTTCCGAAGAATTTTTTACAGTGCACTGCCATGGGACACCAAACCTATGTCTTAATTAGTTAGCTATAACTTAATTACTTCATTTTAAGTTGAATGAACCAATTGTCGGTGAAATCGGGCACATAGAGCCCAAGAAAATAAATCACATCCGTGAAGATTAATATTCATAAATGGTAGTAACCAAAGGCTGAAAAAATATACCAAAGTTTATTTAGTACCTAGGAGAACTCGGAAAAAATATCAGTAAATATTTCATTTAAATCGGACCAAGATTAAATGCAAAATCTTTTAGTTACATTTTCCACTGCCAGGGGTTGCACTCTGTTCTAAACAAACATCTTTCTGAACGAAACTCCGGCACGTGCCCCCATTGCTTATGGCACCGAATAGAAGGCGTCCTGTGCACGCACTGAAAATCTTTTAGTTACATTTTACACCGCCAGAGGAAGCCAAATCTATGTCCTTTATTAGTTATCTATATCTTAATTAATTCATGTAAAGTTGAATGATTCAATTCTCGTTGAAATCGGGCCCTTTGTTTGATTCGGACAAATTTTAAATGCAAAATTTTTAGTTCCACTTTCCACCGCTAGGAGGTGCAGTTTGTTCAAAATAAAACTCTTTCCGATCGAAACTCCCGCACGTGTCCCTGCTGCCTACGACACCGTATAGCAGGCGTGCTGTGCACGCGCTGCAAAATCTTTTAGTTCCAACTTTTACCCCCAGGAGTGCCAAATCTGTATCTTAATTAAATATTTATGTCTTAATTAGTTCGTGTTAAGTTTAATGAACTAATTCTCGTTGAAATTTTTTATCATTAACTTTAATGTTTGTAACTTACCATCGGTTGTTTGAATGCTTCAACAAGCGACTATCACAATTGTACATATAGAATTTGCATACTTTCGAAACGTTAAATTTTTTTAATGGAATATATTTAACATATGGGCTGATAAGTTCCCGGTCTAATAAAGAAAACACAACTTTTTAACATAATTTTATAAATTTATAACTTTATAACTTTAAAACTTTAATAAATAACATAACTTTAATAATAAATAATAATAATTTAATAATAATAATAATAATAATAATAATAATAATAATAATTTAATAATAATAATTTAATAAATAAATAATAATAATAATTTTATAATAAATAACATAATTTTATAACGAAAACGTTCCAAACAGTGCTCAGAATCATCGACTCATTGTTGTTTTTGGTCAAAAGTCAACACGCGCGGCATCCACTTTAACAACAGCTTTTTCATAGACAAATGTTCATTCATAATAAAACCTACACGTTCCTTATCTTCAGAGTCTGAGCTATCTCCTGCAACTTCATTTTACGGTTCCTCAAAACGATTTTGTGGCCTTTTTTTGATGTTTTCCGGAGTAACCACACTTTTGTGTGGTACATCACTGGTGTCTGTACGACCACGTTTAAATTCAGCAAACCAGTCAACAATGGTTAATTTACCTGGTGCAGTGTCCGGATAACGCTTATCAAGCCAACCTTTTGTTTGAACGGTGTTTTTTTTACCATCAAATAACAATTCTAGAAATTCTTGTTTTCCGTTTTTTTTGTTTATCAACAAAGTCGTTCAACTAAAACCACTCTAACGTTTTATCCACACGGCGAAACGTCATGACATTTTTTTGCTACCTTTTAAAGGTTAGTATTTACTAAAAAAGCATCGGTTCGGCGATTGCAACGCCATCTGCGTGCCAGACCGGGAACTTATCAGCCGATGTGTTAATATCTTTACTTTTAAAGTATAAGAATTTGTATTGTTTTGTGGAAAATACAAGTAATAATTAATTCTTAGAATGCCTTATTATAATAAAGACTTATATGGAACAAGACGACTATAGTTCGATAAAATGTTCAATTAAATTAAATTTTTTACATAATAATATTTGATAGAGAGACATAATATTGTAAAAAACAAAACTTATTTACATATTCACAGAATGGAATTGTACTGAAACCCAGTAGTTAAGATCCTTAAATTATCAGAAAAAAGGACTTTTAAATAACTAATATGTCGGGAAAATTTAAACAAGCAAATAGCAAATTAGTTTCGTATGCAAAAGAGTTGTGTCTAAAGGTGCTTTGTAGACAATACAAGTAAAAATTAATTCTTAGAATACCTTATTCTAATAAAGTTGGTGGTAGCTTATATGAAACAATACGAATAGTTCAATAAAATGTTCAATGGAATTAAATATTTTACATAAAAATTAATATTTGATAAAAGAGATAATGATGGAAAAAACTAAAATTAAAAAAAAAATACTATTTCAATTTTTATGTTTTATGAAATTTACTTATTCAAAGTATTGAATTTTATTGAAAGAAAGTTGTTGAGAACTTGAAATTATCGGAAAAAGGACTAGGGAAGTTTTAAACATTCAAATCAAATTAGTTTCGTATACAAAAGAGTTGTGTCTAAAGTTTGAAAATGTTTCTTGAATGTTTGTTGCTCATTATTTTATGATTTAATTTTTAAAATGAAATTGAGTAGAAATGTGCAGGAAGTAACACGAGAATATTCGGATTATTATTAATTTTAAATACATAAATTAAAATGTCTTTGAAACAGCTTACTTTGAAGCATTTGATATCATTGTTGTAAATCGCAGTTTCTTCTTTTTATAACAATAATAATTTAATTTTTTTTTTGTTTCATAATTTTTTTTACCAAGCTAAGCAATCCTAAATTTGTTTGTGAATCACAGAATCAAAGTTATGTATATCCGCCGAAATATTGATTCTTCTGAGGATATTTTATAAAACACGTCTTCATAAAATTTAAATAATTTTTAAAGGAAACCAGACAGTTAAAATGAATGTAGTTGAACGTATACATTTCCACGATGTTTAAACTAAGTTCATTTATTAGCCTTAATTGTTCTATAAAATAGACAATGTTACACGGTACTTTCGATGTTTAGATTAACTTTGTAAAAGAGGACGAACGAGAAATTTAATCATAAAACTCAGTTTTACATATTAAAGGACACAAAGTCACTTGCAGCGGCGAAATATCGATCTCACAGTTAAAACAAAATAGTTATATTCAGCAAAATAAATAATATTTAGCTCTATAAAACATGTTTCATCATTTTATTCATATACGTATAAAGTAAAAGAGATATTTATCTTAGTCTAAAATGAACTAGATAGAAAAATCGGAGATTTACCTGCAAATTTTTTTTCTTGTCAATTAGTTTGTCCAAGATCAATGATAAGTAGCATATGACATCTTTATTTATTGAAAATAACATTAATGCTGCTGACTTAATGGAAAAATGTTATAGTTTTACGTATCATTTGAGTAAATAGTCTAACAGCCACACTGTAAAAAAAATATACAAATGTTTCTTATACTATGAAAATACAATTTAACCACGAACGAAAATATACAATAATCTCTTCCGTGTTACCCACGATTCTGAAAAGCGTTTAAACTCAGAAACCCATCTATTTTCGAGTTTAAAAGAATCATTCATAAAAACAAAGTTTCTTTTGCTGCCACTGATTTTTGAAACGTTTCCAAGTAGTTTTTATAAAGAATTATTCAGTTTTCTCAACACGGAATACGTTTTTTGGCTGGTATCAATCTTCAAGTACACATTTTCATGTCCAACAAACATGTTTTCAGACATACATGACAACAACTTTAACATTGAAATTAATATTATTTTGTAATTCTGGCATATGTAAATTGAATTTCAAAGCTGAAAAGTTTTAATTGAGAATAAGATTAGCATCATAAAAAACAATGTACCTCTTTGATAAAACTGATACACTACAAAAACTACTCGGAAGCGTTTCCAAAAATCAATATCGGCAAAAGAAAAAAGGATTTTTAGCAATTTTTAACGATTTTTAACGATATTTAAAACAAATGCCTCTTTAAATCTCGAAAATATGTTGATTGTTGGTGTTTCTAAATAGAAAGAGCATCTTTGGAAGCACGAGTAACTCGGAAGAGGTTAATGCATATTTTCGCTCGTGGTTATGATAGATTTTCTTAGATTAAGAAACATTTTTTTTTTTTACAGTGTAGATATATAAACAGCATTAAATAAAAAAGAAATATATACTGCGGAATCCAGTTCTTTGTGACACCATTTAATTGCGGTATAATTTTAAAACAGAACGAATATGAAAAGCTTCGTTACTTTTCGCCTGAAAAATAAGGCAGCACGTCGCTTAACTGAATCAAATAATTCAAACATCTGTGGATAGCATTCCTACAAAATTTTTAAATGATGGAAAAATTAAAGAACTTAAAAAACACATTAGCTGATCAACTAACTCTTCATCGCTAGTCGCCCATTATATCACATCCTGGAAGACAAGAAAGGAGAGAGAGATATATTCGAAGGCGCCATATAACCGAGAGTATTAAAACATTAAGAAAGATAGTGTCAGTTTATACACATATTGTAGTTTTCTTAATAAATTAACGATAGATAATAATTGCAATTAGACAAGAAAGAGATATATTCGAATGCGCTATATAACCGAGAGCATTAACAAAATTAAGAAAGATAATGTCAGTTTATACACATACTGTAGTTTTTTTAATAAATTAACGATAGGTAATAATTGTAATTGTCATAACACAAATGCCTACCTGTTGATCCAAAAATCTGGAACAACTTTTAAAATTAATAATTCGAAAATGAATAAAGATAAAAATATGCGGTTTGCACCGAACGAATGGAAAAGGAGCCGAATTTTTGATGACGAAAGTAAAAAAGGAATTCTTGAATAGTTCTTGTTTTGACTAACAGGTGGCTTACAAGTGCATGTCGCTCACGAGTTGCAAGTAAGCTTACAACTGTTCAATGTTTTATCCAGGCATTCTGCAGCACAGCTGTCAGACGAAGCACAACAATGTTGGCAGCATTAAGCAACGTTTCTTGTAGTACAGCAGGCACATATTGGCATATGGCTCCTTTCATTATGGCGGTTTTAAGCATTCTTTTTTGCTCAAACCTTTGCATTTATTCAAGCGTTTATTTTGGCTTTCGTCTTAACAAATCCAGCTTTTTTCATCGTTTCGGTACAAACCGCATCTTTTTATCTCTATTTGTAAACGAATTGCTAATTTTTACATTTGTTCCGGATTTTGTGACTAATTATTAGATAAACGTCATTTTAAAAGTGATATAAATTAATTTCAGGTTCGGGAGACATTAAAAAAAGATATATAAAGAGGGGGATACAGTATATTGATTTTATATTTTTCTCTTCCGTCTAATTTTGACTGCAAGTGACATATATGTATAGGGTAACTCTAGAATAGATGGTTATAGAGGAGACTGACCATAGAGACGGTCAGTCTAAATATTTCCAAAACTGTATAATAGATCGCAGCGTAAACTTTGTTCGTAAGAAATTGTTCAACGAGTTCATTCATTGCGATGTGCAGTTGTGTTTTTCTATTATAAAAAGTAAGTGAAATTTTAATGTTTATTTAATTTAGTGGTTGAATATATTTCTTGAGTTAGGTATCTGAATGTTTTACAGTACGTACGTTACACTTCTTTTTAATATACGTACTTTTAAGGCACTTTACCAATTGGTATATGTTTTTCATAATTAACTATAAGAAATGTGTTATTTTTTGCTATTTTAACTTCACTTTTCCTTTCTTGTATTGGATGGCCATCTCTCCTCGGCTTGAAGGAGAGATGGCCATCTGCCATTTTAATTTCACTTTCGTTTTCCACTTTTTGTTCTCAATATTTAATTCTTTTTTTGTCCAAAATATGATTAGTATGTGTATAAGAATTTTAAATATGCATAAATATTTCTTGTATTTGCATTCTGAGAATTTTTATTTCAATCTTTAAAAACTATGGTCATCTATCCTAGAGTTACCCTATATATATTGTGTGAGATTCACTGACTAGAAAATTACAGACAACTCACCATTTTAATGTTAGTCTAGACATGTGCTTTAAAATGTATTGTATAGGTGCCAACGACTACGGATATTGATTATCGTTATTTCCGAAGAGTAATCTCAGTTTTATTTAACATCAAATTTCTATTACTGAATAAGGCAAATACTACTATTCGTACATTGTGGTATTCAAAATTCATACTACATGCTATTGTTATACATCAAATATCGAAAAATGTCCTGCCGCAATTTGCAATTACAGGCGAATTAAGGAATATCTTGAGAATACAAACAGTCTTCGTAATTATGAGAAATTATGGGATTTCTACTTTGAATTTTGGTGACTGATAGTCGAAGAAAAACAAAATCCTGGTGACAACCGTAATCTTGAGGAAATTCAACAATATCTCATTTGCCGAAATCTGTTCTATAGCCTGAGTTCAAAATCTATCTTATCTACTTCAGTACTTTCACCACAGTAAAATCATATTATACTTTTATTATGGCGTCACTTTAGTCGGATGATAATTGTATTTTATAAATAAACACTAATGAGCAATAAACAAAAAATTCCTTTAAATATCCAACGAAAAATATTAAGTTCGAAAAAAAAAATACAATTTGAACAATGCAATAATAAATAATTTAAAGTTTAAGAAGTTTTGTGTTTAATAAAGTTCCTACAAATATATTTTATAAAATGAAAAGTTTTTTTTTCTTATAGTTATTTAGTACATCGGAAACTTAGCCTAAGGGAAAAGGGATAGTTGATAAAAATAAGGAATAATCTTGTCAGCTAACATAAAAGTAAGCGAATAAACAAACATCGACAGATAAGGAAAGAAAAAGATAAATAAAACCATTTCATCTCTTGTTTATTGGATCATTAGCAGACTGAGATTCAGATTTAGTGGGACATTTTGGTCAAAACGGAAAAGGAAACTAGATAAATCCTAGCTTTTGTACACTAGATTCTTGAAAGTTATGTGTTAAGTTAAAAGAATAGTCTTGAAAACGAAGCAAACAAAAAAATATATATACATAGTAAAAATACAAATTAAAATACAGCGAACTCTCGTTAAGACGGATAGTCAAGGGCAAGTTTTTTTGTCCATATTAACGAGAGTCCATTATAACAGGAGTTCACAAATTTGACGTTTAACATTACAGTAAAACATAGTTATATGTACATATACATTGTAATATGGCTAAAATTTGATTTCTCAGACCATTTTATGCTACTTTACTAAAAATGTACAAGAACAACTTTTAAATGAAAAAATATATATATATTTGAAACTCGAGTTTACATTGAAGCATGCTTACATTGTTATTTGAAGGTGCAAAATGTTAGTACATGAAAGAAAACGGTCAAGAGTACTTAAAAGCAATCCAAAATAAGAAGTAATCTTCATTTGTTTTTTCTTGGTAAGCGACCTTCTTTCGATATCATTCTCAAGTTTAGTCAAATGTTCAAATGTGTCTCAGAAACATTTTTAGTTGATTGATAAAATTTCCTAATTGTCACCAGCATATCACGGACATCTCGCACGCCAATAGCTTGCACTTTTGGAGGAGAGATTTCTTCGTCGGCTGCTCCGTGACGTCAGAGGTGAGGTTTCTACTCCTTTCATCTTAAAAATAGAATAGAAAATTTTTGGATTTCGTTGTCCTGATGAATATTTGTCCATCTTAACGAATGAAATCTTAAACTGTACGTATTAAACGATGTCGGTTACATGCACTTCCTATAGACATTAACCGGGAATTTTGTTTTGTACGTAATGACGAGAAATCCATCTTAAACGGGGCCGTCTTAACGGAAGTTCACTGTAAATATAAATAGCAAAAGCCTGCGATAATTTTATTTTATGTTTCGTATGTGTTTTCTATGATGATTTCGGGAGAAATATTCCAAAAATTCTAGCACACACTGTTTCGACACAAATTGAAAACTTCCGCCTGGTTTCTAAATTATAAATTTAGTCATAAAAACACCAACACTTTCAATTAGAAAATTATAATTTGAATCATAAACCCACCAGACTCAGATCAGCATGATAACCGATTTACTGCTGGTTGCTACATAGGAAGTGTCCGCAAGCACATTATATGAAAACAAAAATTGAAACGGAGTTCGAGGTAAAAAGAGACTTTTAATGTTTTTTGTCATTATGGTAGCTATGACGAACGTAACAAGAACTAATATTAATTTTATATTTTATTTATATTTTATTAATTCTAATATTTTATTAATTTACATATTATAATATTTTATATTTTGGTAGACCTTATTTTTAAGGTTTTTTACATGACTGTTTCACATGAGATGTTTCTAACAGATTATGACATCATACTTCATAAAATCTCCCTAATAATACAGAAAGTGTACAAAAGCTTTTTGAGATAAAACGTGTTTATTATTATATTTTTTACTGCGCTGCTGACACTTGTGACAGTTTGAATTTTCTACATTAGATATCAGCTAGAATTCCACCAATCAGAGCGCTATAAAAAAACTTGTTTCCAGTTCTTGAGCTTAATGCTGCGATTACATGTACTATGACATCATACACAGTATCAGATATTTCCTCATAAACAGGTTTTTCAAGAGGACCGAAAACACCCCGCGTAATGGTTTACCTCTCGCAACTTAGTCAATAACGAACCTATGACTCCTTGAATCTCCTACACTAGATATCAGCTTGAATTCTACCAATCAGAGGGCTCTAAAAATTTTTTGTTCTCTGTTCTTGAGCTTAATGCTGCGTATTATCCTATCAAACAAAATATAAGATATTTCTTCATAAACTGTTTTTCCAGGAAGAAAATAATTGAAAACGCACCACGTGATAGTTTACCTCTCGTTAATTGGTATAAATTCGTAGGTGTGATTGAAACTTTATACTACATTTTAAAACGCCTAGCAGCGATTACTCACCAAATGTTCCGCCTAATTGTTACGTTTGCAGATTCAGCTTAATCTGGAAAATAACCTCAATTTTACAGCAAAAAAAGCCGCTCAAAGCAAGTGAGAGGCAGGAGCATATTTCAAATCGTCCATTAGTATGTGTAATAGAAAATTTAGATCTTTAGGCGTTAGGAGAATTTCTTTTTACCATAGCTTTTGTCTCAACGAAATATTTTGAATGCAGTTCTGTTTCAAATATAGAAAATTAAGTACATTTTAATATGAGTAAGTAAAACAGTCTATACTCTCCTAAATTTATAGGTATAGGCTTCTTAAGTTGTTTTAGCAGCTTTGCAATACATTACCAACAACCCACGTAAATTAGCCCACAATCTACGGAAAAGCGGTCATTTGCTTGGAAATTCAAAATTCTTCAAAAATTTAAAGCATGCGCTATACCTTACCAATTAAAATAAGAGTTGCTGATGTAACATCTGGTGATATTAGAAAATGAATATGAGAAATTTATATAAAACACAAACCGTATCTGTTAAGACCGATTTCGGCTTATCTGAGCATGTACAATGAGTGCTTAGAGTTGCTAGAATCACTCTTATTTGACGCCAAGTTTGGCTGTGAACTTGACTGCAGGAAATTAGTCGATTAATTTAGAGACAATATGCTTCAAAATGACTACAACTTAAGGATTTTAAATTGCCATAACAATCTCACTGCTCATTTCGATGCATTTGCAGCATTTTCTGCCTCCTGATCACAAAATATAATTATAATATAAATAAGTGATTTAGAATCACTTTTAATAGACTTTCTAGGCTTATAGTAGTTCCATTATGAAGAAGGGAGGGAAATGGGAACACAGGTAAATAGGCCGGAAAGTATTTAAATGTAACTACCGTGTGCTCAAAAAGAGAAAAAATTATTAAGCACAAAAATATTATTTATAATCATTTAGAAAAACAAATAATTTTGCAGAAAAAGAGCATAAAATAAAATTTCCGAGCCTGCCTGTCTACTTCACATCCCTTCAAGCGTTTGGAATCGTCCATTTCACTAGACGCATCATCTCTGGTCGAACTACATCTTTTCAGTAATCGGTGATTTTGCGAGTGTTTCTTTATCTTCATCTTAAAGAAAGAAAAAAAGAAAGAAAGAAAAAAAAGAAGAAAAATCATTGGTGAAGTAATAAAACTTTGTGGCTAGCACGTTGAGATAGAGTATCTGAAAGAATCTTTGAGAATTTATATGTTTGGCTTGAGAGATGCGATTTTTCAAGAAATAAAAGAATGTATAGGAATCAGAAAAATAGTAACATCTGCAAGCATAACAAATTGAAATCTAGAAATGAAATTTGAATTATTAGTATTAATATATTTTGAAATATAATTTTTTCTGCCTTTTTAAATAATAAATTTCGTGTCACAGTACTCTATCATCATATGCTTTACAAAAATTCACCATAATGATTACACCCGTGACAAAACTGTCACGCCAGCAACACAGCATTTTATATTTAAAAATATATAAATTTATTGGTAATGTAATTGTATCTTTTTGGAATTATAGGTTACATATTATTGATGAATGATAAAAAATTTCAAAATCCTGCTTGCTTATATTTCACACATAAAATTTACTTGTGCATACTTTAATTTTTAAGACATTACAAGAAGGAAATGTGTATATTTTTATGCCGCACGTGCAAGATAATAACTTAACATAATAATACACTATATAAAAACCTTTTTTCTTAATATGAAATTATCTTATAGAAAATGTATACTTCGTATTAAGATAAATAAAAGTTCCTCAAATAAAAAATAACATAATTTAAAAGCTTGGGCTTTAAACCATATAAGTAGGAATCCAATTTAGGTCTAAGAGTGTCACACCGGCAAAAATAGATTGGGCATTAAAGAAAGTACGTTTTTAAGTAATTTAAGTAAGAGATTATTCATTTTTCTTTAAATTAGGCCAATTTTGTAATATCTATATTAATAAAAGAAAGATGTTTGTGTGTCCGTGTGTGTGTGAGCGAGCAATGGCTAGCGAAATCTATTGCGCGCAGAGGTCTGTAAATTTAGTTCCGGATAGATAAAGACAAGTCCAAATGCACTTGGCCCTCAGATTTTCGATTTTTTAATTATACGTATATTTTTCACATTGAACGGAAAATTTCATGTATTTCCCCGACTTCCCAAGTTTATCGGCAATTTGATCCACTCTTAAAAGCGTTTCAAATTCAATTTCTTAGCACAATATAGTAAATTTTATCCTCTTTTCGATAAAGTTAATTAAGAATTCGTATAGATATTTTTGAATTTTTTGCCAAATTTTTTAAAAAATCCCCTTTTTGCCGAAAATGAAGACTTTTTTTTTTAATAACCGATTATTATTATTTTTTTTGAGTTGGTACTACAGTAATTTTTTATCCCCAAACAATCTGTTATGACGACGAAGGGATTTTGGATAAGGTATTTCGTCATGTGACTGACTGTACGGCCTTTGGTATTTTCGAATTTTTCAGAAGATATTTTTAATTGTTTATTTTTATATGGATATTATTTCAATTTCGCATAGCCGGTGAAAAAGGAAAATGAGCCTGACTCAGACTCGAGCCGCGCTTAATTTTTCTCGGCAGCCGGTTCGGGCCCGGTAAACGTCTAGCGGGTCTGCTAGTTACATAATAATTTAGGTTCACAAGTGCACGAAAAAGAGTTATGCTATTTTCAGAAACTCCTAATGCATTTGTACTTTTTCAAACAATGATTTCTTCACTTCACTTTCTCCAAGAAACACTTTCCAACATAGTTGAAAAGTGTTTATGACTTCAGTTTGTCTGCCATCTGTATGGCCGTCTGGCAGTGCTCTAACTCCCGTTAAATATACTTGAATTGCCATGTTATTCATATATGTTATTGAAATTTATTAAAGCTTTATGTCTATTGAAACTGAAATATGTAGTATTTACAATTCGCTTAAAGGGGCACTCAAAAGAATTTTCTTTATTATGGTACTAGCTAACCCGCCCTGTGTTTCCCGGGCCCATGATAATATCCTTAAACAAAAATCAAGTTTGTATGATTTTATATCTTGGAAAATCATTCAAATTAACCTAGTTTCGATGGCTCCACTGCCTTCGACAACATCTAGTGTGTTTCCAACAAACCTCTTTCCGAACGAATATGTGACCTGGGTCTCCGCTACCTAAGGAAGCGTATACCAGAAGTGCTCCTATGAGCCGGAGACAATCGAAAACCAAGTTGAATGAGCTAAACCCCATAGTAATTGGCCCAATATAACCGGAGATAAGAATGCTCCCCTTGCGGTGGAAGGTAGAACTAAAATCTGTAAAACCATCGAAAACCAAGTTGAATGAGCCTAACTGCTTTGTAATCGGGCCCATAGAACCCAAGATACGAATGCAGCCCCCGGCGTTGGAAGGTGGAACTAAAATCTGTAAAACAATGGTAAGCTTTTGTTGAATGAACCAATTCCCGTTGAAATGGGGTCCACAGATCCGAGAAAAGAATGCACGGTTAATGTTCGAAAATGTTGGTAACTGAAGTTTAAAATAAACTTTCATAATGCAAATAGTAGCTGAATCGTAGTCTAAGTTGAATGAACCAATTCCCCTTGAAATCGGGCCGATAGAACCCAAGAAAAGGATACACCGTTAATGTTTTAAAGTGTTGTTGAAGTGTAAGATAAACTTTCATAATACAGAATGTATCTGAATCGTAATCGAAGTTGAATGAACCAATTCCCGTTGAAATCGAGACCATAAAACCCGAGAAAAGAATGCACCCCCAGGTGGTGGAAGGTCCCCACCCTGTAAATTTAACGAATTACCTTTAACATTAACACGATATTTAATCTACGGATGAAATTCCTCCCCTCTAAAGTTAATCACTTACCTTTAACAGTAACGCGATTTTTAAATTTAAAGCTGTAGTGAGTAAACGAAAGTTGATACCGAAAAAGAACATTAATATTCGAAAAAGGTGGTAGCTGGGATCTAAGGAAATTTTTTAGTAGTTTATAAAGTAGCCGGAAGAGACTATGTTAAAAAAATTGCAAGAGAATTGGAACATTTTTAAAGAAGCTGCATCAAGGGCTTCAAGGAGACTAATATTCAAAATTGGTGGTAGCTGAGGCCTAAGAATTTTTTTATCTTTCATATAGTAGCTGGAGAACCTAAAAAGTAATTAATAAATATAAAATTGCTAAATCTATACGTTGGCCTAATTTATAAAAATATTAAATATTAAAAATAATAATTGATTTTTTGGAACATCTCTATATGTTTTAAAATTACATGTACAAATAATAATAATAATAATAATAATAATAATAATAATAATAGCAATACTAATACTAATAATAATAATAATAATAATAATAATAATAATAATAATAATAATAATAGCAATAATAATATTAATAATAATAATAATAATAATAGCAATAACAATAATAATTATAATAATAATAGCAATAACAATGATAATAATGGTAATAATAATAGTAATCACATGTAAATGTGTATCCTCGCATTGATTCTTTAATAATTTTTAGCTGAATGGAATTTAAATCAACTTTTATAACCCATAATAGCTTTTGAAACCATTGACTATATATTATAGTAACTCAAAAACTATTTTTAAAAAAAGACTACAACATTTATAACAGACTACAAAATAAATTTTTAAAATAATTTAAAAATTGTTTTAATAAGAAAGGCGCTCGAAAAATTCCAGAAATAAATAGTATTATATTAATATATACTTACTCAGCTGTTTCTAACACTGCTAAACATGTTTTCTTTAATCGAAATGACAGCTTTTTTTGACGGAAATCGGCAGTACTTATTTTGTCATTACCGCATTCTTCCTTTTTTCTTAGTTTTTCTCCCTAAGGAGTTTTTATTTCTCCTTCCAAAATATTATTTTTTTTCTAGATCATTAAATGTCTGTTTTATTAAATCTTACATCTGACAAGAACAGGAAATTCATTTATTTTGTGAAAGGAAATTTTGTTCTTTTATCAATAATCAGAAATTAAATTAAAAATAATTTTTGTTTCATTAAAATACGCAAACATTCGAAATTAACAATCAGATAATTGCTGAAGTTAGTTAATAAATGTATTTTATAATAATTTACATTGTTATTTATATTACAAATGTAATGAATTTTAAATTATATTAACATTGTTATGACTTTCAGGCATTTATTTAGTGTAGTTTCAAAATATAACGTTTCTGTAATTTAAGCTAAGCAGTGGATTTCATGACAGGTTAGTACAGTAGCTTTGTTATATATTTGTTTACATTACGCGTATTAGATTTAAGATAATATAAATTAAAAACTGTGAAAACGTAATATATAGAGACTGGGAAATTCTTCCGTTTAAGAAAGGTTTCGTCTTACCTTTGTGCAGTGCTCTCCCGTCGGAATGACTATGAAAATTTTCCGTTTTAGGGCAGGATTCCGTTACAGTATTTATGCTTTTTGAGGCGCAGTAATTATATCTATTTTTATTTGAATACACTAACTCAAGAAATCATTTTTAAAAATCTTTATTAATATAATTTTTTTAATCCAGTGCATGATATTTAAACACATGTAGACGTAACATCGTTACGCAATGCATATGATTTGAATTTTTGTGGTATTTTAGAATTCAGAATCGCATTTGAAATCATCAACTGTATATATAGAATTTTTTAGATTTTATATTTACTCTTGGACGTAAAGAACGCAGAAAATGGGTTTATTTTTAACAGATTACGATATAAATATTTTAAAAAGGCGAAAAAAAAAAGAGGAAATCTTTTAATACGAACACTTAAAAACTTTTATAAATTAATAGCATTTAAAAAATATATCTTTACTTAACTGTCTCTAAAAGTGCTAAACATTTTTCCTTTTGTCAAAACTACAGCCTTTTTTTTTTTTTTTTTTTTTTTTTTTTTTTTTTTTTGTCGAAACTCGGCAGTACTACTTTATTTGTCAATATCAAACCTTTTGTTTTTCTTGTTTTTTTTTCTTCAAATAAATTTTCGGTTTTCTTTTAAAATATTTTTTCTAGGTCATTAAGTGTCTGATTTCTTAAAACAATTGTATAAGAATCAGATTTTTTTGAATAGTGAAATTAGTTATTTCGTTAAAAGAAATTTTACTTTTAATCCATAAATAATCTCAAATTAAATTAGAATATTTTTTTTTCGTTAAAACGTAAACACGCGCAATTAAATATAAGTGAACTATCGGAATTAGATGAGATATTTTACACATTTTTAAAAAAATATTTTTTATATTTTAGTGACGACAAACCAAATCTTCATTTGGTGACCTCTTCGCCTTCCATTCTGGCGCCCGGGGCCCATGCTCCTTTAACCCCAACCCGCCTGGTTTTGTCCCTGGATACTCTTTTTCCCTTTTAAAATTTCTAAATTGTAACTTATATAACTTTGAAATATTTGTTTATGTTATTCCCAGCACTTAATTTTGCTTTCGACTATGGATTCTCAGCTCAATTTCTGGGCCACGCCTATATCCTCCGACTAGATTTTTTGAATAACTTCGCCCCCCCCCTCAACTATTCCCCAATTACCTTTTATTGTACATACAATAATTAATTAATTACATCGTTTATTCAATATAAAAAATAAAAGCTCGTTTTTAAATTAGTGACTTGCCAGGCGGTATTTTCTTGTTTTAACCATAAATTGTTGTTGTTTTAATTTTTAGAGTATATTACAAGTAATTAATGATCTAATGAATGCCTTTTACAGACTATTTCGTGCTTTATAAAGTTTATTATGACCCTTTTGTCTCTAAAACGCGCTAAAACTGGGCTATTAAGCAAAAACTAACGTGATTTGTGGGTTTTTGCACTTTTTGCAAATTTTATCCCATTTTTCCGGACCCGTATCTTGCCTCTTGTTTGGGTAATTCACAAACATGAATAGTGCATGTTGTAGAGAATTTTAACCTCTAGAAAATGGTAAAATGGTTTTTCTGTATATTTGTAGTTACTCAAGAAAAAACGAAAACGGTGCTGAAAATGTTTTTTTTTTTTTCGATATGGTGAAAAACGCACAAGGAAGAATGTCCTAGTATCTAGATGTTACGTTTTCACAGTTTTTAATTTATATTTTTTAAATTTAGAAGGTCAAAATTTTTTTTTATTTTTTTACCAGACCTATTGCAAGGCAAGGCCTTTTTTTGGCCTATATCTATTTTAAAGATTTGACATGCACATGACCATACTTTTTGAAATAACTGAAGTTAAATATTTCTTTAATTCAATAGAATAACTCAAATAACATTTTTTTTATTAGTAATATAATATAATCTGTGAAACAGAACATGTCTATAACGGAAAACTGTCCTAAAACGGAAATCTTTCATAGTCCCGACGAAAGAACACCGTGCAAATATACCTGCTAAAACGGAACCTGTCTTAAACGGAAGAATTTCCTAGTATCTAGGTGTTATGTTTTCACAGTTTTTAATATATATTATTTTGAATGCAATAGATGTACTGTAAACGCATATATAACATGTATTGTAAGCATATATTAAACATGTATTGTAATCATATTCATAGGATTTGGGTTTGCATGCAGTTTTACAAGCCAAACTCGCATATGAAACTCCCAACTTTATATATATATATTAATATTTATTCATGGTTTTTAAAAACAAAGAAATTATGTGGTAATTCTAACAAATTACGAAAAAAAACTAAAAAAAAAAAAAATAATAACGAAAAATTTTTTTGCGAACACTCAAAACTTTCAGAAATAAATAAATGACATTCGATTAGTATATCCCCATTTAGCTATTTCTGAAACTCCTAAACGTATTTTCTTTTATCGAAATAATAGCTTTTTTATCGGCGGTACTTACTTTGTCATTATCGTACCGTTTTTTTTCTTTTTTCGCCTTAGCTTTTTTTTTCCCCTTTCTTAAGAGGTTATAATTTGTATTTACAAAAATAAATAAATAAAATAGATAAATAAATAAATAAAAATTCTTGGTGATTATATGCCTGTTTAATTAAAGATTGTATCTGACAAGTACAGGAAATTTCTTTTCAGTAATGAATTTTCCTTTATTTTTCTAAAAGAACTTCTTCCTTTCAATTCATCAATAATCTGAAGTTAAATGAAACATTTTTTCTTTCATTAAAGTATGCAAACATTTACGATTAAAAAATTATGGAACTGTTGAAGTTAGTTAATAAAGGTATTTAGTCTTTTACATCGTAAATTATATTATAAATGTAATGAATATTACATTTTTTTTCGTGACTTTTGTGCAATGTTAGCATAATTTCAAAACATAACGTTTAAGTAATTTAAGATAAACAGTAAATATTATCAAAGGCTAGTGATGGAATATAAAGTTAGTCAATAAATTTATATTTATTTTCTCTAGAATAAATCAAATATTCAATAAATCAATATATTTTTTTTTCAATCGTTACTATTATATTATTTTGAGTCGAATGCATGATATTTTAAACACGTATTGACACAACAACTCTCGTAGGATTTGGATTTACATGGAGTTTTATAACTGAAAATTACGCATGAAACCATTAACTATATACATAATTTTTTCTAGATATTATATTTACGCATTATCTGATTACAAAATAAATCTCAAAAAGGAAAAAAAAAAAAAAAAAAAAAAAAAAAAACATAACCTTTTAACACAAAAGCTGCTCAGTTTTTTTTTTCCCAGAAATTAATAGCATTTTGAAATACACCCTACTCAGCTGTTCCTAAGACTCCTGTAAACAATAGTACTACGTCTGAACATAAGTATAGCTATAAAAGATCATTAAGATTACAGACAATATATTACAATTATATAAAATGTTGAAAATACTAAAAATATTTAAAACGACGTTTCTGATTCCATACAATCCCTCATCAGCAAATAATACTGATTATTCTGTTAGAATCGATGTCTCAGAATTCGGAAGATTTGCATCGATTCCGACAGAATACTCAGTTTTAATATAACTACAACTTTCACCTGGACAGTCTGATGCAATGTTTTCTGTGAGTTTATTTTTTACAACTTTTTATTACTTTTACGTTAAAACTGATGAGAGATTCTATGGAATCCGAAACGTCCTTTTAAAATATTTTTAGTGTTTTAAACATTTATATAGTTGTAATATATTGTCGATAATCTCAATGATCTTTTATAGTTATTTTAAACATGTTTCTTTTATCGAAACGACAAATACTTTGTTGGAAATTGGCAGTAATATATTTGTCATTATCATATTCTTTATTTCCTTATCTTTACTTTTTTGCTTAAAAATATTTTATTTGTCTTTACAAAAATTTAAAAAAATATAAAAACCTTGGTGATTAAAAGTCTTTTTATTAACCCTTTCCACTCCTTTGTTGATTGGGACTCGACAACGCTATGTAGTCGCCACCACTACTTCAGAATTAAGCTTTGTCTACCATTAATTAAAAAGATAAAATTCGTAGTATATTTCTACAACATTTATAACAGGAATATAACACGAGATAGTACAAAAATAGTGGTAAAATAATGGTGATCGTTTTTTTTTTCATGAAATTTATTATGTTGTTAAAAGGAATTTTGCTTTTAATTTTTAAATAATATTAAGTTAAAAGAAAATAATTTTTGTTTCATTAAATGCGCAAAATTGAAGAACTATTCAGATTAGTTAATGTAAGTATTTTCTAGTCTCTTGTATTGTAACTTATATTATATAAATAAACTAAATTTTAAAATTAAATATTTTTGTGACTTTTACACAAAGATTTGACATGATTTCATAATATAACACTTCATTAATTTAAATTTTTCATTATATCTCATCACTAGCTAGACATGATTATGCCTTTTTGAAACGTGGTAGTTATAACTATCCTTATTTTAATAGAATAACTCACGCAATGAATTTCTATTTTCTTAAATAATACAATGTTACGAATCAAACGCATGTTATTGTAAACACATATAGATGCAAGATGTATCACAGGATTTGGATTTGTATAGAGTTTTGCAACTCAGAATGGCATATGAAACCATCAAAATTTATTTAGATGTGTTTTTGATTTTTTTTTCATGGACTTCAAGAACTCGGAAAATGTGAAGCCTTTTTGACAGATTACGAAATATATATATATTCTTTAATTATAAAATTTTTTATACGAACAGTAAAATACTTTTAGAAATAAATATAATTATTCTAATATATCCTTTGTCAGATCCACTGCAAGAGGGGCCTGTGGCTATCTTTGCAGATCTTCACATTCCTTGAGTATGGTAAAGCAAGCATCGGAGAAACCTGACTTGGCCTAGTCTCCGGTTCCCTTCTGGGTGTCCGGCAGCTGTTGGGGGAGTCCGGCTTATTCCCAACTGTGAATGTGTTGGTTTCCCAAGAGGGTGGGATCCACTGCAAGTCGCAGCGACCTATGTCGTCAATCTCTTAGGAGAATGAGGGTGGTCAGCAGGTGGCGGTGCCCCCACCGGCCGTAAAGCATACAGAAACTCCCCTGGTGGTTCTCAATAAAAGTTCTCCAGAACTTGGGAACGGTGGTTGACGTGTCTGACGGACGCCCGTAGGCGACTTGGGGGCAGCTCAGTTTTATATCTTTTGTCAATTGTTTCTAAAAGTGCTAAACATGTTTTCTTTTATAGAAACGGCAGTTTATTTTTGTTGGTAATCTTCAGTACTTAATTTGTCATTATCAGGATGCTCTTTGTATTTTCTTAGCTTCTTCCCCACCCCTAAGGAGTTTCTATTTTTACTTCCAAAATAACCTTTTCTTGATCAAAAAATGTCTGTTTTATTAAATTTTGTAATCGACAAGGACCGGAAATTTCTTTTTCGTAATGAAATTCGGTAACTTGTTAAAAGAAATTTTCCTTCCAATCCATCAATAATCTGAAAATAAATGAAAATATTTTTTTGTTTCATTAAAACGTAACTGTTAGCAATTAATAATCAGGGAACTATTAAAATTAGACACAAAATATATTTTATAATTTTTTATATTTTAAATTATATTATAAACATAATAAATTTTAAATACAAATATTTGTTACTTTTATGCGATATTTTTTAGTGTAGATTTAGAATAAAATGTGTCAATAATTTAAGATAAGCACTAAATCTCAGTATATTCTAGACGTGATTATGTTTTTTGAAACACAAAATTTATATCTATCTTTATTCAAAAAGAATAACTAAAATAATATTTTTTTTTTTAGTAATACGGCAAAATTTGTCAAAACGGAATCTGTCTGCAACAGAGTTATGTCTTAAACGGAAAACTTTCATGGTCCGGACGGAAGGAACACCATAAAAATTAACCAGCTGTGACGGAAACCTGTTTTAAATGGATTTTTTTTTAAGTTCTTAACTTTTCCGTTTTCAAAGGTTTTAATGTATAATATTTTGAATAGAATGCACTGTATTGTAAACACACATAGAACATGTATTTTAAATCATTATTGTAAACATGTATCACGGGATTTGAATTTGCGTGGATTTTGGAACTTTAGAATCGCAGAAATGGCCAGACAGATGATTGCTGATTAACTACTTCTGAGTTTATACTGGAAATATTAGAAGATAAATTTTAATTATATATTATTAAATATTTACATTATGTATATTTATCATGTCACGAGTTATACGAAAATATTAATATAATAATTGTAAAAAACGAAGATCTTCAAACATATAAGGATTTCACCAGTTTAATGATTCCAGAGATTTAGACTATTGTCTTTATTGTAAGAGAGTACACTATTTTCATATAGTTAATAAGTTTTTAAAAGAATTCTGGTGACATAATATGGCAGCATTAGGATTTAATATTGAAAAATAAACAAAGTATGAAAAAAAAATCTTAAGTTACCATGTTTCATCCAAATCTTTAATATAAATCACACCCTTTTTTTAATATGGATATTTTCACAGTAAAGTTTGTGTATTTATGCACTGCAACACTGTACTGTAAATTGTGAGTGAATTTTTACAGATTCTTTCTTTTTAATATAATGTAATTTTTCGCAATAATCTGGCAAGGTATGGGGGAGAAGGATTACATAAGAATTCACAAGTAAAGAAATAGACAGATAACGACCATAAACCAAAATTTAATAAATATTTTTGCCATAAAAAAATCCTAAAATGCGTGCCGTAAAAATAATAATAGAAAATATTAAATTAGAAATTTGACAAGTGACTATTACAAAAATACCGGGTGTCCTAAAAAGGACTGACTGATTTTAAAAATCAATAACTTACAAACGGTGGCAGATATTTAAAAAAATCTTGCAGGAGAGTAATGTACGACGTCAGGAGTTTTTTTACTGCGATTCCCGGTTTTAGTTTGAATTATCATCAATAGATGGCGCTGCGAGCAATAGGCGCTCAATCGAGACCAAAATTGAAATCAGGAGGTTACATGTATGGAGTGGATCTCGTTCACCAATACAATATTTTTTAGGGCCCGATTCTGAACTGACACGGTATGATTTCAATATTGTAGGAGTCAGAACAACACTAGAAATAGTATTGTTTCCACGGAAAAGATTTTTTTCCAATTCGGAATGTGTAATGACAATGTTCAAAATATCGAATTTCTTAAAACTTGTTATATTCCAAGAAGGATAATTTTTTTTTTTTTTAAATGAGTGTCTTCTTTATCAATCAAATTTATTCTTTCTAAAACTTTCCAACACATTTGAAAAGTGTTTATGCACTCGGTTTATCTGGCCGACTCCTTGTGCTCTAACTTGTGTAAATATATTTGAATTGCCATGTTTGTATCTGAAGTGCACTACAAGATGCTTACGATCGAAGATTGTATATGTAGAACTTTTAATATTGAGGTTTACCATGGCATGCTCTGTATTGAAAATGAAGCTTGTAGCAATTATGGTTCGTTTACAGGGGCAGTTAAAAGAATGCCGTTTTATTATGGTCTATGGGATAAATCATTTGCAGTGTATTCCAATGATGTTACACTATTTCAAACTTTTTGAAAATAATATATAGTATTGAAGTGTACTATAAAACTTACTATCGAATATTGTATGTGTAGAACTTTTAATTCGTTTACAAGGTCACCCAAAATAATTTTATTACATGATGGTACATGGGAAAAAATCGTTTACTGTTTATTTATTTTTATAATATAATTAAAAAATATTAACGATATTACACCGTTACAAACATAATGAAATTGATTTATATTTATGAAGTACACTAAAACATGCTTTCTGTAGAATATGGAGTGTAAAGCATTTATCATTCATTTACAAGGCTACGCACAAAAATTCGGTTACATAATAGCCTACGGGGAAAAACAGTTTGAAGCTTATTTTAATTATGTTACAGCATTTCTAATATAATGAAACTGATATACATTACTGAGGTTTACTAAATATTACTTGTTGTATAATATGATATACATAACATTTATCGTTCATTTACAGAGACACGTGAAAGATTTTGGTTGCAGTACTGTATTCGGCACACTGTCTATAAGCTATAATTGCTGGAAGTGCGCTTTCAGTTATGGTAAGCGGTTTTAAAAACATTTTTGCATACTACGTGATGTGCATAATGTTATAGATCATATACAGGGCTACATAAAAGAATTCGTAAGCGCTACCGAGTATGAGCGTGAATTGCAGAAAAGAGTTTTTTATTCGAGTTATGCATTTCCGATATTTTCGAATCGTAATTAATAACATTTTTAATAACAATCATGGCCGATTTACGTCGTCCAACGTTGTTTACCAAACCGTCGGCAACATTACCGCTCTTTACAAATTTCTAATACAATTGTTTAATTGTATTCGGATGTGGAGCATTCCTTACGTTAAATTTCTTTTTGAAAACTACTTCTAGTCGCTATTATGCTTTGATCCAAGCAGTAGTACTCCAGCATTATAAATATTCTTTCTTCCAAAGTATGAAACATTTCCAAGATTCTTTTAAACTGGATTCAACATGCAGAACAATCTACTGACAAACTTGCTTAAAAGATCTAAAATTTCTTAGAATTTAACAAAATTTATGAAATTTTTAACAACAACAAAAAGAAAAAAAATACTGAATCTCTTTTCCTAGTTTTAACATGCAATGCACAAAATATTCTTTAAATCAGACAACAAAAAGTAAGTTAATCTAGGAAAATAAAGCTTCATAAATATAAAATCGTCTGCTCACTCGCATATTGCTTATTAAATTCATTTATTTTATGGCTTAATTTTTTTGAACCGATAAGGGAGAGAGGGGAGGGCTTATTTTTAGGGGTGCTTAATTTTTTTTTTTTTTTTTTTTTTTTTTTGCAGGAAAATAAAGGGTTTTAATCAGATTCTTTCGTGAAAGGGAATTTTTTTTTTTTTTTTTAAATATGAAGTTTAGATGTAAGATATTTGTGAAATATAAACTACAACTTGGACTACTTTTGGAAATTTTCTTATTTTTAGGGGGTCTTCTAGGTAGGTAGGGGAGGGTTTATTTTTAGAGGGGCTTAATTTTTTTTTGTAGGAAAATAAAGGGAGATGAAAGGATTGGACCGACCTATAGGTGAACTGAGATTAAACAAAATACACGTGATTTTTTGTAAATAATATGTGTAACCTTTTCGAGTGGAGTTGAGGGGTAGGAACCCTGCTATAATTCTTTAAAGTAATTGAAAGTACATTTTTTTTTTTAAATTGTGGGCCCACCATAACCACCCGCTATGAAAACAATTCATAACGCCACAATTTTTTTTTTTTTTTTTTAAATCTGTCAATCCTGCTTCATCAGTCATCTGCGAGAGACCTGTAACGAAATAAAAGAGTTTAAAAGCGAGAGTTGTGTGACGTCTGCTAAAGTTGTAGAGTGTCTATGAGGAAATTCAGCTTCACGGAACCTAGAAATAAAAAAAAACAAGTCTTGCTTGATGTATGTGATAGCTAAAGGCCCCCCCCCCAACCTATACAAAATTTTAAATAATTTTATATAGGTTGTATTATCTGACTGAGCAGGGGTCGCATGGCCGCCACACCACTCATTGTTACCTTCGATTCGCATACAACAAACAATACTTTTTGTATTTCGCGCTCGTCGATCTAACTGTTCAGAGTTTAACATGAAATTTACTTATAATTCACCTGTAAAAGAATTTTTTCCCTTCTTTAAACATTAACTTAAATGCGAATGAGATTAAAATAGATGTAATGGCTAAATTTATAAGGATTTAAAATGAAAATTGTGATAGTCATATAAATGAAATTAAAATAGATGTAATGGCTAAATTTATAAGGATTTAAAATGAAAGTAATGCGATTACTTTGCTTCATAAAAATCTAACACGAAAAAAGCTGGTAGACGTTTACCTTTCGCACTCGTCGATCTAACCGTTCGGAATTTTGTTTAAACTTCTCTCGAGTTCGTCGACATAACCGTTCAGAGTTTTCGGCGAAATCCGGATATATATTAACTTACAATAGCTAACTTTTTAAAGGGAAGTTTAAATAACATATTTCCCAAAGTGTCTTACAAACATTTAAGAATTTATACACACATAAGAACCTCGCCTACAGGTGCAAGGTTCTGACTTTAAAGCTACTAGATGTTGAAGTTTAAACTTCTTGCGCTCGGCGACCTAACCGTTCAGAGTTTTTTTTCAAACCTTGTGTCAATACGAGTTAGGATCCCTTAGAAAGACCTACATAGAGACACTTATCCCTAATGTAGATAATCAACCCTATATTTAACTAACCAGTTACAACATACAAGACATAATCGTTACATTCAGTTAATAAGTGATTTGACATGCAAAATATTAGATATAAAAACATACAATATGATATATACAAAACAATTTTAAAGATTTTTTTCCCTACAATTTTTAACAAGAATTTAGCAATAATTTAACTTGAGAGCAGGTATTTTGTTTAGAGTTATACGATTATAATAAATTTTAACCCTATTTTACTTATAATACAACTAACATTTAAAAAAAAAAAGAGAAAGACATCTAGTTTTTATAACGTCACATGTTTGAATTATTAACCTACTTTAGTTAAAAGTATGATACTTAAGTGATTTTATTTGAAAAATCAATTCAACATTTTAAAAGCAGTCGAAAGATTTTTACTTTTAAAAAATAACTAACAGAATTTTTTAAAGCAGTAAGGTAGATGACACTAACTTTAAATTAATTTTTAATAGGTCACTTTAAATAAAATACATATTTTTTATTATTATTAAAGAAATATAAACTACTCACACATTATTATGCTGCATTTTAACATAACAACATTCACAGTAATAGACATGCGATTAAGACCATTGGAATTCTCCAACTTTTCTGTTGTCATGTGTTCACAGAGGAAATCTTTTCATATAGAAGGCAAAATAAGATAATGATAAACATGATTCGTTATGCATATGTTTAATCAGGAAATTATTTAAGACCATTTTACATGGTATTACAGAATAAATCTTTTCATAGGATGCAAGATAAGATAATATCACATAAGGTATTGATAAACGCGATTCGTTATGCATATGTTTAATCAGGAAATTATTTAAGACCATTTTACATGGTATTACAGAATAAATCTTTTCATAGGATGCAAGATAAGATAATATCACATAAGGTATTGATAAACGCGATTCGTTATGCATATGTTTAAACAGGAAATTTGTTTAAGAGATAACATTACTTTATTTATATAAAGTGTCCAATTATAAATTTTGCTGATTTAATTAATTTTATTTCGAATTTGAAAATAGTATTGACAGAACATTCAAATTTTACTTTTGCACAATATTTAAATAAGGGAAATTGTGTACAATATTTAAAAAAAATTAATTAGGAATGTTAGAAGCTTTAAGGAAAATACGTTACGATTTTAAAACTTTTTTTTAATACATTTCTAAGTTTTATAAACTTTATCGAAAAAAAGAAAAGAAACTTTTTGCATGTGACTTTTTTTAACCAATAAAATGCTAGTATTTTGAAACAAGCACCCCCTACATGAGAATGTTATTTTACGAACAAAGTGTTTAATGCTATACAATACTTTGTGATTGATGTAAAAGGTTGTGATTTTCGTCTAAGTATTAAAGTTGATATGGAACGCGCGATGCAATCTTGTATAGCGGATAAAGCCATGTCACATAAAGCAATTAAAAAGGTACCCTATTTCTGCAAGTCGTGTAACAAAACATTTTCTCGAAAAGTTCACTTAGTGTTTTTTATGAAAAATCATCTAAAGGTATAAGTGTTTTCGCTGTGAGGTGTGTGGTGAAGTTTTTTCGCAAAAGATTCACAAATCGCCCAAACAATTCAAGTGTAGTGATTGCAACGAATTGTTTTCAAGAAAGACAGACTTATTGAAAGATAAGAAAACTCACAACTTAGCAAAACAACATTCATGTACAAAGTGTTGTGAAATATTTAATTGTGAATCTGATTTTTTACAACATTGTGATACATTTCATAAAGCTTTACCTAACATTGCGAAATCACCCTGTTTGAAAGATTTGTTATTTGAACTGATAGTGAAGCTTATAGATTAGTTCGAACTTATAGTGAATTAAAAGACAAAATGATATGCGAAATATGTGAAGTGGAATTAACAGATCAAAACGTGCATGTATAGAATGCCTTTTTCAAATTGTTTAACTGATTTTAAGATTTCACTGAACGAGTGACTTATTGGACATTACAAAAATTTTGAAATTAGAATTGTATACATCTTAATATGACAGAATTATTTTAAATGATGAATAAAATAGTTTGATTGCGAAAAAAGTGTTTTCTTTAACCCACACTGTTAAAACTGATGTTGTGTATTTTGAATGACATAGACAAAATGTTAATTTAAAAAAAGATTTTAACATGAGATAAGAGTTTTATAATAAAAATTGACTCACCTAAAATTTTTTCAAGATAGTCTATCTACGTTTCCAATTTAAACTTGTTATCAGCTTGCTATATGCATGTTTGAGTGACTCATTTTTACCTGTGTCGAACTGTCTGTTGGGAAAATGATTGCCATTTTTAACACGTGTAGACGATTTTTACCCGGAAGCTGTTTGAACTATTAAATTTCAGATATCACCCATTTTTCTACAACATTTAAATATTTTAATGTATTTTCACTTGTATATTGGAAACTTGGGATTATCGCCTTTATATCGGAACATGGAAGATAGAAAAAAATAATAACTTTACACTGAGACAATATTTTAATCTAACAAAAATAGACTTAACACATTGTTAGAGGTTTTGGAAAAATATATAGTTGGTTAAAAATTTTAGAAAATTTAACATAAAGTAACAAATTTTAAAAAATAAACATTTCGATAAATGAAAAAAATTAAATTTTGGTAAACTTTACACTTAGACAATACTTCAAACTAAGAAAAATAATAACTTTACACTTATACAATATTTTCAACTAAGGAAAATTAATAACTTATCACATTGTTAAAGTTTTTTTGAAAACAACACAACATTTTCAAAGCAGTGGAAATTGCATACCTGTAAAAAATTCAACTTAGTGGAATTTAATAGTGAAATTTTTAATCTCACTCAATTAAAAAATAAAACTTTATAAAATTTTCACCTTTTTTAAAATAAACAACTGTTAAACATTTTGAATGTCTTAGACAAAGTAGGAATAAATTTGTTAAAATTCTATAAAACATGAAAAATTTCATAACTTTTAAAGGAAATCTTATTTATGGTGAAATAAACTCGAGGTATTTATTATATGTTACTTAAACTACAAGAGAATTGATTGAAAATGTGTTACTTTTAATCACTCACAAGATAAGACATGATGTTAGGAATTATATATGGGGTTTTCCCCCACACATGACGTCACTGGTAACATATTTACTGATCAAGTCATAAAATTATAGTTTAAAGTAGGTTTTTGAGCACGAAGTTTAGATTTAAGATATTTGAGAAATATAAACTACAACTTTGACTACTTTTTGAAATTTCCCCCTACATAAGAAAAAGGACATAGGAAAATAAATTGAAAAGTCGTATTTGAATGGAATCGAATTATTATCCTTTCACTTAACAGCTGAATGCGTTGGCAATTACACCACAAAGGTACTGATTGAATATATTGTGTTTCTTTTTTATGGCTAAATTGATTTAATATTCAAGTTATTTCTTAATGTTACACTTAAAAACAATAAATTTAATTAGCATTCAAAAAGCAAACGATCACATTATTGTATAAATCAAATGTTTTAAAAGTCACGAGTTAAAATTTGAAATGACTTAGATTTTAATTAGAATTTAGATGTGAACCTTTTAAAATGAAATAATAGTTTTTTTTGTATCGCCCTCTATCGGTGGGTAATAGAATTAAGAGATAATTAAAAGTTTTAACTTGAATTCGAACCCACAACCAAAATTATTTTTCGGTTTTATAATTTAGGGTAGGTTTAACTGAGCAAGCCATGATATAACAGTATTTATAGACGATTTAAGATATTCGATAAAGGAAATCATCTAAATTTCTAATTTAATTGAAGGGTTTACTGCTTAAAGTACTACAAAATGAGTACAACACGATGCATAGTTTTTAATTAATTATATTTTTCGAAAGGTTAAATTGAATTATTGATAAACTTAGGATTTATGTTTAAAGTGAATAAATTTGATATGTTAGGTTCACTTAATAACAGAGGGTTGAATAAGTTATTTTTAATAAAAATAAAGTTTACTAAAAGTTTTTAAAGTTAAAAAAAATGTAAGTTACGTTAAAAAAGTTAACAAAAATATAGTTTTAAAAAATTTAAAGTTTACAAAAAGTTTAAAAATCTTTAAGTAAATCAAAATTAACTTTTTAATTTTAACTAATGAGAGACTATAATCTAACTGTTTATCCTTGTAACCAACTGGTGCATATCAACTATCTGCACATGTGCAGTAAAAACATACACTAACTTGAGTCCGATTTTAAATTATTTGCTAATTTTTATACAGCTCGATTACCTTTCAGAAACAAAACAGAATGAAATACTTACCAAAAAATACGTCAACGTCTTATACTTGCTTTCACTTAACTAATCTTTCTATATTAGCTTTGCTAGGGGGCGCTGCAATCGCCGCTAGAGGCGCTACTAGTTTCCGGTTTGTGACGTAGTTTCCGGTTTGCGATAAGAACAAGGTTAAAATAAAACCCACGTGCATTCAGTTGGTGTTGTTTACCTGTACCTTGTTATAAGCCGTTTGCCTTCTCTTGGTCACTCGCTTGTCCAGACTTGTTTATGTGCTGCACGCCTGTTTTGCTGACTCATCTCTTGCTTTAACTGTTTGGACTTGTCTGATGTCAACTATCTCAGGTCTTTTATCATAGCTTGAATGTACTTTATGTCGATCACGTTAATATAAAAATTATGTCCCAACTTACTTAAACTTTGATAAAAATATTATTTATTTATAAATTATATCAAATTCTTATTTTTCTAACACATTTACTAAGTCACTTTCGTTCAAAAATATGGTAAAGACCGATTTTAAATTGAAGTTTAGGATAAATTCCCCAAATTTTGTAACATTTTAGCACTAATAAGAAATATTGTAAACACCCTGTACATAAAAAATAATATTAAATTCCCAAATTTTGTAACATTTTAGCACTAATAATAAATATTGTAAACACCCTGTACATACAAGTTTTGTAAAAATAATATTACTTATAGCTAACTCGTTTAGTCGCATGATAAGAACCTTCAATATCGCTAAAATCAGTGTTAAACGAAAATGCAACCATAGGTTTTACTGTCTAATTACATGTCTTTACATATTATTTTAAAATGTAAAGCATTATATCTGAACGAATGATATAATAAAAAGTTAGAATAGATCACATATTTTTGTTATTAAAAAAACTTATATGCAAACACACACTTACAAGGTTACAAGACTCGACAAACGATTCACCATGTTTTTTAAACTTAGTAAAATATTTTAAATTTATAAATTTAAATTAAAAATAAAATATTTTTAAATAAGAATATTTAAGAATTTTTAAAGTATTTTAAAAGTAAGTGTGTGTTTGCATATAACACTGATTTTAGCGATATTGAAGGTTCTTATCATGCGACTAAACGAGTTAGCTATAAGTAATATTATTTTTACAAAACTTGTATGTACAGGGTGTTTACAATATTTATTATTAGTGCTAAAATGTTACAAAATTTGGGAATTTAATATTATTTTTTATGTACAGGGTGTTTACAATATTTCTTATTAGTGCTAAAATGTTACAAAATTTGGGGAATTTATCCTAAACTTCAATTTAAAATCGGTCTTTACCATATTTTTGAACGAAAGTGACTTAGTAAATGTGTTAGAAAAATAAGAATTTGATATAATTTATAAATAAATAATATTTTTATCAAAGTTTAAGTAAGTTGGGACATAATTTTTATATTAACGTGATCGACATAAAGTACATTCAAGCTATGATAAAAGACCTGAGATAGTTGACATCAGACAAGTCCAAACAGTTAAAGCAAGAGATGAGTCAGCAAAACAGGCGTGCAGCACATAAACAAGTCTGGACAAGCGAGTGACCAAGAGAAGGCAAACGGCTTATAACAAGGTACAGGTAAACAACACCAACTGAATGCACGTGGGTTTTATTTTAACCTTGTTCTTATCGCAAACCGGAAACTACGTCACAAACCGGAAACTAGTAGCGCCTCTAGCGGCGATTGCAGCGCCCCCTAGCAAAGCTAATATAGAAAGATTAGTTAAGTGAAAGCAAGTATAAGACGTTGACGTATTTTTTGGTAAGTATTTCATTCTGTTTTGTTTCTGAAAGGTAATCGAGCTGTATAAAAATTAGCAAATAATTTAAAATCGGACTCAAGTTAGTGTATGTTTTTACTGCACATGTGCAGATAGTTGATATGCACCAGTTGGTTACAAGGATAAACAGTTAGATTATAGTCTCTCATTAGTTAAAATTAAAAAGTTAATTTTGATTTACTTAAAGATTTTTAAACTTTTTGTAAACTTTAAATTTTTTAAAACTATATTTTTGTTAACTTTTTTAACGTAACTTACATTTTTTTTAACTTTAAAAACTTTTAGTAAACTTTATTTTTATTAAAAATAACTTATTCAACCCTCTGTTATTAAGTGAACCTAACATATCAAATTTATTCACTTTAAACATAAATCCTAAGTTTATCAATAATTCAATTTAACCTTTCGAAAAATATAATTAATTAAAAACTATGCATCGTGTTGTACTCATTTTGTAGTACTTTAAGCAGTAAACCCTTCAATTAAATTAGAAATTTAGATGATTTCCTTTATCGAATATCTTAAATCGTCTATAAATACTGTTATATCATGGCTTGCTCAGTTAAACCTACCCTAAATTATAAAACCGAAAAATAATTTTGGTTGTGGGTTCGAATTCAAGTTAAAACTTTTAATTATCTCTTAATTCTATTACCCACCGATAGAGGGCGATACAAAAAAAAACTATTATTTCATTTTAAAAGGTTCACATCTAAATTCTAATTAAAATCTAAGTCATTTCAAATTTTAACTCGTGACTTTTAAAACATTTGATTTATACAATAATGTGATCGTTTGCTTTTTGAATGCTAATTAAATTTATTGTTTTTAAGTGTAACATTAAGAAATAACTTGAATATTAAATCAATTTAGCCTTAAAAAAGAAACACAATATATTCAATCAGTACCTTTGTGGTGTAATTGCCAACGCATTCAGCTGTTAAGTGAAAGGATAATAATTCGATTCCATTCAAATACGACTTTTCAATTTATTTTCCTATGTCCTTTTTCTTATGTAGGGGGAAATTTCAAAAAGTAGTCAAAGTTGTAGTTTATATTTCTCAAATATCTTAAATCTAAACTTCGTGCTCAAAAACCTACTTTAAACTATAATTTTATGACTTGATCAGTAAATATGTTACCAGTGACGTCATGTGTGGGGGAAAACCCCATATATAATTCCTAACATCATGTCTTATCTTGTGAGTGATTAAAAGTAACACATTTTCAATCAATTCTCTTGTAGTTTAAGTAACATATAATAAATACCTCGAGTTTATTTCACCATAAATAAGATTTCCTTTAAAAGTTATGAAATTTTTCATGTTTTATAGAATTTTAACAAATTTATTCCTACTTTGTCTAAGACATTCAAAATGTTTAACAGTTGTTTATTTTAAAAAAGGTGAAAATTTTATAAAGTTTTATTTTTTAATTGAGTGAGATTAAAAATTTCACTATTAAATTCCACTAAGTTGAATTTTTTACAGGTATGCAATTTCCACTGCTTTGAAAATGTTGTGTTGTTTTCAAAAAAACTTTAACAATGTGATAAGTTATTAATTTTCCTTAGTTGAAAATATTGTATAAGTGTAAAGTTATTATTTTTCTTAGTTTGAAGTATTGTCTAAGTGTAAAGTTTACCAAAATTTAATTTTTTTCATTTATCGAAATGTTTATTTTTTAAAATTTGTTACTTTATGTTAAATTTTCTAAAATTTTTAACCAACTATATATTTTTCCAAAACCTCTAACAATGTGTTAAGTCTATTTTTGTTAGATTAAAATATTGTCTCAGTGTAAAGTTATTATTTTTTTCTATCTTCCAAATTCCGATATAAAGGCGATAATCCCAAGTTTCCAATATACAAGTGAAAATACATTAAAATATTTAAATGTTGTAGAAAAATGGGTGATATCTGAAATTTAATAGTTCAAACAGCTTCCGGGTAAAAATCGTCTACACGTGTTAAAAATGGCAATCATTTTCCCAACAGACAGTTCGACACAGGTAAAAATGAGTCACTCAAACATGCATATAGCAAGCTGATAACAAGTTTAGATTGGAAACGTAGATAGACTATCTTGAAAAAATTTTAGGTGAGTCAATTTTTATTATAAAACTCTTATCTCATGTTAAAATCTTTTTTTAAATTAACATTTTGTCTAAGTCATTCAAAATACACAACATCAGTTTTAACAGTGTGGGTTAAAGAAAACACTTTTTTCGCAATCAAACTATTTTATTCATCATTTAAAATAATTCTGTCATATTAAGATGTATACAATTCTAATTTCAAAATTTTTGTAATGTCCAATAAGTCACTCGTTCAGTGAAATCTTAAAATCAGTTAAACAATTTGAAAAAGGCATTCTATACATGCACGTTTTGATCTGTTAATTCCACTTCACATATTTCGCATATCATTTTGTCTTTTAATTCACTATAAGTTCGAACTAATCTATAAGCTTCACTATCAGTTCAAATAACAAATCTTTCAAACAGGGTGATTTCGCAATGTTAGGTAAAGCTTTATGAAATGTATCACAATGTTGTAAAAAATCAGATTCACAATTAAATATTTCACAACACTTTGTACATGAATGTTGTTTTGCTAAGTTGTGAGTTTTCTTATCTTTCAATAAGTCTGTCTTTCTTGAAAACAATTCGTTGCAATCACTACACTTGAATTGTTTGGGCGATTTGTGAATCTTTTGCGAAAAAACTTCACCACACACCTCACAGCGAAAACACTTATACCTTTAGATGATTTTTCATAAAAAACACTAAGTGAACTTTTCGAGAAAATGTTTTGTTACACGACTTGCAGAAATAGGGTACCTTTTTAATTGCTTTATGTGACATGGCTTTATCCGCTATACAAGATTGCATCGCGCGTTCCATATCAACTTTAATACTTAGACGAAAATCACAACCTTTTACATCAATCACAAAGTATTGTATAGCATTAAACACTTTGTTCGTAAAATAACATTCTCATGTAGGGGGTGCTTGTTTCAAAATACTAGCATTTTATTGGTTAAAAAAAGTCACATGCAAAAAGTTTCTTTTCTTTTTTTCGATAAAGTTTATAAAACTTAGAAATGTATTAAAAAAAAGTTTTAAAATCGTAACGTATTTTCCTTAAAGCTTCTAACATTCCTAATTAATTTTTTTTAAATATTGTACACAATTTCCCTTATTTAAATATTGTGCAAAAGTAAAATTTGAATGTTCTGTCAATACTATTTTCAAATTCGAAATAAAATTAATTAAATCAGCAAAATTTATAATTGGACACTTTATATAAATAAAGTAATGTTATCTCTTAAACAAATTTCCTGTTTAAACATATGCATAACGAATCGCGTTTATCAATACCTTATGTGATATTATCTTATCTTGCATCCTATGAAAAGATTTATTCTGTAATACCATGTAAAATGGTCTTAAATAATTTCCTGATTAAACATATGCATAACGAATCGCGTTTATCCATACCTTATGTGATATTATCTTATCTTGCATCCTATGAAAAGATTTATTCTGTAATACCATGTAAAATGGTCTTAAATAATTTCCTGATTAAACATATGCATAACGAATCATGTTTATCATTATCTTATTTTGCCTTCTATATGAAAAGATTTCCTCTGTGAACACATGACAACAGAAAAGTTGTAGAATTCCAATGGTCTTAATCGCATGTCTATTACTGTGAATGTTGTTATGTTAAAATGCAGCATAATAATGTGTGAGTAGTTTATATTTCTTTAATAATAATAAAAAATATGTATTTTATTTAAAGTGACCTATTAAAAATTAATTTAAAGTTAGTGTCATCTACCTTACTGCTTTAAAAAATTCTGTTAGTTATTTTTTAAAAGTAAAAATCTTTCGACTGCTTTTAAAATGTTGAATTGATTTTTCAAATAAAATCACTTAAGTATCATACTTTTAACTAAAGTAGGTTAATAATTCAAACATGTGACGTTATAAAAACTAGATGTCTTTCTCTTTTTTTTTTTAAATGTTAGTTGTATTATAAGTAAAATAGGGTTAAAATTTATTATAATCGTATAACTCTAAACAAAATACCTGCTCTCAAGTTAAATTATTGCTAAATTCTTGTTAAAAATTGTAGGGAAAAAAATCTTTAAAATTGTTTTGTATATATCATATTGTATGTTTTTATATCTAATATTTTGCATGTCAAATCACTTATTAACTGAATGTAACGATTATGTCTTGTATGTTGTAACTGGTTAGTTAAATATAGGGTTGATTATCTACATTAGGGATAAGTGTCTCTATGTAGGTCTTTCTAAGGGATCCTAATTCGTATTGACACAAGGTTTGAAAAAAAACTCTGAACGGTTAGGTCGCCGAGCGCAAGAAGTTTAAACTTCAACATCTAGTAGCTTTAAAGTCAGAACCTTGCACCTGTAGGCGAGGTTCTTATGTGTGTATAAATTCTTAAATGTTTGTAAGACACTTTGGGAAATATGTTATTTAAACTTCCCTTTAAAAAGTTAGCTATTGTAAGTTAATATATATCCGGATTTCGCCGAAAACTCTGAACGGTTATGTCGACGAACTCGAGAGAAGTTTAAACAAAATTCCGAACGGTTAGATCGACGAGTGCGAAAGGTAAACGTCTACCAGCTTTTTTCGTGTTAGATTTTTATGAAGCAAAGTAATCGCATTACTTTCATTTTAAATCCTTATAAATTTAGCCATTACATCTATTTTAATTTCATTTATATGACTATCACAATTTTCATTTTAAATCCTTATAAATTTAGCCATTACATCTATTTTAATCTCATTCGCATTTAAGTTAATGTTTAAAGAAGGGAAAAAATTCTTTTACAGGTGAATTATAAGTAAATTTCATGTTAAACTCTGAACAGTTAGATCGACGAGCGCGAAATACAAAAAGTATTGTTTGTTGTATGCGAATCGAAGGTAACAATGAGTGGTGTGGCGGCCATGCGACCCCTGCTCAGTCAGATAATACAACCTATATAAAATTATTTAAAATTTTGTATAGGTTGGGGGGGGGGGCTTTAGCTATCACATACATCAAGCAAGACTTGTTTTTTTTTATTTCTAGGTTCCGTGAAGCTGAATTTCCTCATAGACACTCTACAACTTTAGCAGACGTCACACAACTCTCGCTTTTAAACTCTTTTATTTCGTTACAGGTCTCTCGCAGATGACTGATGAAGCAGGATTGACAGATTTAAAAAAAAAAAAAATATTGTGGCGTTATGAATTGTTTTCATAGCGGGTGGTTATGGTGGGCCCACAATTTAAAAAAAATGTACTTTCAATTACTTTAAAGAATTATAGCAGGGTTCCTACCCCTCAACTCCACTCGAAAAGGTTACACATATTATTTACAAAAAATCACGTGTATTTTGTTTAATCTCAGTTCACCTATAGGTCGGTCCAATCCTTTCATCTCCCTTTATTTTCCTACAAAAAAAATTAAGCCCCTCTAAAAATAAACCCTCCCCTACCTACCTAGAAGACCCCCTAAAAATAAGAAAATTTCCAAAAGTAGTCCAAGTTGTAGTTTATATTTCACAAATATCTTACATCTAAACTTCATATTTAAAAAAAATAAAAAATTCCCTTTCACGAAAGAATCTGATTAAAACCCTTTATTTTCCTGCAAAAAAAAAAAAAAAAAAAAAAAAAAAATTAAGCCCCCCTAAAAATAAGCCCTCCCCTCTCTCCCTTATCGGTTCAAAAAAATTAAGCCCTCCCCTACTTCACTTCCTCTCTTATCTTTCAACACTTCCGGTTCACTTCCTGTCTTATCTTCCACACACTTCCTCTCTTATCTTCCATCACTTCCGCTTCCACTGCCAGGATCACTTCCGCTTCCACTGCCAGGATCACCACCTCCACCACAATCATTGATCCTGCTGGAGCCGGAGACCCATTAGTCTACTACTAACCCGAATGAAACCAAAATTGGTATTCTTACTATTCGAGAAGGAAGAAGAAAAATGAAACAATAAAAAAATGATTGCAACAATCACCGACAGATGGCGCTAATGAGTGTGAAATGTAATGTGTAATAGAAGAACAAAGAATTAAAGCGTCAAACAGGATGGCACACTTAATTTATTGGAAAATGTCACAGCGAATGTGGTTAGGCTTTCGCATGGCGGTGTCGATCATGTTCAGATTCCACATGGCCATTGTACTGGAAGACACAATCCAGGCATTGCACGACGTGCTCATCTGCGGAATGTAACACGTCAGGAGTGATGTTTCCTCATGTTGTGATATGCGGTAAAGTCATTAAGGTTTGCGACACCTCCGCGATACACAATATTACACATTACATTTCACACTCAAAAGCGCAACCTGTCGGCAATTATTGCAATTAATTTTTTATTGCTTTATTTTTCTTCCCCCTTCTCGAATAATAAGTACACCGATTTTGGTTTCATTTCAGTTATTCCCTCAAGCTACAGACAGCTCCAAATAGAGATACTTATATTATAACCACACGGTACTTCGATTACAATTCAAATCGATTCTGGGACAGCAAAAGATGGCGCAGTACTGTACTGCTGTTTTAAAAATAGTGAGATTATTTATTTGTATAGGATGGTAAAAAAGTTCTTTTTTCCACTAATAATCGGCCTATAATGCAACTGTCATTTTTACTCAAAGAATAAAAATAATACTACTCGTCAAAGGGATGAATCTTTTTCTTAAATACAGACTTTTCGATGGGTAATTTTAAATCCGGATTTGATACAAATTATACAATGAATAAAAGACTCGGCATTTTCTGTTATCACATTGTGAAACTTTATAACTTTTACAATTTGAATTGCTTTTCTACAAAATCTTTTTGTTATATTTGCTTTTTTAATACATAAATGATTTTCTTTTCGATCAAATTGAATTTTCTCTTTTTTTTTTCTTTTGTTTATTTCTGTAAAGGTAACAGTATTTAACTGTTAAAAAACAGAAAGTTCGTTAAAATTTAACGATTTTTTTCATAGGATTTACAAGTTTTCTCTGTAAGAATTACAATATATTTCTGTTAAAATAACAGTTTATCTCTGAAAATATAACGGCATTTAACTTAAAAAATAAAAAGTTCATTATAATTTACAGATTTTTCTCGTTAAATTTACAGAATTTTCTTGTAAAATTTACAAGCTTTCTCTTTAAAATTCACAAAATATTTCTGCTAAAATAACAGTTTATCTCTGTAAATGCAACGACATTTAACTGTTAAAAAACGGAAAGTTCGTTAAAATTTACAGATTTTACTCGTAATGTTTACAGTCTTTCTGTGTATAAATCATAAAATATTTCTGTTAAAATAACAGTTTATCCCTGCAAATGTAACGGAATGAAACTGTTAAAAAACAGCCACTTCACGTAAAAAAATTACAGATATTTTCTGTAAATTAAACGGTTTTAAACTGGCTCTAAAATTAAAAGTTTTTTCCCGCTAATTTGACAAAAAAAATTTTTAGAGTGTAGATGAGTAGTTCCCCTTAACCCATATTATTTAAAAATGCTATGAACTGACTGAGAAGTATTGATAAAAGCAACAATCCATATAATTTCAAGAAGTAGTAGCAACAGATGGTGCTTGGATTGTAACAGCAGAATTAAAGAATCTATAAAACTATGTCGAACAGTAGTGAAAGCCGAATGTCGACTGAAACATCGAATTTTAAAGATAATTTTATTCTCTATCGCCTACCTATAAAATAGCAGCTAATTTAAATCATGATTGCATGTCACCTATATGGGCTTATAATTGTAGTTAAAAGTGAAAATTTTGTTTAATACGAAAATCTTTTGGCTTTTAAAATATGTACAAAAGATCTGAAAAATGTTTCATTTTATTTAGTTCAATAAACTTTTCTATTTTTGGCTTTAAATGTTTTCCTTTATTTTCTGTATTATTAGGAGGGGGGGGGGGGGTTCTACCTCCTTGGCCTAAAATTTACGTGATTTTTACGATATTACAAAGATGGGTTACAAAGAAAAGAGATATGACCTTCGAACATTTTTCATTATATTTATTGGCATCTCACTTATATATTTCATTTTTTTGCGTAAAAAAATGAATAATATGTTTTGTCTGACTAGGTACACGCGACGGACTTCCAATCAGGTGACCGTTTTTCTCCGGTCACAAGCATCTCAAACAAATTTGGTCCCCATATTATGAAAGGGCATTAAATTCTCTCTTAAATTCTCTATCAACACTTAGTTTTAAAAAGCTGATTTTTGGCAGAAGTGCGGTCATATCAACAAAAAATTTCACTCTTTTCCCTTTTAGAAAAAAAACCTTTTGTGAGCTCTAAAAACTATTTAATCAATGAAAATTATGTTTTTCGGTCATAATAACCTCCAGCTAAAACGATTAGCTTTATTTAAATAAAAAATGAAGAAATAAGGTCCTGTAGTTCTCGAGAAAAATTGTTGCCCAGTTTGAAAAACAGCGTTTCAAGAAAAAACAAGTTTTTAAATTTTACAATAGCGTTACGTTCAAAGAGCAAAGAATACTTGTAAGGAATTGAAAAATCCCGAGAAACCTCTTTTGGGGCAAGTACACACTTAAAGGATGCACAAAATGTAAAGTAAAAGAAACCGAAAATTTTGACCCAAAGAAGTATAGAACTTCCACTTAAAGTGACATTTCTCATATCAGTTGTTTTCAGATGGGAGTTATTGAGATAGAAACGATCAAAAATTTTTGTATCTACCTTTAACTGACTTCAAAGAAATAAGATTATATAATTCGATAACATAGAATACATTTTTTTATACATGATCACGTATAAATTATAAAAGGTTGCGCTGATTTTGACGAATCTCTTTTGTTGGAAACGTTTGCACGTTTTAATGATGGTCATCTGTCAATTTTATTAAACACTGGAATATTTACCTGTCCTACCGGGACCTATCTTTTTAATAAATAGGCCAATCGCTATAAACTTTAGATATGTTTTTAAAGTATATAGATTTATTTTTACATTAAGAAACCATACCATATACAGATTTTTTACAAAAGCTTATCAAAAAAGATTGAACATATCGCTCACACGCAAGCGATATAACTCAAAAATACATTCCATAAAATATTTGCATGTTTATATTGTAATATAAAATTAACTGTGTATGCAGCTGTAAAAGCGTGCATAAAAGCGTAAAATTCTTAAAATCGCAGAAGTTTGGAGGATTGAGTAATTTTATCTCCCCACACAATTTTTCCGCCTTCTGTGATGATAAATGGACATTATAATCTAGCGGTTTTCCGGATAATTATACTTATGAAACTTTTCCTGTAGCAAGGTTGATCTAAATCAGATCTATTAGGGCAATAATACACAAAATGAAATTTTTGAAGTTGTAAAACTATTTTTGCGGGTGAGGTATATTATGTATTATCTTCGCAGTATGGCTTGAATTACTGAGAAATTTTTATACGCTTCTGATATTAATCACAATATTTTATCTTTTGAAAATCGTATGAACAGAAATACTCTTTTTAGGGTGTCACGCCAGAAATCAAATTATTATCATTTACAGCAAGGATTGCTGGAATAATTCGTGTAGTACTGAATACTTGTACAGCAATAATACGATTAAATTGCCTCATCAGTTATATTGTTCGTTCATGGTGGCCGATGAGTAACGCAAATTTAGAATTTATTCATTATTTCATTCAAATTTATTCATTAAGGTGACAATCACTTGTAGCAAGTAGCAATATCTACTTTGATATTAAATAATGGGCAGTTCTCAAAAGGTGAGGACAGGACACACATCATAACTTTAAGCTTTCACAGCAAATAAATTTAATTCTCATTAATAAAATGATTTGTTTCAATGAGTTTTTAATCTGTTCAGATATAAGAATTGCCATAATTTATTATAAAATTTTAATATAAATATCTTTCAAGAACATTTTTAAGCTAAACGAGCCAATTTTGAGCATTTATAACGGTAACTGATCCAGTGTAACACCAAGAAAAGAATAATAACTTGTTTCCGGGTTTTTAAAATGAAACAAAATAAAGGAAAGAAGGAATTTGATGATTGCTGGATAATTTCACACTCATAGATGACATTACACGTTAAATGATATTTGGAGATCGAAGGCGTTTTCTGGAAATAAATCTTTATGCTATGATGTCCAAAAATAGCGCCCGAAAGAACGCTATTTTTAAACGCAAAATATAATAAGTAAATACTTAAAACTCATTTATCTACCTTTAAAAACATTTTCTAAAAGTGTCTAAGTATTTTCATGTGTTTGCGTAATTTCTTTTTTGCAATAAATGCACTTATATTCTTTATGAAACTGCAATGTCGGAATCGTGTAACGATCGAAATGCATTTTCGCGATAAAGTTATTGTTATAGATTTTCTGGTGTCTTAAAAAAATCAAAAAATATATTTATCAGAATGTTATCTATTAAAAGCAAAAAAAAAAGAAAAAAAAACGTATTTAGTACATATATTATTAATTATGATGACAAGAAACCTGTCCCACTTACAATGTACGGGTGAGACAAAATGGCGGCCTGTGCGGTCATTAAGAAACTTCGGATATGTTGATTTAAAAGTATGATTTAAAACGGGTAGTTAAACCTCACTTAATCATAATATTTCGTCAGTGTATTTAATCTTTTTAAATTTTTTGGAAACAATTTTTTTCGTAGTAAATGTACTTAAAAAGGTTATTTATCAACAATGTCCGAACCGCCTAACGATCAAAATGTCGAGAATTTTCTAAATAAATTTATTGCAAGAGAGTCCATTGTCTCATTTTTTTTTCTTATTTTATTTTGTAAAAATTATTTAACTAATGAAAGTTGACTCCAGATCAAATGAGTTGATAAGCTTCTAAAAAGATAAGAAAACATTTTGATATTGACATTTCATTAAAACTGGGTTTGTTTAATCTGATAAAAAAATATTTTTATATATGTAATACAATTATAGAACCAATTTATTCCAATCTCAATCCCTGTAATCAATTTAAGATTTTTTTAAAATAATAATAAAATTATGAAAAAACCAAAGCTGTGTAATGTACTAAAATTATGAAAAAGCCAAAACTGTGTAACGTACTGGACAATAACGTCAAAATTGTATAACCTACAGGATAATATTGTCAAAAATATGTAACCTGCATGTCAGCAGTGTCCAAAATTGTGTAGCCTACAGAGCAACTAAGTGATGTCCAAAATCTGTAAATTAGAGAACTACTAATTAAATGCTTTAGTTATTAATTTTCCAGAACATTTGCTGTCTTTTTGAGTTTGTGTATTATATTCTATGTTTATATACTATACAGTTAAAAAAAATGGTATTAAATTTGAAAATTTTAAAAATTGATAATAGTTAACGTTTACTGTTCCCACATTTTAAAAATCTCTCTTATGCATTTCCTTCATCGTTTGTGTCTGTTATCAACTTTCTTTACCCGTTTAATTTTGTATTATTGTCCGTGGCTAACTTATCATGGTCGGTGTCAAAAATTCTCATATAATCAATCAACAGTTAATTTTCTTTAGGTAAGATTTAAGTATTTTCTAATAAATAAAGGCTCTTACCTTGCGGGTTCGTGATGGGATGTCTAATACGGGCGTCTTGTTCATATCCATAATCTCAAAGGCTCTCACACACATTAAGCAAAGTCTTTTGTTAAAAAACAGACAACATTTAATCACTAACACAGCACACAACAATTAGAAATATTAATCCTTTTCAAAAGCGTACACAGACGCAACAATCATCTTATTCCTTTGGTCTCACAGACCCAACTGTGCAAAACTCTCTGCAAGAAAAAAGAATAAATTAGTAAAAAGAGTTCAAAGTACAAATTCACAAAAGAGCCCTCGTGGACGGGAAGCAAAGTCTTAATGTATAGGCACAGTCTGCGGTTTTGGTATTCTTTTCTTCACATTCCCCCCTTTGAGTTCACTAGGGGACAGAACTCAACTTGAGCCAACCCCAACTTGCAGTCTATCGGGAGGACATACTGTCCGCCCTCGACGAGTAGACAGACAGGTTTGCAAAGCGGGAGTATCCCGGCTTTCTCCTTCCCCACGCACTTCTAGAGGACAGAGTTTTTTCACCGGTCGAATAAGCACTCCAGAAGCTGTTTTTACCTTGGCCACTCGGACAACACCGTCTTTGCTAGGGTAAAGTTCTAGAATTCTGCCAAGTGGCCAATTTATTCTGTTACTGTTGTCAGTCCATATGAGCACAACATCGTCGACACCTAGGGATTTAGTCTTTTTACTATTAAATACGGAACACTTGAGCGAACCGAGATATTCATTTCGGAATCTAGATCTTAAATCATTCTTAATTTTACATCGGTAGATGTATCGTTTATTCAGTTTCTTTGGATCGATGCATTCTAATTCAGGAATACCTATCTCTGTTATTTCTTGCAAAAACATAGAAGGCGTTATCGGTCTAAGGTCTTCATTATCATCAGAAACATAAGTTAGAGGGCGTGAATTTATTATCCCCTCACAATCGCAAAGTACGGTCGATAGTTCCTGGTAATTAAGAGATGTTTTCCTTACCACTCTTTTTAGCATTCGCTTCAGGATTCCGACGAGTCTCTCCCAAAAACCACCCCACCAGGACGCAGAAGGTGGTATGAACTGCCAGTTTATATGTGAAAAAACGCTGACAGATTTTAGTTTCTCAAAATCAATCTTTCTAAATAAATTACGACATCCAGTAAAATTGGTGCCGTTATCAGCGTATATTACTGAAGGACGTCCTCGTCTCGCAATAAATCTTCTGAGTCCAAGGATAAAACTGTCTGTTGAGATATTATACAGCAGTTCGAAATGGACTGCTCTAAAAATAGCACACGTTATTAATAAAATCCATACTTTGGATTCGTTTTTCAAATAAAGAGGACCGCATAGATCCACCCCTATTATTTCAAAAATAGCCGCTTCTCGCACTCTGTTTATCGGTAAAACACTTTCTTCAACTTCCGGGGGTTTCGAGGCGTGTTTCTTGCATACGAAACATTTACTAATCACGCTTTTAATAGTTTTACGACTTTTGAGAATCCAATATTTTTCTCTTAGCACGGTCATCAAAAACGATACACCACAATGACCAAATTCTATGTGCTTCGAAAATATAAGCTGTTGTACAACGTGGTGCTTTGAAGGTAAGACGACAGGTAATCTAAAGTTAAATTCATCTTCTCGATGAAAAATTTTAGTTTTCACACGGATAATATCTTCCGCATCTGTAAAAGTGCGTAAGCATTTATATCTTTTATCGTTCATATTTTCAAATGATTCCTTTTGTACTAACTTCAAAATAACTGTTTCTGCCTTCTGAATTTCACTGTTAGTCAATTGACCTAATATTCTGTTGTTACTACCCCTTTTCGAATTTTGAATAAATCGCAGAATCCAACCAGTGATTCGCAAAATTTTACTGTACGAAGAATAGCGATTATAAAATTGGGGGTCATTACTTTCTAAATTAGAGGCAGTTATAATTGTTTTTCGTTTTTCTGTATTTACTATTTCCATGTTAGGCAAAATGTTAGACTTAGGCCAGTTTTCTTTGGAATCCAAAAGCCATGTCGGTCCTAACTACCACTGAGACCTAATAAGGGATTTCGCGCAACAACCGCGTGACGGCAAATCTGCTGGATTCATATGTCCAGGTATGAAATTCCACGAAGCGGTGGATGTAAGTTTTCGAATTTCCCTAACTCTGTTTTCTACGAATGTAGCCCAAGGTCCTTCCCGTTTTATCCAATATAACGCGTCCATAGAATCTGACCAATAGAAAGTATCAATATTTTCTAGTTTCAAATCTGCTTTAATGCTATTGGTCAATCTAGCTCCAATGCAACAAGCTAGTAATTCTAGACGCGAAATCGAAATGTCTTTCAGCGGAGCTATTCTAGAAAGGGCCTGAACAAGTTGACAGGTGACAAAATTCGATTGCTCATTTCTGAGAAAAACGCATGTAGCATAAGAAGATTTACTCGCGTCGCAAAAGGCGTGTAGAGATAATTTTCCCATTTTTACTGAAAAGTCAGATAATTTTCGAGGTATTTCAAGATTTTCTAAATCCTTAATTTGGTTACTCCATTTTTTAAATTCCTTAACTATCTCATCGGGCAATTTGGAGTCCCATGAAGCTTTCATTTTCCAACATTTCTGTAAAAGCAATTTTGGAATTAAGGTCACGGGACAAGTGAAACCGATGGGATCGAATATTTTATGCGTTAAGGACAAAATCGCTCTTTTTGTGATGAGCTCATTCTCAACTTTAAAATTCCGGAAATCACACGACAGCGTGTCCTTTTCGGTATCCCATATTAAACCAAGTAACGGAATTTTTATATCATTCTCATCGTTCAAATAACCCTTGTCATTATTGCCTAATCCAAATTCCTCGCATTGATTATAACACCAACCACGAAGATCAAATTGTGCTGATGCCAAAAGTTTTCGTGCTTCATTTCGAAAATACTCTAACTCTTCCCTCGACTCTACACTGGCTACACAATTGTCTACATAAAAGGATTCTTTAAGTTTTAGAGCAACATCTCTAAGATTTTCAGGAGCCTGATCTAAGTGATGCGTAAGAGTAGCAACCAAAAGGAAAGGGCTACAACTAATCCCGAAAACCACCCTACAATGTCTATAAATCTCAAGGTTTTCGGAATTCCCATCTCTCCACCAAAGAAAACGTAAATAATCCCTGTCTTTTTCATTTAGAGATATCTGCAAAAATGCTTTTCGAATATCTGCTACAATTCCTATCTTTCCTATTCTGAATCGACTTAGAACGGAAGGAATTAATTCAATTAAATTAGGTCCCTTTTCTATACAGTCATTTATGGAAACGGAACCCCTAACATGTGCTGAACCATCGAATACCGGTCTAATTTTGGTTGTAGACGTAGGCTTGATTACCGCTCTATGAGGGAGATAGTGGATCTTAAAAGGGTTAAATTTTTCATCACAATTCACTTTTTCAATGATCCCCTCCTCTGCCCATTCATCCAAAACCTTTTCGTAATCTTTCAGTAAACCGCAAGAATTAAGATTTTTGATATTATTTTGAAGGCGCTTTTCCGCTAAATCTTTATTGTTAGTTATAGGGGGGTGTTCATTTATCCAGGGAAGACTAACTTTGTATCTACCGTCATTTTCTCGGCTTACGGTTTCTTTAAAATGTTGCATAACCAATTTTTGAACTTCTTCCTTAGATTGTTTTTCAGCCGGATCTACTATGCCTAAGGAATCTAGATTCCACAAATCCGTAATTTTTGCATCATTTACTAATAACGAAAGGACCAAAAGAGAACTATCCTTTTCTTTATCATTAATTTTTCCCATAGTAGTCCATCCAAGTGACGTTTGCATCGCAACTAAACCGCAAGAAAGATTCTCAATTTTCCCCGTAAACAAATTTCCACAAATCTGCTCCTAACAAAACATGTATTTCGTTAATATCCCGTTCATATAAACAATTTTTACTTTCCGGGCAGATATCGCTCAAAAAAATATTTTTTTCTTTTAATTCAGAAATACAATTAAGATTTCTAATCTTAGGAACAGTAGCGCAAATTTTGTCTTGTTCCATGCCCTCAATTTTGATATTTTTTCCTCCCCTCAAACCCCTTAAATCTACAGAATAGCAATTATGATCAACCGTTGTTTCGGTACCTCCAAAAAGCCCATGCGTGATTTTTACTTTTCTTATACCTTCTAATTCCATTTTACTGGCCACGAATTTTGAGATATAAGATTTTGAAGACGCTGTGTCTAAAATAGCACGCACTATATATTCAAAACCGTTATTCCTTATATAAATACACAGAGTTTGTAAATAAATTGTGCTCGACAAATTTTCGTTCGAAAAGAGAGTAGTATCCGACAGTTCAGTTTTTTCTTTCGTTTTTTCATTTGTTTTTGCTTTATAGCAAAATAGCACATTATGGTTGCCTTTACAATGACAGCAGACTATTTTTTCTTTACAAAATCGCGATAAATGTCTTTTTATTTGCAGACATTTAAAACACGCTCCCTTTTTCATTAAAATACTTTTTCTTTCTTCGATATTTAAACCAGCTGCGAACTGACATTTTGATGAGCAATGTTTTGAACTTTTGCAAAAAACACAATTCGATAAACTTAAATCTTCTTCCGTATTAGTCGCTATTAAATCATTCACAGTCGGATATATTTTATGTTTAGCTCGCAAATCGTGAATCTTCTTATCGGGAAAAACGTGAGTTTTCGGGCTATCTTCCTTAATTGCATTTGACACTAACATAGCTTTCTCTCTTGCATGTAAACAAGATGATAAAAATTTTATCAGTTCTTTAATTTCGTAATAACCTTTCTCATTTTCCGATTTATTTAATTCAATGAGAAGGTCTTGAGGAATTGTTTTCAGTATAGTGTTACACAATACACTTGATATTTCTTGAATATTTATACCGAGACTTTCTAAACTTCTAAGTTCAACAGATAATTTGCCGAAATATTTTCGAAAAAGGTATATATCTGCCGAATTTCGTAACGGCTTGGTTGCCAAAATGTTACTCATATGAGTATGAATCAGCATTTGTTTATTTCCGTATCTATTTTTCAATAGTTCCACTGCAGCATCGTAATTGCTTTCAGAAATAGGAAAGCCTTCAATCATGCTTAAGGCAGTAGTTTTTAATTGAGCTCGCAAATAGTTGAATTTATCAATTTTATTTAAGGAATTGTTATTATGAACGGAAGATTCAAAACAATTCCAAAAAGTAAGCCACTCATTCATATTCCCATCAAATATTGGAATACTTAATTTAGGAAGTTTTACACGTACGGAATTCTCTCCCCTATTATTAAATGCAACGTCCGCAGCATTTTCGGAATTTACTTCATGTTTTGACTTAAAATTATTTAAAAGTCCTGCTTTTATTTCTCTTATTTTTCTATTTGCGCGCGGTTTCCAAGAAATTACGTTTTCAGCATACTTTTCAGCTGCTTCTAATTCTTTTTCTAAATCATCTGGATTAATCAATAATTCTAAGTTATTGTCCGTTGTTTTTAAAGACCTAAATTTGTCTGTAACCGATTCGACATATTCTTCCAATTCTTCAACAGACACATCTTCTAACTCTATTGAGTTTTCGATTTTGCTTAATGCTTTAGTGACTGCTGATCGTAAAATAGTTCTTCTTTTTTTAAGAATTTCTAACGTTTCTGGTAGAGACATATTTTTGTGTGTGTGTGTGAGTCGAAATGATATATAGTTCAAATCCTTTTAATTCGATTTTAAATCTTTCCCAAACAATAAGATTTCAAGTTTTTCTAAATTATTTCGTATTTCAAAAAAAAGGTTTCAAAGTATATTCTAAACTATTTCCTAATTCACAAATATTTACCCGCACTATACATCCCTTGCAGGGATGCCATGTCAAAATTTTCTCATATAATCAATCAACAGTTAATTTTCTTTAGGTAAGATTTAAGTATTTTCTAATAAATAAAAGCTCTTACCTTGCGGGTTCGTGATGGGATGTCTAATACGGGCGTCTTGTTCAAATCCTTTTAATTCGATTTTAAATCTTTCCCAAACAATAAGATTTCAAGTTTTTCTAAATTATTTCGTATTTCAAAAAAAAGGTTTCAAAGTATATTCTAAACTATTTCCTAATTCACAAATATTTACCCGCACTATACATCCCTTGCAGGGATGCCATGTCAAAATTTTCTCATATAATCAATCAACAGTTAATTTTCTTTAGGTAAGATTTAAGTATTTTCTAATAAATAAAAGCTCTTACCTTGCGGGTTCGTGATGGGATGTCTAATATGGGCGTCTTGTTCATATCCATAATCTCAAAGGCTCTCACACACATTAAGCAAAATCTTTTGTTAAAAAACAGACAACATTTAATCACTAACACAGCACACAACAATTAGAAATATTAATCCTTTTCAAAAGCGTACACAGACGCAACAATCATCTTATTCCTTTGGTCTCACAGACCCAACTGTGCAAAACTCTCTGCAAGAAAAAAGAATAAATTAGTAAAAAGAGTTCAAAGTACAAATTCACAAAAGAGTCCTCGTGGACGGGAAGCAAAGTCTTAATGTTATAGGCACAGTCTGCGGTTTTGGCATTCTTTTCTTCACAGTCGGAGTGTACGCGATTCAAATAGTGTATACTCATGCTCAAATCTCCTCTGTATGATTTGGCGCATAATTGTATGCAGATTGTAGAGAAATGTGTAAAATTTGAAAAAAAAAAAAAAACCTAGATTCCGATCGCAGATAATGACATGGCTGTTAAAGTTCGAAATTCCTTTTCAAACACAATGTAAACTGTAGAAAGAAGTAAGAAACAATAGAAGTCGGTTCAATATCTATATGTTTAATAATAATTTATTAGTAATTTTTTTTACGTTGAGTAATACAATAATAAAATTTCAAAAAAAAAAAAAAAACTTCCAAATCTGAAAGACATTTAAACAAGACAATCTTTAAGGAATGTTTTCAGGATTAAAAAAAAAACTATTTTCAGAAACATTAACTCATACTGGTCAACTGGGAACCCCTCTACGTTTTCCCACTTTGTAGGGACATCTTGTACGTTGTAAGATGTGCGTATTATGTAGTTTTTCAAAGTTGTCGACTTCCTAACAAACACATATTTACTATCATTCATGCTATAAGCTGTCCCCGCTAACCTGGAAAACATCAAAATAAAGGTAGATGGTCCCCGTTAAATACAGCTGTCCAATGTGGGTTAAATTTTCACACATATAGGTAATTAAGCTAAAAACAACAACTTTTCTTATGACGGGATTCTTTTTATTTATTTTCTATAAAATATTGGGCAATAGGAGTTTATTTTTTATGTTTTCTGACATAGTTATAAAGTGTTTTTAACTCGATTCGTCTATCTTTCTGCCCTTTTACTATCATAAATATATTTGGATTGATACGAAATTGATATATATTAAGATTCATTACAGCATATTCTTTATTTAAAATTGTTAAGATGTACAATATTTAGTTTCAAAAGAGTTTGGATACATTACGGTCTATAGGCAGTAATATATTAAAGTACACTTCAAACATAGCGGGAATGATACACAGTACTAAAATGCACTACTACATGCTGCCTACAGAAATTAGTGTGCGCAATACTTATCATTCGTTTATAGAGAAAAAATTATTTTTAAATATCATGGTCTACCGACGGTAGTTGTTCGAAGTGCATTTTAATGTATCCGTACAAACTAAACAAAATTTATGTATGAAATATAAGATCATCACGAAATATCTGCTATAGAAAATGGTGAATAAAACATTTATAGTTTTTTACAGGGCCACACAAAAGAATCCGGATACCGTCTATAAGTGGTCTGCTTACTGATATATGTATATTTTGTTACATTCTGCATTATCCAGAAGAGCTAATTTTTTTTATATGCTGCTGAGCAGCTGAATTTCGAAATTTTTTCTCTATTCAGTGCAGTCAAATACGGCGGCCAGGTTAAAGTTTTTAAACATTATTTATGCCGAATGCAGGTAAACCCATGTGATTTACTGAATTTACCCATGCATCTGGTCTAAAATGTTTTCTAGAACTATGCTGCTTGTTGTTACGAAAATTAAGTAACCTTATAAGGAGACGCAACACGATGGATAAATGCCCAACGAGTTGAGATTTATAGCTTTAGTGTAATCCCAGAAGGTGTGTGTGGGGGGGAGGGGGCACATTACAATTGAATTACATTCAATTCTACAGTCTTGGAAATAAAATACCCACCACTCCATACTAACTCAGCCAGAAATCATCGTATGAAAATGTAACTGGTACCAATCCATTAGTAATAACGTCTACTAATTAATGTTATACCTAAATTTTGCTTAGGGGTTCGTCTGTATATAGAAATTGTACAAAACTTAATTTTCAAAACTAACACCTAATTTTGACATCATATTTGGATTTGTCGGTAAAATTTACCTCCGGATACAAAACATTTGATCAAGTAGTTTAGGAATATTGCATGTTTAAGATATGTAACTTCTAATGTAAAATTAATTTTTAACCGTTGCAAAATACGAGAGAAAGTCATTAAGTAAGTCACAAAAGATAATTAAATAATAACTTACAATGATATTCACTTCAAAGCAATGGGTTCCCAACGGTTCCCAACATATTCTCCATCAATATTTATGCACTTATATCACCGTTTTATCAGTGCCCCAACACCAGCTGCATAACATTCTTTGGGTTGCTGTCTCAGCCACATTAGGACTTCAAGTTGAACACAGGAGACAATTCAAAAATTTGGTTGGCAACTTCTTCAACATCCACCATACAGCTTCGACTTAGCCCCAAGCGATTTTCATGTGTTTAGTCCCCTAAAATGTGGGTGAGACAGCAACCCAAAAAATGTTATGCAGCTGGTGTTGGGGCACTGATAAAACGGTGATATAAGTGCATAAATATTGGTGGAGAATATGTTGAGAAATAAAAATACTTTTGAAGTGAATATCATTGTAAGTTATTATTTAATTATCTTTAATGACTTACTTAATGACTTTCCCTCGTAGTTTGTAATACGTTATAGATTTCTAAACATAACTCAAAAACTACATGGTAGAATGTGCTGCAATTTTGGATTCGCATATTTAAAGCTTCTATAAATCGATTATTGAAAGAAAATTCATAGGTTACAATTTATATATATTTTTTTTAATTTAATTACAAAATATATACATTTTGGACGAGTGTATGTTTTACATTTCTCCTAGTGGAGTGATTTATCATGTACACAGAATATACTCAATCAAAATTATATAGTTTCGAAGTTACATAAAAGTGAAGTAATACTAAAGAAAATTGCGTGTGCTTTCATATTTAAGAATTAAATACCCGGTGCTATTCTAAGTCAATATAAATGACTCAAAAAAGAACAATTTTCTTACTATTTATGTACCTCCCACCCCAAAATATTAGTTTTAAGCAGGCGTGTTTTCTTTTGTGCTTATACGTTTTTATATCTCATTGTTATTATGACAACATATGATTTTATTTCTTTCTTGCTTCTGTTTTCATTATTTTTCACATAATAACAGCAAAGAAAGGACGCAACACTTAAATTTACGAAATGTTTTTTAGCAGAACTGAAACGAAATTGAAAAAACATTCAATCATATAAAAAATGTTTCGAAGTTTCTATGTGATTTTGAAGCTGCATTTTGCTCAAGCCCTCGTGATGCATATGACTGGCATTCGAGCGCTTTTTTTTCAATAAAATACGGGGGGGGGGGGGGGGGAGGGGGTGTACACATATTTGTGTAGCAGAAGACGTTTAAGCATTTCTGAAACTTCGTCTTTTTTGTAATATTTTATAGATTTATGTTTATTTCCGTTCATCATTATTTCGAAAATGTTTTAAAAACAAATGCATGCGAATTCTTGATGAACAAAACTCAATCATCAACTCAAACAAAATTAATGTCTGTGTAAGAACAAACAAATATCACGAAATGAATAATATTTACTAAAAGTAATTTTTGAAGTTCATATTTCAGATATATCTTAAATGTGACAGAACAAGGAAGAAATTCAAATATAGAAAAACTGAAACGTTAGTTAAAAAAATTAATAAAATGTACTTTAATATTTTTTTATTAAAGAATTTAATAAAAAATATTAATTTCTTTTTAATAAAATTTCCGATGTATAACATATAGCAATATAATAAAGAATGTCGTATATTAAATAGATTTAAAGAGAGGATATACGACTGCTTGATAAATAAAACTATATCTTTTTAAGAATGGATATTAAAAATTTTGTGTGGAGATAATTTAATAAAATTCAATAGAGGGATTTTTTTTATCATATTTCCAATCTATCTAAAATGTAATAGAGCAAGAAAGAAAGTCAAATATTTGTGAGCCCCACCAGTGGCTGAGAGGTTGTGCTCTCGAAGCTGGTAGACGGGAGGTGCTGGGTTCGATCCCAATCGCGCCCGTCGGCCTAATCGTTCGGAGTTTTCGTGGTTTTCTTCGAGCCGTGGATTTATCCATGCGTAAATACGGGTTAGGTTCCCTTAGAAAGACCCCCACGAAGGGCACTCCCCCTGGGCCTATATCCCAAGTGCAGATAATTGGCCGTCAACAATCAACCCAACCCAACCCAAATATTTGTGATACGAAAAAATTGGTTGATAAAGAAATGGATAAAATTCTTATCACCTGATTTGAAACAAAGAAAACGGAGAGAAAAGACATAAAGGCAGAATAGGTTGATAAAAATAACTTTTCATCTCTTTCTTATTGGTACTTGAAAAGATTGTCTTTCAAGCTGGGTGACACATGCTGTTGAAGGAACAAAAGCGTGTTTGATGTACTCTCAACGTATCTTTCAACTTTAAATTGATATATTTTTCAAATAATGTTTTAAGTGTATTGGTCAGTCAAATCTCAGATTACCCTGGCTAATGTTAATCCCCTGACCACCGAGCAAAAGGGCAAATTTGTAATGTTGTTTTCGCTTTAATTTTTTAAAATGCTAAAAAAGAAGATCATTTTTCAAACTTGATATAAAAAACTTAATTACGTAGATGAGTATAATCCTTGAGAGCAGTAATTATTACTCAATGTTTTAAAACTGCATTATCTTTGTAGAAATATATTAATTTAAACAATGCTTCTATTGCAGTGAAACTTACAGCATAGTGAAAGGATATATCAGTTCACGGCGATGAGAAGGTTAAACCTATGGGCGTGTAATGCCAGAGCCGGAACTAGGAAAGAACAAGCGAGGCATTGAGTGGTAAAAAATTTGATTCGTCGATCGGTACAAAAAACAAATAATGAAATTTAGGAAAAAACGTCCTGGAATCGGACAACCCAAAGTAAAGATGCATTCGTCAATTTTATATTCTTTGCTTTGAATCGAGTTGGTTTTTACATTACGTGACCGCATAGACGCACCATAACAATACTTGATTAACGAATCCATTCAAGATACTTGCAAGTGCAATACGCTGTCCCAATTACATGTGAATTGGTTCAATATGTCGGACATTATCGTGATAATAATTTATGCTGTTTTGGTTTTGTATGTCACTGTAAACAAACTATAAAATCTACATACTTGATTAACGAACTCATTCAAGATACTTGCAAGGTCAATACACTATCCAAATAACGTTCAAATAGGCTCAGAAATTCGGACGTTATCGGGATGACAAGACTTGCAATATATATTTTATAAACGAAGTGATTCCAATATGTCCATTTCTAAAGAAATCCACCTAAAAATTTTAAGATTCATATACTTCCGAACGATTATATCATATTTAAAATAAAAAATAAGAGAATGGATTGAAATCTTCTCATCATAAATTTATTTTGGAAATAAAGTGGTGGGTGAGAAATGCATGCTTGTCCTGGGTAAAAAAAAAAAAAAATCATAGTCTCGACCCTGGTAGTATTTTTGGAATATCTCATCAGGAAATTAATATTTTAACTTTTTAAAGGGTGTCTCTTTCCTATTTTAGTTTGCAAATATTTCTTTACGCTTAATTTTATTTGAAATATCAAAATCTTACTCACAGTACATCCGTTTCATTAACCTTTTAACACATAAAATATTAAGCATAGTTAAGCATAGATTTAAAAAAAAAACTTTGCGAACTGAAAAATAAAGATGCGTCTTTTAGAAAAGAGTACACAGAAAGTTTATATTTTTAATTTCCGGAGTTTAATTTTCTAAAATATTTCATTTCAATTAAATTTTCAATATTTATTGTGATTCCATATATTTCTCCTTCCAACTTTATTATCATATTTTATTGTGTGACTAAACTTTTGAGACAATGAAGTTTAAACTAACATTGCCGCCGTTGCAGAGGGAAAAAATGTTAGTTCTTTTTTTCCAGTTAAATACCTCAAATACCACCATTTATTACATGTTAAGAAATTTTTTTTATTCCAATAGCATTTAAAATATATATACTAAATTTTTATTAGAATCTTCTAAAAAAACTTCTCTAATAAAAAGCAGAAAGCGGTAATTCTGCGAAACTTTTTTGTGATGGTTTGCGGAACTCGTGCTGTACATTTATTTTATTATAATTTCTTTAAATAATCACAAAACTAATAAAATTTCAAAAATGAAAAATGTGAAATGGATAATTTACTTGTAAGAAGTCATTCTGCAACATAAAAATAACATATAACACGCGTCAACGAGTATACAGGCTTCTACATACAAGTTTTAGGGACTCCCGTAACACAATGTCAAATGTTATTTCATAAATATTGTCTTTCAAAATTTCGATAGATGGTTAAGATTATTTATAAAAAATATATTAAATATTGAAACAGTTTTAAAAATTGATTTTTTTCCACCTAAATTGACATTTTTCCATGTGAGCGTCAGTTTAAAAGTTGGAGAGAAGAAATTTACGTTTTGTGGTTAGTTGAGGTAGACAGTTGCTAGAATATGATTATCATGTCGATTGTGCTGATACAATCAAATTTACAATATCTTTTGTTTAATTGAAGCTTTAATTTTTGTAATTATTGTAATTATTATTTTTTAATATGAGTCAAAATAAGACTGATAGAAAAAGTATATAAAAGTATTTGATTCCAAAAGATTTTTTTAAAATGCATAACGTGATTTGTGCGGCGGATTATTAAATTTTACAAGTAGCTAAAATCAAATTGAAAGAAAATTTTAGGACTTCGTAATATTTGAATGTAAAAAGTATATAATTGTAGATAATAGAATAGTAATTGATGATAATTTTTATCAAGCATTCATCCTATTTTCAAAGGCAAATATTATAATTATTAAGTGCAGTTTTCGTATTAAACTTAAAACGTGTCGAAAATATTTTATTTTTAGTAAATTGTATTTTTGCATTCTACAATGTTATTGATAGTATTCTGTTAACATATCATTCGATTTAAGCATAGAACTAATAGCATATCTATACCGAGTTATGAATTTATTATGCATATGAATTTATAATGGCTAATAGTAAATTTACTTTAATGTGTGAATATAAAGGTTTAAAAAATAAGACTTGTTTCTATAAATCGTGCGATATTTGTACATATGACATTTTAAATACTAAAGAATTTCGCAAAAGAGCGGAAGTTTTGCCCACTTGCCTGCCTTAGAGGTATTTCCAAATGTAATGTGTGGAAATGTTTCATAATTCTGCCGTAAACGAGTAAAGGGGTGCGATATGAAGATATAAGATTAAGATAATATAGAACGTGGAATAGTTAACCAGTCTTGTTATATAGTACGGAGACAATTAGCATTTCTGTAATGCTTATTCGCTAATTCCCATTGAAAACGATTTAAATAAAGCGGTAAATAAGAAGAAGAGGAAATATTCCTGAAAGTTTGTTTTGATATATCAGTTGTAAATCCCAATTTTGAATTTTCAATATGAGATTCGAATCCATATAAAATCTTAACATTTCTTTTAGAGGAATTCACGATAGAAAATGCAATATACTATCTAAAACTTTATGAAATTGTCATAAACTTGAACAATTCTGCAAATTTATAAACGCGTTCCTTCCTTTCAAATAAAAAAAAAGGAGTCTCAAAGATAAAAATGCCTTAAAATGCAAATGTAAAAGACATGTAGGGCCCCAGTAATAACTTACAAAAGTAATAGGTTATTGGAACCAGCTATACGCGGGTAACGATGGAACCTATTGACGAAAAGTAACTCTTTTGTCTATCCCAAACTACTTATAATAAAATCCTAAGGCAAGAAAGTGTCTGCAACCATTTCGGGAAGGACCAGTCTGGTCTGAGAATCGACCGTAGTTAAACGCCATGTTATGCTTAATCAAAAACCTATGCTAACATATGACAGCTAAATGATAATATATTCTACTTGAAATCATGTCTGTTCAACATATTTTCCTATAAAACATGTATATCATATCCTATTATAATGTTTTAAGTTCTTAATTAAAAATCCAGAATAAACATCAGATTCCCAGATATAAACAAACGAACACCGTTGTGAACAATATTGTTTTGGCGCCATCTACCGATTTTAAAATGTACTTTTCTACAACACAAACCTTTCAATAATAAAATGTTCATGCTGTTTGTTTGTATGAAGTCTTATGAAAATGGAACGCAACAACCGTCATTTTTGACGGAGGTTATATACTAGTTATAAATATTTTGCTTTCCGCGGTTTTCTCTTTTCACATGCTACAAGAGTGCATGTGGTTTTCTAACCAACAATATTATTTCATCACACATGGGATATATTAGAACTGTCTTTCTATTGACAAATAATCAATCTTTTTATGTTAAGTCATCCGTATAGTTGATTACATTGTTCATGCTCTAAGTTTATAATTTTTACGAAAAATCACCGCTTCATTGCAGATTTTCTAATTTACAGAAGTTAAATTTAGGTTTCTTTGCTGAAAGTTAGAACTGCTAACAGTAAATTAGATGGAAATGAAGCATTTATTTGGTAATAATTCTGCTAAGAAAACAAGAAGCAAACAAAGAGGGTAAGGGTATAAGAGCATTTCGTGTTTCCAAATATAGGAAATAGACTCTAAAAGAGATAGAACTAAAGAGAACTGAATTTTTACAAAATTCTAAATGATGGTTATTACTTATTTGTTAAAATATTAATATTCTTAAAAACAATCAGTTAGTTTGATTTTTCAAGTTTTTTTTTTCTGAGAAAAATTAATATCTATAAACATCTAAAATAATAACTGGCGTGTTTTTCGCACATCCTACTTTTATTACCTATTAATATCTATATTAATATATAATATATAAAAAGTAGTACTAAAAGTAGGATGTGCGAATAACACGCCAGTTATTCTTTTAGGTGTTTATTGATATTATTTTCTCTCAGAAAAAAACCCTTAAAAAATAAAAATAATTGATTGTTTTTAAGAATATTAATATTTTGACGAATATTTAATAACCATCATTTAGAATTTTGTAAAAATTCAGTTATCTTTAGTTCTATCTCTTTTAGAGTCTATTTCCTAGATTTGGAAACACGAAATGCTGCAATCAATTATTTTGATTTTTCAAGGGGGGGTTTTCTGAGAAAAATTAATATTAATAAACACCTAAAAGAGTAACTATCGTATTTTTCGCCCATCCTACTTTTAGTACCGAAGAAATGGCAAAAAAAATGTGCTAAAAATACGTGAGTAAATACATTTTTATCTTACTTTCAACACTACTATTATGCGAAATTTGGCATCCGTAAATTCTGCTGAACAAGCTTTAGTCAAACAATAATAATTCACTGTTGAAGTTGGATATGAAAGGAAAACAAAATTAACTGTCAGATCTGTACTTTCTTTTCACCCTACAAAACAAGAAGTGGATAAAGAAGAAAACTGTCCTCTAGAAGAAAAGAAAATGTCTTTCTGTAATAAAACCTATTTATTGGACTGAGCATCAGAGAAGCAAAAAGGAAAGCGAAAGTTCTATATCAGTTTAATATCGATATAGAGTCTATCTTTTCATTTAAAATTGATTGTGCGTCTGAGGCAATGAGTTTTATTTTCCATAACATTTTTAATCTTTAAATGTGATATATCTTATTTTATTTATTTATTTATTTATTTTAGTAAAATATCAAATTAATGAATTTCTGATGTAATTAAAAATATATCTAATAAAAAAATTACTTTCAGCTTTTCTAAAATACCCTCGTTTATTTTTTAAATATCAATATAGCTTTATCAGTGATATATATCTTTTTTGAATACTTCTTAATTTTGTAATTCCATTTTTAAGTTTTCGTTCAGATATGTTTATTAAGTGTTTTGGACACATTAGAAAGGTTTTTGTTATTATTTAATGTGTGGATTCATAATTATATTCTACGATTATGTATAACGCTGATTGAAGAATATTGAAAAACTTATAATTTATTAAACAATTGTTATTAAAAAATATATGTAATTATATTAGTAATCGTATTTACACCAAAAAACGTGATTAATTTATGGGAAAGCACGATATGACATTAGTAAATTTTATGTTTGTTTCATAATAACATATGTAATCCATCAAATACATCATTATTTTCTTTCTGTAATAACAAATTAAAAAATATTTTCAAAAATGCAGACTGTCTTTATGCCTATGGAATTTTTAACATTTGATTCTAAATTAACGTGTGATGTTTTTAAAATATTTGTTTAGCTTTTTAAAAATATATTCCATTATATTAATCACAATAACTTTCTTAAAACTCTAAGCCCTGAGAATAGTCCATTTCTTTGATGATATTTAGTCAGTTTATTTTTTAATGTTGTTAGCTAATATCTCAATTATTATAATTTAGGAAATTTTAATTATACAGTCTATTCAAAAGGTCACTTGACATTTTTCTGAAATCGCTAACCAATTGCCTTTATTTGCAGGTTCTATTGAAGAATGTTTGCAATAGAAGAAAGCCATTGTTTTGACTCGACTGCGTGGAAAAAATGTATGAACAGGTCCAAAACGATTTATATCGAAAATTTAGAAAATCACATTCTAGCAGGCAATACATAAGAGATATGGTTAAAATATTCCAATGAACGGGAAATGTTGTTGATGAAAATCGTTGTGGAAGGTAAGCGACAGTGCCAGAGACTGTACAAGCTATAAAAGTTGCTGTAAACATAAACAGAAGTCTAGGCTCATAAACTAGAAGGCTGAGTAGGAAGTTAAATGTCCCACAAACGACCACGTGGCGTACACTGTTATTTAAAGTGAATAAACCCCCGTAGTACATTTAGGTTATGCACCATCTTGAATTATTAATAACTGCAGCAGCAACAGAGATTAAGCTAAGTTGGAAAATGCGTTCCGGTCTACGCAAGACAGGTTCGAGTTATGCCTAGATTTATAGTACCGCCCTGTTAAAATGTACTGATATTTATTTCTATTGAAAAGTGCAATCTAGCTGTAATGTACATGTTGCAAATAAAACCTTTTATCATAATGATTTTTGAATCACAGTGTTTTTTTTTCCTACATTACATTTCAAATTATTTGCATTCTTAAGGGGAGGTTCTACTTCTTTAGGTCGAAATTTTCAATTATTTTTTAAATGTTTGCATTTTTTAAATGTGTAGATTATTGCCCTAAAGCAGTTTCGTGATATTCCAATTCCTTACAAGAATTTTTGCAAGAATTTTTCTAATTTTTGCATTTTTTAAATGTGTAGATTATTGGCCTAAAGCAGTTTCGTGATATTCCAATTCCTTACAATAATTTTTGCTCGTTGAACGCAATGCCACGGCAGCCATTAAACAGCTTATTACGCGCAACACTACACTTGATGCTTATTGCGTCTCGAAACCATGTCGAAAAAAAAAATCTCGAAACTATGTCAAAAAAGAGTCTCAGAACAGAAACGGAACATAAAGAAAACCAGGACGAAAATAATAACCGGGAATCCATGTCGAAATCGTATCGTAACCTTTTCTCGAAACCATGTTTTTCAAACTGGGTAACCCTTTTCCAAAAGAACCATTCAAGCAATTTCCTTTATGTTTTAAAGAAGGGCAATCGTTTTCGCTGGAGCTTATACCACAGGAAATTATAATTTTCATTGATTAATTATTTTTTCTAGCTATAAAGGCGATAAAGGGACATTGGTTTTTCAAATGACGTCCATTTTGCCAAAAATTAACTTTTTAAACTAAATGTTGGTACGGGCATTTCTTCAGAGAATTGAATGCTCATTTAAAATTTGGCAACCAATTTGTTTCAGATGTTTGTGACCGGAGAGAAACGATTGCCCGGTTGGATGTTCACGTCGTGCACGTGTAGGTACTCCCGTCACACAAAACGTATTATTATTTTTTTTTTTTTTTTTAACACGCAAAAATTTAAATATATAAGTGAAATGTCAATAAATATAATGCAAAATGTTTGAGGTTCATCTTCTTTTCTTTGTAACCGAAAAAAATCGTAACAATCATATGAATTTTAGGCCTAGGAAGTAGAACCTCCACTTAAAAACAAAAGTTTAAGTAATAAGATTGTATTAATTTATTAAAGATTTAATACTAAAGTCAAACCTTGGATTATTAAAAATAAAAACTAATATGCGTCATGCTGTCATTTTATTAAACCAAACTGTTTATATTTCTTCCTCTTAAACAACATACTACTGTAATAAATAAAGTTATGTGAAATTCATCAGTGAATTCCATCAGAAAGTAAATCTGGCCACAAATGGTTATAGCATATCCTCTTAAACTATATACCACTGTAATAGGCAAAGTAATGTGAAATCCACTTGTGAATGCCATCAGCAAGTAAATCTGGCTACAAATGGTTTATAGCATATCCTCTTAAACTATATACCACTGTAATAAACAAAATAATGTGAAATCCATCAGTGAATGCCATCAGCAAGTAAATCGGGTCGCAAATGATTATGGCATATCAAATATTTGATGCAGAATCAGAAAATATTCAAAGTCTCAGCATTTATTTATAAGAATATTCATGTGCATATTTCACTCTTTATATTAAAATAGCAATTGAAAGAGGACCTTTACAAACTATATCAGATATTTTTACTGTAGATGAGTACGGCCTTTTAATCGCTTCTTCAACGACAGAACTCTTTGTTTTCAGAGCGAAACTTATTCAGGGGACTAAAAAGAAATAAGTCTCTTGTCAGTGTACTTTACTATTTTCTGAAAAAAAAAATCTAAGTTTTATGTATGTTGAAATGCATGCTATTTTTTCTATTAAACAAGTAAGATTTTTTTTCCTTTTAATTTGTTTATCTAAACAAAGTAGAATAATGTAAATGAGTTTAACATGTATCTTCACATGTTAAGCTTACATGTATTGTAAATTATAATATTACTAGAAAGTTACGCCACTATGCTGGTCAGTTTTTCTTAACGCACCGTTAATCAAACGTAATGATGACCTAGAATTTGACTTTGTGTTTTAAAGCCATATGGACCTGACTATATATATAGCATTATATTATATAGCCAGTATACACGTCAGGCCACATTACCGTTATCATTATCTTTTTACGCGTGAAGATTTCGCTATGGTACTCCATTGTGAAATTTGGCAAATTTTCAAATTCAATATTTGAAAAACAGCAAAATTATTAGATTTGAAATTTATATCAAGAAAAATGCAATTTTTTACCTTTCTAACGCAGTTTGTCTAACAATTTTCTGACAAATACTTTTCGAGCTATTAATTTTTTCAGTAACTTCAAATGTTTCATTTTCCGAGATTAATCTGTGGCAACGATTAGCGTAAAAGCCAGTCGTCAGCAACGCGTAGCTTTTTATTAAAGAGGATGTGTGAAATGTAGTATATGAATAATGCAACACTGTTAATCTAAAATGATTAGAATATAAATAAAAAGAAAACTGCCCAGTTAAACTGAGGGCATTGAGCTCACAGGCTATTCACACTAATTGTATATTCCTCGAAAAATAAAGAAATCAACAATATATTAAGGATGGTCATCCCCCCGTTACCCCCCTCATAGTTAACTAATGAACCCCTTAAACTAATCAGGGAAGTTTCTAAATACCATGAATATATATACAAAATTTGAAGAAAATCGGATAATTCTGCATGAAAAACCTATTTATCTAAATTAAGGGGGGATTAGCCCCCCCTTTCCCCCTTTATGCTGAACCAATGAACCCCCAAAACTCTTCAGAGAAGCGCATTATCACAATGAACCTATATACAAAATTTGAAGAAAATCGGATAATTCTGCATGAAAAACTCATTTATCTAAATTAGGGGGGGTTATCCCCCTTTCCCCCTTTATACTTAACCAATGAACCCCCAAAACTATTGACAGAAGCGCATTATCAAAATGAACCTATATACAAAATTTGAAGAAAATGGGATAATTCTGCATGAAAAACTCATTTGTCTAAATTAGGGGGGGTATCCCCCCTTTCCCCCTTTATACTTAACCAATGAACCCCCAAAACTATTGACAGAAGCGCATTATCAAAATGAACCTATATACAAAATTTGAAGAAAATGGGATAATTCTGCATGAAAAACCTATTTATCTAAATTATGGGGGGTTCACCCCCCGTTTCCCCCCTTTATGCTTAACCAATGAACCTCCAAAACTAATCAGGGAAGCGCCTTATCACAAGGAACCTATAAACAAAATTTAAAGTAAAACGGTTAGTTCTATCAAGAGTTATCGCGTTACGTACATACATACATACATACGTACGTACGTACATACATACATACAGAACCGGCGGGCACATAAGCTCTCAGGCTTTGATAGCCTGTGAGCTAAAAACAACTAACATTAAAAATTAGACACCGAAATTAATATCTTCTCTTCTTTAAATACTCATTTAAATTTAAATTTACCTTGTATTCTAAATATAAATTTGTCAAAATACAACCAAAAGGGGATATTAAACCTTTATCTTCGAATAAATTAATTTGGTATTTTTTTCTTTAGCTACATAAAACTTCTAAAATTACTTTGAAACTTTACAAGAAGTTCAATATTTGTTTAAAGCAATGTATCATTATGATGCAATAAAAAAAAGAAAAGTTTAAAACAGATCTCCGGTAAACAAAACTCCGCTGGCACGTTATTATCACACACTTGACAAATATAAACTAAGAAAACTTAAAATAGAGAAGTAATCTTTTGTAATTAAAATTTTATTCTCCTTTATAACTAAATGATATTCCTATTATTAACGTAGGAGTTTTAAAGATCTATTTTTAAAACCGCTTCCGTGTACTTAACGATTGTAAAATATTAAAATCACCCGTAAAGTTATAGAATAAAGTTTAAGAGTGGGATTTCTTCATAAACAGTTATTTTATTGAAAAAAGATACGTGGGTAGAAAAGCATTGATTTTTGACACCGCTCGCCGATATAATTTTCTTCTTTTTGTTCTAAGATGTTTTGACTGTTTTAATCTGATTTAAAATCTATATTTACACACTCAGAAAAAGGAATTGATTAAAACTACAAAAAAATTTTGTTGAGTACATTTTGGTTGTTTTAGCAAAATTGGAGTAAAATTGAACCATTTTACTTCAATTAACAAAACATTTTTGCTGACGATATAATTTTTTTTTTTGGAATTCAAAAAAAATTTTTTTTTGTTGATTCAAACAAAATTTCCATTAACCTATATTTAAACAAAATTTTTGTTTAAATATGGGTCAATAAAAATTTTGTTTGAATCAACAAAAAAAAATTTTTTTTGGAATTCCAAAAAAAAATTTTGTATCATCAGCAAAAATGTTTTGTTAATTGAAGTAAAATGGTTCAATTTTACTCCAATTTACTCCAATTTTGCTAAAACAACAAAATGTACTCAAAAAATATGTTTTGTAGTTTTAATCAGTTTCTTTTTCTGAGTGCAGTCTCTCTGTTTTATTTTTGTTTTAAAATTGCTTAACTTTGTTATACAAAATCAGAATCATAGGTTCATTTAACACATTTTAATGATTTTCAATAGTATTATTTTTTTAGATATGAAGCGCTCATAACACCGTCGTGGTGTTATTTTTCTGTGTTTTACTTTATTATGCATATATTACCATAAAAACTACGATGGTGTTAAAACTGCTTCATATAAAAAAAAATCTAATTGGTATAATTGAAATATATTAAAATTTTCTAAATTAACCTAGGTTTTCGATCGTTTATAACGCATTTAAACAATCTTAAGAGGAAAAAAGTCCTTCCAGCCTGTACCGCGAGGAAAAGGTAGCTTTCCTATTCCCAAATCTCCGAAGTCTCCGTTTTACAATTTTAGCTACTGTTACTCGAAAACACCAAGCTAAAATGCAAAGAAACTGATTACAAAAGATTCGTTAATACTGAATTTGAATAAGAAATTCGCCAAATTATTGAGCTATAGCCAAGTTGGCTTCTTTTATGAAGACTTATTTTGGTCGCCTAATGTCGCTAAGTTTGGCGAGAATTTGGCGCTAACGGATATGAATATATAGTTTTATGCGTATGATTGGGAAAATGATTACAATGAAACATAATAATTAGCGAGAAATCGCGTTCAGTAAAATTCATAAATTAATCGTTGGTTTTTTGTAATGTGCTGTCTTGTTTCAAAATGTCAGTCACCCTAGAATTTCAATTTTTTAAGATAGAGGTAAAACAAAAATGCTCCGGAATCCTTCTATCAAGGTCGAAAATTTAATCAAAAAATAAATTTTAATTTTTAACTTTTTTGTATATTTATTTTAATTTTAAATCTTTCAGTGGCCACCATTTTGAAACAAGATGGCGTACCAAACTGGCTAACGAACACGGTCGAGGCATTGGTGAGCTTAATGCACACAATTAGTTTTATCCAAATTGATATATAAATACAAGTGTTATCGTATGATATAGATCATATATATATATATATATATATATATATATATATATATCAACATTTGAACGGAGGGCGGTTTTGGAGTCTGGGGATCAAGATCGGTGAAAATATATCGAAATTTCCCGGAATTGCTTTCCTCCGAATGGCTGCAATAGGTAGCTTTATACTTTTTTGTATTGAAAGCTACCTAATAAATTAGACAGGCAGTAAGTATAGATATTAAAATAATCAGAACATCTTAGAAAAGATAAATTATTTTTACCTTATTAAGAGGTCAAAAATTAGTATATATCTACCCACTCCCTTTTGTGTAAGGTTGTTGGTCAATCAGGTCTCAAATTCCCATCGCTAACGTTAAACCAATTCGCGTGGATTACATTCTTGTTTTAAATATCTCCTCAGAAAATTGAGGTTTTTAAATTATTTTTTTCTGCGAAATGAAACAAAATTCCCAGTCGAACTGCGATTCATCTGTTTTCATTCAAGGATATATTTCCATGCACTACACGGCAGACGAAATGTCATTATATTTCACTTTCTGTATTGTCAGATGAACATACAGTGGAACGTCCCTTTAACGAAGTCCCTATTTAACGAAGGTTTCTACTTAATGAAATTTTCTGCAGAACTTTGAACACCATTAACATGTAAATTAATCTGCATATTACGAAAAAGATATTCTACATAACGGTGTACAAAATTCAAATAAAGAGGTTGCTGTTGTGATGGATATGCGAATTTATTTCAGCGGATTGTATGAAAATGAACACATTTAAAAAATTTCTATTCTGCTTGGTGCTAAACAAAACGATTTTTTTTTTCGCACTAAGAAAAATATTTGCTATCAGCACTCTCCCAAACCGAAACTTCAACGCTGACAGTTGCGGGAAGTCACAATCCCCTTTTTACATTCAATGACATAGAAGATGCAGTGACGCAATGACGCCAAATGCATTGGACCAAAAAATATCAATTAGAGTCAGACATTTACCATTCTGACCTTCCTTGCTGATAGACAATTGCTTTGTACATCCACAAGAATGTGCTTCAAAATAAAAATCGCAGAACATCAAAGTTATTTTTGTTTCTGCCGATACAACTTCTAAACTTCAGCTATTAGTCTAAGGAATAATACAAAATATTGAAGTACATTATCGAAAAAGACAAAAAAAAACAATGTAGTGAAAACATTAGTTTGAGAATCTGTGTATCAAAGCTGATGAAAGTTTGGGAATATGACGTGATTTCATCGACCGTACACAACTGTTTTGTAAATGACGGCTTCAAATTTGAAACTGAATCAAATGTCTCTGAATACATTACCTGTTTGTCATATCTGAAAGAAAAATTTCTTGAAAAGTTTATTTCTATTTAGCGAATTTTCTTCATAACGAAGTTTTTTAGTGTAACGATGAGACTTCGTTAAATGGAAGTTTCACTGTATATGAAACATGCCTAATTTAGATAAGTCATTGACAATAACAGATTGTAGGCAGAATGAAATTTCTTATTCAGTGTTAAGAATCAGCGCCAAAGTATTACACCCTGAAATAGGAGAAGTTTCATATAGATTTTGTTCCACAATTTTAATCTCCATTACTTTTGAAGTAACTGATTTTAAATAATCATCTCCGAAAGGACTATTTGATCTTTCTGCCATAACTCATTTATAATAGCAGATGGAATGCGGCTCAATTTATTATTCAATGTTAAGAAACAAAATATTAGATACCGAAATAGGAGACATTTCAAATAAATTTTGTTTCTTAACATTAATCATCATTACAGTGGAAATAACTTATTTTTGTTAAATATCTCCGAAAGGACAATTTAGTCTTTCTGCCGTGATGCTTCAAAACTTTAATTTGAGTCACTTTCAATATTGCATGACTACAATTCAACATTTAAGTAGATATAATAACTGAAATGAGCTAGGATTACGAATCGAATTGCGATTCATTCGTTTTCATTCAATACCCTATGTATTGCACAACAGACAAAACGTCATTTTGTTTTACATTCTGTATTATCATATGAACATCTATAATAACATACATCATTGAGAAATCCATTTATAATAACAGATTGGAAAGATAATTCAATTCAATCCCTCTTTCAATGTTAGGAAACAACGCCAAAATATTATATACCGAAATGGAAGATATTTCAACTAAATTTTTTTCATAACTTGAATCATCAGTGCATTTTAAAATTTTAAGTAGTATTCAATACATATTTATCTATAAGCTCACGAATAACACAGAGATTCTAGTTTTTAAGCTTTACTTACCATTATTTTTTACTAGGAATTTTTGCCGTATGTAATCGCTAAAATTCGGCGATTAAATAGTGCAAAAATAATTTAAAAAGTGTAAATGTTGGCTGTGGTATTATCTTAGCATCGTAAAAAGTATTCTGTCATTAATAGCTATATTTTCTTTAAATATTGGGGTCTTGGCGTAATATTAATTTGAACTTTTATCCCGATATTGAGGTATTAACATTATGCCAATATCTATACAATATTGTCATAAATTACGTCGCCAATATACTAATATTTCTAAAAGATTGGTATTTCATTGCAAATATTTCTAACGTAAATCTAATAATTTTGCACTGTTGGTATTTCACTGAAAATGTTTCCGAAATAAAACCAAAATGTAACCAATATAACCATTAGATTCTAAATATTTACAATAACTTCAATATTGGTATACTATAGAGCCAAATATTGATTTGCTACTAAGATAGTTAAATATATGCTCCATGAAGTGTAAATTTATCAATCAAGTTTTAAACTGATATACATGGTGATAATAAAAATGTATATACAATTTATTCGCTGACAACTGGAATGTTCTTCTTTTCCTTTCAGGTTTAAGTAACTTGAAATAAAGGCTGAAACAAGACTAGGCGTTGAGAAAAGGAAATTTATCCTAACGTTTTACTGGAAATTCGAAAACCTAGCTAAAGTGCAAAGACAGTGTAGGAGAGTTTCAAACAGATTCTTCTACACGACTTACAACCGCTATAATTAGAGATAAGTTTGAAGCAGATGGCAAAATTCATCAATCAATTCACAAGCAAAGTTTGGGAAAACCGAATCCCACAGAAACAATGGTAAAAACCCTCCTGTGCCGAAAATTCAAAGAATTCGGGTAGTGGACTTTAAAAATCAAACATCCAACGCATTTTGAAGCGTATATAATGGAAAAGTTACATTCTAAGATTAGTCCATGCTTTGAATCAAGATGATCCGGACCGGATATAGAAAAATAGCTTTGGTAATTTTATGTATGCAATAGTTAATTTTTATTAACTTTTTTGGTATTCTGTCTACACTTTATGATTAAATATCTTAATTGAAGTTTAGGTTTGATTTTTTGGAAGAACTTGTTATTGTATTTTGAAATTCAAAGGTATTACAACTATATATTTTTCTGTCAAAATTTACAGTCTTGTTCGTAACATGGCGAATGCACTCAGCCCTATAGTTATGATACTGGTTTCAAATGTGATATGCTAGAAGCCGAAAATCTTACATAAAAAAAAAAATCGGATCCACTGAGATGGGTCTGCAGAATTTTCTGGATTTACCTTGCCCCAAAAGAAAAAGAAATCTATCAGGTTCCTTTTACAAATCTTTCATGCAATCATCCACTTTTTAGCAATATGACCTAAGTTGTCGATGTTTATAAATACATATCTCTCTAATCCATAAAATGTAATGCATTATTGCGACTGCGTTGTTTTATTTTATTTTATTTTATTAAATCAGACTTTTTTTTTTATCGAGTGGTTCGAGAGACCCAAAGAATCTACATTTGAAGTGCAAATTTATTTAAATAAGATTATCTAACGCTCTATAAATCTATAATGCTGAATTTATTCTCATATTTTTATCAATTGTCTTCGATTATTTTAATTGAATTTTAATCTTTATTTGAACATTTCAACTATAATATAGGTACAGACATTTTCAAAACACTAGGCATGAACATCATTTGGTTGAAATTACTTTCTCTCTTTATTTTGATGCGCTAACAGATATATTATTCGTATAGGACATGTATCCTTGTGTTATCAAAAACTAAACTACAAGTTTATTGTTGCGTATACTCAAAATTGTTTTAAGAAGAAAAATAACAGGGGAAAAGCCTTGTGAATTATAAAAATGTCTGTCTGAAATGATTTTATATAATTGAAAGTATCGGGGCAAGAAAGTGCCAAGCCACATTTTTGGTGAAATAAATCTGACACTATAATATGTTGCTTAATACTGTAAATTATAATATCCTACATATTATTTTCTTTCTAGTGTCACTAGTTGGCAACATATGTCCCAGGTTTCGTTTTTCCACCAGATGTTTCTAGAACGTTTTTACTAAAAAGAAAGTGTATATCATTAAAGTAATATGATTAACGTAATGTCATATTATTATTCAGAATATTTCAAATGTTACTAAGAAATTGAAAAAAAAACTTTATGTTATACATTTTGATTTGAGTATTTGATCTAACTTTCAAACTGATATATCTCAGAAGTTTAAAAATATGGCTTATCATTCTTTTGCCCCGATCCCCTCAATTATTCTTGCTTATAATTCTCTTAGAATATATAAACTTAACAAAACATTATATTACAGATAAAAATTAGACGTCATTACAGGCAACGTAAATTTTAGCTTAAAATAGAATTTAAAAAAAATTAAGACCTTTGTGTGAAAGCATATATGCAAAAACTGGTAAAAATGTGGATTAAAATTAAGCAAGAATTTATTTTACTCAGACCTTTGTTTTCAAAAATAAAGAATTTGAAAATTCCTCGAACAGAATGAGGGCAAAGAATGGGTGTGAACATGTGTAACGAAATGCTGTATCGTTATTAGTTTGTTAAATTAAAATAAAACTATAGAGTTGAGAGCTATTTTTTAGAAAAACAAATATGTTTGCAAGTTTAAGATTATAATGTTTTATTTTGAAATTAGCTGTTTACACTGCTGTGAAAACTTATGAACTTGCAATCAAAATTTGTGGAGACTAAGAATTAGAGTCGACACGCCGACACAAAATCCATCTTTTACATATTCAAGTCATCTACAGACGAGCGATTGATTGTTTCATATAGGAAGAAGCATGTCACATGAATGTTAAGACTCTTTCGGGAATTATTTTTTACGTGATGCAAATGTCTAAAAAAATCTATTTATAGTAAATTTGTATACACATATCAAAATATAAAACTATTTTATTTATTTATTTATTTATTTATTTATATTTTAGTTGCTATATTAAAAAATGGCGGTTCGACACCTGATGGGCGGGAGCGCTTCGAAAAAAGATGGTTGTGCATGTTAACTCATTGTAGATTTAACCTAACATAACGAGACAAAAAGTTTTTTTAGTCCAAAAGTGTTGAAATACGTAGTCGTTTTAAAACAAGTTGAAAATTGTACGTTAAACGTGACAAATGAGGTGCGTTCGTTTCGTGCTATAACTAGTTTTACAATATAAAAAAATCATCGTTATTATTTCAGTGAATTAAATTATATCGTCTGTTATGAACGAAATGAGGATGCCCTTTTTTTATTATTATTACGTATGCCATGTTTACAGATGCGAATTTTTTTTTCGACACCAGACAGATCTGTAAATTTACCATGGAGATCTTGCTTTGCGACATCTATGGTTAATATTTCTATGACTCACGATGAATGAATATTTTGTTTATTTACTTTAATGGATTGAGATATTCGGCTTTTTCACTGAAGTTATCTCAGAATCTATACGTTTTTTAATGTAACTCATCTCTCAAGCAAACAATTTTTTTGAGCGAGCTTTCTAAAAATATAACTTTTATTCATTTTTATTCGAAAAAATAATTTTGAATAAAAATGGCCACTTGGCATATGGAAAAATATGTTGTTAGCCTGTATTTGTTTTCCTTAGTCACATGACTTGTGTTTTTATTATATAGATTTACGTATGATGGGATTTAATAGAATAAATAAAGCTTTTATTAATATCTTTTTAAGTTTTGATTCATTTTCATAATATTTGAAATGACTCGACAAAATTCTGCAACGATTCTATATATTAAATTTCAAACCATTCGGTTGGGTAGTTTTTGCGCTGTTACATGCGGACAGACGGACAGAGAGACAGACAGATGGACGGACTAGACGACGACTATAGGTGTTACGTATTTATATAATTACGAACGCACCTAAAAATGTGCACTTTTAACAAATGGCTTTAATTCAGATTAAAATTTAAATATTTAACGAAGAATTTCATTAATTAAAGTTACACGGAAAAGAGAGATATCAATGTTTAGAAATAATAGTAGACAAATATGTGACGATTCATTTTCAAAAAGATCAAGTTGATTCATTAAAAATTGGTGGAACTAAAGTGTCTAAAATCATCAATATCAAAATATCACTGAAGTAAGAAAAAACTGTCAATAAAAAAACAAGTGGAAAGCTAGAGTCTAGACATCTGGCATAAAAGTAAAAGTAAAAGTAAGAGAGATTGGTAAAGACAGAAGCAGATAAAGCGGAATATTTCGCCTCTTCTTTATTGCATCTTGAAAAAGAACTTGTTTCGGATTTGGTGACATGTTTTATATAAAGCGTAAAGGATTGTTTTGCGATATTTGAATTTTCATTTAAGATATAAAATTATATGTTTCGTTACATGCTGGTCATTGAGAATTAACACAATAGAATTGTGTAGGATGCATGAATATTTTCAAGTCATTGTGTATATTTAAAATTGTGCGAAATTATAATTATTATTCGCTATGTGAGAGAAATATAAATCAGTATTTATGATATACATTATCAAAAATTGGTATGCAGGGTGTTCATAAAATGAAATCTTGATTTAAAAAACAAATACCTAAAAAATGGTTTATCAGAAAAATTTAATTTAAACTTAATAGTAAGATACAAACACATGCATTTTAAGTAAAGTATTTAATGATATTTAGGTATACATTTTACCGACAGATGGCAAAGTAGCCAGACATCTAGACGTTTTTACGACTATTAAATGAATATATTATAATAAACACAGGCAATTTCACTGTATTATGGGGCTCATACCTTCTGAAATCTTCTCAACGCGTGTGGTTTGGAGTTCTCATAAAGTTTTAAACACCTATTCAAATTACACAAACCTCTGCAATATATTTAATCCATATTTCACACTTTTTATAAAATGTAAAATTACACTTATAATGTAATATAATAAAAAATATATAGTTCAGTTAATACTGCAAAATTTTCAGAAATTTTTCCATATTGTATACCACGATCCGTCAGATACTTAATTTAAAATACATATATGAACTTAAAACTTAGGTTAAAATGACATCTTCTAAACTATATTTAATAGAATTAATTAATGATCTATAAATTCTTTGACAGAAACCATTGCAAAATTCAATAAAGTTGAATAATAGAAATTTTTTTTGGAAAAATATTTAATTAGTATTAAAAATAAAGAATCTGTTTAACTGTCTCAATAACATTAATTCATTCTATAGAATCCACATGTAAACCACATGTAGCCACATGTAAATTTTTAGGCTGATTCCTAGAATAGTTTTTTATAAATCTTACTTGTTACTGAAAACATTTCTGAAACTTTTGCAATATTAACTGAACTGTATTTTTTATTATTATATTATAAGCGCTTATTTTTACATTTCGTAAAGCCTGAAATATGGGTTAATTAAGTATTTTATCAACGCCGTTTTAGGATAGTTGATGTATTGTATGAAAAGATAACTAATTCATTTTAAATCAGTGAAAAACGTTGTTTTGGTAGGTATAATTAACATAATGACGAATCACCCTTTCTTGCTTTCATGACTACATCTAGAAGTGAAACCTTTTTTCTTCCTGCTTCATAAATATTCATAATGTGTGAAAGATAAAGTTAATACAAAAAATTCCTGACGGCTCGGACTACAGGCACAGGTAGATTTCGAAGATGCAGACCGTGGGGCGCCTATTTATTAGGAATGGCAGAAAAAATGACCTTTTTCCCTAATGCGGCAATTGAGACCGCCCACTTCGAAATCTACCTGTGTTTGTAGGCGGAGCCGGCAAGGATATTTTTATATAAAATAAGTTGAAACTGGTGTGAAACACTAAGAACTAAAATATCTTCGTAAAACACCATCAAAAACTTTAAAATGCGCTAGGCCTTTCGAAAGATCCGAGTCTTTCTTCGTCAGGCGCAAAAAGACGTGCGTCTACTATGAAAGCAGCAGCAAGACTGAAATGAGAGATAAGGGAGAGGAAACAAGCTGAAGCAACAGCCAATAGGAACATAGAAATCAACAGCCAATAGGAAAACAGAAGACAACAGCCAATCACAGAAGAATAAAATCAAAACAATAGAATACAAAATAGAAGGAGAATAAAGAAGTGAAAAAAATATAAATAAAAATAAATAAATTAAATAAGTTAAAAAATAAAAAATAAATAAAATAAAAATAAATAAAAGAAATAAAAATAAAAATAAAAATAAATAAATAAATAAAAATGAGTGAAAAATAAAGAAATAAATAAAATAGAATAAATAAATAAATAAAATAAAATGAATAAATAATAAATAAACAAATAAATAAATAAAAATTAATGGAAAAAATAAATAAATAAATAAAGCACACAAATATATTAAAAAATGGAAACAGATGAAAATTAAGAATTAAATAAGTAATCAAAATATATAAATATATATAAAAACAGACTAAAATTAATTAATACAAAAAATAAATTATATGGAAGTACTAAAGAGGTTTTTCCAAGCAGCAGAGAGCATTGTGGAATCAGAATTGTCATTAACAATAACTTCACGATTAAGATAAATAGCTAAATTTTCAAGAAAATCCAATTCAGAGATACTATTAGCATTAAAGATAATTTTAGCATTTTTAAAATTAAAACAATGGCCGGAATCCCAAGAGTGCTTGGCAATAGAAGATTTAGAAATTTCTTGATTAGTTACATAACGGGAGTGTTCTTTTAAGCGGATTTCGAGATTTCTTTTAGTTTGACCAATATAAGATAAATCACAGCCATTACAAGGAACATTATAAATTCCCCATTTACGAAGATCGGGAACAGGAAATTTGGTAGAGGTAATATTTTTTTCACTTCTTTATTCTCCTTCTATTTTGTATTCTATTGTTTTGATTTTACTCTTCTGTGATTGGCTGTTGTCTTCTGTTTTCCTATTGCCTGTTAATTTCTACGTTCCTATTGGCTGTTGCTTCAGCTTGTTTCATCTCCCTTATCTCTCATTTCAGTCTGGCTGCTGCTTTCATAGTAGGCGCACGTCTTTTTGCGCCTGACGAAGAAAGACTCATATCTTTCGAAAGGCATAGCGCATTTTTAAGTTTTTGATGGTGTTTTAAGAAGATATTTTTTTTTCTGTAAGAGTTGGTCCTATAAAAAACTTGTCAGTATAAAAGTTTTAGATAATATTAAGACGATTTATAATAAATTTAAGGGAATTTGATATCTTGTGAATTGACGAAGTTATAAATTTTCTTCTTAAACCCCTATTCTCCCCCCTCCTCCCACCCTTGAGGCCATTTTTAATTATATCGAAATTCTGTCATACATAAGTTTTCGGCCATTTTCCTAGAAGTAATAATAACTTTAAACGGATTTGATATGTATCATAATTAAGAAGTTATGTTTTTTTTTCTGTTTTCACAAAAATCTTCCCTTAGCCCCCCGCCACCCTGGCCCGATTTTGCCCATTAACTAACTTGACCGAGATTTTATGCCCCTTGATTTTTTGGAAGAGATTTGTGCAGAATTATGGAAGTTATCGTTTCCATAAAATAGTGATATAGATAGATAGATAACGATTTGAACTGGGGGTGGTTTTGGGTTCTAGGAGTCATGATCGGCATAGATCTGCAAAACTTTTTCAGAAATTCCAACATAGGTTAGAATGTAATAGATAGTATTACTTATGAAATCTACCTAAAAGAATATGCAATAAAAAAATCAATGAAATAAATGTGAGATTCATCTGTATGGAGATTATGCAGTACTAAAAAAATGCTTCAAATAAATAAGTTTTATTATGATCATATATTATTATTATTATTATTATTATGTTTATATATTATTATTTTTTTTTCTTTTTTATATACAAATCAAATTGCATTCTTCAAACTATAAAGGATCTTAATATACAAAATATATCACTTTTTTTTTTAATGTTAAAGACATTTCATATGCTTCTGATTTTAGTTTTTATCTTATGTTGCTTAAATGAAAAAAGTTTTGGGTCATTTATTTTCCTCCCAAAGTAGCTAGAAGCTGATAATCTAAAGTACTTCGTTTCTTTTTTGAAAAAAAAAATAGTTTTGGCTTGTATAAAAACTCTTGGAATGGATGAAGAGAAGAAAAGAGAAATGATACTAAAAGTTCAATATCAGTATGTATATACTGATATCGGTGAATATCAACTTTAAAAAAAAAAAGCACAAACAAACTAGTATGCTGTGACCATTACGAAACCTTCTTCCATATAATTCTAATTTATTAATTCAAAAAGCGAAATTATACACTAAAAATTATGAATATGAATTATAATGCATTTTTAAACACTTTCTAGCATGTTGAAAAGTGTTTATGAATGCGGTTTGTCTGTCCTGTGTCTGTCTGTCTGGTGGAGTTCTAACTAGCGTAAATGTACTCGTATTACCATGTAATTTTTATTTGTTATTGAGGTATAGAATGTACGGTATGGAAAATAAATTATGTAGCATTTATAGTTAGCTTACAGGGACACACAAAATAATTCCGTTACATTATAGTCGATGAAGACAAATCGTTTACGGCGATTTTTATTGAAGTTACGTTATTTGAAACATAATGAGATTGATATGCATCGTTGAGGTGAAGTTCAGTATACTTTCTGAGAAGTATAGAATAAGTAGCATTTATAATTCGTTTACAGAGATGCACAAAATTTTCCATTACTTTATGATCTATGGGGAAAAATCGGTTGAAGCGCATTTTAATATGTTATGATACTTCAAACATAATGAAATTTAAAAGCATCACTAAGGTGTAATACCACATATTTTTTATAGATTATGAACTCAGGTAGCACAAGGATATTGGCCAATATCAAAATTTGATATTGGCCAACGTTAAATGACCCCATGCTAAATGATATTCGTGAATATTAGTTTTTGCCATCTGCCAATGTTGACCAATATTTCCTAACATATCTGAATATCAATTTTTGACATAAATAAAAGATATATTTTTCTGTCATTGCTAAATATCATCATTTGACATTGAGTTATATATTTTCGAACATTCCTGAATAACACTTTTGGATATTAAATACAGATTTTTTTTCATTGCTGAATAACATTTTGAGATATCAAAGAATTTCTTTTTCGAACCCGAAAACCCCAAACGTTGTACACAAAAATACCTGCATAAGGAGAATCTGCTCAATAGTCTCGCTATGTAACAAGACTGAGATAAACCCTGGTACTATTTAAGTATGATCAAAAGGAAGCAATTGTAAAATATGTCTATAAAATAGTTTAGCAAAAAGTGGTGGCAGTAGATTTTCTGTTAATAAGGGAAAAATGTGTGACAAAACTATCATTTAAATCTCTAATACTTTTTCAATCACAATCGACTTTTTTTTTACGTTCTTTTGGCAAAGATTTATTTAAATATAACTTTTTATTATTAAGTTTGTTAGAAATTTTGTAAGAAATTATTTTAAAGCAGGTAAGAAATTTAAAACCTAAAAAAAAAAAAAAAAGCAAATGAGAAATTTTAAAGCTTGCTGTCTTAAAAAATGATGTGTTTGTTCCCCTTGCACAAAACTATAAAGAAAGGTTTTAACAACCCCATGCTTTGACTTTTGTTTTGTAAGAAATTAAATATATATTTTCTATTAATTTTAAGTCATAAATATGTGTAATTTTTTTTTTTAAAAAAGTGATGCACTACATACAAGTTAACACGCACATAAATTAGCCCTAAAAGCTTATTATTATTATTTTATGTATAGTAATAATTATTATTATTTAGATGAATAGTGTATAATTAAAAATCAACGACCTATTTTTGAAACTAAACTTGTATTCCTTCAATAATAAAAAATAAAATTCTTTTAAAAGACGGAAATTCGAAAGCATTTAAAAAAATAAACAACAAGCATCCATTTAAAAATTACATAAATTGATTTTTTTTTCATGTAAAAATATTATTAAAAACAATGTAAAAAATAGGGTAAAAATATTATAAAAAACAATGTAAAACTAGTTTTAAAAAATCTTTAGTTTTTTTTATAAAACTAACAATTTTTCAAATGTTTTTTTAAAATTTATAAATAATTATACATTCCTACGGAAATTATATATATATTTTTTTCTTTTTTTTTCAAAAAGTGATGCACTACATACAAGTTAACACGCACATAAATTAGCCCTAAAAGCTTATTATTATTATTTTATGTATAATAATAATTATTATTATTATTTAGATTAATAGTGTCTAATTAAAAATCAACGACCTACTTTTGAAACTAAACTTGTATTCCTTCAATAATAAAAAATAAAATTCTTTTAAAAGACGGAAATTCGAAAGCATTTTAAAAAGATAAACAACAAGCATCCATTTAAAAATTACATAAATTGATTTTTTTTTCATGTAAAAATATTATTAAAAATAGTGTAAAAAATAGGGTAAAAATATTATAAAAAACAATGTAAAACTAGTTTAAAAAAATCTTTAGTTTTTTTTTATAAAACTAACAATTTTTCAAATGCTTTTTTAAAATATATAAATAATTATACATTCCTACGGAAATTATATATATATATATATATATATATATATATATATAAATATGTATGTATGTATATTACCTTTCTGTGCAAATTTTACGACGGACGCCTCCATCAAATGCACTTCGACGAAAATTATACAAATGGGCGGTTTTTTAGAACTTTCCGATCGCTTAGGTGAAGTTTACAAACTTCGTCAGATATGCTGAATGTCGCCAGATCTCTTGAAATGTCCGAAAAATTATATTGTATTTCACGAATGCTGTTAGATATCCCTAAATGTTGTAATAGTAATATCATTTTTACTGCATTGGCCAATGTAAACCAGACATTAAAAATTCGGCATTAAAAAATCTAGTTTTTTAAAAATAGCAAACTTATTAAATTAAATTGTTTAGAATTCTATTTCTGTATTATAATGTTATAAGTAATGCAAAAAAAAAATTAAATTCTTTCTTTTTAAAACTATATTTTAGTTATGTCTGTGAAAATCGGAAAAAGTTGTAAATTTGACGTATGACATTCATTCAGCGACTTTCGAAATATTGGCCAATATTGGGATGGATATTGGCCGATATCTCTGTGCTACATGAAAAGCGCATAGCATTCATCGTTCATTTACAGAGACGTACACAAGAAGTTGGATCGATAGTTGCTGGAAGTGCGTTTCCGGGTGTGGGGATAGATTTTTAAAAAAAATTCTAATTTTTAGTGTATTACGTGGTGTGTATAAATTCTATAGATTGTATACAAGGCTGCACAACAGAATTCGTACGCATTATCGCATATTCACAGCAGTTGCTGAAAATGGATTTTTACTGAGTTATGTGCTTTTAAAATTGCTTATATAGATATCTTATTAATTTGCATGAAAAAACGAAAATTCTTAAATAATATTCTGTTATTGAAAGTATTTCAGAATCTATTCCTGATGCATGATTTTTCGTTCTTATTAAATTTAACATGTACGTACATACATGTGCAGTAATCACTTTTAGGATCATCTTGAACTGGTATCGGACTTGTCTGTATAAGCCTTGCTAGCTGCCTTCAAACGCTTCATCGCACGTAGAGGTTTACCCTCTGATATATATTCAGACAACGCTAAAAATTTCACAGGTCTCTCTTGTAGCGTAATTGTAAATCATTAGACAGTTTTAGGCAAACATGGATTTAATTACGTTATTTTTTCACAGTACACACAACACAATTACATAAGCAAGCATGTGAGCGTTTAACATGGGAATTTTGTGTCAGGATATCCAGTTAGTTCTATTCGGCACTGGGTGGCCGAAAAATACAGTTTCTCAAGGTAGAGAATTTTCAGAGCAAGGCGCTCTCTTACATTCAAGGAAACAGAGTCCTTTCAATTTATCGGCAAAGTTCTTGCCTAGTCATCGGTACATGGACCGTATACATAGGCCTTCCGTTGCTTCGCTGCAATTGAAAATCAGACTACTTACTTCGGCCTCTGCTCGTCGTGTATAAAGGTTAGGTAGATTTGAAGTGTTTACATGTGTTCAGACTCTCAGAATATGAAGAGGTTCTTGATATCTGTAGTGCCTGAAGGACAACTCAAGTGGCTAGAATATATGAGAACATAAATGTTCCTGTAACGTCACTTCTTAGCAAGCGACACGAATTTATAACTACTTGCAATGTAATAAATATCAAGATTGTTAGGAATTATAGCTCTTATAGATTTGGTGGTTTTGAACAGACGAATTTTAATGCAGAACACATGGTGGCGGCTCTTCTCTGCGGATTAAGGGTCCACAGATGGTTTCCACTGCAGATTTTTTATATGAGTAAGATTAAAGAAAAATGAGTGAGAATATTTAATTAGACTTATTAAAGTCTGGCTAACGAGGAGTTGTTACAACCCCTCCCCTCTTTGGATAAATTTTTCCTTAGAAAAATTTCACTTAATATTCCACAGTTATTGTACTACAAGGCACAAATACAGCCTTTAGAACTAGTTAAAAAAATTTAACTTAAGTTTCATTAAAATTTTGAAAATAGTGAACACTTGAATTCTCAAGAGAAGGGTGTATATAAATACAATAACACACAAAAAAAATTATATATACACAATTCAATACAATACACGATTCTTATTCACAGAATTTTCCCTAGAATATCTCTCAACTCATTCTTTTTCTGTTATACTACCACACAAAATAATTATTACAGTTAAATTCTATACTTTGTTATTCCTTTCATTAAACAAAACACATTTCTCTAAACACTCAAACACTTCAATTTCTTCTAAACTTTTCATTAAAAGTTTAAATTATAATACAGTTCTAGCATTAATTTACTTTATATACTCAAACAATATAACTGTATAACAATCATAAAAATTCTTCACTCTTCTTAAAGTTACATAATAATTCTTATTACTTAAATTCAATTCCTCTTAATTATTTAGTTTATCAAAAGAAAATTTAATTTTCTCTGAACACGCGAATACTTCCAACTATTTGTTAATATTTTCACTTTATATATCACACATATATAAAAATCTTAACTTTTTAAACATTTCACTTACATTTATCACACAGATAAATAACTTTCACTTAAAACCATCCACATTATATATGGAATATATCAAATACAATAACAAAAAGAAACTTTTCTCTTTCTACTAAGAACAACAACAAGCAAAAGCTCTGACACTTTGCTCTTTTATCTAACTTCACGACGATACGCAACTAAAAAATACTACCACAACAACAAACATTTAACTTCCGCCTTTCCTAGCTAGCATTCCTCCAAAAAATTTTTTCAGGGATCTTCCATCCCTCTATCATCAGAAAGGGAGGATGCAGTGTTGACCCACTTATTCAGGCATCGCGTTACCGAAGTCCCGTTATCTCTTTTAACGAAACTTTCTTTGCTTATCGGAAAACCTCTCTGAACAGTTTCCCCGTTCATTTTAATCACACGCGATGGCTTAATGCACTCATTAGAACATATAACATGTTTATACTCAACCGAATCCTTTCCGATTTCTGAATTCATTTCAAGAAACCCTTGGTTTATTACCAATCCTATTGTAATCAACATGATGAAATACAATACGTAACTTAACTTGGTTCTTATTTTAGTCATGAATTCCATCAAATTTGTATTCCGCATTGTACCAGGCCTTTTCTCTGATAAATTTACCATAGCATTTTGAATGGACCTATCTCCTTTCAAATTAACTTTAAATAAATTTAAGTCGCTTTCGGGCAATCTATCAGCCAGAAACTCCGTGTTGAAACATTCGAAAGTATGAGATTCTTTACTCGCATATTTTTGTTTTGCAGCAAAATTATCCTGTTCTTTAATGGCGATGTCTTCCTTTTTTTCTGCGAAAGTGACTAACTCTTTAAAATCGCAAAGATCCGCGCTTTGAGCACCATTTGCCAAATCTTTCGACAAGCGATTAATTCTTTCAGCCTCAATATTTTTAATCTCATGCACTTCTGGTGCATTTTTAACCTCTCTAGGCTCACAGTGATTTTCGAATTTCTCACAATTCTTAATTTTGAGAAATTTACCTCGATGTTTTTCAATCGAACCTTCGTTAACCGGCTTTGGAAGCTTTCTCCTTGTTAACGAAACCAAACGTTTACAAACTGTTGGCGTAACTAACGCTTCGCAGTTTAATGAAGCTACAACAGCGGCAGTAATATAAATTCGTTGCGAATTTCTACCCGCTTCATTGTCCCACAGTGATAGCGGCACTTTAACAATTTCGGCCTTCGTAATCTTTCCTATCGCAGGAATTAAATCTACCTTTCCACCCGTATGGAATTTTTCCGGTATTAAATTCCGTCGAAAAATGCTAAGTTCTGTCCCAGAATCTTTTATAGCCTTTACTCTCTTACCTAATATATTCAAACTAACTACTGGCAAGTTATCTTTTTGAGAAATTTCTTCTCTCTTACACCCTTCCTTACTATACAAGTTTTTCGCACCTACATAGCTCAATCGACTTTTTACTATAGTCTCTTCCTCGACATTATTCAAGGTTCCGCTATGTTTTTTTTGTAAAAACTTTGGGCAAAACCTTTGGACGTGGTTTTCCGAACCACACTTATAGCATTTCAATTTCACGCGTTTTTCGAACGCCCTTTGGCTTTCGATATCGCTCTGCGATTCGGTGACTTTAGTGTTGGTGTTAACACGCGGTTTATATCCCTCAGGCTTTTCATAAACCATCGAACGTGTTCTTTCCTCCCTACTATCGCGAGTATCCCTCGACTTTGGACACGACGCTCTCACACTGTCATATTCATCCAGTATTTTCACTAATTCTTCCTCTGTTTTAATTTGGGACCATTTATCTATAAAATGTTCTCGGATTTCTGGTTTAACCCTTTTTTTAATTTGGTCTTTCACCATTAAATCTTTCAAATCCTCAAAAGAACTGACTTCAAGACATTCAAGCCATCGTGATCGTTCTCGAACGATTTCAGCCCATGAGATGGAAGTTGGGTCGAATTATAAAGACTTATCTTGGACCAGATAATCTTGTGTGTGTTGTCCTGACTAAAACAGCTGATGGTGATATCAAGCGTCCTATCTCAAAAGTGTCCCTTCTCCTGCCGGGGGGCGGAGGATGTACAGTTTTGACTTTCTCGAATCACGATACATGGCAGCACTACATAAGTAAAATTTACTATATTTTACCACTAACTGTTACTACGTAAGAAAGAAAAACATTTTATTAAATTTCTTAATTTTTCATAACTTTAATGATTGTTATGTTTTAAAAAATTCTGTTATATTTTTCTTTTATACGTATATGTATTAATTTTCTTTCATTCTTTTTCATTAAATTTTTTTTTGTATGTCTGCAAATCTGTTGTCAGAACAAAATCGTTCTGTTCTATATTCTGTTTTGATTCTGAAAGTTTTGAAAAATCTGAATCCAAAATCAAATTCTGAATTCTTGTTTATTAAAAATGTGAAAAAGATGAAATGCTCAGGTATGATTATGTGAAATTATACCTCATTTAAATTATTTTGGGAACCACAATTCGTTACAAAGAAATTCAATAGAGTAAAAAATAATTTAAAGTAATCTAATTATATCACTAGAACAATCTTCAACAGAATGCTTCGAATTTCAAATCTTTGTTCTGAGTAAAAAAATCACTATTTTTAAGATTCGTGTGATTCTATAAAGATGACTAGTTGCCAGTAACGATACTTCATTCGCTCCATAAGAAGCTTAGGAATCTGATACCCTTCAAAAATTAAGGTGCGTATCGTATTTTCTTTTTCTTATTCAGGTTAAAATCAATGTTTTTATTCTTTTTTCTTTAAAACTATACACATTCTTTGCTCTGTAGTCTTAAAATAATAATAATATTTTCAATTATTACATAATTTAATTCTATTCTACGTCCCAACAAGTTTAATAATCATAATGACCAACATTGTGATAAAAGCTTCTATTCTCCCGTTTAAATTCCGCAACATTTTAACAAACTATGAAATAAATGTTATGGCATATTGCTGCTAAAATGTTAAACTATGAAATGTACAAAGCTATCTTATTATTATTATTATTATTATTATTATTATTATTATTATTATTATTACACACTTTTATTTAACTTTGTTTGTGGTGTGACTGCCTGGATAAAATCTTGCTATCTTTTTTTACCCACTAACGTCGAACTCGATTTTCTCAAAAGTTCCAAACAAGTTCATTGCAAATGACAGTATAATCTCATGTATTTTCAGACACTCATGTATTTTCAGACTCGCACCGCATCAGAGGCAGAGTCTGAGGGCAAAAATATTATTTGACGCTTTTGAACTATTTTTTTAATATTGTGTGTAAGGTCATTGTTGCTAACGATGCATATTCAATTACTTTCAGCTCCGTACTTGTCTCATTTTCGATTAAAAGCATGTTACTTATTTTATAATTTTATTATTAAGTTTTATTTCTTATTATACGAAAAAGCTAATTTACTCAAATTAGTATACTACAATTAGTTATCTATAAAATAGTATGTAAATTTGCTACAAAACAGTATTGTATTCGACAATTCCGCTTTGCATAAATGATTTTTTTGTATGCGTCACCATCATATTTGCATTGCCACTAACTAACAAAGGAATCACTTTTGGTAAAACTCGCACCTACACTGCAAAACAAAATTGTTGATTTTACAGTATAATACTGGCATCCCAGCTGCCAGTATCATACCGTAAAATTAACAGTAATAAACAGTAAAATAAGCAGTAATACACCGCCACGCAATTTTTTTTTTTTTTTTTTTGTAGTGTAGCATTGATACCTGATGCAATTTATAACCGTATAGGTAAAATTACAGTAACGATAAAATTTGTGGGCCAAAATTGTATTTATTGATTTTACAGCAGCATAACGTTTTGAAAATGCAATTTTTGAGAGACCAATTATCGGACTATTAACGTAGAAGTTTTCTCTTTTTTTAAAGTACTAATTAGTTAATAAGAAGAATAAAATATTGAAAAGAGTTTAAAAATCCTTCAAGAGACTTCTGATTTCATTTTGAAAAAGTACCATATTATAATTGCAATTTTAGCGGCATGAAATTGGTTGTATTCGTTACCATAGAAATTTTCCTGGGAAATTTGGCCAAATGCCATGTAAAAAGAATTTCGATGGAAAAATTTGTTGGAAAATATTAGGCAACAGATATTATTGAATACTAGTCAAAATATTTCAAATAAGTCAATTTTACGATTGTTATATTGTTATCTATACTAATAAAAGAAAGTTTCGTTCAGTGTGTGTGTCTGTCGGTGATGGCTAGGAAAATTTAGCGCACCTAGAAGTCTGTAAATTTAGATTTAGGTAGTCCAAATCCCCTTCTTGTATATCTGAGCCTCAGAATTATAAAATTTGGAAAATTAAAGTAGTTATTAATTAAAAACTGATCAAAGATCACAAATAAAAAAGTCATTATTCCGAAGCTAGCTAGCTCATGCTCAGAAACCAATATCCGTATCTTCCGGAATAGAAGAAAGAAAACACAAGACATCCCGTTTTTTTTAAGTTTTCTAAATTCGCCATGGACAAACGGCTAGAAATACGGAAAAACCGTCTACATATTCTGAAAGAACATACTTTTACGTCTTAAACGATCTTGTTGGTTTGAAAACATGTTACATTTAACCATTTCAAAAAAAAAATCAAAAAGCATCGAATTCGTGTTTTTTATTTTCTCCCGTTTTCCGAGCCTTGCATCCACCGGAATACTAAAGATACGGAAAAATGAAGGTCACCAAATTAAAGAACTGACTTTGCCCTTTTCAAAGCCACCTTTGGTTTTAAAAAATACAAAAATTAACCTTTCAAAAAAGTATATTTTCTGTATGCCGTCTTGCGATTTTTGCAATTTTGGCAATTTTTAAAAATTTACATCGGCGATTCAAAGAAAAGTACGAAAAACTAAAAATACCAGACAATATTTAAATTTATTCCTTTTTTGACATCTGTATTTGTTTTTGAAAAATACGAATTATTAACCCTTCAAAAAAAATTTGTGCGCAGGACTCTCTTTTGCGAATTCCGATTTTCTGCGATATATAAAATCTGGCATCGGCTTTCTAAAATAACCAAACAAAAAGCAAACACACCTAAAGACATCTACGTTCTATCGGGTTTAGCCAGAAACTTTTAGTTAAAAAAAAAATCACGTTAACCCTTTCGAAAACGTTTTTTACCGTAAGTCAATTTCGCTTTTTTAACTATTTCTCCTATCTTTAAAAATCCGAATTGGCGTTTATAAACAAGATACAAAAAACTAAAAATACCGCGCCTAATCTATATTCCTTTGTTCTTTAAAATCTGGTATCCGTTTTTAAAATTTTTAATTTTAACCCTCCGAAAAATTCCTTTCCAAAACTCACTCACGCGATTTTCGTTTTTCGGTCCAGATTTAAAAATCGGCATTGACTCGGGAAATGCAAGTACGGACAAACAGTAGACTCCAGATCATAGATACGTTTATCTTCTTCAAAATGCATCGTTGGGTTTTAAAAAATATCTACATTAACCCTTTCGAAACCGATCGTTTACGTAACCCGCTTTCGCGATTTCCGCTATTTGGCAATGTTTACCTGTGGTTAAATTTCAATTGTACTAGGAAATTTGGTTGAGTGGAGTGTTCTGAAAAGGCCTTTTCCAAAACAGCCTCTTCCTCCTGGCGGTGGAAGGTGGAACTATAGGAGTATCTCTGGTTCTATGTGCCCGATTACGACGAGGTTTGGCTCATTCAACTTGATATCAACAGCCTTAAATATTTTAGTTGCACTTTCGACCGCCAGGATGCGCTTTCTGATCTTGGGTTTTACGAGCCCGATTACGACGGGGTTTGCCTCATTCGAGTTGATTTCGACAGACTTACAGATCTTCAGTCATATTCGTTTAGAACAGATGGTTAATATCTCGGGCCCGGGCAACGCCGGGCGGGTTAGCTAGTATTCTTATATAAGTTCATCTTTTCAAATGAATGTATTTGTAAACTATATACAAAAATAGTCTGTGTCTTACTTTTTGAATAAACATTCTTTGCTCTGTAGACTTAAAAAACCTACACTTTGGCTATTTTATAGCTTATATTATATTTTAGAATTAAATTCCAATTAATTTTTCAATTAATTTTCAATAAATCAAAGTAGTGGTTTGGATTCGTAACACCATATTTCTCGACTTAACTCAGTTTAAGGGTGAAATTAACAATTAAAAATCCATTGCTTTAAAATTAAATATATACAAAAAATATATATATAATACGACTTTTACAGACAATTTTTATCGGTTCTCTAACTTTGGCCTATAAGGCTATAAAATGCACCAGGTCTCAATGCTAGGTGCGAGTTTAACCAAAAGTGGTTCCCTTGTTAGTACAATATAATATAAGTAATTACACTTATAACTTGATTAACTTTTACTTAAATTTTATAATCAAGAATAGAATCGCCTAATACATTAGACATTTGAAATTGATTCTCATTCAAAAATCAAATTATTATTAAACTTAAAAATTTAACAGTGTTTTACAAATTATTTTTCCGCAACTTCATGAAAAATTAGCTAAATATATTTATTCCCATTAGTTAGAAAAAAATCTCAGGTGAAACTGGTAATATTTAACTGTTTTTTTAACACTTTCCAACATAGTTGAAAACTGTTTATGCATTCGGTTTGTCTGCCCGCGCTCTTATTCACGTAAATATACTCGGATAGCCATGTAATTGATATACGTTACTCAGACTTACCATGACATGTTGGGTATTGAAAAGAAAATAGAGTGTGTAACATTTATGTTCGCTTACAGGGGCACTCAAAAGAATGCCGTTACATTATGGGCTATAGGGAAAAATCATTTGCAGTATATTTTTATAATGTTACAATAATTCAAACATACTGAAATTGATATACATCTGCCAAGTGCACTGCAAAATGCGTACTATCGAACTGATATGTGTAGCATTTATAGTTCGTTTACAGAGGAACTCAAAAGAATTACGTTATATTATATAGTATATGGGGACAAATCGTTTGCGATGTATTTTAATCATGTTACACTATTACAAATATAATGAAATTGATATGAATTTCTGAGATGTACTAAATAATGTTTTCTGTAGAATAAAGAACGCAAAGCATTTATCATTCATTTACAAGGCCACACAAAGAATTCGGTTACATAACAGACTATGACTACAAACTGTTTGTAGCGTCTTTTAATTATGCTACACAATTTCAAATATAATGAAATTGATATACATTACTGGGGTTTAGTACAAGATACTTGTTGTATAGTACGATGTGCATAGCATTTATCGTTCATTTACAAAGATACACAAAAGTTATCGGATACAGTACTGTCAATCAAGGATAATTTCTGGAAGTGCGCTTTTAGTTAGAGTATGCGTTTTAAGTTTAACTATATTTTTGCATACTTCATGTTGTGTATAAATATTATAGATCATATACAAGGCTACACAAAGATTTATATCATATTATTATACATCATCAAAGCTTTATAAGTCATATTTGAAACAAAAAGTTTCATAACAGAATAAAAACATCGATTTACTCAGAATTCAAAAATGTCCTTTTTCTCCGTATAATTTAGAAACTATAATAATAATAAGCATTATTATTATTTTGTCGTAAGACATGAACAAAAATCAATATATTCGAACAAGACAAATTATAGTTTGGACCTACTGTAATATATATAGTAGTACAAATGATTCAATAATTTCCTAGGTGTTAAAAAATAACCAGTCAGCTCGTTGTTCACATATCCACTTTTTATTACAAACATTATTACAAACAACACATTTTATTACATGATGAGTTTAGTTACTACACTCTTTGCTCTGAGAGAGGATGAGTTTTGAGATCTAAGATTTTGATATTTTTTTCGTCACATGAAACAAGGTAAATCATTCCCCCATAAACGTGGATTATCAGTGCTAAATTTTTTTAAAAGAACGAAAAATCATGCTTTAAGCATAGATTATGAAACACTTTCCAACACATCCAGAAAACTGTAATGAAACTTCACCGTTAAATAAAGTGAAATAAGATATGTAAGTAAACAGTTTAAAAACATATACCACATTGAAAAATACAGTTTTCCTAATTACTTTCCATTGTAAGAAAAGTGGTCGAATTATTTTGTGCAGCCCTGTATATGACCTGTAAATTTGGATAGATAATACATATCATGATAGAAGTTAGTTAAGTTAGAAAATTAACATTTAGCAATTTTCACCAATCGATGGAAATGAACTCGAAATCTTGTGTAAAACCCTGTAGATTATCTAAATACTTTTGTACACACCATATATTAAGCTAAAAATTAATTCAGGAAAATAAACACATAAGGCAACTTAAAACTCACTTCCAGCAATTACCAACCATAAACGACAATGCATTTTCTGCTTTGCGTAGCCCTGTATATGAATTTATTTATATTCCACAAACTTATATTAGTCTACTAAATATAGTTCAGCAGGAAAATGCGTAACGCAATTAAAAACTACCCTTAAGCAATTCACTCCCAGAGTCTATAATACTTACGAATTCCCTTGTGTAGCCCTGTATATGATCAACCAAATTTATACACACAACGTAATATGAAAAAAATTAGTTAAACTTAAAAACGCACTTATCACACATAGACTGTAATTATAGCACATATACTGTAACCAATATCGTTAGAGTGTCCCTGTAAATGAATGATAACCGCAATGCACATCATACTTTTAAGCGAGCAATTTATAGTACACCTCAGTAATGCATATAATTTTCATTATCTTTGAAATATTGAAACGTCATTAAATTACACAGCAAACGATTTTAACCCGTAGAACAATGTGTAACAGAATTCTTTTGTTTGAACCTGTAAAAAATGAATGATAAACGAATGCACTCCATATTTTTAAGCGAGCAATAAATACCTCAGTAATGCATATAATTTTCATTATACTTAAAATAGTGAAACATCATTAAATTACACTGCAAACGATTTTCCCCCGTACAACAATGTGCAACAGAACTCTTTTGTAGGACCCTGTAGATGAATAATATATGATTTGCACTCCATATTATACAAAAAGCATTTATTAAAGTGCTCCATAAATATATATCAATGTCATCATGTTTCAAATGGCGTAGTTTCATCAAAATGCTCTTGAAACGATTATTTCCCATTGACTGTAATGTAACGGAATACTTTTGATTGTCCCTGTAAAAAAACTGTAAGTGCTACACACTTCATTTTCAATAGGGAACATGCTGTAGTAAACGATAATAACATACAAAAATTTCAGGGCAATCCGAGTATATTTACAGGTGTTAGAGCAGGGACAGATGGACAGACGAAGACAAACCGAAGTCTTAAACACTTTTCAACTAGGTTGGAAAGTGTTTAAAATATTATTATTATAATTAGAGTTAAAAAAAAATGTTTTCTATTGCTTTGGACTTTATGTAGTAAAAAAAAAATCAAAACAAGCACTGCTGTATATAGTGACTTATATTATTTCTAAATAATAATTTAAAATTTGCGTAATTTGAAACAAAATCTAAAAAAAAACAAGAACAAAAAATTATGGGTCAAGCATAGATTATGAAACACTTTCCAACACACGGCACTTTCCAACACAGCCATAAAACTGTAACGAAACTTCACCGTTAAATAAGGTGAAAGAAGATATATAAGTAAACATTTTAGCAAACACATAACACATTGAAAAATACAGTTTTCGAAATTACCTTCCAGTGTCAAAAAAGTAGTCGAATTATTTTGTACAGCCCTGCATATGATCAATAGATGTGATATAGTTTGATAAAAGCTAGTTCAGTTAGAATATTCACATTTAGCAATTTTCGCTAATCCATGGAAATACACTCGAAATCTTTTGTACAGCCCTGTATATTATCTGAAGACTTTTGTACACACCACCTATTAAGCTAAAAGGCAACTTAAAATTCACTCGCAGCAATTACCAACCGTAAACGACAATGTATATTTTTCTTTGAGTAGCCCTGTATATAAATTTATTTATATTCCACAAACTTCTATTAGTCTACTAAATATAGCTCAGCAGGAAAATGCGTAAACACAATTAAAGTCTACCGTTAAGCAATTCACTCCCAAAATCTGTAATACTTACGAATTCCCTTGTGTAGCCCTGTATATGATCTACCGAGCTTATAAACACACACGTACTATGAAAAAAATTAGTTAAACTTAAAAACGCAAACCAAAGTTGAAAACGCACTTATCGCACATACTGTCGCCGAAAAGGAGAATTTTGCAAAGGTAAAAAAAGAAATACAAAAATGTATAAAGCGTTAAAAATCATTAACATTTTTTGAAAGTGGAAATGGAATGAGTATTTTTAAAGACAAATTATTGTAGAGAAAAATTGAGAATAATTTTAAGATAGGTTGATTTAAAAAAATACATTATATATATATATATATATATATATATATATAGCAAGCATCTTTCTATATATCTTTCAGTAATAAATGTTCTAGAAATTGTGTAAATTTCTCAATTCAGTTTTATATTACATATTTATACATTAAACATTAATAATGATACTTTAAAATGATCATACAATTTTGCTTTTGTGTTTTACTAAAACATACATAGAATAGAAATTTAATAAATAATGACTTATTAGCTAATCAATGGTATGTATCGATCTTTGTAGCATCAGATCAACATTGTCTTCCTTAAATGCTGTTTTTCTTCAGTTGATAATTTTAGCAAATCAACAGTTTAGCTGCGTAAAAAAAAATATTTATCTAACCCATGCTCCAGAAATGATTGGTTGACTCGATTTTGCACTAAGGATTTCGACCGGCACCGAAAATGTTATTTTATATAATAAAATTTGAGAAAAGGATTCGGAGTCATACTTATGAATTATAATTAAAAATGCAAGACGACACATCTGCAAATGGGTTGGGTTGGGTTGATTATTGACGGCCAATTATCTACACTAGGGATATAGGCCCGGGGGGAGTGCCCTTCGTGGGGGTCTTTCTAAGGGAACCTAATCCGTATTTACGCATGGATAAATCCACGGCTCGAAGAAAACCACGAAAACTCCGAACGATTAGGCCGATGGGCGCGATTGGGATCGAACCCAGCACCTCCCGTCTACCAGCTTCGAGAGCACAACCTCTCAGCCACTGGTGGGGCCATCTGCAAATGGAAGATGAACTAAAAATGTTACGGCAGTATATTATTTTACCGTGCAGAATATGCTAATATGCTACTGAATTAATGCTGCAGTAATCTTTGTAATCCTTTATATTTTCGAATACAGAACTTATTGCAGCGAAGATTTTTTTTTTTTTATTTAATCAAAATGTGTCAGTATAATTAAGGAGAAATGCAACGAGGTAACAATTTATTCAGTGTATTAAATAAATTTAAAGTTAAAATATCACTAAACATGTTTAAAAATTGCTTTTTATTGGAAAAAACGTGTTTGAAAACTACTGCACCCAGAAAAAGGAATTGATTAAAACTACAAAACATGTTTTGTTGAGTACATTTTGGTTGTTTTAGCAAAATTCAATTAAAATTGAGCCATTTTACTTGAATTAACAAAACATTTTTTTGACGATACAATTTTTTTTTTTTTTTTTTTTGGAATTGCAAAAAAAAAAAAAAATTGTTGATACAAACAAAATTTCCATTGACCTATATTTAAACAAAAAGTTTTATTGGATCAACCAAATTTTTGTTGATTCAACAAAACTTTTTTCTGGGTGTAGATAACTTTGGCATACATAAATAGAGACATACAAACTAATGATAGATATTTTAAAAGGAGTATGATTTGGCATGTTAATTTTCGAGAGTTTTGAAAGCTACTATAGTAGAATAGATTAAAATTTCGTCAGCCATAGAGTTTATACAGTATTTATTTTATGCTCTATTACTTCACACTAAGATTAATCTTTCTTTATGCTGTAAAAGAAACCTCTACCTAACTAGTTTTCATGACCTTACGAATAAAATATATGCAGAATATTCTGGAAATTCAAAATAGTATTAAATTTATGAGTTTTATGTCAAAATCCCGTTTAAATATATGACATTTTAGCTAATAAACATTGATACCGAATAAGATCGTTCGACAGTATTAAAGGAAAATATAAACGAGTCATATTATATTTCTACATTATAAATATACGTCGGCGCGCATACGAATCTCATGATTATGAATACAAAATGATGCATTGTATGGTTTACTGTACATAATATGCTAATATGCTATTTAGTTAAAATGGAAGAATCGCAACTCTAGTCATAATCTTGCTCATTTTGGTAACTGCACTTGTTAGAACGTAGAATTTGATTTTAGAATTTATATAAATATACCAGTAAACACAACTCAGGCAATAAACAGTTACTTCGGGCCTGATTCTTTAAATTATGATTTACGTTTAATGCAGAACTATATATATATATATATATATATATACATATATATATATGTGTGTATATATGTATATATATGTATATATGACATTTTTGACATTTTTTTATTAGTAACGATTAAAAAGATTTTGAAAATTCATTTATGGAATTTTTGAAAGCCTAAACATCATTAAACATATGTCGTTTTTAGAGTGTGCTTTCTGTTCGTGTCTTACGACAAAATAATAATAATGCTTATTATTATTATAGTTTCTAAATTAACAACGCTTATTAAATCACTGTACACTGCATAATGATAAAGGTCTTTGTTGATATATATATATATATATATATATATATACATATATATATATATATATATATATATATATATATATATATATATATATATATGTTACATTATTAGATCTACTTTCACGATTTTCCCTGTTTTATTCTAAATTACTACTCTATATTCATTAAATCCTTATTCTTAAATTAGCTCTATCGTTAACTCTGTTAAATTCCCTTTTATTTAATATCTAAATTGTCCAATTTACTTAAATATAAAGCTTTTAGTTATTCTTAATTTTTATCATGATCTCCGATCATTTCTGGGTTTTTAGAACGTTCTTTGAGAGCCATTTTCCTTTTTCATGCCGAATTTCATTTCCCGCTCTAAATACTTTTTACTATAAAATTCATCCACGGCCTCTTTGTCCGAACTCTTTACTAATTATCTTTCATTGGTCGTGACGTAGCATGATGCGTCTTCTTTAATTCCTCATTGGTTCAGTACGAGTTCTACGTCATAAATTGTGTTATTGCGCTAGGTAACAAAAAGCAGCTACCTGCGATGTTCCCTGAGAAATAAGTCGACTTTTCACTTGTCAACAACTCCCTGGCTGCATCGTTTGACTAAAATTTAATATGTTCTACATACTTACCCTCCATACCTTGATGACGTAACGATGTACGACTATTATTGTTAGGTGGAAACTGCCCAAGAGAAATACTTAAATAAAGAATTGGATTTGAAAGACCTTGTTCGTTTAATTCATGGAGAAACGCCTCTGGTTATTTCATTCTACTGCCTCTGCCGCCACGTCAAGACTGCAAAACTCGAATATTATGCATTTTACGACTGCTTCTAACTAATTATATAATCAAATAACAACTACCGTTCGTATCTTCATTGTGTGACCACGTGTGCTCCTGCTGCTATTATCAGTTTTTTACTCCGACTTCAACATATAGCGTAAAAATAAATCATAATATATATATATATATATATATATATATATATATATATATAACCATTAATGAAACATTACCTAAACACCAGCAAATACTATGAAATTATGAATTAGAATATAATAATTAATTGACAACAATAGTGTTCCCCCAACACACTGAATATAAATTCCATATACAAAGTTAAAAAAATATGAAAAGAAGAATAAATTAAATTAGAAAATTTAAAAAATTAAATTTGTGGAATTTAGACAGAATCTTCAGGTCTCAAATGCCTAAATTACCACAAATAAAATGTGTGATTTTATCATCATATTAGCCATAACATTACTAAAGAATGTGATTTTGGGACAACCACACCAAAATAGAGAAGTAAACCGTGAAATAACAATTAAGTTCAAAATAAAAACAATGATCGAAACCAAACCCATAAAATAGAGATATAAACTGTGAAATAATCATTAAGTTCAAAATACAACAAGATTAAAAAGGATAGAGGGAAAAGAAAACAACAATTACCAGATATAATTCATGATCCAAACATGAGTCAACACAAAACTCAGGCAATGCATTGGAGAAAATCAGTGCATGTTGCCAAAATAAGTTTTAAAAGATGATTGACCAAGGATTTATTTGTTTTTATTTTTATTTATTTAATTAAAGATTTTATTATTTTGTATCCCGAGATGCTTAAAACAGCGAGGGGCTGTTATATTTACTTGTAAGTATCCCTCCCCTTTATTCAAAGTAAATAACTGTTTTAACTTAACGAAAATAACATTTTTATGAACTAAACTAAGAAAAAGTCCCCCAACTGAATAACAAATGCCAGTGCAGAAATCTCCTTGCAAATTGATTTATGAGCACAAAGCTCTAGCTTTTAAACTAGATATATTAACGGTTGCTTTTCAATAAATTTGGAGACACGGTAATACACTGTTAGTAATTTCTATTCTCAATCGAACGTTTTCAATACTAAAATAGTTATGAATCAAAATTGGATATTTTCCCTTGCAGTATCCATACGCATCATCTCCCTACTCTTAAAGAAAAAAAAATCATGTGTATATAAATTTACTGTTAGGAAACAAATATGAGATATTTTTGTAGGTTAACATTTTTCTTCTTTTTCTTTTAAATTTTTTTTTTCGTTGGTATGGTTAATTTTGTTTTTGTCTATATCGTGCTTTATTATTTATATTTTTAATGTTAAATAATTTATTTTTATTTTTATTTATTTAATTAAACATTTTATTATTTTGTATCCCGAGATGCTTAAAATAGCGAGGTGCTGCTATATTTACTTGTAAATATCCCTCCGCTTTATTCAAAGTAAATAACGATTTTAACTTAACGACAATAACATTTTAAGAAACTAGACTGAGGAAAAGTCCCAACTGAATAACAAATGCCAATGCAGAACTCTCCGTACAAATTAATTTATGAGCGCAAAGCTCTATCTTTTATTCTAGAAACATTAACAGCTGCTGTTCATTAAATTTGGCGACACGGTAATACATTGTTAGTAATCTCTATTCTCAATCGAACGTTTTCAATACTAAAACAGTTATGAATCAAAATTCCCTTTATTGGGATCTTTCTCTACAGTATCTCTCTCCAAAATCTCACTAGAATGGATTGAATGTATAATCTTCATTAATTTTTTCAAATTGTAGAAAAAACTAAATACTCCTGGTTGATGATGTTATCTCATTTCAGCCAAACTTTTCAGTTAGATCTTTGTTATTCGAAGGTGATAATATGAGGTAATGCTAATAAATGTTTAATATTTAAATAAGCGTTTCCATTGTTATATTTATATTTAAAAAAAATGTGCAAATAAACTAAAATTTTTAAGATAAAAACTGAACATTTTCTAGTCAGCCCTCATCTTTCTAAAATTTTAATTAAAATCGGTTACATTGCACCTTTTTTTTTCATTTGTATTACGATATGCGTGTTATAATTAGAAGTTACTGTGAAATATTCATAAATATTATTCCAATTTATAGAATGTAAATAAATATTTTAATTTAGCATTAAGAGCATTTCGATGAACTAATTGTAATCAACATATTTATTCTAGAAATATTAAAAGGAACCGCTCATTAAATGTGGTGACACTATAAAACGCTGTTATTAATTTGTAATCTCAATCAAATGTTTTCAATACTAAAATACTTATGAATCAAAATTTTCCTTTTTAGGGTTTCGTTTATCTCACGTAACCCTATTACTCCCGCTCCGTTGTCTGTCCGTCACAGAGCCATTCTCAGGAACGATTTCTTCGTGAAAAATGAAAATAAAATAAAAAGTTTCACCAATTAAAAAAAATATTAATATGAAATAAAAATTATTGACATCATAGTGGTAATAAAACGGAAATTTTTAAAGATTTCTCAATAATACAAGAAGTATGAGTATGTGCAAAGCAGATTAATATCCTGTCATTAGACAATTAAAAAGAAAATCTGACGTCATAGTGGAAGTTCAACGATATTTTCAAATGTTTCAGAATAATACAAAGCGAGTATCAGTATGAGTAATAGAGAATAGTAAATATATGAGTGTAAGAAACATATTGAATCATGATAAAAATCCGACTATGGAAATATTCGCATATTTTAACATTTTGAAGGTGTACAACATGTTTAATTTTAATTTTTTAAATATCGCATTTAGTCGCATGACAGATATTATTAGGACAGAATATAATAGCTGGCTTCGCCCGCTATCGGACTGGTTTAGATATTCGAAAAAAAGAAAAAATATACCGGTAGTTTTTTACTTTATAAAAAACATGACCTTTTTTTTTTTTTTTTTTTTTTTAAAATGAAATTTATTTGGATTTATTAAAGAAAGGATAAAGTGTTTTGAAAGGAATATTAAACGAAACCTTTTGAGCGATCTTCGATCACACTTACCCGCTTGTTTGATCTTTTCCCTGCAGTATCATCCTCCTATTCTAAAAGAAAAAAATCATGCGCATATAACAGGGTTAGTACGTTTTTTCAGCAAATTTTTAATCGAATTTTTCGCCTTATTTAAATACAGAAAATTATTACAAATCCTGCAATTGAACGCGGCGTCTACAATTTCTGCTATATATATAGAAAAGTTCTATTAAAAAATTGTGGTAAAAGCGTACGTACTCTGTATCAATTAACGTTCGGAAACAAATATAGGATAGCTTTTTGTAGGTTATCATGTTTCTTCTTCTTTTTCTTCTTCGTTGTTGTTGTTATTGTTAACTATGTTTTTGGCTATATCGTGCTTTATTATTTTTTTTAAAGTTAATTAATTAATTTTTATCATTTATTCATTTATTTAAATATTTTATTATTTTGTATCGCGATATGCTTCAAATAGCGAGGGGCTGCTATATTTACTCATAAATATCCCTCCTCTTTATGAAAAGGAAATAACTATTTTAACAAACAAAAATAACATTTAAAAAAACTAAATTCAGATAAAGTCCCTACTGAATTACAAAAGACAATGCAGACCTCTCCGTGCAAATTGATATGAACACATAAGCTCTAGCTTTATTCTAGAGATATTAACAGCTGCTGTTCATTAAATTTGGCGACACTGTAACACATCGTTAATAATCTGTATTCTAAATCAAACGTTTTCGATACTAAAATTCTTATAATACAAAATTCCCCTTACTGGGATCTTTTCCCTGTAGTAACCCTGCGCAGCATCGCTCTCCGAAATCTCACTAGAATTGATTAGTCGTATAATCTTCATTATCTTTTTTCAAATTGTAAGAAAAAACTAAATACACTCAGTTGATGATGTTATCTCATTTCAGTCAAAATTTTCAGTTAGATTCTTATCAGTCGAAGGTGATAATATGAGGTAATATAAAAAATATATTTAATATTTAAATAAGCGTCTCTATAGTTAAATTTGTATGTATATATATATATATATATATATATATATATATATATATATTATATGCACGTAAACTAACATTTTTAAGATAAAAATAAAACATTTCCTAGTCTGCTATCATCTTTTAAAATTTTTTATTAAGATCGGTTATATTACACCTTTCTTTCTTTTGTATTCCAATATGCCCATATTGTGATATACTTTGAAGTTATTGTGACTATTTATAAATAATATTCCAATTTATACAATGTAAAGAAATGTTTTAATTCAATGAAGTTATTTATTCCAGAAATATTAAAAGCGACTGCTCGTTAAATCTGGAAATGTGGTGACACTATAATACATTGTTATTTATTTGTATTCTCAATCAAGCGTTTTCAATATTTAAATACTTATGAATCAAAATTTCCCTTTGTGGGATATTTTCTGTAGAGTATTTATACGCATCATCCCCTATTATTAAAGAAAAAAAATCATGTGCACATAAATTAGCAGTTCGGAAACAAATATGAGATATCGTCTTGTAGGTTATTATCACGTTTCTTCTTCTACATTTTTGCTGTTGTTGTTAACTATGTTTTTGGCTATATCGTGCTTTATTATTTTTATTTTTAATGTTACTTAATTTATTTTTATTTTTATTTATTTAATTAAATATTTTATTATTTTGTATCCCGACATGCTTAAAATAGCGAGGGACTACTATATTTACTCATAAATATCCCTCCGATTTATGCAAAGGAAATAACTATTTTAACTTAAAAAAATAACATTTAAAAAAACTGAATTGAGAAAAGGTCCCATCAGAATTACAAATGCCAATGCAGACCTCTTCGTGTAAATTGGTTTATGAACACATAAGCTCTAGCTTTTATTCTCGAAATATTAACAGCTGCTGTTCGTTAAATTTTTGGCATTGTTACATATTGTTTCTACTTTGTATTCTTAATCAAAGGTTTTCAATATTAAAATATTTATAAACTAAAATTCCCCTTATCGGGATCTTTCTCCTGCAGTATCCCTGCGCATTATCCCTTTCCAAAATACTCTTTATTAATCTTTTCAAATTGTGGAAAAGACTAAATACATTCCGTTGATGATGTTATTTCATTTCACCCAATTTTTCAGTTGGATCCTTGTCATTTGAAGGTGATAATATGAAGTAATGTAAATAAATATTTAATATTTAAACAAAAATCTCTATCGTTAAATTTATATAGAAAGTTATGCGCAAGTACACTAACATTTTTAAGATAAAAATAATACATTTCCTAGTCAGGCATCATATTTTCAACAATTTTATTATTACCGGTTATATTGCACCTTTCTTTCTTTTGTACTCTGAGATTGTGATAAAACTGGAAATTACTGTCACTATTTATAAATATTATTCCAATTTATACAATGAAAGGAATATTTTAATTTCGCAAAAAGAACAATTGAATGGACTAAACTGCAATCAAGTTATTTATTCTAGAAATATTAAAAGCTACTGCTCATTAAATGTGGTGACACTATAATACGTTGTTAATCATCTGTATATTCTCAATCAAACGTTTTCAATACTAAAATACTTATGAATCAAAATTTCACTCGTTTGGATATTTTCCCTGCAGTATCAATATGCATCATACCCCTATTCATAAAGAAAAAAAAAATCATGCGCATGTATAAACTAACAGTTCAGAAACAAATAGGAGATATCTTCTTGTAGGTTAAGATGTTTCTTCTTCTTCTTCTATTTTATTTTATTTCATTTCATTTTTGTTATCGTGCTTTATTATTTTTATTTTAACGTTATTTAATTAATTTTTATTTATTTTATTTATTTTATTTTTATTTTGTATCCCGACGTGCTTAAAATAGCGAGGGGCTACTATATTTAATCACAAATATCCCTCCGATTTGTGCAAAGTAAATAACTATTTTAACTTAATGAAAATAACGTCTTATTAAACTAAATTGAGAAAAATTCTCAGCTGAATTACAAATGCCAATGCAGATCTCTCCATACAAATTCATTTATGAGCACAAAGCTCTACATTATATTCTAGAAATATTAACAGATACTGTTGATTAAATTTGGTGACACTGTTACACATTGTTAGACATTGTATTGTTAAACATTTGGTTGAGATTGTATTCTCAATCAAAAGTTTTCAATACTGAAATACTTATGAATCAAAATTTTTCCTGTTCGGATCTTTTCCCTGCAATATCCCTATGCATCATTCCTCTCCAAGTTGTTACTGCACTGTAAAAAAAGACAAATGTTTCTTAATCTAGCATAATATCATATAATCACGGACTAAAGTATATAATACCTTCTTCCAAGTTAACCTTGATTCCGAAAAGTGTTCTTTATCTTTAGAAACCTCAAAAAACAATATGCTTTCGAGATTTAAAGAAGCATTTATAAAAACAAAGTTTATTTTGCTGCCACTGAATTTTGGAAACGTTTCCGAGCAGCTTTTTAGTGTATTAATCAGTTTTCTCAAACCGGAATATCGGTTTTTAGACTGCTATAAATTCTTAATTAGACATTATGAGCTGCATAATTAAATTTTTATATGCAAAACTAACAAAACAAATACCAATTTTTATTTTAATGTTGTTATTTTATGATGTTTGTCTGTAAAACATGTTTGTTAAATATGAAAATGTTTACTTGAGAATTGGTACCATCCGAAAAATATATATTTTGTGTTGAGAAAAGTGATTACTACACTATAAAAACTACTCGAAATCGTTTCCGAAATTCAACGGCAGCAAAAGAAACTTTCATTTTATCAATGACTCTTTAAATCTTGAAAATATATTGGTTTCTGATGTTTCTAAAACGAAAAAACACTTTTCAAAATCATGGATAACTCAGAAAAAGTTGTTATATATTTTCGTTTGTAGTTATAGTATCTTTTCCTGGATTAAGAAACATTTGTCATTTTTTTAATTAGAAAATTTGATTGATTGTTTATTCTATATTCTTTATTAGTCTTTTCAAATTGTAGAAGAGACTAATTACACCCAGTTGATGATGTTATTTTTTTCATCCGAATTTTTCAGTAATAACCTTGTTATTAACTAGACAACGGTATGTGAATTATAATATAATATGGTCAATATTTCTATTGTCAAATTTATTCACTTTTTTTATGTGCGTGTAAATTTATATTTTGGAGGTAAATATAAAACATTTTCTTATCATCGTACTTATTTTTGTAATGTTTCCAGTTACATCTAGCATTTCTTCCTTTTTATTTTTGAACTCTCGACACGCGTGATTTAACTAAAAAATCTTCTGTGAATATTCATAAATATTCTCCCTATTTAAAAAAATGTAAATAGACATTTTAACTTAACGAGAAGAGCATTTCAAATAACTAACTATAGAAAATACCCCCAACTGAATTTGTTTTTAATGTTACTTGATTAATTTTAATTAATTAATTAATTAATTAATTAATTTTGTATCCCGAGAGGCTTAAAATAGCGAATATATTTACTTATAAATATTCCTCCGATTTATGCAAAGTAAATAACTATTTTAACTTAACGAAAATAACATATTAATAAACTTCTTGAGAAAATACCCCAACTGAATTACAAATAACAGTGCAGACATCTCCGTGTATGTTGATTTATGAGCGAAAATCGCAACATTTTACTCTAGTAACATAACCAGCTACTGTTTATTAAATTTAGTGACACTATAATACATTGTTAGTAATTTGTATTCTCAATCAAACGTTTTCAGTACTAAATTACTTCTGAATCAAAATTTCCCCTTTTTGTTATCTTTTCCCCACCGAATCCCTACGTACCATCCCTCTCTTCCCTCCGAAGAACATCATTCGCTCTTGAGCCTCTCAGATGTTCGGAGGCAGTACAGAGAGTGTTCTTATAGCAGTGATATGTCAGTGGCGGGCTTTGTTATTATGACAGTGGCGAACTATGTCAGGAGCGAGCAGTGGCGGATACGCTATCCTTGTTGTGGAAACACCTGATAGGAAACTGAAGTTGTACGGTAGGCTAGCAAACTTTTATATTTTTCTGAGCAATTGCGTTTAAAGATTGATTTATTTCTCGCAGGTGCTTTGGCCCGCAATTGTATCCCTTGGAATACACGCGGTGTTCGATTACAAAGAGAAACTCTGCTGGAATTTTGCCTAAGCATTTATAATCCGCAACTTTGTTTCCTTTGTTCACGTGGTTCCATATAAATTTTTAACACTTTAAAAGAAGAAAAGGTTCAAGGAATTTAATTTCTGATTTTATTTTACTTTAAATACATTTTTTGACGAATACTACAAATAATTTGAAGCATTTAAATATAAACAAATCAATTTAGAATGAAGATTGCACGAATCGTCTTTTGTAAAAATATAAAATTACATGTTTTGAGCTTTCAGAATTTAAAATAGGTGACACAAATTTGTAGTTTAACGATATTGCACTTAATTTATTTCATTATGTTTATTTATTTATTTATTTATTTATTTATTTATGTATTTATTTATTTATACTTTTGTCTTTGAACTCAATTTTTTTCTGAACATGAACTAAAATTATGCTAAGCAAAATATGAGTAGAATTAGTAATATACATAAAATTTCAGATTTAATACTGCGTAATGCAAGCGTGGAATGTACAATTTTTAGAATTAATTTAGAAACATGCAAATAGAAAATTCTATATTTTTCTGAGCAGATGCGGTAATGATTGATTTATTTCTCGCAGGTGCTTTGGCCCGCAATTGTATCCCTTGGAATACACGCGGTGTTCGATTATAAAGAGAAACTGTTAGAATTTTGCCTAAGCATTTATAATCCGTAACTTTGTTTCCTTTGTTCACGTAGTTCCATATTATTTTTTAACACTTTTTCACATTTTTTTATGAATACTGGAAATAATTTGAAGCATTTAAATCAAAACAAATCATTTTACAATGAAAATTGCACGAATTGTCTTTTGTAAAAATACAAAATTACATGTTTTGAATTTTCAGAATTAAACTGTTATTTGTATCACTGTTATTTGTAATTCAGTTGGGGTATTTTCTCAAGTTAGTTTATTAATATGTTGTTTTTGTTAACTTAAAATAGTTATTTACTTTTCATAAATCAGAGGAATATTTAAAAGTAAATATATTCGCTATTTTACGCATCAAATAGCTGACACATATTTGGCCCCACCAGTGGCTGAGAGGTTCTGCTCTCGAAGCTGGTAGACGGGAGGTGCTGGGTTCGATCCCAATCGCGCCCGTCGGCCTAATCGTTCGGAGTTTTCGTGGTTTTCTTCGAGCCGTGGATTTATCCATGCGTAAATACGGGTTAGGTTCCCTTAGAAAGACCCCCACGAAGGGCACTCCCCCCGGGCCTATATCCCAAGAGTAGATAATTGGCCGTCAATAATCAACCCAACCCAACTGACACATATTTGTAGTTTAACGATATTGCACTTAATTGATATGAAGATTGCACAAATTGTCTTTTGTAAAAATATAAAATTACATGTTCTCAGCTTTCAGAATGTAAAATAGTTGACACAAATTTGTAGTTTAACGATATTGCACTTAATTGATATGAAGATTGCACGAATTGTCGTTTGTAAAAAATATATAATTACATGTTTTGAGCTTTCAGAACTTAAAATAGTTGACACAAATTTGTAGTTCAGCGATATTGCACGTAATTCATTTTTTTTTTTTTCACTATATATATATATTTATACTTTTGTCTTTGAACTCAAATTTTTCCTGAGCATGAACAAAAATTATGCTAAACAAAATATGAGTATAATTGGTAAATATTCATAAAATTTCAGATTGAATATGGAATACTGCGTAATGCAAGAGTCGAATGTACAATTTTTAGAATTAATTTAGAAACACGCAAATAGAAAATTCTACATTTTTCTAAGCAGATGCGGTGAAGATTGATTTATTTATCGCAATGTGCTTTGGCAAAAATTTTATTTCACGAAATCCACGCGGTGTTCTGTCACAAAGAGAAACTTTGGGAATTTTTGCTAAGCATTTATAGTTCCATAACTTCGTTTTCTTTATTGATGTATCCCCGCATTTTCCATGTAATTAAAAGAAATACGAGATATATTTTAAGCTATTTATTTGCTGGTTTTTTATTTTACTCTAAACGAATTTTTTGATGGAAAGTGCAGATAATTTTAAACGTTTAAATTTAACCTAATCGAATTAATTGATTTTACATTAAATGAGTTGAAACTTGGTTTTGTAAAAGTATAGAACTATATATTTCCAACTTTGAGAATTTCAAATATTTAACATTAAAATACAATTTGTAGTTTAATAATATAGCACTAAGGGATTGTATTATTATTTAAAAAATATTTATGTGTTTTAATCTTTGTGCGCATTTTTCTCAAGGATATAAACTAAAAACAATGTAGTTAAAAAATAAAAAGCAAATTATTAATTTTCATAACGTTTCAAATTGAATACTATGTTATGCAAGAGTCAAATGTACAAGTTTTCCTAAATAGATTAGAAACATACAAATATTTATAATAAATACCAATAATAACTAATGCTTTATAGAATCGAAACAACAGAATTTATTTACAAATTGATACTTATAAAAATGAGCAATTAAAGAAAAAACTAGGTAATTTAGTCTCTATGTCGTACACTGAGTTCATCGTTGATTTTATAAATATTTTCTCTGAATGCTTCAAATAATACTGATCGACAATCGTAGTCACAGTTTCGCTATTTAGATTTGGGTTTCAGATTGTTTAATTAAATAAATGCTTCCTGTTATGGGTACAGACAGACAGAAACCAAAAACTTTTCGCTTCTCCACGGTGGCTTAGTACTTTCGACTTCACTGTACAAATTTTAAAATTTAACCAAAATATTTTATTTTTATTTTTAGAAAAGTATTATTTTGAATATTTTATTATTATCTTTTTTTTTTTTTTTTAAATTAGTATTTACTACTTTCTCCAACATATTTGAGAGGTCAAAAGAAAAAAAAATGCAAAAAGCCACACATTTCAAAATAAATAGATAAATAAAAAGTATATTGCATGCAAGATATTGTTTTTTGGGGTAGTTTTAAAGCATTTTTAAATATACAATTTTGAAAATTTTTTAATATATATGCAAAACATGCTGATTTTAGTTTGTCTTACAATCAGTTTATTTTTGTTTCATATTTAGGCCAAAAATAAGAAATTTAGTATCCCTTTATATAAAACAGATTTTAAAATATATCTTATTAGAAACATATAAATACTCAAAACTGCTTTAGTTTGGATGGAAAATGTTGTTAAATTTTAACATAAATATACATCTAACAATAATTAATCTGAAATGTTGCATACTAAGTTAAACACTGAGCTCCAAATATAACAGGAGATCTGTCTTCCTAATTCCCAACATGCTTTCCAGCGGTCAGCGTGGAAGGATACAGTGACGATAATTTTATCTCGCATTCATAGCAAAACATGCTGTCTATCGCATTCCATTACCTGATTAGTGAATTATTTATGAATTAGATAAGCATAGCTTAATTATAAAAGCATAAATTAGGATAATAGTAAAAGATAATACATACTAATATCTGACAATAACAACGTGGACTATTTTTTACTTTTGCCTTTCATGCTTCTGACCGCTGATTCTGAACTCCTGTTGCATATAGAGCTCAGTGAAGTTAAATTTTTGAAGGTAGTTTACGAAAAAAATTAGTTCTTAAATTTTCAGTAATAATCTTATAAATAGCTAAAAATACTGTGGATACATTGCAAAACGGGATCACATTTCGAATCCAGTGCAGTTTTTCATTTTAGATATTTTACCGATATTTAGAATATATTTCTCAGTAAGAAGTAAGTTATAAAAAGAAAAGTTGTAATGATCAACGTATGTACAGTAACGGAGAAAAAAGAAGCCCAACACTATTAAGCCATAGATGATCCTGTAACAATATTATTGATACCAGAAGATTGGTAATAACGCCTAGTATTAAATGCTGTGCGCGAATTAGGGTTTAGAAGTCGTCTACATATTAAAAATTGAACCAACTTTATTTTTTCAAATAGTAACAACCGCTTTTGACACCATATTTGACTTTTGGATGAAACTTGAAACTTGAAACTTGGATGAAAGCAGCCCGGAAATAGGCATAACATATATACCTTTTCTTACTATCCATACGTTTAGAAGAAGTCAAAGTTCGAGGATGCTACTGTTAAATGAATCTAACAAACTATTTCCTATATCGTACCAAAAAATCATCCGATTGAAACAATAAATACAATCCGAGATATACAATGAGTAGACACAAACATATTTCAGGCATTTCTTTTGATTTAAAACATATTTTTAACTATGAAAATAATAAATACATATTTTTAAAAAATGAATTGTTTTTGTATAAAACGAACCACAATCGTTAAAACACATTTGCGTAAATTTACAGTGCATTCCAATCATTAGTTTCAGGGGTAAAGATAAATTTAACTGTTCGACCATATATCGGGACCGTCCTCTGTTATCGTTAATATGGACATAAAATAAAATTTTAGATAGTCACCGGAAATAATTTGTTTATTTTTCTATTTTGTAAAGTGAATTTAATATATGCCTAAACTGTTCAATGTTTTAAATATATATATTTTTTTAAGTTTAATATACATTTTTTCGAATTGGTTGATACCTCAACCATCTCGTATAAATAAATCACTTTTCCTATCTCCGACTCAATTCTTCTTCAGACTCCGAAGTCAACGAGGCTTCGCTGTCGAGGCGTCGTTTCGCAACGAGGCTTCTCTGCGTGTGTGTGAATTGGTGTATTAAATCTTTTGCAGGACCAGTCTGATCGCTGCCGGCATGCGTCTGATAGTGAACCTTAGAAAGTCCTGTAGATTTTTTTTCTCCTATAATATACATTATTTTTTATGTAATTCATATAATAAATAATGTTAGACTATAAATTCTCTTTAGACTCCTTAAGATAAGATATACAATTCTTCATATCCAGTGCATACAGTTGCCAGACAACTGGTCAGCCCTTCAAATGCCAATCCTGTCCATTTGGTCATATTTAAAATTTTTAAATAAATTTTCTAGTAAGTACTTAACAAGGCCTTCCCGGTACTTCCCCTTGGAAGAACTTAATTTTTTTTTCAAAATTTAGGGATACAGCCCTAACATATTTCGGTTATAACTCTATAGATAATTAAGAAAAAGGCTGAATACTATACCTTTTTAAGTGCGTTAGTAATTATATAAATACGTAGCTCCTATAGTCGTCGTTTGATGCGTCTAGCTGTTCGTCTGTTCTCATATAACAGCGCAAAAACCACCCAACCGAATGGTTTGAAATTTAGTATATAAAATCGTTGCAGAACTTTGTCGAGTTATTTCAAATTTTATGAAAATCGAATCAAAACTTGAAAGATATTGATAAAATTTTTCTTCATTATATTATAAATCCTGTCATACGTAATTAATTCAATGATATTCCATAATAGGTAATGATTCTAGGTTACCATGTTGATTAGGCCATATTTAAAATGGTGTCATATTATTTCCGTATTATTAAATTTATAAACCGAATTTGTATACTAAAAATGTTTATATATAGCAATCATATAATCTACCGGCGGTTTTTTGGATAGATGTTTCCGGAGAAATAGTATTAAATGGAAAAAGAGTCTAAACATGGATTTCAAGTTTTGTAATTTTCAAAGCTAGGATTAAGTTTCCCATTAGAATATTTAGTAAATGTTAACAAAAGATAAAATGTTACCAACTTAAAATGTACTTATTTTATTACGGAAATTAATCGTATTATAATAACAGACGATCTAATTCGTTTTTTCAGTGAAATAATAACAATGATTTTTTTTTAAATTGTCTTATGATGTATATCGTGTATATTGTGATGGATCTATAGTATAATTTTAATGTAATGTAATTGTAATTATTTCTTTGTAAAAATGTATTGAAATTTAATTTCATAAAATAAAATTAATATCTATAATATGAAAATCTGCACATAAAATAAATTTTGTATTGATGCATTTTTGTATAAGAGTGCAACAGGTATTGCACCAAGATCGGAATATTTATAAAACTAGTTATAGTATGAACGCACATCATTTGTTCCTTTTGACGTACAATTTCCAACTTGTTTTCTCTGTTACAGGAGGGAAATTTTCCGTTATTTGAAGAACGTCGGTTTTAAAAAATTACATCTCTCTTTGTGCCGCCATATATGGACTATTACGGGAGTACTTTTTCTTTAATATATTTCAAGAATATTTTTTGGCTGACATTGGAGTCGATCACTGGACCTCAGTGACTTGAGTCACGTGTCTTACCGGTAAGGCCAACCGGCGCTTGAAGAGAGAGAAGTTGAGTTTAAAACGATGATACGGGTTTTCTTCAAATGGTGGCTTGGGACTTAACAATTTGGGGTTTAGAATCCTGGCAATTTTGAAGTTAATTGCGGGGAGATTTCGTCGTTATGAGATGATGGTTGGGGTTTTAACGCCTTATTATTAATAGAGGATAAATCATGAATTATACGTATTCTTATTTTGATTGTTTGATGTAAAATATGAATATTATATTTTTAACAGAAAACAATTTTGCTTTTTTGAGTAAAATCGATTTTTTTCAACTATTTTTTTTTATTTAACTATTTTTATTAAACTATTTATAAATAACAAAAAAATAAATTGCAAATCATTTCAAATGAATGAAAAAATTATTTGTTACCTTTTTAAATTCGAAAGCATTTTTTTTGTTTGTTGCTTTTTTGAGTAAAATCGATTGTTTTAAAATTTAATTTAACTATTATATATATATATATATATATATAATCGAAATTTTAACTGAAATACAAAGGATGTGAATTATCACTTTACTTAACAGGGAACAACCAACAGAGTGAAAAGATGTCCAGACCGGGGTTGGTTCGATCCCGGATCTCTTGGTATAGCGCACCGAGTGCTTTACCAATTAAGCCATCCGCACGACATCCAGTCAACCATTGATAAGTTGTTCGCTGTTCATTTGGTTGTTCGCTTTTAAGTAAAGTGATAATTCGCATCCTTTGTATTTCAGTCATTTCTACAGCGTAATTGCAACTCTGCTGAAAAATTAGTTAGTATATAAATTTTCACCGATACTGGGTTAGATTTGTCTCATGTATGCCAATAGGTGTTGTGCTCGTGATTGACGTTCCATCTTGTGCTGCAAGGTTGCCTAGCCATATAAGAGTGCGAGAATGCTAGAACGGATGTCGTCCGGATGGCTTAATTTGTAAAGCACTCGGTGTGCTATACCAAGGGATCTGGGATCGAACCCCGGTCTGGACATCTTTTCACTCTGTTGGTTGTTCGCCGTTCACTAAAGTGATAATTCACATCCTTTGTATTTCAGTAATTTTTACAGCGTAATTTCAGATCTGCTGAAAAATTAATTAGTATCAAAACTTTAATTTATTGAATTTTTAGTTTTTCATTTAAAAAAAAAAATAAATTTGAACTTTAGTATTAATAGAGTCAATACGCATACGTGCAGGGAATAAACGGAATTTTTTAATCTTCTTCAAATTTTCGGGAAGAATTCACGGAAGAAGCATGTTTTCTAAGAGTACGAAATTATTTGTCGAAAAATGAGGAATAATTTAGAGTATAAAGACGAGTTTTTCTGACAGTGTAATCAGCACCAATTTTGGGAAGATCTAACTGAATTTGAAGTTTGATTAAATTCCCTGAATTTGTTTTTGAGATAGAGTACCAACAAAATCTGTGTCACATCAAACAGATACACAGATAGGCACACGGACCGACATGTTCCAAAAAAAGATCCCCCCCCCCACACACACCAAATCAAAAGACTTTAAAACGCATAAATCCGTCGAAAACCGAAAGTCGAAATTTTTCATAAATCCAATACTTTATTTTTGTAAAGATAGAAGAAAGTAAAAAAAGGAACAATAATAACTAGCTAATAGTAACTTTTCAAAAATATATTATTTTCTGTAAATTGAACTTTTTAAAAAGTGTTTACTGAATTAATGATACAGAAAAACTCTTTGAAGAATTTGTTGTTGCAATAATATAATAAATGAAAAAGAATTTTAAAAGTTCACCGTCCCCTGAAATTATCCAATAAATCGTGATTTTGTATTACTTGTGACCTTAAAAGAGGGATTAATGGAATTATTTTGTTATTAATAAGACGTAAAGTCTTATTAAAACTATCTCTAATTTAAAAGAGGTAAGTATTTAAACTCAAATCACATTTCTGTTTAATGAATTTAATATAGAGATCTTATTTAATATCCTATCATTTTATATTAAGTTTATGGAATCAATAACATCTGTCAAAATATTCACTGCACAGTTTATATTATTTGGTTTAGTCTAAATATTAAAACATTGTGGATTGAAGTGCCCATTCAAAAATCGCGTATTTCGTAAATTTCTCATTATGTATAGTATTTTTGCTATTCCCCCAGTATTCCTCAATATTGGCTCAATATTACGCCAGAATTCGATTTATTGTAAATATTTCCAATGTTGGATAAATATTGGCCTGACAATTGAAATATTGACAATGAAATGCCAATAATGCTGAAATATTGCCTTCATATAAATATTCACAATGAAATGCCAATAATATGCTGAAATATTCACAATGAAATGCCAATAATTCTGAAATATTCACAATGAAATGCCAATAATACTGCAATATTCACAATTAAATGCCAATAATTTTAAAATATTGGCTTTATGTTGGAAGTATTTGCAATGAGATACCAAAATTGCAAAATTATTGACTTTATATAGAAAATATTTTTATTAAATTGCATTTTTTTTCTTACTGGCGTTATGTAGGAGAAATATTTTTTAGAAATATTATCGAAAAATTGACAAAATACAAACACCCCAATTTTACGTCAATATTTCATTCTAAAATTTATCCAACGTACCTACACAAAATATTTTTATGTTAAGTATTTTAAGTTTTGCTACTAGGGATAATTATTTATTAGAAATTAAATTTCAAGGAATTTCATAATTTATGATGTATCCGGTTTAATCAGCTAAAAGTCCTCCTTTTCCATTTTAGTTTTGAATAGCTTCATCCAGAGTGTGGTTCGTTTACTTGGAAACTTATATTTAAATCTTTAAAATATTCCTTTTTTGAACTCGATTTCTTGATTTGCTGTAAATTTTATATTTCCAGAAAGTGGTTGCGTTTTATGGGAAATCTTATTTAAATCTTTGAAACATTCCGTTTATAAACTCGCGTGCTTGATTCGTTATGATATTTTAAAAATGCATATATGTCCATTATTTACAGAAAAATAATATCTTATTAATTAATATCTTTCATATTCAGTTACCAGATTATAGTAATCTAAAGTAAATTCAATTTTAAAAAGTTTTCTAAAACTTATTTAAAATCTCTCTTTTCTTTTACTTTAACATAATATATTCATTTTCTGTTAATGTAAATTAAAAATTCAGGGTAACTAAAATCCTTCGTTTTAACTTACGATTGTGATTGCATTTCAATTTATCAGTTAAATAAGTTAAACAGTTTATAAATAAAAATTGATCAAGGGCAAATTTGATAATTTAAAATATATCATAATTGTTATTATACCGAACTGCAAGTCGTTAAATTATACAAAATTTGTATTATACTTTAAAATATATAACTAATTAAAATTATTAATATTAATTTTAAATAAAATTTATAATTTAGTACAAAATTTATACATATTTTAAAGACAGATAATGTTTAAAAGTTATTTAAAAGTGAGTAATTTGATTTTTTTAATTATAAAGATTAATTTGTATTGCAAAAAAAATTGCAAAGATTCTCTACATATCCTTTTTTATCCTATTCAATATATTTAGTGTTTGTAATAGATATTTTTGTAAGGAGATCTTTCCCTGCATTATTCTCAAAAACACACATTTTTCTTTTGTTCGTTTCTTGTTCAATGAAAAATTTAAATGCTTTGGTTCCTTTTTTAGGGTTAAAAGATTAAATTAGTGTAATTCACCGCAACATTTTTCAACTGATTTTTTACAAAAGGCATTAAAAACGTTTGTTAGATTTTTATGCTTTTGTCAGTGAGGGTGATTCGTTACTAGAAAGGATTTTCTTTTATTTATATATTCTTTACATAATAAATAGTACTTTACTTTTGATTAGTAAAGGAGAACAGAACAGCACGGTCAATATATTTAATGTTTGTAAAATAATTTTTGTAACTAAATCCTTGCCAGCAATATCCTCAAAAACACACATTTTTCTTTTGTACATTTTTTGTTCATTGAAATATTTAAATGCTTTTAATTCCTTTTTAAAGCGTTAAAAGATTAAATTGATTTATTTGGAAGTTAAACATTTTTGTATTACTTATAAAAAAAGGCATTAAAAACATGTTTGCTAGACATTTTGCGCTTTTGTTAGTGGGGGTAATATTGTGCTGTCCTCTAAAAAAAACCACAGTCAAATGTTTCCTAAAAAAACCACCCAAGTGCTAGATCAAATGTTTTACTAAAGTCATTTTTTTATGCACCATTTAGAACAATAAAAATAGTTAAAAATACCTAAGAAGTACTTATACAGTTTTAAAAGAATTTAAACTAACAATTGCAGAATTCTGGCAAAACATAATCTTTATTTTCACAGATTTTTTATTTTTTTGTATTTTTTTTTATTTATATAATAGAACTTTAGAAAGATCTACATAAATTTTTAGATTTTTTTATGTTAAACCGTTAATATGTAATAAAATGCTTCATTTTCAGCTGAGGGTTTTTTGTCATGCAACATGGTTTTTTTTTTTTTTTGGAAAAGTGGGTTTTTTTTTATTATTCTCGCATAATTGGCTGCCATTTTGTAATAAAGTGATAAAATGAAAATGCTCAGCATTAAAATCTTATTCAGAGCAAGTTGTAAATAATTTAGCGATGTTTAATTTTTATAAATTTTTTATTAGACTTTATATAGAGAAAATTTAAAACAATGGATTTTTAGAGGACAGTACAATATGTTACCGCTCTAGACAGGATTTTCTTTTATTTATATATTCTCTACATATTATTTAGTCTTTATATAATAAATAGTACTTTATTTTCGCATAATAATGAGAACAAAACAGCACGGTCAATATATTTAATGTTTGTAATCTTTATTTTTATAACTAGATCCTTGCGTGTATTATTCTTAAAAACACACATTTTTATTTTGTACATTTCTTGTTTAATGCAAAATTTAAATTCTTTGATTCATTTTTAAAGATTAAATTGATTGTTAAAGATTAAATTCATTGTTAAATTTCTTCGTATTGGGGTTTTTTAATTTTACTGTAAAGATTCCGCTTATATCACTGTTTTTATCTTATAAATCTAAAAATATTTTGTCTTTATTTAAAAGAAATCTCCTAGTGAGCTATACAATTGCTGCGCTTTGAACTCATAAAAACGGATATCATTGAAGATTATTGATTATCGATTACGGAAACTTTTCATTTATATTTTTATTCTAATCTCAGTTTCTGGACAAAATTTCTTCAATATCTCCAACCAGTTTAAAGAAAGAGTTACAGGTGGAATTCTTTGTAGTTGTACAAAAAATGTTGAATTCGTATTGATGTTTATATTTTTATGCACGGAGTTTTCTATAAATGTTATGAAATATATTTTTGTAGGCAGAAATGGAATTAAATTATATTTTTAATAAAGGTTTTCTAGGAAAAGGCTAAAATTTTGTAATGTGCAATAACTTTACTGTAATAAAATAATGCCCTGCATAATCTATATACTTATAAAGGAGTAGCTTGATTTTCTCATCATCAACACCGAGCATCAACCGTTTGTCCTAGAACAATGAAATTTGGAAGACATGTTCTTTACACAATGTAGGCGCGTACTAAGAAAGGATTTTTGATAATTCACATCATAAAGGGGTCAAATGGGGGGTCGAAAGTTTTAGATAATTTCGTCTTTCCGACATATCTCAGCAGGAGTTTTAAGTAGGAGCCTGAAATTTGGGATAACAATTCTACTAAAGATTAGTTAAACATGTATTTCAGGCGATTTTAGAAATTCAACCACTAAGTGGGTTAAATGGGGGATCAAAAATTTTGGTGATTTCACATTTTCACCATATTTCATCAGCAGTTTTAGGTAAAAGCGTGAGCTTCAAGATAACAAATCTACTAAAAAAATAATTAAACACATATTTCAGCGATTTTAGAAATTCAACCACTAAGAGGGTTAAATGGGGGGGGTCTAAAGTTTTAGGTCATTTTGCCTTTTCACCATATCTCAACAACAGTTTTAGTTAAAAGCGCGAAATTCAAGATAACAAATGTACTAAAAGTTAGTTAAACATATATTTCATCGATTATAAAAATTCAACCACTAAGGGGGTTAAATGGGGGTCGAAAGTTTTTAGTCATTTCGCGTTTTCGCCATATCTCAGCAGCAGTTTTAGATAGGAACGTGAAATTCAGGATAACAAATATACTAAAAAAATAATTAAACATATATTTCAGAGATTTTAGAAATTCATCAAGTAAGGGGGTTAAATGAGGGGGTCGAACGTTTTAGGTCATTTTGACTGTTCGCTATATCTCAACAGCATTTTTTAGTTAGGAGCTCGGAATTCGAGATAACAAATCTACAAAAAATATAGATAAACATATATATTTCAGTAATTTTAGAAATTCAGCAACTAAGGGGGGTTAAATAGGCGGTCGAATATTTTAGGTCATTTTGCCATATCTCAGTAGAAATTATAGGTAGAATCATGAAACTCAGGATAACAAATCTACTGAAAAAATAGTTAAATACGTATTTCATCGATTTTAGAAATTCAGACACTAACGGGGTTTAAATGGGGGTCGAACGTTTTACGCCATTTTGCCATATCTCAGTAGAAGTTATAGTTAAGAGCCTGAATTTTGGTATAACAAATCTACTAAAGAATAGTTAAACATGCATTTTAGGCGATTTTAGAAATTCAACTACTAAGGGAGTTAAATGGGAGGGGGTCGATAATTTTCGATGATTTCACCTTTTCACCATATCTCATCAGTAGTTTTAGATAAGATCGTGAAATTCAGGATAACAAATATGCTATAAAAATAATTAAACACATATTTCAGCGATTTAGAAATTCACCCATTAAGGGGGTGGGCTAAATGGGGGTCGAAAATTTTAGATCATTTCTAATGTTCGCAGCATTTTTAGTTATGAGCTTGAAAGAGATTCAGGATAGCAAATGTACTAAAAAATAGTTAAACATGTATTTCCGCGATTTTAGAAATTGCCACTAAAGACGGTTAATGGGGGTAGGATTTCTTATGTTATTTTGCGATATCTTAGTAATAGGTAGATGCGTGAAATTTAGGATAACAAGTGTACTAGAAAATAGGTAACTACGTATTTTAGCAATATTAGATAATAATCCATCAAGGGGGTCACAGTGTGTGTCGAAAATTTTAGGCAATTGTGCCATATCTCAGCAGCAGTTTTAAGTAAGAATATGAAACTTCGCTTTACAAATCTACAAAAAAAAGTAGTTAATCATGTATTTCAGCGATTTTAGAGCTAGCGAGTTTGTGGACAACATCGGCTATGAACCCGATTGCGGAAGATTAGACGAAAAACAGAACTATTGCTGATTATTTTATTATATTAGCCAGTCGCTTCCGAGTGGGGCCCAGATACAAAGTACTACTTGGGCCCCACGCTCAGATAATCACGGGTAGGGCCCAGTAGTATTTTGTCAGGGGCTCATGAAAAAAAATATTTATGTTGCGAAATCTTTATTTAAGTGCTTTTTTATATTCTTATTAGTTATTTTCGTATACTTTTAATTTAAAGTATTTAATTTATATTTTTATGGTTGCATATAAAATGCTCTTTCTGGGCCCCAAGCGAAGTCAGGGCGGTACGATGCACTATGTATCTGGGCCCCACTTGGAAACGACCGGCTAGACGGGCGAAGACCGGCTAGTTTCATATAGTTGGACAAATTGGACCAATATCGATTTTTTACATTTTCCAACCTAGTTGAAAATTATTTATGTCTTCGGTTTATCTGCCGTCTGGCCGTCTCAGAGTGCTCTAACTCGCGTAAATATACTCGGATCGCCCTGAAATTTTTGTATGTTATTGTCGTTCGCTATATAGCATGTTCCCTATTGCAACTGAAGTGTGTAGCACTTTTTACAGGGACAGTTAAAAGTATTCCGTTACGTTACAGTCAATAGGAAATAGTCGTTTCAAGTGCATTTTGATTATGCTACATAATTTGAAAATTGATGAAATTGATATATAATTATGAAGCGCATTATAACATGTTTTTTGTAGAATATGGGGTGCAAAGCATTTATTACTCACTTACAGGGTCAAACAAAAGAATTCTGTTACACATTGTTTAATGAGGAAAAATTGTTTGTAGTGTAATTTAATGAAGTTTCACTATTTGAAACAAAATGAAAATTATATGCATTACTGAGGTACACTATAAATTGCTCGCTTAAAAGTATGGTGTGCATTGCGTTTATCGTTCATTTACAGTGACACACAAAAGATATCGGTTCAGAACATGTGCGATAATTACAGTCTATGTGTGACAAGTGCGTTTTTAAGTTTAACTTTTTCTTTTTTCATTGTACGTAGTGTTTATAAACTCGGTTGATCATATACAGGGCTATACAAGGGAATACGTAAGTGTTAAAGACTATGGGAGTGACTTACTTAAGGGTAGCTTTTAATTGTGTTACGCATTTTCCTGCTGAACTATATTTATTGGACTAATATAAATTTGTGGAATATAAATAAATTCACACATCATATACAGGGCTACGCGAAATAAAGATACATTGTCATTTACGGTTGGTAATTGCTAGAAATGAGTTTTAAGTTGCCTTTTGTGTTTTTTACCTGAATGATCTTTTTATCTTTTAGCTTAGTATGTGTTGTGTACAAAAGTCTTCTGACAATATACAGAGTTCTACAAGAGATTTCGAGTGCATTTCCATCGATTCGTGAAAATTGCTAAATGTGAATATTCTAAGAACTAAATTTCATCATGCTATATATCCAAATCTATTGATCATATACAGGACTGCACAAAATAATTTGACTACTTTTTGACAGTGGAAGATAATTTCGAAAACTGTATTTTTCAATGTGTTATATGTTTTCTAAAATGTTTACTTACATCATCATCTTATTTAACGGTGAAGTTTCGTTACAGTTTTCTGGCAGTGTTGGAAAGTATTTCATAATCTATGCTCGACGCATGATGTTTCGTTCTTGTTTTTTCTTATTTGTCTTAATGTAGTACTGTCCTGAAAAAAAGAAAAAAAAACGCAACAACTCTCTACTAACTCTGCCGCAAGTCACCGTATAAAAAATGTCACTGGAACCAATCAATTAGTAATAACTTCTACTAATAATGTTATAATTAAAAATTGTTTAGAGGGTTGCCTCCATATAGCAATTGTAGCAAACTTGGCATCATATTTGGATTTTTCGGCAAATTTACCTATGGATACGAAATGGAAAGTTATTCGATCAAAAAGTTTACGAATTATATTGGTTTAAAGTTTGGAACTCCTAATAAATTCCTAAAACGTTAAATTCATGTTAATAAAACAAATGACAATGTGAGTTGTATAATCACATAATAAGATTCCTAATTATAATTAAAGTATAAATAAAATGCTTAAGTGATACAAAGAGAAACACAAAAAGCTTAACAAAAACCTTTAAATGATCGACATATGTTTCAGCACTTATACGGCGCCATTTTGAAGATATACAATGATAAACTAAATATTCTCGCAATTTTTTGAAAATAAACTGGTGAAAACTGGTTTTTAGATAACCACAGTGGACAGTGGCCCTGGGGTGACCACTTTCCCGTCTAGGTCGGCCAAAGTGGTCATTTTGACTTAAAAAAAAATCTCACTTCCACTTTATTATTTCGTAAAAATTATAAACATCCTGATATTTCAAAGTAGCCACTCTAGCTCTATGCAAATTGTCAGTTATTTATATGTATTTTAAGGGGTAACAAAAAGTCACAAAACCTTAGGGTGACCACTTTGTCCTGCCTTCCCCTATCTAGGAAATGTCGTTTACCTGATTCGTTAAGATGGCGGGCAATCGAATGGATGGAAGTGGGATTATCACAAGCTGGCGCTGCTAGACGTCTTAATGTGTTTCGTAGTGTGATTCAAAGATTTTGGGATTACTTTGAATCCAAAAATTCAGTATCAAGAAGACTTAATCCGGACCACTCACGTGTTGTAACCCCTGCGCAAGATCACTTCATAGCTCTTTTGACACGGAGAAGGTGGAATTTACTGTGGTTCGGCTCATTTCAGATCATGGTAATGCAACAGGGTTGACAATATTTGCTTCTACGGTGCACAGACGTCTTTGCAATTAAGAACTGTATTCAAAACGACCCGTTGTATGTATCCCTCTTAATCGACGACACATAAGTGCCCCTTTATCCCTTTAAGACCTGGAGAGTTTTGGTAGAAATTAAAAGCTTGGTTTTTTAACCGAAATTAATAAGATCATATTTGATTGAAAAAAAAAACGTTGTCAGGTTACATCAAGGAAGATCCACACAATTGTGTGGTGCAGGCTCGGCTTTAAATCACAGGGAAAGAGGAAATTGTTTTTCTTTTTTTTTAGGATCACCTACACAATTGTGTAGGTTAGGTCTTAAAGGGTTAAGTTGGCCAAGACCTGAAACAGACAATAATGGGCTTCCGTACTGTTCACAGACAAGTCCTGGTTTGCTTTGAAGGGTGATTAAGTTCGTGTACTGATCTGGAGAGAACAAGATATCAGAGTTTACTTATGTAACATTGTTGAAAGACACAGTTATAGAGGATTTGGAATGATGGTTCGTTCTGGAACGTCTCTGGTGGTCACAGTAATCTCCTTGTGTGGCGTGGAAGAACTCTGACTGCTGTGACTGCTGTGGGACAAGATCCTTGCTCCGTTTGTCATGCCGTATGATGGTGATACTGATGATGGATTAATCTTAATGTATGATAATGCCCGATCACATTGTGCTATAGAGTCGTTGATGAATACATTGAGGATGAAGTTTTGAAATGAATGGAATGGTCAGCTCAATCTTCGTGCCTTAATCCTATAGAGCATTTTTGGACTATCTCAGGAGACAGGTGGATGCCGTAACTCCTCCTCCGAAGCCGTTGAATGAGCTGGAACAAGTGTCGCTCTACGTATGGGCGTTGTTTCCCATTCCAGTGTCCTACGACTTAATTGACAGCATGAAAAGTCGATGCCACAAATGCATTAAAAGTAGGACTTTATTAAAATCCGTTTAATTATTTTTTTTTACAAAAACTGTCATTTTCTTTTCTTTTTTATCAAACAATAAAGATTTGCAAAACAAATGCAATTTTTTATTTGTAAATCATACTTGATATTAAAATTAAGAAAAATTTGATAACTAACTGTTTAAAGTACAATACTTCTAAATTTCATGTTTCTATCTTAATTTTTGTTTTTCAAATGGGACACAAAAGACTGGTTGAACTCTAACTTTTGCTGACCAGTGTATTATCGGCGACATCATGTGAAACTCCATCAGAAGGTGATTCCTATAATGTATGCCAAAAATGTGAAGTTTCTGACTTAATTTCATTCCACTGCAACTTTACATAAAAATAATTTTTAAAAAACATGAAAGAATTACAAGTGAAAAAATGCTTTAATTCAGGAAATAATACTTCAAAAGTGGAACGACAGAATACATATCCCAACATACCAACAAGCACAGAAGTATAAAGAAAAGAATAATTTGTACAGAGTATGTGTACGAGTTACATATATATTACTTGGTAATAGGTAACAGGTACCTATATAATAGGTAAAATCGGTTTACTTGACCCAATTTTACCCGATTTTTGTATTTTGACTGTAATTTACGTTCATTCTAAATCTCTTTATCACAAATATCGCTCATTTTGACACTTAGTAGATGATAGTGTATTAAAAATTTTGACAAGTCCCTATAAAAAGAAAAATATATATACAAACGATAGACAACTAATTTAAAAATGTAAAGTAGTGCTGTGTACTTCAATACCGTACTCCAAATTCATAACGATTGGTCAATTTGTACGGAAAAGTCAGAAAAGGATATGAAAACAGAGAGACAGATACATATGTCTGTTTTAGATCTTAATGAACTTCCAACGGGACTACAATCAGGACAAGATCTACAAAAAATATTCAAAAATGTGCCAATCGGAGTATCCGTTTAAAAGTTATGTATGGGCATACATAAAGAAAAAACATACAAAAAATACTTATTGTATAGCTTTCTTCGTTGGAAGTTGGTTGAAAAGGCAAACACGCTCACGTGAAAGGTTATTAATATGACATACTCTTGTGTTTCAAACTTAAAATTTATGCAAACATATGCCATATGTTGAGCTACAAAGAAATTTCATTTAATTATTTTCAGGAAAACTTTTTATTTTTATGAAATCAATGGGCAAAAATCTATTGTTTATCATTCTTTGTCCTTTAGATGAGAAGTATTAATTAACTACAGAGTAAAATTAAGTTCATCTTCAGCCATTCAATAATACAATAGCATGGGATAGACTCTTCAATGAAATGATAAAAATAGATTTTTGATAATTTCACGTATCTTTTATTTATTTATGTCGTTAGACTCTCTCTCTCTGCATGATGTAAATTTTGAAACATAATTTTCTAGAATGCATGTAATTTAAAATTAAACTCACTACTTGTTACTTTTCACATTATTCGTGAAATAAACAATTGAACTGTATTTAGAAATTCATGTTCAAGCACCTTTTAAATTACCTATTAGCATATAGCATGCTTTTCGAATAAAATTTAAATTGTTAATTTTTCTATTTATTTAAAATTTAAATTTAACACAGGGCCTGGATTTATACAGGATGTATAAAATAATTGTAAAATAGAAAATACGGTTGCTTAAAGATTTTAAATTAAACTTGTTAGGTGCGTTCGTAATTATATAAATACGTAGCACCTATTGTCGTCGTTTGGTCCGTCCGTCCGTCTGTCTGTCCGTCCGTCCGCATATAACAACGTAAAAACTACCCAACCGAATGGTTTGAAATTTAAGATATATTATCTTTGCAGAATTTAGTCGAGTCATTTCAAATTTTATTAAAATCGAATCAAAACTTTAGGAGATATTAATAAAAATATTAAGAAATGTGATTTTTTTAAAGAAAATTGGTTCTTTTTTGTTATAAGGAGCTTCCGAGGTTTAATGATCAAGCGACCGAGATACTTATTTTATGACAGAAATTAATCTGCAGACGATATAATTCATTTCACAGAATTAAAAATTATCAAGATCTGAATATTTATGTAACTAGCTATAGTACGAACGCATCTCATTTGTCACGTTTGACGTACAATTTTCAACTTGTTTTTTAGTATAAAATGAAAAAAATAAATTGGTTAAGTGCGAATATAACTCACACTCAAAGGGACACACATTGAATTTATTAATTACTATTTATTAATTAATAAACTCCTACTGCCCCTAATTTTTTCATAATTTTTGTTTCAGTTGATTCGGAAATAGGAGGCGGGAAGGAAGGAGGGAGGGGGGGCGGGCATGTTTTTTCCAGTGCTTCCGAATCTCTGAAAATATAACACCTAAAATTAAAACAAATATATTTTTGAGTTCGATGTAACGAGATCTTTCGAACTCTACCCTACACGATACATAAAAAAAAAATTTTTGCAAGTAAATTAATTAATATCTCGGCTAATTAACGACAAGTTTTTCGAAAATCATTATCAAATATTCTTGGATGATTCTACGTCGATAGATACCTTGAGTGCCCATCAACTTCCCCGCTGACCACCCGAAAAGTAAAGTTTGTGTGTAATTGACAAATGCGTTTTTCTCAAAACTATGTTATCTAGGAAAATCTCTATAGTTTTCCTGCAAGGTTTAAATAAACTTCTACTACCCCTAATTTTTTAATAATTTTAGTTTCAATACAATCGGAACTAAAGGGGGGGGGGACATATGTTTTCAGTGCATTTTCGACGATATCGCTGAAAATATAATACCTAAAATTAAAACAAATATATTTTTTTATTCGGTATTACGAGATCACGTGGCAACACGATACCCCACACGGTAGACAAAAAGAAAACTTTTTTTTCCAAGTAAATTAATTAGCCCCCTAATTTTTTCTTTAACATATTTGTGAATGGCTAATAATTTGAAAATATGTGGGTAAAAAGGCTTTATAACTTTCCCAAGTTTCATCTTTCCACGTCCTATAGTTTACGAGAATAAGGGCTCTGACAGACGGACTGATAGACACAGGAGTGATGTTATAATGGTTCCGTGTTTACTTTTTAAGGGAACCCTAAAAATAGAAAGTAAAGTATAATTAGATCAATATATTTGTTTAAAATAGAGGGGAAAAAAAGGAGATTCATGTTATATTAATCCATGAAACGATCAACACTCTAATGTCATGAAATATTTATATGCAATGTTGAAACCAGATGTTGTACATTCAAGAATAATGTATTTATTCATCAAAATTCCCCAAAAGCATAATAAGATGCCTATATGGATAAGAAATTTGAATATTGTAATTCTGATATTAATACGTAATAATAAAAATATGAATAATGAAAGTATGATAATTTTAGTTTGCATAGTTTTAAATAAATATACTTTTTTATATTATTTATATTTATCTCAAAATAAAAAGAAGTACCCATTTACAGGACTCCTACACTGGTCTTACTACACATTTTTTTCTTCATTGTATATTTTCATCGTAATCGATTAAAAATATTTGGTAAAACATCTGAAATTATCGCCAATGAAAATAAATTAACCATATTTATGTACTTTAGCTTTCATCACAGTATACATTCTGATTGTTTAATTGTTTTTAAAGAAAATCGGAGAATATTGGCAACAATTGTCGAAGCAAAACTTTTCTCCAACATATACGGATTATCCTCAAAAGCAGGGAACTGTGGTTTAAATTCCCTTCAACGCGGTACATTCCCATCTTTAACAAGTTGAAAATTGTACGTCAAAAGTGACAAATGAGGTGCGTTCGTACTATAGCTAGTTATATAAATATTTAGATCTTGATAATTTTTAATTCTGTGAAATGAGTTATATCGTCTGCAGATTAATTTCTGTCATAAAATAAGTATCTCGGTCGGTTGACGGTTAAACCTCGGAAGCTCCTATAACAAGAAAGTACCGATTTAAAAAAAAAAATAATAAAAAAAATCAAATTTCTTAATAAATGTTTTTATTAATATTTTCTAAAGTTTTGATTCGATTTTTATAAAATTTGAAATGTCTCGACAAAATTCTGCAAAGATAATACATCTTAAATTTCAAACCATTCGGTTGGGTAGTTTTTGCGTTGTTATATGCGGACGGACGGACAAACAGACGGACGGACCAGACGACAACAATAGGTGCTACGTATTTATATAATTACGAACGCACCTAATAAAATAATCTATAATTTAAAGCCATGCGTTTCTAGATGTCATATTGCCCATCTATATGATATTTGTTGCTAATCTTGTGGTGCGCTTTCATAATGGTGATGATTTTTTTTTTTAAATATCTACTATAGTGGCTTTATTATACACAGAAAAAAGATATTTCTATTGCTTGGTGATTAAAAAGGTTTTAGCGATTTCTTGAGTAAAGCAATTTAACCTTTTACTGTACTCCTAGGAAGACCGTTGGAAGAGAAATACTTTTGCGTCATCAACTGGAGGCGGTTTTTAAAGTATAGACGAAGTCATTATCTCTCGGAAGATATTGCTGCCCTCGGAAGACAACAAATTGTCTAAAGTTTGATCAGAGTGCAACAATATGATACAAAAGACAACGACTTCTTCTGAACATAAAAATCCACGCAGCGATAAGGATTTCGTTTCTGGGGACATAAGAGCAGACACGTCTATATGGTAAAGATTAAAGATGTCTATAAAATCAATTATGGTGAAATTTAATGTGAGAAAATAATTTATCCCACCATTTACAATCTAAAGAATGTTTTCTTTTAGAAGTCTACGGTATAATTCTGGCAGATTTTCTGTGCAATATTTAGTTCGGACAGAAATTATGATTCACCTATACTTGAATTAACCTGGAAGCAATACTAAAATGTAATCGAAAACAAATTTCGCGCTTGATTGTAAATTCATTTGTTTATAATAAATATATAAATAATATTATGAAATTAAGCATTCTCGTTCCAAGAAACGTCTACTTTTTTCAAGCCGTTTCAAACTCTGAAAGCTATAAAGATAAAAATAATATCTAAGTATAGTGAACTGACTATGCGCTTTTCAATGATGCTGCTTGAAGCGCACTCTAGCGGTAAAATTAAGAATTAGATCTCAAAAACAAAAGAAGATATGGAAAAAATGATTAATCACAATGTTGCAGAGCAGCTTCTATTTAGTACAAAAAAGATGCATAAATACAAATAATAGAACACGTAAAATGTTTATTTGTCTGTTTGCTATTTTCAACACTGTAACGTAACCACAAATGAATATTTTACACGTTTTGTTCTTCGCATTTATGTGCGCAAGATGTCTATTTGTACTAAATCGATGCAATCTTACAACTTTGCAATTGACTACTTTCTCGTATCTCGTATTATAGTTTTCAAGATCGGCGCGTTAAAGCCTAATCTTACCGCTGATTGCCATTGCAAACAGTTTTATAGAAGATTCCATAGTTATTTTACTACGCACATTCACCATTTTTATCGATATAGCTGTAAACATTTTAAAGTTAAGAGTCTGTGAATATTAAGAGATTCCTGAACTAGAATATGTAACTTCACAATATGTTTACAGTTTTGTTATAAAACAATTTCATTTTCAATCAACGGCGATTTTTTTTTTTTTTTTTTTTTTTTTTTTTGTAATCCTTTAGTGCTTACTTTTTGAGAGATATTGCATTCAGAATCATTTAAATCTCTGGACTATAATTTCTGCCCGATATTTTTCATTTTTTTACGCTTAATTGCACTCGACTAGAAAATGAGTGGATATTTTGCTGCAATTGAAAATAGAGCTATTAATTAAAACACGATAGGCCCCGAAAAACTAGCACGCCAAAATGTGTCGATCCAACCAATTTAACAAAAATAAGAAGTCAAGTTCCCACGCATTGTATTACTCTTCTCTTTTTTCTGTATTTTGTACCCCGGTGTTTCGTGGTCCCGTTGATCTCCAATGTGCACTTTTCTGTATTTAGCTGAAATATCTCTACCTTATTTTAATCTTTTTTATGCCCTCTTATTTCGAATGTGTGAAAAAAACCATTAAGATTATATGATTAAATGAAGAATAAAGTCTTAAACGAATAGGTATGACAAAGACAAAACTTAGATAAAATTGTAAGAAAATGTTAAACTTGATTAACATTAAAATTATTAAAAAAAATCTTTATAACACCATAAAAATAAGGAATGCGCTAGGCCTTTCACAAGAACTTTTTTTCTTCGTCAGGCGCAAAGAAGACATGCAACCACATTGAAGGCAGGAGCAAGACTCAGTGGAATATAATGTCTTGCTCCGGCATTCAAAGTGGTTGCACGTCTTCTTTGCGTCTGACGAAGAAAGACAAAGTTCTTTCGAAAGGCCTAGCACATTCCTTATTTTCATGGTGTTATTAAGAAGTTTTTATGCTTTTATAGTATCACATCAGTTTGTTCAATACTTTACATTAACATTATTCAATTTCAATTATTCAATTCTACTACAAGCACTTTCAGCTATGCACATAGCCTTCATCAGGGATAAAAATACAACTGTCATTACAACATCTTACAATTTTCTTACAATTTTATCATATATGTAGTAACAAAGCACATTAAGTGTAATTTTATTTTTTTAGTCATAAATTATTTAATCTTTAAGGATATTTTACAAATTTTACGCCAATTCAAAAAATTATCCATTTTAATTAATGAAACCATTCGAATAGATAAAATTAACTTCCTTTAAACTTGAAATTCAAAATCACTGAAAAAAAAAGAAAAAGAAAACAATAAATTATATATTTTATAAACTTATATATTAATTCTATCTGAAAGTTTTATTTTAAGGTGTATATTTACAAGCATCAGGTAATATGAAAAGTAAATTCTTGACTCTAAAATGAACAGATAAGATTTTGATTTTTTTTCAATGGAATATAATTTGGAAATTTAAACTCGTTAAAAGAATTTCTAAAACTTTAAAATACGAATGGTTTAGGGTTTTACTAATCTAATTACTTATCCAAATTAAAAGTCTTAAAAGGTTTAATGGAGTAATTTTTCTTCACTATGCTAAGTCTTAGATAAAAATGAAATGCGTGTTCTTCGCTATTATCGATAAAAAGGTTTTATATTATCATTTAAAAAATAAAAGCTAAAGAGAATTGAGAACAACTGATTGAATCCTAATTACGGCCTTTTAAGATATAATATGTTGAAGAAATCTTTTACCCGAAAAACAAACGAAGCAATTAAAGTAACGAAAAATATCAGAAGAATGGGAAAGACTTTTAAAAGATTAGTTTGAAATTTGGCTAAAATATTCTGATAAGGATTACGATTGAAAATTTTAAATGTTCGAAAAGGTATAGATATTATATTTGCATAACTATTTGGCTGTTGAAATAAAATATATCATAAGAATTGGGATAGATGGTGAACTGGGAGTAATATATTTAAATCATGTCAATGTACAGAAAATGCCTAAGTTTATTTTTTATTTATTTATTTATTTATTTTTTCAGACTAAAATAAATAATTTCGATTTTTCTTTTACTTACCCATCATACGTAGTATAGGGTAAATCTTGTAATCGTTTCGAAAATCGAAAAAAAATTTTTTTTTTTTGGCGGATTTAAACGTTTCAGACACTGGAGATTCTGAAAAACATATTTTTAGAAAAAAAAAATTGCCGTCCGTCTGTCTGTAAATGCTCTATCTCCCGAACATACTGAGATAGAGACTTGAAATTTGGTATGTATTTAATATGTAATAATGGGAAGAAGCTTATTGAATATCAGTAACCTCGATTATCCGGAACTTTTTTTTTTCTTGGACTCTCGAAATATTCGTTCTGATAAAAGGTATATAAAAATGTTCGAAATTATTTTTTTTTCTAAGGAATGAATATAAAAGAGAATAAAGAGCATAAATTTTGCATAAAGAATGAAGTCTATTGGATAATTAGTTGCCGAGATATTTGTAATCACATTTTACACACTCTTCGATTTTTCATGACCCTGTATTTCATTCAAATTTGAATTCAAAGATATATTTTAATTGGAAAAGAGACACTTAATCCGACGCAGTAAACTGTTAGTTAATAGGATTATCATTTTTAGCGTTATAAGGATGTTTCTCTTAAGCAACGACTAATTTATTGGCACCCAACGACTAATTTATTGCTGCATTAATGTCATTATTTTTTTCCATTATTTACTTCAATTCACCCATCATCTTACATTTATATACATAAATATATTTTGTCCTTTTTAACTCTTTAACACTTGTATTCTTTAATCTCCCTTCCCCCCAGTTGTTACTTTATTTTTTATTAGTAGTTTTATTTCAATATATTTTTAAGATGCAAGAAAATGGGTCCAAATTCCCAAGTCTGCAGATATTTTATTCATTTACGTGATTAATTAACGTGTCGAACGAAAATTAAACAATATAAGTAAACTAATTTTATTTTTGTTCACATAAAACTCAATCGAAATAAATTTTACAGCTTATACTTTATCAGAAAGATAACAGAAGGTTTATTTTTAAGACAAAAGGTTTATTTTTATAACAAACTTTGCAATAGATAAAATAAATTCTTTATAAATGTGAAAATTTAAAAAAAGGCAGCGAGAAAAGTCTATTCCTTCCCATTCGTTCTGATTAGATTCTGATTTTTTGTTTTAAACTAGGGATATTTTTCTTTTCCATGTTTTTTTTATTTTACTGATAAAAATGTAGAACTTTTTTTTTATCCTTGCTATTTTTAAACTGAAAATAACATATATTTTTAATATTTTCACTATCAAATGAACTTCATATAAAATTAAATTATTGTTTAATTGTTAACAGTAGTTTCTCAAAAGCAAGCAAAATGTACTATTTTTTTAACGACTTTCAACAAAGGATTTTTTTTTTTACTTTTTCGTTGGAAATAGAACATTTTGGTAGTAGTTCCGTATCGATTTCATCAGAATCCAAATGTTTGTCTACCTGACTGGCTCTAATTTTCATAAAAATTGGCCAATCACCACGAAATTTGAATTTTTTTATAAGGTATACAGTACTACAACAGTTTCAAAAATAGTGATAGTATGGTGCATAGTTTTTACATTCCGAACACATACAGTACTAGGAAAATATTCTAATCAGTATAAAAATCCGATAATGTTGATATATTTTTACATTTTGAGGATCCCTGAATCCATTTTTGGTAATTTTACAATGATACTATGTGTGTGTATGTATGCGTGCGTGTATGTTTTACGTTTTCTGGTCCACAGAGTTCGATTTTTGGTATTTTTTTCATGATGTAGGTATCTACAGGGTATGTTCTGAAATTAGTAGGACTGGTTTTTTCCTGAGCGAACGGCCGGACGAGACGCGATCTGCGCGCATACGATCGATGGAGGGGGATATTGGGAATGCTGGGGGAAATCGGCAGTCGGCTCTCGGCCGTTGAAGAGAGCAGGTCGCTTGTACTGTGAACCCCTGTTGAAACTCCTCTTCACGGAGAATCATGGAGTGCTTTCTGCAGCAGTCATACGCAATCAAATTTTGTGTAAAGCGTGGTAAAACGTACAAAGCTTGTGTAAAGCTTGGTAAAACGTACAAAGCTTGTGTAAAGCTTGGTAAAATGGGGGGACTCACGACATGATTAAAGAGGCCTACGGTGATGCTGCCATGGGTAGATCGGGTGTTTTTTAGAGGCACAAGCTGTTCCGAGAAGGTAGGGAAAGAGTGGAAGACGAAGACCGCTCCAGACGCCCTTCAAGCAGCAGGACCAAAGAAAATGTGTCGCAAGTGAAAAATTTACTGAACAGAGATCGTAGGATGAGTATCAGAATGATTGCTGATGAATTGAGCATTCCTCAAACCCAAGTTTTTGAGATCGTGGCAACACGCCGAACGACACAGCGTTTCGCGTAGTGGAGTATCTTGCCCAGCACAATGTGGCAACGCTGCCTCATCCCCCCCCCCCTACAGCCCCGACTTGTCCTCGCCAGACTTTTTTCTATTCCCGAGAATAAAATCGACGCTCAAGGGGAAACATCACGGCTTGGTAGAGGCGGTTCAACAGGCCGTGTCGAGGGAGCTAAATAGCATTTTGGTCCAGGCGTTCCTGGAGGCGTACGAAAACTGGAAAATTCGTTGGCAGCAGTGTGTAGATGCAGAAAGGTGCTAATTTGAAAAATTCTAGTCGTTTGTACTATTCTCATGAATAAATGTTTTTTTTAAAAAATGAGTCCTACTAATTTCAGAACAGACCCTGTATGTGCGTATACGTGAGTGAACATGATAGCACGTATACTATGCTTTCGACTCATGAGCTCGCATTTGGTGATTGGTATATAATGGTGATTATGTTAGAGGCCATTGTTGCATGAGCACACTTTTTGTACAAGTCGGACACAGGGTTTAGCATCTAAACCATTTTTAAACTATTTTGTGGCCAAAGAAAAATGGATTTTCTTTTTAAACTCAATTATTCAATTAAATTTTTTTATGGCTCACGTTCATGTTGCTATAAGATTTGTTGATATAAACAGTCATGTTTCACTAAAACAAAACTTAAATTAGCAAAAAAAAAAAAAGGGAAGAAAATACAGTTAATTTTATTAATCATATAAAATCATAGCGAATTTAAGTATTGAATGTTATTGAGGAACAACGGGAAAATATATGTACATTAAAGAACTTAAAACCTCCATTCACATGACTGTGTAGATTCAGGTTCAAAGTTTATTTTAATTAACAGTCCTTAATATCAGCCCGAGCAAAATAAAAATTTATTGAAAATTCCGTCATAATTTTAGAAAAAGTTAGAGCTTTTTTAAATAAATGTTAGTTTTCTATAGGAAAGTAGGTCATTTTCATTTAGAAAAATTATGTTCTAAGTTTTTATTTATTGTTATATTACTATTAATTTCATCGCATAGTATTCTGTAAAGTATTCGGAAAGTCGAGTGGGGATACAGAAATCCAGATTTTTAACACTTTTTAATATTGTTGAAAAGAGTTTCAAGTTATTTTTATATTTATCTACAAGGGTGATTTTAAAGTTTGTTTAGTTACTTTTACGTACACTGAAAATGAAAAAAAAAATGAAAAAAAGAGCGATAACTCGTTCAAAAACACCCAATCAAACATTAGAAAGAGAGACTGGTACGGAGGAGGCAATGTCTATGTTTGGGATGGTATCTCTTTGGGTGGACGCACAGACCTCCATGACTTTCCAAGTGGAACTGTGAATGATCACGCCTATACTGATGACATCCTTGATGCTTATGTGCGCCCTTATGTCGGTGGAATGGGTAATTAGTTCCTTTTACAGGACGACAACGCTAGACCGCATAAAGCTCGCATCGTGGAAGATTATCTTCAGCACCATACAATTCAGCGCATGAAATGGCCAGCTTGATCACAGAACTTGAATCCCATCGAGCATGTTTGAGATGCTTTAAGAAGATGTGTTGCTTCTCTCAATCCCCCTCCTCACACCCTTACCACGTTTACAACTGTTTTGCAAGAGCAATATCTCGCACTTCCCAGCGAACTCATCGATCGCATAATTGATAGTATCACAGATCGCTGTATGCGCTGTATTGCTTCTTGGGGGAATCATACTCCATATTAGAGGTACTTAATAACTATCCTATACCAAAATGACATATTCACTTTGTTAATTTTATTATCGTGCTAATTTCTGAAACACCATAATTGTCTGGCAATTACGTTTAATGATATTTTATACCTTATTATGTGTTGTATATTGTGGCGCAGTTTTATTAAAATCTACATGTAACATTTTCAGCAATCGCTATTTTTGTGATTTTTCCCTAATTTTTGGAAACCACAGTGTATATAAGGTACTGGTTTATACTACATTTGTACTTAAAAATCGAGCAGGTTCAGACTCTGTTACTTGAAAAGATATCTTTTAATGTACTTAATTTACAATTACTCATTTTTGAGTATTTTCTCAACTGATAATGACTCCGAGCATTTAAATCTCAGAAGTTAATATAATCAATATGCAAAACATAACTTTAGTTTACTTTCGAAACGAAACTTTAGGAACTACTTACACAACTTTAGTATACACAACTTTAGTTAACTTCTCCGTTCTATTCACTCATACATGTAGTGTGCACAAGTGCACATGGGAAAAGTTGTTTTGTACTTTTCATTGGATGATCCTTCTTATCTTTTTGTTTTATCATAATAAAAAGAAAAAATAAATATTTTTACGGAAATATTAGTAGAGAAAAATAAAAAAATTTCAATGAAAATAAAAATTAGAAAAGCGTAGGTTGAGAAATCTATTCTTCAGCATTTATGCTGATTAGATCGTCACCTTTTCTGTAAAATTATAGATATAATTCAATTCAGAGTTCCTTATTTTGTACAATATTAAAGACGAATTTCTTTTTTTTTTTTTGTTTTATTCCTTTAGAGTTTTAAATTGAAAATATCACATACTTAATCTTTTCAGCATGAAATGAATCTATATAAATTTCATTTATGCATGTGATATGTTTAATAATGAAGTATTAAACTAATTAATGACATATAAAAGTAATGATAAAAAAAAATAAACCAATCTTGATTTTTTTGTGTGTGCGTGTGTGTGTGTTTTAGTATCAGCACACTTTACACAACTAAACTATATATTTACTCTTTTTTTTTACATTTTTTGCAACGGAGTATTTAAAAATTGTAATTTTTTATGGCAGTTTTATTGTGTTTTATGATCGTGCAGATCATAAAGACTTCCTACCTTTATAAAATAAACTTTTACAAAAAAAATATTAACCGACTTAAAAACAAGTAATATAAAAAAAATTTTTAAAGTCAATTCCTACTTTTTAATCATAAATATATAAAATAAACCCGTACAGCATTAATGTCCTACGTTATCTTTATTGAATATTATTTTATAATCATCGTTGCGGAATTTTATTTTTTGTTGGCATCACTCATTTGAGATAATCTTTCATTTCATTTATGAAAACAATGGGAGAAATTTTTTTTTCTCAAACAAAAATTTAAATTAATTAATTTAATTTAATTAATGAATTAATATTTGTAAAAAACTGTATTAACATCAATTGAAATCCAGTACAAGTTTAAAAAAATTTATTTGAACTTGAATGGATGAATAGAAAATATTTTATTAACGATTGAAAATTCCAACAAGATATATATAGAGAGAGTGTGAGCTAATAGTAGGAATTTAAAAAAGCACTAAAAAGTATTAAATAATTCTTTAAAATTCTCTAATGACAAAATGTTATCCATTAACCACAAATCTGATATCATGTGTCGGAATAAAAAGGATAAATTTAATATGTACAGTTTAATAACCACCAAACATGGATTTTCGAGAGAATATATTTTACAATAGATGAATATACAGACTTATGATTCAGTTTACGAATATATACATATGAAAAGCAATCAATTACTTTTTGAAGTCGGTGCTAAACTACCTTAAGTTTAGTAAGAATTGTGAATATATTGTACCTAGTATCTACTAATTTATCAACTGGGGTTGTTTGGCACCGACTTCAAAAAGTAATTGATTGCTTTTCATATGTATATATTCGTAAACTGAATCATAAGTCTGTATATTCATCTATTGTAAAATATATTCTCTCGAAAATCCATGTTTGGTGGGTATTAAACTGTACATATTAAATTTATCATTTTTATTCCGACACATGATATCAGATTTGTGGTTAATGGATAACATTTTGTCATTAGAGAATTTTAAAGAATTATTTAATACTTTTTAGTGCTTTTTTAAATTCCTACTATTAGCTCACACACTCTCTATATATATATCTTGTTGGAATTTTCAATCGTTAATAAAATATTTTCTATTCATCCATTCAAGTTCAAATATATTTTTGTAAACTTGTACTGGATGACAATTGATGTTAATGCAGTTTTTTCAAATATTAATTCATTAATTAAATTAAATTAATTAATTTTAATTTTTGTTTGGGAGAAAAAAATTTCTCCCATTGTTTTCATAAATGAAATGAAAGATTATCTCAAATGAGTGATGCCAACAAAAAATAAAATTCCGCAACGATGATTATAAAATAATATTCAATAAAGATAACGTAGGACATTAATGCTGTACGGGTTTATTTTATATATTTATGATTAAAAAGTAGGAATTGACTTTAAAAAAAATTTTATATTACTTGTTTTTAAGTCGGTTAATATTTTTTTTGTAAAAGTTTATTTTATTTCCTACTTTTTAGTTATTAATACAGTAATAGACAATTATCTTGATTTCAACATCTGCTGAATAAATAAGTAATTTGTAATAGAAATTATAATTTACCAAAACTATCCATTAAATAAATATTTTTTAATAAAATCTTTGACAGAATAAAATTCTTGTCAATCTGGACGACAACTGGAGAAATATCGCCAAATTTGGGGATCAAAATATGTTGCCACAAATGAAGCCAACGTGGTTATAGTTGACTAATTTGACGAAATTCTCATTCAGATTGACGAGAATTGGGAATGAATCTTCTGTAATCGGGTTCCACGCATTTTTTAATTTTGAAAATTTTTTAACAAAATTGTTCTAATCATCAGAATTTGACGAAATTTAAAATGGGACCACCAGGGTGTCTTATACTTTATATATATATATATATATATATCAAAATCGGTGCACATTTACGAATGTTATGCGTGAACAGGACTAAAACATACATACATACATACATTGGGTCAAATTATTAACATCCTCCTTTTCTCACCTCCTTCTATCTAAATAGAAGAAAGTATTGTGATCAAAATTTTTTCAACTTCCGGTTTTCGACGGATTTATATGTTTTAGGAGTCAAAGATTCCGAAAAACATGTTTTTACAAAATATTTGTCTGTCCGTGTGTGCCCTCTTTGTATCAATGAAAAGTGTGTCAAGTTATGAAGCAACCTAGAATTGAACGAAATTTCATTTATAGGTTTTTGGCTGTGACCAGCAGGTCCCACTTGAATTTGCGGATATTCTGCCGAAAGCGGGCGCTGTGATAGCGATTTTTGTTCCATTTAAATTATTGTATCATCGAAAAGTGTATTAGGTTATCCACAGTACTGAACCAAATTCTTTGTATGTGTTTTTTACTATGGCCTACAGGTCCCAGTTGAATTTGGGGATATTCGGCAAGAAGGAGGCGCTATGATAGACACTTAAAGATTTCAAATTCAAAAAGATGTACAAAGTCGTTAAAAATATTAGAAATCCTAAAGGTTTTTTTCAATTGAATGTTCAGCCTTGATCCAAGGATACCGGAACAATTTTTGTTTTGCCTCTACCTTAAAAAATGCCTGAGATATAGCATTTTGAAATTTTAGAGTGGCTGACATTTTGAAACAAGACAGAAGGGTTCTTCCATAAACGGTTTTAATTTAAGAGTTTTAGTGAACATGCTATCTCGCAAGTTTTATTTCATTGTTGTAGTCGTTGTACCATCGTTCTAACTCTCACATTCTCAACACTATATATTCATGTTCTCCAGCGTTAAATTCTCTCCAAGCTAGGCAATATTTGGCGAAATATCAACAAATTTGGCGACAAAAACAAGTTGCCATAAATGAAGCCAACTTGGCTATAGCTAGCATATTTGGCGAAATTCTGATTCAAATTGAATATTGACGAGAACTGCGACTGAATCTTCTGCAATCGGGTTCCATCCATTTTTATAGCTTGGTGTTTTGCAGTAAAATTAGCTAAAATCTTAAAACCAAGGAATAGCTAGGCTGTTTTTTCCTGCCGGTATAGACCAGAAGGACTTTTCGTAGTTTAGTATACATAATATATCAGCTACAAATAAATTAATCTCTCGTGTAAATATGTTTTTAAATTGAAACTGTTTGGAAGTAATGTTATTTGAGCATTTTAAATATGACGTAAGTTTTCCCATTTAATGTTTTGAACGTGTAATAATTTAATTATTTCTCTTAATATTCACGCGCAAGTATATTTTTTATAACGCATTTTTCTACATTTACTGCTTTTAACACGTGATCATTTAATTATTGTTTTAAAGTTTTATTTCTGTTTTTGATAGTCACGTGTAAATACGTTTTTTAATTGAAAGGGAACATTATTATGTGCGCTATTTTACAAATTGGCAACAATTCAAATAATGGACTTTTTGAAGTATAAATTAAATTATCAAAATAATGGAAATTTGAATAAAATAATTTGTTCTAATGATCAGATTTTGACGAAATTGAAATGGGACCACCTTGGACCCTTATTCTTTCAAACAAAATAAAAAATATCAAAATCGATGCACATTTACGAGAGTTATGCGTGAACAACATAATACATACATACGGGTCGAATTGATAACCTCCTCCTTTTTTTAAGTCGGTTAAAAATTCAATAATTTATTAAATAAAATAACTGACGTGTTTATCAGGCAACTCATAAGTTTTGTATCCAGTAATTAAAAAAAATAACTCAAATTATCATTAATAGATGGCGCTAAGCTGTTTCAAACTGTAGGAATGCTCAAGCTAACGTGCAAAACTCCACCAAAGATCTGTCAGATTTTATCTTTTATTGTAATTAGGTGTTAAAACGTGTATATATATATATATATATATATATATATTATGAAAATTTTTAAATAAATTGAGAATTCTTGTAGTTTGAGACAGCACAGCGCTATCTATTGGCGAAAATTAAAATTATTTTAAAAGTTACTGTATATAAAGCTTATGAGAAATCTCACAAACATGTCACCTATTTCATGTTTGTATTTATTGCGGTTAATGAATTGTTGAATTATAAAGTTAGGGAATATTTTAAGAAACACCCTGTACGTACATGCATTAATACATACTAGCTAGCGTAGCAACCCGATGTGCTGCATTTGCTTTGTATGAGATAGTTTAGAAGATTTAAGATTTTAAGGGGGAAAATAAATCTTATTTTATTGTACATTTAAAAAAGATTTCTCTTATGAATTTATTTCAATTTCTTATTATGACCAAGAAAAACTATTTACAATGTAAATAATTGAAAATTACTAAAATTACATTTTGCAAATTATACGATTTTGATGCAATTGCAGTAGAGTGCCTTTATAAGAAAATGGCGATATACGGGCAGTAAAATTTCATTGGCCCAGAGGATTTGGGATAAATTTTCGTTCTGTAGTGAGGTTTGCTATTGTCTCGACAAACACTTTTTATCTTAGCATAGACCATGTGCGTTTGTTCAGCCTCCGTTCTCAAAACTCCATATTCTATCACGTTTCCATTCATCTACATTTTAAGTAAATTCGGAAAACATTGTTTTATACAGATTATAATATTGAAATCTTTCAACTTTTTGGTAATAAATGTTATAATTACAGAAGTAAGTGACATGAATATTCTTTACGTTACATTTTTTAAAAGAGAATAGAAACTAAAAATCCTTAAATAGAAAACTAAGATTCATCAATTCGAAAAGCAAATGATCATATATATTATTTCTGTTGCAATCTAAAAACGACATTTTCAAAACTGAGCAAAAAATATTCATTGTATGTCGCATAGTCAAAATGGCTCCAAATCAAAATTACTCAAGTTTGAAAAATGTATATACTCATATCTGAAAACAGGCACACACTCAAGAATAAAACATTATGTGCTCATATTTGAGTATGTCCATGTTTCAAAAATGAGTATGAACGGACTTCTATGTGCTCATTTGTGAGTATGTCCATGTTTAAAAAATGCGTATGAACTGACCTCTATGCGCTCAGTTTTGAGTATGTCCATGTTTAAATATTCTGAGTACTTCTGGTATTTCAGAATTGAAAGGATTGAGTCGTCATATTTGAAACAAAAAGTTTCATAACAAAATGAAAACATCGACTTACTCGGATTTGAAAGTGTCATTTTTCTCAGTGTGTCAACATCCCTTTTTCTAAGCAAATACAAAACGCAGAAAGATAAATGAGATACCGTATGAAAGGATTTTGAGCCAGCTTCTGACATAGTACACTTACATTTAGTTAAAACATGTTTTTTGGTTAAAAATTGCAGTTAATAAAAAAATAAATCAGCATAGTTTTCATAAATAAAATGAAAGGTTCTTCTCAAATCAATGTTGCCACAATACCGCATTAAATCGTGCTCAACAATGATTATAAAAAAATGTAAAATAAAGATAAAGTGGGACATTGTTGCTGCACAGGTTTATTTTAAATTTATGATTAAAAATCAAAATTTAAATTCAAATGCTCAATTTATTTTTCTTTGTCTCATGTTTACTTTCCGAAACAGATGATGTCATCCTCTAATGCAGTTAAAATACGATATATATATATATATATATATTTTTTTTTTTTTGCCTTTATTATATTTGGTTAGTTTTGACTGTAACTTTGATGGAATAAATGAAATGATATTCTGGCTTGACTAATGTTGTTTGTAGATAATTTTTTTATAATTTTAAACCAGCATAAAAAAAATATTAGACTGCAGTTCGAAATCTTTGTACTGTTCCACTGGTAATATCGATTATTTCTCTTTGTCTTTTTTGCCTTTTTTTTCTTTTTTTTTTTTTAGAAAAATGGAGGATTTTATCATTATAGAAAAATTATTAAAATTACAAAAAAAAAAAATAATATGTCGGAAACTAATTCAAATTTTAAAATTGTGAGAGTTTTTATGATTCTCTCGGATCCACGTAAATAAATATTCATTTCGTCACCGTATTCTAGGAGGAGGAGTTATGAAATGCAAACAGACAGTCAGATTTTAATATAATAAATGCTTAATAATGCGGTGAGCTCTAGCAACATATTTTGTGAAAGTTGACGCAATCAAAGTAAAAAGTAGGGTTTTGAAGTATATTACTTTTCTCTGCTGACAATTTTTTCTTCTGCTTTTCACTCCTACTTTCGGATAGTGGTATGTCTTGTCTCGTGATTCTTTCTTTTCTTTCCTTTTCATCATAATGAAAACGGAAAAATAAATATCTTCCAGTCAAACTTAGCAGTACATAAAATGAATCCTCTAAAACGTCAAAGATAAAAGGAAAGCTAAAGAAAAAAAAAAAGTATTCTTTTATTTTCGCTCTGATTGGATGGTGATTTTTTGTTTGAAATAATGGATATTTGCTCAAATAATATTTAGCTGATTTATTTTTTATTAATTTGCATTTTTAAACTAGTGATTACACATTCTTTAATAACGTTTTTGAGTTTCAAATAAAGTATAAAATCTCTAAATTACTTCTATGTTTTACATACAAGCTTTTTAATAATTTTAAATTAAAATGTAGTTTTTATAACAAGTTTTTAATATATAATTTTTAGTGTCGAAAATTAAATAAATTTTAGAATAGATAACTTGAAACTTTTTCAAATTCTAGCTACGAATCAGAGTGCATTAAATGATAAGTTAGTATTTTTTTCCACTCATCAAGCACTTAAGGTGCGGCAAATAAATTACAAAAAAAATTATTAATCCCTTAGCTGCAAATATCTATACCTTTATTAGAAGGCCCCACCAGTGGCTGACAGGCTCTGCTCTCAAACGCTGGTAGACGGGAGGTGTTGGGTTCAAACCCTGTCGCGCCCGTCGACTTAACCGTGGTTTTCTTCAAACCTTGCCGTAAATACGGGTTAGGATCCTTTAGAAATACCCCCTCTCCCATGGAGGGCACTCCTCCTTAGGGCCTATATCCCTCGTACAGATAATAGGCCGTCATAAATCAACTAACCTTTATTAGAATCGTTTATTGACGATCACACATTCATTTTTTATGTATGTCCACGTATAAAATTTTTCAACGGATTCTCCAGTTATTTATTTATTTATTTTATTTCATTTCATTTCCAGTTTTATTTTATTTATTATTTTAATTTTTTCGTTTCATTAAAAAAGTCAGTACTTCTTCATTATCCTGTCAACCACTTCCATTTAAAAAAAAATCGATAGTTTGGCGATTTTTTTTTTTTTTTTGGGGGGGGGTGAACAAATGGAAGTCTGTATCTATTGGAATCTAACAAGGAGAGGACCAAGCTTGGTAATCACAGATTTTGATTATTTTTATATATGCTGCCCCTTAATCTCAGGTTCAGCAAATTTTATAGCTCCTTAGTTCTCGAGAAATAGAGGGTGTAATATTTTAACACAACTTAAATATTTACTTTGTAACGTAACTGCTGCGTTGGTCGTAGTTCAGTTGTTATGGCGTCTGTTTGTTGATCCGCGGTCCCGGGTTCGAGACCGGGGCGATCTGCTTTTCTTTCTCATTTTTTGTTTTATAAATATACTTGTAATTATTATTTAATAATCCTAATCAAAAATTATAATATTGTGCATTAATTATAATGTTAACCTATTTATTTTTTATTTGTAACTAAATCGTTGTATAAAACATCATTAAACAGTTAATTTTTTAAAATCATTTTTAAAATGTATTTCATATATTCTTTATCGATGAAGTGATATTGAACAATTGTGTCAATTCGTGATTTTAAAGAAACATAATTTATATATTGCCTTAAAGGGGAAGTCAATGTGATGATAATACTACTCTGTTTTTAAAGTAAGAAGCATAATTATATTAAAATTTAGCATAAGAATTAAATTATAACATATTTTTTTTTGCATATTAAAGATTTCTAAATTTGTAATACGTATGCTTGCGCTTTGAATTAATTTATAATTAATAAAATAAGGTATGATTTTGTAACAATTTTGGAATTTTTACTAGACAATAATGGATCCATTAAAAAAATATATCTTTAAATGATGAGAAATATTTAATAATGGCTTGAAAATCAAATAAATTCAATTTAAATTTAAATATGTTATCATTATTATTAATGTACGATATTAAAACTTTCAATTGAGATTATTAAATTATAATTAAAAGTACGTATATTTATAAAACAAAAAATGAGAAAAACAAACGTAGCTCGTCCCGGTCTCGAATCCGGGCCCGCGGATCAACGAGCAGACGCCACAACAACTGAGCTACGACCAACGTAGCAATTTTGTTACAAAGTAAATATTTAAGTTGTGTTAAAATATTAGACACCTATTATAGCCTATTTCTCGAGAACTAAGGAGCGTTGTATAAAATCCGTTGAACGTGATACTAAGGGGTTTCTACCCTACAACATATATAAAAATAATCAAAATCTGTGATTACCATAAGCTCTGTCCTCTCCTTGTAAGAGAAAATACAAGAAATTCGGAAAATCCCTATTCAATAAAGTGTCAACTATCAGTAACTTTAAACAATAAAATTTACAATATATTAAATAAAACAGAAAAAATTCCTTGTTATTTATTTATTTACATAATTTTTCTTAATTATCCTTCTCCGCTGGTGGATAGATGTCATGACAATAATTGAAACTGATCCATTGCAGGTAACAATGCATCGCAACACTTTTAATTTTTTTTTCTGTTTTAACATCATGGCGTCGTCGTTTAAGGACGTAATTGTTATTTTAATTAACAAAATAACTAATACATGAGTAAAACATCATTAAAAATACAGATAAACAACGAATTAAAAATCACTTTATGAGATAGCAAACACGTGTAACGCATCTGACGTCTATGAATGTAAAGCTACAATTATGCATCTTTGCCGTCAAATCCTATAGTTTCGCGATAGCTTTTTTTTTTTTTTTTTTGTAAATGGAAAGTGGTTGACGGCATAATGAAGAAGTACCGAAAAGTTTTGTTTCTGCTGGTGGTCCTGTTACAGATTAATGCGGAACTAAAAATCTAAAAATGATTTGCTTGTCTATATGTTTTCTTGTCTTTATGGAATTTTAATATTTATAAAAATTTACCAATCGTCACGAATTTTGTGATCGGTATTAAAATACACAGTACTATTTTACGGTTTTAAATAATTGTCCAATCGTGTCAAGTTTTCTTCACAGAGGTGCATCAAAATTTTTAATACATTATCGTCTACTGCCCTTCAAAATAACTAATATTGGGAACAAAGGGATTTAAAATGAATTTGGATTAGAATCTTGCATCGAGTTAGGTAACCTGTTTTTACCTATTTTTTCGTTGCGGACTAATTGCTAGTTGCGGATAGGGTTGAATACTGTTGTTTAGGTTCGGGAAGGTTACGAACTGTTTTTTGATTTTTGCAGATCGATTCTGGTACCTAGCGGTTTTTTTTTCAAAAGAATGACCACAATATTGTTTAATATTTAAAAAAAAACTATATGTTTCCAATTCATTAAATATAACAATTTATTTGGATCAATCAAAGCAGAAACATGTGAAAAATTCTAAAGGATTCACATTTTTGGCTTCCAAATATTTCCATTTATAAAATATTGAACTGCAATACGGGCATATATGATAGACAAATATCTAAACCGCTATCTCTGTACCACAAATCCTCAATATATCCCTACCACACTCACAATAAACAGACTAAATCGATATCGGAAATTCCAATTACTTTAAAAAAATTCAGCTTTAAAAGCTGAAATAGTTTTTTATCAATTCTTTCTCTTCTTTCTGGTACATAGCTTTCTTTTTCTTGCAGACAAAGTGATAAATGTGATCATTTGATTTTTGACTTTGGAGTAATATTTCTTTTCGTTTTTCAAACAGGTGATAGTTTTAAATGATCGATTGATTTTGTGATTGAATGAAATTGGAAACTAGAGAATGAATAATATTTCAATTTAAATATTTCAATAAGTACATGACCACTGCTAAACCAATTTCGTACTCGTCCGCTACATATAGGGTGCCCATTCTTATCATTGACCAATAGCTAATTCCTAAATCGTTAGTTTTATAGGTATATTTTCAATTTCAAAATTATCTCAAATGTTTTTTTTTCATCATATCAACATTCATCGACCTAAATATAGGTATTTTTTAAAAAAATTGCGAAATTTATATTTTATATAATAAGTTATTTTTATGAAAACTTACCCTATTCTGCAACAAGTTAAGCAATGAAAAATCCATTCTTAAACGACCAAAATTTATCCAGTTATGATACTTTGAATTTTATTATTATTATTATTATTATTATTTGGCACTAAAAACGCATTTTTCTGTTTTTATGCTCTGAAATGTCATAAAATTAAAAATATAATAACTCGGTAAATTTGGTCGTAAAAGAATGGATTTTTTACTGTTTTATTTGTTCTATCATGGAAAAAGGTTTCCCAAATATAAAATACAGGACTCGTGGACAAAATAAAAATTTAAATTTCGTAACTTTTTTAAATATAACTATATTGATGTAAATGACTTTTGATATGATAAAGAGTAGCATCTGAAGCATTTTTGTAATTGAAATTACAGGTGACTCTTATTAATGCTTGTCCGCTTAATGCGTACCTCCGGTTATTGAGAACAATTTCGTTTCCTCTACCATTTTCAATTTTCAATTAATGTTAAGGACATCGCTTAACGCGTACTACTAATCTGATAATGCGGACAAATTTTTCACAAACTGACCAGGCAGAATCGTAAATAGTTTTGTATATTATTTCGTCAAAGGGAACTTTATTGTAACATTGGTTATTATGAAATCAAGAAAGTTTCCATGACAGTGATGAAGATAAAAAAAGCATTCCACTACCAAAACATACTGTGATCAAACATTGCTAACGACTTCACACATGGTACAATCAAAATATGAAACAGACCAAATTTGTAACAGACATATTTGTAACAGACCAAATTATTCAGTGTCTCGCAAAACTGGAAAATGATGTGGTACAAAATATTATTTTTTCCAATATCGCAGTATAGTAATAAACGTCATATTGTGCTAACGACTTTACCCATGGTACTAATCCTACGTAATGTGATGTAACAGACCAAATTATTCAGTGCATCGAAAAACTAGAAAATGATGTGGTACAAAATATTATTTTGTCCAATATCGCAATATAGTAATAACCGTTATATTGTTCTAATGACTTCACCCATGATAACAATCAGAATGTGATGTGACAGAGCAAATTATTCAGTGTGTGCTGGAAAACTGGAAAGTGGTGTAGTAAAAAAGATTTGGTCCAATATCGCAAGCAAACGTGAGAGATTTCATAAATAAAGTCAAATTATATAAGAAGAAATAATTGCTTTGCATATTTTACTTGTCTTGATTAATTTATCCCTTTACATTAGCAAATTATCATTAACTTGAACTTGCTTCCTTACTAAAATTATAAATTAAAGAAAAAGTCGTTTCTTTTAGCATGAAGTTGGTAAGCTATTTAATTTCTGTTCAAATAAATTCAATTTATTCATTGCAAGATAATATTTTACATCATTGAAATGCTTATATCGTTTATAGCGAACGATACATGACCTCCCTTGGAAGTCTGCGCTAACGGGAATTCACTATGTATCTCTAAAACTAACGATTTAGAAATTAGAGAGAAGAAGGTAAATGATAAGAAGGGGAATTCTGTATGATATAAGCGTAACATACTTTAATATATTTACAGGAAGCGATTCCAATTTAACTTGGAAGATATTTTACATTTAGGACCGAAATTCCTACTGATGTGATAAGATAATAATTATTACACGGTGGCTTAAATTATGTACAATAAACTTCTTTATGTTTTGAGATATCGAATTAAAAAAAATTAGTCTGGTACAACTAACAGATAATCAAAGCCTATCGTTTCAATTTAGTTATTTTAAATAAATTATTTATTTATTTAAAGAAAGAGAAACTAGATATTTTACACAGAAATTTCGGTGATGAAATAAATTATCATCACTGCGCAGCATTCTAAAATTGAATTTATCGCTTATTAGTTTATAGATATACAATTTGAAAAAACGATTGTTTTGATACTCATACAGTGGTTAATTATAAAAGCTATCACAAAAACCACATTCCGGTTGAAGTATAAATCTAAAATCGCAGAAATGTATTTTAATTTATAATCCGCTTATAAAACCACTCAAATTTGTATTGTTTTTATCTTTTTAATTTGAAAATTAAAACCGATACGAACGTTTATTCATCCTCCTCTTAATGAGACATTAATTGGGATTTTGAGTTGACATTTTATTGATGATTTAACACGATTTTTATTATACAGAATACCAAATATATAGATTTTTAGATATAGTACATTAAAACCATTGATTCGGATACCAACCATTTGAGAAATATCAAATTTATGTTTTACTGACGGTCGATTTAAAAACTTTAAACTTGCGAGAGAATGAATATTTTGTGCATAAATGAGGTAGAAATTCAAATTTCTTATTAGTTTATGGCAACAAAAAGCTAAATGTAATTCAGATAATAATATAAGGTAAAGCTATGATAGTCTGCGCACAATTCAAAAGAATAGCAATAAAAAATCTAAATATTAATTTTTTGCTAAACTATTCATGAATAATTTATACTTCATTTGTTTTTTATGCATTTCCATTGCTATTTTGTTGCTATGTTGCAATTTAATAGAACAGTTGTAATAAAACCAAGAAAGTTATTTTGCGCAATCTGTCCTTACAGGGTTGGTGTGATTGCGCACATGGGTAGGAGAGATTGTTACTAATAATAACTACAATTAAATTTTTAACAATAATAATTACACTTAAATGACATTGCTGTAAGGTTTTTGTGAACAAATATTATTGTATTAGGAGTGAATATTATAACCTAATGATTAAAGAATCAGAAAAAGGAAATAATTTTAAAAACGATTAAAAAATTTTAATTAAAGGAAAAAAAATAAAGAATCAGAAAAAGCAAGTCTAGATAAGATTACAAAATAAAATTGTTACTTAATAACACGTTTAACTTAAAATTAGTCCATTTTCATTTTTCATTTTTTTATGCAAATTTACCAATAGCCTGCGTAATCTCTCCTAGCATGGAAACTAATGGGAACACTGCGCCATCTCTCCTAAGTAGCAGATGCGCAAATTCTCCAATTTTGGTAGGAGAGATTGCGCGGCCTCTTATTTAAATATGACCTCTTCTAAAACGAACCGTTGATGTTCACATTGTTAGTCTAGATTAGTAGCTTATGAGAAATCGTTTAAGTTAAAAATATTTTGTACTATTGACATTGTATAGAAATTCTGATGAATAGCTATGAAAATTGGGAAAACAAAACAAAATAGCAATACTTTATCTTAGATGCTCAAGCAATCAACGTGCACTTTCAAGTAGACACTCCACTACTGTTGTTGTACAACTACCTGGAATCGCTGCGCGCTCACTCCACTCCTTCCCCCCGAACCTCTATGTGCGCAATCTCTCCGACTGCGCCATCTCTCCTGGCTTTACCTTATATTTGATTTTAAAAGTATTGATCACAGTAATAGATGAAGGAATGAATGGAAAATATCCATATAAAAAAGCATAAGCAAGTTAATTTGTTAATGTTACCTATAAGAATTTAAAAAAAAAAATTCTACAATATTCTTCATATTCTAAAAAATGAAAAACACTTACAAACTAATTTGAAATATCCTAAACTTATTCTAAAGTTTTTCACTTTCCCGTGATACTTAAATTTATATAGATATTTTTACAAGTGTCGTACTTCAAAAGCATAAATTAATAAATAATTATTTAGCTATTGGCAAGAATTGATTAATATCAAAAACATATAATTATTAACTAATAGAGACTCATACCAGAAAATAACAAATATAGTTCCATGATTACCATCTTTGAACAGTTTATTCGATTAGTAGAAGATGTTTTGAGATGACATTTTCGTAAAAAATCGACTTTCGATGTGTGCGTGTGTCCGGATGGGTATATTGCTATCTGTAGGCCAAAAATTTAATGATCCCGAGTTAGCTTCTACATTCATGTAGATAAATGCAGTGGCACGCTTAAGGGAGCCGAGAATTTAAGCGTTAATGCGGACTTAACCGATTTTCTTACTACATATCACACTTTGCAGGGAATTTTTAAAGTTCATTTTACACGATATTTTGGTTTTAATCGTACTCGTATTATCCGGGTCCTACGCTACTAAGAATCTTTTTTAAAAACACGTTTTTTTTCTTTTTTAAATTAGATCAATGTTTCAATAGTCGTGATTAGACCAATGATTCAAAGTAGTCAATGTTTGCATTGAAAAATAGAATTCTTGCCATTTTAAAAATGAAATTTGCTATTAAAAATCATTATTCACTTCTTTGAAAAATTCTCTCTACTTTAAAAAAAATAATTATCACTTTGTTTTATGGTGGAAATTTAGTTTTAAAATGTGAATTAAGATAATGAATATTTAATTTGAAAGAAAAAAAATGTCTCCCCGAAGGATGCATAATTGCTCTAAAACAGTAAGTATTACTGTTTTAGAGCAATTAATGTAATTTTTGTAATATCATTTTCGAAATAACAGTATTTTTTAGGAATTAATATGTGAACTCTAGTCGTTATTGATTTTCTTTAATTAAAAATTATTTCGTTAAATTTTCAGGCGTGGAAGAAATAAACGAATATTATTAAGTGAAAATTTAAAAGAACTATATAGAATGTAAAAGATTAAAACATTTCTTTGAAATAGACATTTAAATAACTCCTAATGCACTTATCTCTTTTTAACCCTCTGACCGCCGAGCAAAAGGGCAAAAAGGTAACGTTGTTTAATATTGTTTTTTTATATAGTAAAAAAAGGGAGATTTCTCAAAATTTATATAAAAAGTTTAATTACACATAAGAGTATAATCCTTGAGAGTATTAACCATTATTCATTGTTTTAAAACTGCATTATATTTATAGAATTGTATTACTTTAAATAATGCTGCTATTGCAGTGAAACCTACAGCATAGTGAACAGATATATCAGTTCACGGCGGCAATGAGAAGGTTAATGCATTTTTCAAATTAAAAATACATTTTCTAAACACTTTATTTTTACTAAATTCGCACATTAATCATTTTTAAAACTTTCCAACATAGTTGAAAGTATTTATGAATTCGGTTTGTCTATCTACCGTCTGTTGCCTGTCTGCCATCTGTCTGTCCCACCTCTAATTCATGTAAAGTATACTCTGTTTGGCATATAATTAATATATGTTATTGGGGTTAAATATGGTATGTTTGGTATTAAAAATAAAGTGTGTAGCATTTATAGTTCGTTTACAGGGACATTCAAAAGACTTTCCTTACGTTATAGTGTTTGATGAAAAATCGTTTGCAATTAATTTTAATGATGTAACACTATTTCAAACATATTAAAATTGAAATACATCACTGAGGTGTACTACAAGATTCTTACTGTAATATATGGTGTGCATTTCAGTTATCGTTTATATGGTGTTTTACTTTTAAGAATTAACTCTAGGTGGCAGCACCACAGGAAATTCTCTCTAGTAGCTACTGACACCTATCATTCAGATGTTTTTGTTTCACTGCAGTAAACATAGAATGTAGATGTTGTTGTGTGTTATGTGTAAGTACTTGTTTTGTGATGTTAATTAAAATATGTAAAGTAATTTATTTCGTTTACCTCAGTTTTGGTTCTGTTATATTTAATTAAGTCTTCATCAATACACATTATAGTTCATTTAAGAAACAAAAGAATTCGGCTGCAGTACCGTGTATGAGCGGTAATTGCTGGAAGTCTGTTTTCAGTTGTGGTTTGCAATTTTTAAATTTAAACAAATTTTTACATATTGCTTGATGTGTATAAATTCTATAGATCATATACAGGGCTGTACAAATGAATTCGAGCACATTTCCACTTATTGACGAAAAATGTTGAAAGGGATCAACTATGCTTTGCGTTTCTAACTGAATTAAATTTTACCATACTATGTAGTACAGATACAAATCTACAGATGATATACAGGAACACTCAAAAGAATTAATGTATTTTTCCGACTGTAGATGGTAATTGCTGAAATCGGGTTTTCAAATGTTTTATGCATTTACCAAAGTGTTTACTTATATACCATATTTCACCTTATTAAGTGGTGAAGTTCCGTTATTCTGAATATGTTGAAAAGTGTTTCATATTATACACTTGACGCATGATTTTTCTTTCTTCTTTTTGTGCAGTTTGAGTTCATAACAAATATTTCATAATTTTAATCACAAGTTATAAGTAATCATACCCTCTCAATATAAAATATGAACAAATAGGGAATTATTTTATATTTGTGGCCTTGAAAGTAATTTGTTATTTGCGGCAAAATAATGAAATTCCGAAAGTTGAACATTAGATTATTTCAGATTATGGGTTTTTTAAGTTGCATTATTCCGTTGTCGCTTTATTTTTAATTTTTCAGAAGTATAATATAATTGCAGTAACAAGCAATTTTTTACAAAAAATAAAACCGACTACAAGGGATTTTTTTCTTACCTTCGTGCTTTTGTGGCAATCCTTTATATTTAAGGTAAAGCTAGGATAGTCTGCGCACAATTCAAAAGAATAGCAATAAAAAATCTAAATATTAATTTTTTGCTAAACTATTCATGAATAATTTTTACTTCATTTGTTTTTTAAGCATTTCCATTGCTAATTTGTTGTTATGTTGCAATTTAATAGAACAGTTGTAATAAAAGTTATTTTGCGGTCCTTACAGGGTTGGTGTGATTGCGCACATGGGTAGGAGAGATTGTTACTATTAATAACTACAATTAAATTGTTAACAATAATAATTACACTTAAATGACATTGCTGTAAGGTTTTTGTGAACAAATATTATTGAATTAGGAGTGAATATTTCAACCTAATGATTAAAGAATCAAAAAAGAGAAGTAATTTAAAAAACGATTAAAATTTTTTAATTAAAGGAAAAAACTAAAGAATCAGAAAAAACAAGTCCAGATAAGATTACAAAATAAAATTATGTTACTTAATAACACGTTTAACTTAAAATTAGACCATTTTCATTTTTCATTTTTTTATGCAAATTTACCAATAAGCTGCGTAATCTCTCTTAGCATGAAACTAATGGGAACACTGCGCCATCTCTCCTAAGTAGCAGATGGGCAAACTGTCCAATTTCAGTAGGAGAGATTGCGCGGCCTTTTATTTAATTATTATATTACATGACCTCTTCTAAAAAGAACCGTTGATGTTCACATTGTTAGTCTAGATTAGTAGCTTATGAGAAATCGTTTAAGTTTAAAATATTTTGTACTATTGACATTGTATAGAAATTCTGATGAATAGCTATGAAAATTCAAGCACTTACTTTGGGAAAACAAAACAAAATAGCAATACTTTATCTTAGACGCTCAAACCAATCAACGTGCACTTTCAAATAGACACTCCACTTTGTTGTTGTACAACTACCTGGAGTCGCTACGCGCTCACTCTACTCCTCCCCCCCGAACCTCTATGTGCGCAATCTCTCCTGGCTTTACCTTATGTACATTAGAGTCCTGCACTGCTCGGATTATAATGACCCGAATTCGAAAGTTGTGTGTGATGTAAACACAAAACCTGACCGAACGCACTTCAAACCGAAACCGACCCGGAATGAAAGGAAATGAATCCATATTTTAATGCCATTATAAAAAAATATTCTGTAACTATATTTCTAATATCAACTTTATTTTTTACGTAGAATTAAAAACATATTGTACTCATTTATATTCAAATATGTGGTTTTTCAGTCTTAAAAAGTTGTGGAAATATATTTTTTAAAAACGGGTTACCAAGCCCGAACTGAAGCGGAAACATTTAGTATCAACCGGACTCTAAACACAAAAAATATTGCCGACCCAGTTCGACCAGAACCAATGGTCTGATCGCATTCGGATAAAATTGTGTTACCCATAAGGTAACCTATTGCAGAAATGTAATACACATTCTTTTTAAATCTCATTGCTATCAATATCGATCATTTTTATGCGCAGTAGACAATGATATATTAAAATTATTGAGTTAACCCTGCCAAAGCTATACACGATACGAGATAGATGATTTAAGAACAAAAGAGACCGGTGAAGATTAACATTAACACCATATTAAAATTTTGTAGTGTTTGGTTCATTTTAAGTTAAAGCCAACGACAAAAAAAAAATAAGACACTAAACAGACATACAGACAAACATATTACTTTTATACCCAAATGATATTGAAATGTGACCACCTGCTGACAGAGACATTTACAGCAACAATTACAAAGTTCGCATTATAGATTATATACCTTTTCCATAATGAATGTTCAGCAGAAACATTAAGATAAAACAATACTCTTTTCAACGAATCAATAACTGATGAGTATTCTTCCATAATCCTCTTCCTCAACACAACAGTCACCAGAATAATGGTTAGCAACAAGCATCTCCGTTGCTTAAAAACTACATCGCGTTAGCTGATTTAAATAAGCTGATTTAGATAAATATATATAAAGGCACATCCACGGATAAACGCTTTCTTTTACATATGCCAAAGAGAGAGATGAGCTAGAATTTTTATCTCCAAGGAACCAAGTTTTAGAAGAAAAATTATTGTTAAAAGAAGTAAAGAACATGTTTCTCAGTGCTTATAAAAGAACAATTACAAGTAGCTTGGGGACGTTAAATGTACTTTTTTTAATTTCTTTTAATTTTGTTTATTGGTCTGCTTTTACCTTACTGCAATTTGACTTGAAAATACCTTGAAGTAATCAATTAAATGTAAGAATTAAACAGTCAAAAGAAATTAATTAATCATAATTCAAAATGTTTTTATTTTAGCTTTTTAGAATAAAAAAGTGCCAATAGCACACGTAGAGAAACTTAAATTACCAAACCATTAAGTTGCAAGTTCAACTTTCTAAACTATTAGGACTTGCATCCATAGAAAAATAAGCAAATAAATGAACGCGAAAAAACAAATATAAATTTCCCCCGAGCTTTATTCTAGCACCAAAGGTAAAAAAGAAATTATTTTCTTAAATTAAAAGATTTTAATGGTAGAGATTTATCTCTAGAAACAAGAAAATCAAATATTATGTTTTTCCATCGCCGAAAACGATTGGCTTTCCACTGACTGTTGTGTGTGCACTGAAACTTTTATTTCTAGAATGTGAGAAGAAAGTAAAAAAGAAATATCTCCGAAACTCCGGAAATATTAAATATTATCACTGATGAGGATTTTCCCTTAATTGCACTTTTATTGCTAAATGCACAGATAAATCTTTTATCTTACACTTCCCTTCTTAATCCGACCCATCCTTTAAAACAATAGTTAAACAAACTGTCGAGGTACATGCGAAATCTGTGTAAAATTATTTTGTTATTATTTCATATAAATATATAAATATTTAAATTATTTGCAGCTGTGTGAAGTATGCAAATTACTCTCAAATTACGAATTTGAGGTTTCAGTTACTCTAGTAAAAGTTTAACTTCAGTTATTCTCTCCTATAGAACTTTCAACTTTGTAATTTAATTACAACAAGCCGATTGGAGTGCTTTACATTAATCAGTAGTGAATTCTGCTCAAATATAATTTTTATTGCATATTATATGTAAGAATTCGGATATTCATGAAGGATTGAAGTCACTGTATTGGATACTGATTTTATTTGCCTCGACATTGAGATAGTGTTTAATTTTAATTATTCTTTCTTATAGATCTTTTTATCGTTCTTGACTGATTATAACTATACAACTCAGATGCTTTAGTTTAGTCAGTGGTAAATTGTACTCAAATTTAATTTCTATTGAATAACATATTTAAACATTTGAAGGTTCGTGAAGGCTAGAAGTTGCTATACTAGAACAGAATCTGATCTTGTCGATCTAGATATTAAGTTAGTATACTTAATTTCGGTTATCCTCTCCTACAGACCTTTTATCTTTCCAAATTAATGGTAAAGAGACTATTGAATTGCTATATTTAAAGCACTGATAAATTATATGGAAGTGTAATTGGATGGAAGGGATAGATGTTGCTACATTGGATTTGATCATTAGCTTCATTTACTCTCACCGACCTTACCGACCTTTTAATTTTCAAGATTGGTTATAATAAGTCGATTGGAAGCTTTTGTTTAGCCAGCAGTTATATATTTCCATTGCATGTCTTATATAAGAATCTAGATATTCGTGACGGATAATAGTTGCTACATTAGATCGTGATATTGCACTCTAAAAACGACATTTTCAAAAGTGAGCAAAAAATACTCAAATCTGAGTATGTATCACAGTCAAAATGGCTCCAAATCAAAATTACTCAAGTTTGAAACATGTACATACTCATTTCTGAAAACATGCACAAACATCATGTGCTCATATTTGATTATGTCTATGTTTCAAAAATGTGTATGAACTAATTCTAATCATTTTGGATTATGTCCATGTTTCACAAATGAGTATGAACTGACCTCTATGTGCTCAATTTTGAGTATGTCCATGTTTCAATATTCTGAGTATTTCTAGTATTTCAAAATTGAAAGCATTGGGTCGTCATATTTGAAACAAAAATTTCATAACAAAATTAAAACAACGATTTACTCAAATTTGAAAGTGTCATTTTTCTCAGTGGGTGGCTTAGACAACGTGTTAGTATTTTAATTAATTATTCTACCATTAACAGGGTGGAAAATTTGATGGAATCACTCATTAAAAGGAAGAAGCCTTTATCAAAATCTTAATAAATTTATATCGATTATATATGTAATAAAACTGTAATATCATATTACCTAAGCGGTCATGAAAGTTTTCCAGTCTTTTTTCATAAAATAGAGGGAAAAATGACCCAAACTGTATATGTAGTCCCATATCAGGTACAATAGTTCCTTATCTATATGAGAAAATGTTACTTAATGAAACACCACTTTAACTTTGATAAAAATTTAAGGAAAAGCATTCGAATAACGTTGAATAATTCAGCTAATTTCATAAAACTCAAAGAAACCTATAATATATTAAACAAACATTTTTCATTCATTAAGAAAGATTTATGGCATCGAATGTTTAATATTTCAGAAATATTTTATAACATATCCTTAGTTCCTTATATTTTTTCCTTTGTTTTCTTGTTAACACTTTTACTTTGTAGTTATCATTTCTGTAGATGTTTATACTTATATTTTGTATATGCAATTATACGGATATCTACTGAATGTCGGATTTAAGAAATCTATCTGTATTGTTGTTATGTTATAAATATACTTTCGTATATGAGTAAATCTGGGGTTGGATGATCGCTGGACGCTGTTGGAGGGTTTTCCTCTCTTGAGGTTGGTGCCTTAAATAACGATTGTTTTCTTACGAGTGTGTGGAGTTATTCAATTATTCTTCCTGGTGGAACGCTTACCGTTTTAGATTGCTATCGAAGAAACGATTGGGATTTAGTTTAAATAGAACGCAATTATATTTTTATTTAATATTATATACAAAAATTGCAATTCGAGAGGAAACGATATTTTTATATTGGCTCTTGCTCGTGTTGGTTTCTTATGGGATTTCTTCGATATATCTGCTGTATATTTCATATAATTACAAATAATACGATATAATACTAATATAAACACTACTAATAAAACTGATACTGAAAATACTTCCAGTAAGAATAATGTACAAGCAGAAATTATCAATTCTCAAAAGAAAAAAATACACCAATTGCCAAAACTTGAGGAGTGATGAATCACTGATGGTTGATAAATTAGTACTAAATCGATTTAAATCGATAATAAATGGACTCTTAATTGGTTTCCAAAAAATTTTCTTTATGCTCTCTTATTTATACTTAAATATAAAAAATTATAAAAATGTACACACATGCTATAGGTAGAAAGGCAGTCTCTCACACAATTTATTCAGATCTATGTTTCAGTATATACAGTAGTTTGTGGGAAAAAATGTTATTTTATATAAATACCATTTTAAATGTAGTTCTTTGCCGAGCAAAATCAATAATAATCAGTTTCAACTAAACTTATAGTTGAAATATTGAAATAGTTAGTATACTTTTTCGCAGAAATCTTAATGCTTTGGAAATTCTTAAGTATTGATTTTTCCAAACGAATATTTATGTAACATTGAACGGAAATGTAAAAGGTACTATAATTATTTTAATCATAGTATTAGCTGTATACTGAAAGTATTTTTAATGAAATGTTCTAATTCACGCAATGTCGATATTAAAAATAAGTTTTAACTGACATCGATTATTACTTAATGTAATGTTGTTGCTAGGAGATCTTTGATTGGAGGCAATATTTATTCTTCTCTAAAATAAAATAAATAGAACGTGGCGAATTTATAACATACTTTTAAAATTATTTCCACCACAATAAGACGAATACATTATTAACCACTTCGCGATGAGCATCCCGTAGAATTGGAAATCTCTTAGTACCAGTATTTTGAAAAAGAAATCTCTTCATAATTTGATCGCGGGAATTCTTGGATTGAATAAGATGGAATTTATTTTCGAAAATTCTGTTAGGAAGCATCAAGGATTGTGAACAAACACCTTACACATCCCGGAAATACGACTCTCATCGCAACGGGGTTAAACTAGCGAAATTAATTTACAAAATTAATTTGTATTCTATTTATGACTTAACTTTTTAATTGTTCATGGTATTGAGAAGATCAAACAAGAGCGAAATAATTTTTATATCTCTAAAATGGTCTTCATATAACATAACATTTTTTCCCAGAAACTACTGTAAAGATTGAAACATAGTCCTGAATAAATCGTACGAGTGACTGTCTCTCTACCTATAGCATGTGTGTATATTTTTATAAATTGTGATATTTAAGTATAAATAAGAGAGTATAAAGAAAATTATTCAGAAATCAATTGAGAATTCATTTATTATCGATTTGAATCGATTTAGTACTGATTCATCAACTATCATTGACTCATCACTCCTCAAGATTTGGCAATTGCTGTATTTTTTTTCTTTTGAGAATCGATAATTTCTGTTTTTATATTATTTTTATTAGAATTATTTTTAGTATTGGTTTTATTAGTAGTGTTCATTTTAGTATTATATCGTATTATGTTTACTATTGGGTCCAACCTTAGACATTCTTTTATAAAATTATAATATCTTTAATACCTTTAAGATATATTAGACTAGTGTGAATTGATAAAATTTTAAATAATCACTATTATTATTATATTGTATTATATTGTAGATTAATTAACAGGTATTTATAGGTATTTAATTAAAGTAATTATATTGCAGATTATTAGTGTAAATATTCTTAAAAGTAAGCAGTAACAGTTACTGATTATCTTCGTACACTATTAGAATTTCTTAATCGAAAAAGTTCAGTTTGAATTTTTAGGTGCAAATATTTTATAAAACTTTCAGTTTGGAAGATTTATAGACGGCTTTCATATTGCGTAAAACACATGTTGTTTTTAAAATAAATAAAAGAGTTCTGAAAGCATCAGTAGTAATTCTTTTGTTATTTACCAAATTTTTAGCATTCATACCCAAATAATCTAGGACTAAATATAATCTCTACTTAATCTAAATAATCTCCAAAAATATGGAACCTAGGCATTGTTACTCAGTCAATGAAAGAGATTGGTATCACGTTGTTAGTAAATGAAAAAAAAATAACAGGCAAAGTCACCAGCAACGATAGTCGCTGACTGTAAAGGAAATTATTTTTTATTTCAGATTTCTATTTAAAAACTAAACCTGCGGCGGTACAATGCATTAAGGATCCTGGTTTACAATTCCCAGCCCTTTTTTCTTGACCATGGGCACTGAGGTAATATGCAGCATATGTCCTGGCTAGGTGGTCAGCCTTACGCAGGACCTTCAGTTTTCCCAAGTAAGCTTGGTAAACATTTTATTGACCTCAAATGTATGAAAATTTGAGTGAACCTTGCCCGGACCTCAGCCCAGAATCGAACTGGGAAACTGTAACGTGGTAAACAGGAGCACTGACCACTACGCTACTGATCTTTACAGATTTCTATTGACAGAAAACACAAAATTACCATACGTTAGGTCTTTCAAATTGCTGAATTTAAAACTAATATTCGACAAAAAAAAACTCGGTTTTATGGATGTTAAAAAATTATTCTTCTAATTCACGATTTAATTCGTGAAAAATAAGATACATATTATTAAGATGTAGAAGCGCGAATATTTTATGAATGTATATAATCGTGTGTATTTGAAGAGAACAACACTAAATTTAAGCTGCGATCACATGTACTATCTTCTAATAGGCAATATCTACTATTTCCTCATAAATAATTCTTTCAAGAGAGAAACGGTCGGAAACACATCGTGTGATAGTTTACCTCTCGTTACTTCGAAAATAACAAACTTATCCTGTTTGCATCTTCTGCATTAGACATAAACTCGAATTCTACCTAAAATATCTTTTTCTCACGCCTCTAGTCTTACACTACATTTTAAAACATCTAGCGCCAATTACTCGCCAAATGTTAAGTATGTTGCTTACATTTTCGGATTCTGTTTAGTCTTGAAAATAACCTTACTCACTGCGTAAAAGAATATATCGAAGCAAGTGAGAGTTGCATGTTGTATGTTTCAGATCGTACTATGACGCATTTGATAGAAAGTTTACACTCCTGCTTTTTTTATTCGAAAAGCTTCTAAATCTTCCAACTTGAATCATGTCATCTTTCAAATATATAAATGAGGAACATCGATATAATATTTGGGATATATTTGTTGAGGAATCTCATCATGCTTAGTACACACATGCACTCAAAATGTTTTGTAATCTTAAAAATCTATAACAGTCTTATTAAACAATGTTTCACAGTAGAAATCAATACAAAACGCCTTTCAGGGAAAAAATAAAGACATGCCAAGCTTACTTGGGGAGGTGTTGGATCAACGCCAGTTTGGTTGTTTTCTTACACCTGAAATCAAAATTACAAGCCAATTCCCCAAGGTTAAGGAAAATTCCTTGTTTAAACACTTTCTTTGAAGTTCATTTTCAATATTCTTCAAATTTTGATATTAAAAATTTTCCAGTGACCAGATATTACATTAACTTATTTGAACATTTAAAATGGTAAGAAAATCGGTATATTTCCTCTTTAAGAATTAACTTACATTTTCTCCTATACATTTAATTCTGAAAAGGAATTTTATTGTTTAGAATGGTGTTGAATTTACCATTTAATATTCATGAACAGAATCACTTACTGCATTTTTATGATAATTTAATAACTTCATCGGACAAATTTTTGGCTTGTTGTCATGAAAGTTGCTTATTTGTTTGAAAAATAGTTTTTATATTTTTTACATGACACGCATACAACAAAGACCTTCATTTTTTCGGAAATTAATCACTATCCTAGGATAAAAAATAGATTTCTTTATCTTAATAACTGTATTTATTCATATGCAATTACTGTAAATAAATGTGGTGTTAAATAATTGAGTGGCAAGTTTCTTTTTCAATTTCAAATATAAAATGCCTCAATAAAGATAAAATAACTCCCATATTTTCACTATTCGCCCCTCTTTTTAGATCAATGAAATTAGCTAAAGGCATTTATTGCTTTAAAAATTAAAACAAATTAATATCCCGGAAAATAATTTATGTTTCCAAATTTCGAGACATTGCCAACTTTCTCGCATCTTTTCGAATAACTAATTTACCTTTTAGCTAGCAATTCGTTGTATGCTTGGAGAACAGATGTGAAATGTATACACACTGCTATATTTCAATATTTAAAGTAAAGGGGACATCGTGACTCAAAATTTGATAATCTTTAGAATCGATATCGAAAGTTCGTTTCGTTATTTTTATTCCGTTGTTTATTTAAACAGTTCAATATTATTCAACACTTTCGTCATTTTGTAACTCGATAAAATAGTATTATTGATTATTAATGGGAGCTTTATCGATAAAATAATTATTATTTTGTTTTTAAATATTAAATCATTAGACTTACAATAGAAATATTGCTAGTTAAATTTCTCAGTTAAAGTTTTAAATGATTTTTTTTTTCATTTTCAAAAGAAATTCTGACTTTTTTCATTTCCTGTAAGATTAACATGTCCATGCCGTCTAACCCCACCGGTGGTCTACTATTGGATAACTTGACTTTTTCTGAATAATAATTTATTAATAAAACTACGATAAATTAATCATATATTTATAATGCATTTAACGTACAAGGATAAGTGCGGAAAGTATTTAAGCAAAGTCCCATTAAATTCAGTTTGAAAGTTAAGAATAAACTAATAATAAGGTATCCAACTTTTCCCTACATTTTCCTTTCTTTGGAGGTTGCACGCCTTCTTACACTCTCAATAATAATAATAATAATAATCTGTGAATTGAACTAATTTTTCCGTTGATTAATTTCGTTAAAACACGAAAATAAACGCTTTGTTGTGCCCATTTCCCCCAGTGTTGTAGTGGATAGCTGTCCGGGATGTTTTTTTAACCGGGTTATTTACAACCATAAGGATTGTAGTGGGTAGCTGTCCGGGTACCCGCCCGGGCTGGGTTTAAAAAACGGGTTTTTTACAACCCTGACCTCTTCCCCAAAATACAGAAAATTCCCCAATCTAATATAAAAATTACCTGAAATCCTCTAATCTAAAGCTGCATTCTCGTTAAAAAAATGTACGTATGTTCGCTATACTGTATTATACTGTATTTTGAAGGTTACTTAATTAAACATACATATTCAATGAGGTGGACGAAATGAATTACTTTACACATTTTTAATTCACATCACAACACAAATACTTACATATGACACATCACAGAACTACATCTATTGTCTATGGGTACTTCAGTGTAACAATAGCATCTGAGCGATAGGTGGCAGTACTGACTGGAGAGACTAACAATTCTTATTTTTGTGGTGCTGCCATCTAGTACTTACTTTCAAAAATAAAACATCACATTCGTCTTCCCTCAAAACACGAAAAATTCGCAAACATAAACTTAAAATTTCCTTAAATTGTCCAGTCAAACGACGGAAATTTTTTCAAATAGCAGAAAAATCTCTTCCAATCACAAGGGTGTTCCGGCAACTTACTACCTATACTTTTTACGCTTCTTGACGATTTTATTTTTAGAGTGATATCAAACGATACAAAGATCTTTCTGTAAAAATATGACACTCTTAAATGTTTAAATATATTAAATGAAACAAACAATTTTTTCATTTATAACATACTTTTTGATAAAATTATGATAAATTTATCATATATTTATAATACATTTAATGTACAAGGATAAGTGCAAAGTATTTATCCAAAGTCCCATTAAATTCTGCTTGAAATTCTGATTTTAAGAGGCACAGTGATATTTTTAAACTAATAAAACGGTAGTTATGTAATATAAAAGTTGTTAAGTTTTTATTTTTTGGCAATTATTTTTCAATTCTGTAATCTATTGAAAAGACAAACTTATATTATTAGCTGAGACTATATCATCGTATAATAACTGAGCCATTCAACAGGGACGTCATATAGAGATTTTTATCACAGATGCATAGATCTATTTTTAATCCAATAAAAATGCAGCGCTCTTATCGGAATGAAAAAATCGAAAGAAGATTGTTCTTCAGTTTTACATGAGACGAATGTCTCTAGATATTTCTCTGTAAATGGCACGGAAAACCCAATATTGCCCATCGGTTAGTTCCAGCATATTTAACACATATTTCTCATGAGAAACATCTTTTTCTCAGAGCGCTATATTATATTCAAATACAAAAAAAAAAGGAAAGTTTACCGTTGAAAACATATTCTTATATATAAATGTATTTTCATACGCAATACCCAATTTATTTTCTAAGAGAAACATTGCTTTAGAACCTTTTTTTTTATTTTAGAAAATGTGACAAGTATAAAATTAGGATTGGAACTCTTGACAGTTTTGTTTAGGTATTTAATGGAAAACTTTCCTTTGTAAACACTTTTGTAGATAACTAACAAAATATTTGTAATTAAAGTATCTGCATATTGTAATACAGTAAAACCTGTAAAAACGGAACCTGTCTATACCGGTTTTCTGCCTCAAGGTTATCAAACTACTTTTATCATCCATTTTTTAAATGTAGCAAAAGCTACATTTTAAAAAATGGGCACAATGCTCGTTAATCCAAAAGTATAATAAATAAGACAATTTTATTTGATAAATAAATAATGCAATTTATTTTTATTTTTACAATTTTAAAGGTAAAATAATGCAGTGTTTGATATGTATCAAAAAAGGTCCAAGCGATAAAAATAATCATAATTTTCTAATAATTTTTCATAATTATACAATTTGAGAAACTAAGACTATAATCAACTACAAACTAAGCCATAAAAAGAAAAAACTTCTTGACATCGATTCAAATTATGACTTTGGAGATTTTTCATATATTTTCTGTTCGTTAATTTATAAAAAGAGCCGTAAATTTAAAGAAATTCTCAGATATTTCAACCGATAGTTGATTACGCTCACACCATCGCATAAAATACAGGTGATAGGTTTTATATAAATACTAGTGTAAATACCCTTCCTACGACGGAGGGTAGAAATAGTTGTTTTCACTTAAAATTTGAAATAATTGATAAAAATATTCATATACTATTCAAAATATTCATTGCGTAAAAGTTTTATTATTATTATTATTATTATTAGTAGTAGTAGTAGTAGTATTAACGAATCTCAAAAATGAATGACTCACTACACAGCTCATTCCTTATACATTAGCAAAATTAAACACGATTTCTGAGGAATGGATCAGAACAGCATTTTTACTCCTCGATTAAGCTTCGTTTCAAAATATTGTTTTGGCGCCATCTATTGGCAATCAAGATAAACAAAGGAACCTCCTACTGAATAGTGTTTTAAGCATATTTCTTATATAAAAAAAATTCAGGATGTAGTCATTTAATTCGATAGTAACTTTTAAAAGCTTTATCTATATAACTTCAAAATTTCATTAAAGATAAATAAAATGAAAACTGTTGTTATTTCTTTCGAAAATTTTTAAATAAGGTTTATGAATTTTTTAGATCTTCTAAGATGGTAAAATGCTTAAATTTTGTACATGATCTTATTAATGTATGGGGCACATTTTACTCATTGGGAATTTTACTGTACGGGATCATATAAAAATTTAAATTTTGTATTTCTTCAAATTTAACACCCTGAAAATTTTAATTGATCTCATAAAATTCTGTACCTTTTTTACGTAACTTTGTAATTGATAATATATGTCTATGATCAATATTTAAGGAATAAAAGCCGAGATCAGTATTTTTGGGACACCCTGTATATATATATATATATATATTATCAATTTGCTCTTTTGTATTTTAATTATAACGATAGAACCTTTCTCTATTAATCCCTTCATATATATCATAATCATTGAATTGTTTATCAAGCTGACACGTTTCTTTACCATTTTCTGTCATTTTACGACTACTTACTCTGTTATGTCTCGTTTGACTAACATGACGTAGACACATTATTCCGTCACATGTATTTACTAAACCCCTCCACTCCCAGTTAATTTGATAATTTTTACCTTTACCCATTTCTCTGCCCCCTCCCCCTCTTCCGTAGTTTTTAACAAAAACAAATTCATGAAGATTATATTCGTAGAAGGATTGCTATATCTTTGGTTTGGACGGTAATAGTAAGTGAAGGGCTGTTCGGACCGACCTTCCAAACATTAATTCTTACCAAGTCTTACAAGTCACAGAATGGAAGGTAGAATGGTTTTCCAATAAAAATCGTGAAATTGACAATGTTACGTCATTTTTGACTAGCTTTTTCACACACTTTTTTACAGTCTGTACATATATTTTTATTTGTCCGTCAGACGATGTGTAAGTATGCGTAATAAGTGTATGTTTAATTATATTTGATTTTAAAAAGGTCTCGAAATTTATGGATTGTGAACGAATTTTCAATGTCACTGTCCAATTCTACTGGTAAAATTCAAATGTAGCAAAAATGCTCCGTAATACTCTAATTGTCGACATACTATCAGTATCTAACCATTTATTTTATGACTCCATAACTACTAAAAAATATTTATCTTCAAAAGGATCAGCATAACCTATATGTATTTTTTCCCAAGCTAATTCTGATTCTCATTTCAGAGATTTCCATTTTAGGGTTATCCCTAGTAAACATTTTGTCTGTACTACAAGAATTTACCTTTAATTCTTTATTCAATTTGTTTATCTATATTATGCCAACAGATTTCACCTCGATCTATAGCGTTCATGCTAGGTATACCCTTAAGAACCGAAAGTAGTAATTTCAGCATATATCCGTGACCTTCATCTGGTATAATTACTCTGTGTTCTCATAATATATAATTTTCTAAACACGAAATTTCTTCCCGTCCATGAATAAATCGTTGGTATTCCTTTGAGATAATTTTTTAAGGCAATCCGTATAAAACACATTCTAAAATGGGTTTTGTTAGTGAATATTCAGATGTACACTTTAAAACAGTTTTAGAAGTAACAAGGCAATCATCACTATTTGAAACAAACATAACTTCAGATGGGTTACTCACTACATTGACAATTTCTGGAAGTGGCAATCTAACTTAAAGAATCATCATTTTTATTAAATTTATCTTTGCTATACTCAATGGTGTAATCAAATCGTGCTAAAGTTAACGACCATCTCCGCATTGTAAGTGATAACATATCAGGTACCTTTTAAAAGGGATCAAACAATCCAATTAAAGTTTATAATCTGTTATTATTTTAAACCATTCACCAGCTAAATATTGGTGAAATTCTCAATATTACAGACAGAGTTTCTATAACATTGCATTATTTTTCTTTCAATTATAATCTTCATTCTAGATTCATAAGTTTAATGGTTTTTCCTTACACTCAACTATATGACTTAAAACACAACTAATGTCATATTCCGAAGCATCACAATTTGTAACAACATCTTTGTTAACACCATGCAATTTTAAAACAGGAGTTTTACACTGTAAAAATATATCTCAAAAAACTTCAAAATATATACTAAAACACTTTAATTGCTTAAAAGACGTCAAAATATTAATAAAAACATTAAAATATTGATATGTTTCGATTGATTCACTCATCCCTTCCACTCCCTTCACCAGAACACACAAAACAGAAATACAATGTATACAAAACTGGGGTTCTGCGTCAATTCGTCGTGCACAAATCATTGCGGAACAATTCATTGCGCACAATTCATCGCAGCGTCAATTCGTCGCGGCGTCAATTCGTCGCGGCGTCAATTCGTCGTGGTGTCAATTCGTCGCCCTCAATTCGTCGCCCTCAATTCGTCGCCCTCAATTCGTCGCAAGGAAAATGTTTTTGAAGGCTATGATGATAAAAGTAAAGATAATTTAGTAAATGCAATGATCAGTTCAATCACAATCACAAAATGTTTTTTATGTTTGCACCTCTCAATACTTTTTTTTTACTTCCTAATTCTTTCAAATATAAGGAAGAGGAGGGGGGTCTCTTATACCCTGTGTACGCATGTCTTTTTTTATTTATTTATTTATATTTTTATTTTGCAATTTTTCTAGCATTTTTATTTGTTACTTTTTAAGAATTTTGGTGATTTTATCTTAAATCTTCCGCCATTTTTCCTGTATTTAAAGCAATATTTATTCTATCTCTAACTTAAATAAGAAATTAGTTGCCATAATTCATTAAACTTTCAAGTTCTCAGCAGCGACATTCACAAAAAACATTGCCTGTAAATTGTTAGTTATAATTCTATATATCTAAAAAACAAATTATCATTAAATAATTTTACTAAATTATCTTTAATTTTATCATCATAGCCTTCAAAAACATTTTCCTTGCGACGAATTGACGTCGCGACGAATTAACGCCGCGACGAATTGATGCTGCGATGAGTTGTCTCTGCGACGAATTAACGCTGCGATAGATTATGCGCGAAGAATTGTTCCGCGATGAATTGTGCGTGACGAATTGACGCGACACCCAAAACTGGAATACATGATCAACCTCTATAATAAAGAAGATACAATGCCCTCTATAATTTTAATTTAACACCGCTCGTAGTTCCATCTGTAATCCGCTTCAAACTATTATTCAATCATTCATATGAAATGAAAACGTATCATGACACACTTTCGAACTACTTATATAAATTTCAATCGATTCTCTCACAAATAGTTGTAAATAAAAATTATATCTATAAATCAATTTAGCTTCTTTGAATAGGTTGTTGATATTCTCTTTATTACAAAGTCTTGATATGGCCGTATTCCCCCTATTATACTTAACATCTGCAACATGTCCCTTACACCTAATACTGAATTTCCTTTGGGTCATACCTACATAATAATTTCTAATACCCCCCCCCCCCTCCCTGCCTAATAAATGAAAAAATACATACCCCTGAAAGGTTACTCTTATCAAAATCAAATTTATGGTTTATTATTATTTAAGACCTTTAAGACCTTTATATGTACAGAGATGAGATTTCTCTGACTTTTTGCATACCAGTCTAATTTCAGAGAAAATGCTATTCTGTTAAATCACAGAATGTTCCGATTAAATAAAAAGAAAATTCTCTAAGATTATACTGGTTTGAAAAAAGTCGGAGAAATCTCATCCCTGTATGTAATTACATGTCCCTGTATGTAAAAATGAACGCAATTGTGGCACATTAATATGAAAGAAGCATTCATCCGGAATGCGTTTAATTCCTATGACATTTTATGTCCTAAATAGTTAATTTCAGAAACCATAAATTTGAATTGTTTATTAGTTAATATTATACCATGCTCAGGAAGGCATTTGAAAATACGTTAACTTTGAGGAGTTTTACATCTGTTTGACATTTGTTTAACTTTTTGTAACGCTTTTTGATGCATTTTTGTCCCAGACCACATTACATCATTATGTAATAATTTATGTAAAGGTTTCAATACATCTGAAATAGAAGGAAGGAAGTTTCTATAATAATAGGATAATAGGAAATTAATCCAAAAAAATTAACATAATTGTGGCATATTATGAAAGGAGCATTCATTATAGCATCTACGTTTTCCGGAATGCGTTCAATTCCATCCTGTGAAATTTTATGTCCTAAATATCTAATTTCAGAAACCATAAATTTGGATTTTTTATTAGTTAATATCATACCATGCAGAGAAAGGCATTTCAATATACTTTCATCTCTTCCAGAATGTTCTGACTTTGATTTAGCACTAATACAACAACATAATTCTTTTCAGAATATTTTCAATTTTCCTCTGAAATATTCCAAGTGCACATTTTACTCCAAAAGCTAATTCTAAAACATTATACAATCCCTTATGAGTATTAGTAGTTAAAATTTTACTAGTTTCATTACCAACAGTTTGTCGCAAATATGCATCTTTTATATCAAATACAGTAAAGAATTTGTCACCTGCTAATTTAGCAAATAATTATTCCATTCTTGGAAGAGGATAATTATCGTTCTCAGTTTTAGCATTAACTGTTCCTCTATATTCACCACACATGCAAACAATATTATTTAGTTTTGGAAAACAGTTACTACGGAGATAGACCTTTCAGAATAATTAAACTGGTTTTAAAATACCTTTATTTTGTTAATCGCTTAAATTCTAACTCGGTTGCTTTTCCCACAGCAAAAGGACAGTTCGAAACTTTAGAAAAACTGGTTTCACATCATTTCTTAATTTAATTGATGAGAGAGGCCCTTTTATAGTACAAATTCCGCCAGCAATAACATCAGCAAATTTACTAATTAAATTATCTTCGGAAATACTTTAATCCTACTTACATTGGCCAAAATAATTTTTATGCTCTTAATTATGCTTTACCAATTAGACCTAGTGATGGGCATGGGCATAATGAATGATTTTGCTATTCGACTGAATCATTCAGGCAGGCGTAAAAGCATAGCTGCCAACTTTCGTATTCTTTTTATTCAATTAAGATAGAATTTTTGTTTAAAAAATGTATTAAATTAAGAGATGGGACTCTTATTTTTTTATTTTTTTTTAACAAAATGTATGGTGAGAGGATGGCAACATGCTTTCTATAGATAGAGTATAATGTAAGTAGCAATTATAATTCATTTACAGAGACGCACAAAAGAATTTCATTACATTATGATCTGTGGTTAAAAATCGTTTGAAGTGTATTCTAATGATGTTACATTATTTCAATGAAACTGATGTATATTACTGAGGATCACTACCGAATCTTTTTTATAGATTATTGAGTACGTAGAATTTATCGTTTTTTTTTTTTTTTTTTTTACAGAGACACTCAACGGAATTCGGTTACAGGACTGAATATGATATGACTAATATGCGTTTTTAGATGTGATATGCATTTTAAAACTTAACTAATTTTCAGTGTGTAGATCATATACAGGGCTGCTTGAAAGAATTCGTACACATTACAGGCAGTGATTGCTGAAAATGAATTGTTATTGCGTTGTGTTTTTTTTTTTTTTTTTTTTTTTTTTTTTTTTTTTTTTTATATATATATATATATTGTTTATTTAGATAACTCATTTCCTTATTTAAACAAAAATAAAATTTCTTAACAATATACCGATAGCGTTGGAAAGTAGTCGTTGGGGGCCACCGTAATACTTACCCGCCATGGATATGAATAATATAAAATATGAAAATAAAACATGTGTAAACTATTTATAAAATGCATTGCAATTCCAAAATATCTTATGCACTTTATCGGCAAAGAATCAAAGTATTTTTTACAATATCATCTGCTGCTATTTTTTTAATAATCTGTGTATTTTTAAACTAAGGTTTCTGAAAATTAGTAAGCTTTGTCGCACTATTACATTCTAAGTACATACCAAATTTCAAGTCTCTATCTCAATTTGTTCCGTATTTAGAGGGTTTAAAATTGTGTCTTGATGACGTCATAAACTTTAAATGCGGTATTACTAAACTGCGTAAAAGAAACATCCTTATAACTCCAAAAATGATAATCATATTAACTAACAGTTTACTGCGTCGGATTAAGCGTCTCATTTTCAATTAAAATATATCTCTGAATTGAAATTTGAATGAAATACAGTGTCATGAAAAATCGAAGAGTGTGGAAAATAGGAGTATTAATATCTCGGCAACTAACTACCCGATCGACTACATTTTTTATGCGAAATTTATGTCTTTTTATTGTCTTTCATATTCACTCCTTAAAGTAAACAATTTCAAAAAAATTTATATACCTTTTATCAAAACGAATATTTTGAGAGTCCGAAAAAAAATTCCGGATAATCGATGTTACTGAAATTCAATAGACTACTTTTCATTATTTCATACTAAGTACATGCCAAATTTCAAGTCTCTATCGGAATTTGTTCGAGAGATACAGTGTTTACAGACACGCACACACACAGACAGACGGACGGAATTTTTTTTTCTAAAAATATCTTTTTCGGAATCTCCAGTGTCTGAAACGTGTAAATCCGTCAAACAAATTTTTTCTATTTTTAAAACGTTTATAAGACTTACCCTATACTACGTATGATGGGTAAGTAAAAAATAATCAGTTAAGAAAAGCTATTCTCATAAAATTCTAGTTTCTTATTTATTTATTTATTTATTTTGTCATATATCAATTTCATGCACAAATTCCTACATTTCAACCGCAGGCATATACGGATAAACACAAATCAATTAATTTCATGTAAGCCTTAATGTTCTATTTATAAATACATTTCGGCTGATTTTTTTTTTTTTTTTTTTTTTTTTTTTTTGTGAAATGTGCTATTAATCTTCATTACACTGACAAACAATTTTTTTAAATATATGCGTAATTATTCCCGAAGGAATTAATGAAAGTCTGAGTTAAGCAAACTTCATAGCAGAAAATTAATTAATCCTCCAATATGCAAATATATATTTATTAACATTTCTAGCGCCATTGCTCAAAGTCTTATTATACAAGATATTTTACAGGTTGTTAATTCACATTACAAAATTCTTGTAACACATTTATGTGATAAGAAACAGCATTTTAGCGAAACTTCTATATTGGTTTATTTCAAAACCTTGTAAAAATTGCTTTGCTAATGAAGCGGACACGCTTAAGTAGGATTTTTCAAGTAGAGACAGAAAATTCTTAAATTAACTTTTAGATGATTAATCTTAAAATTAATCTATAATTGGCTTAAAATTTTAATGTATTTCCAGAAACATTAAGCAGAAAAATGACGATAAGGAGTAATAATCATTTGGCAATTGTGTATGCATTAATTTTATATTCTTTTTTTTAATTAAAAAAATTAAAGAAATTTAAAACATGAACAAACATTATTTTTTGATTTATGATCTTTTAAAAAATATATACAAGTTGTTAATTCACATTACAAAATTCTTGTAACGCATTTATGTGATAAGAAACAGCATTTTAGCGAAACTTCTATATTGGTTTATTTCAAAACCTTGTAAATTGCTTTGCTAATGAAGCGGACACTCAAGTAGAGACAGGAAAATTCTAAAAATAGCTTTTAGATGATTAATCTTAAAGTTAATCCATAATTGGCTTAAAATTTTAATGTATTTCCAGAAACATGAAGCGGAAAAATGATGATAGGGGGGTAATAATCATTTGGCAAATGTGTATGCATTGATTTTATATTCTTAATTTTTTTTTATTAAAAAAATTCATTTCTTTTTTAAATAAAAACAAACATTATTTTTTAATTTATAATCTTTTAAGAAATATATTCACAGTAAATGCATATTGTGAGTAGGAATTATAATATTTTCTACCGAACATTCTTAAATTAGCTTTTGGATGATTAATCTTGTAATTAATCCATAATTGGCTTAAAATTTTAATGTATTTCCAGAAACATGAAGCGGAAGAATGATGATAAGGGGTAATAATCATTTGGCAAATGTTTATGTGTATTGATTTTATATTCTTAATTTTTTTAATTGAAAAAATTCCTTTTTTTTTAAAATAAAAACTAACATTATTTTTTTAAAATTTATAATCTTTTAAGAAATATATTCACAGTAAATACATATTGTGAATAGGAATTATAATATCTTCCAATTTTTGTGACTTAATGCTATGAAACATAGCAATCTATTTGTAGTGTTATAATCTCAACTATTTAACTCAAATGAACAATGAATCAGACTATTTCTGACAATTAAATTGTTTTCACACGTAGTAAAAAAGTACTTTTCTATTAGAAATGTTTCATTACTTTAATGCTAATTTTAACTTTAATGTCCGATTTCAACGGAACAAAATGTACGTTAGACAGTAAAATTGTATAACTTAATTAGACTGTTAAAAATTCACTAAAGAACAAATTTTTAAATTTCGCATTGCAACCAATATTCTGCATGCTTTTCTGTAGTCCTTTAACCGGGCAATTCACCACCAACCTTCAACTCGCGATTAAACACCCGGTTGAGAAATCCTAGGTTAGAAAATCTAACCGTAGGTTAAAATTTCGAATTTACCGTTAACTTCAGAGCCGTGATTACCCGATCTTAGGTTAAGGAACTTAAGTGAAAATGCACATAGCTGATTGGTCAATGGGATCGACTGACCTAGTAATTGCCTTGTATGAGTTCGATCCACGCTTGGTACCATTATTATCTGTTTCTTTTAAATAACGAAACTGTAACGAATATTGAAAGTGCATACTTAACATGTTAAATTTTTAGAAAAATAAATCTTTCAAATAAATTTGGAATTGCCATTTTGATTTTATGCCTTTGTTCGTTCACAAAATTATGCCCAAAGATTCGAAATGCTGGTAAATTTATAAGACGTTTAATTTTTAGAAAAATAAATCTTACAAATAAATTTGGAATTACCATTTTGATTTTATGGCTTTGTTCGTTCACAAAATTAGGCCCAAAGATTCGAAATGCCGATAAATTTGTAAAGCGTTCGTTTTTACAAAATATTGCGGTGAAGAAAAATTCTTAAAAAACAACTACTTGATTAAATATATTATATATATATATATATATATATATATATATATGTAAATGAGTATTAACAGCAACATTTGTACGAACTCAATGAAGTAATAACAACCATGAACTGCGATAAAGGCAAGCATGAATATGAATTCACGATATACAAGAATAGAAACGCACGAGGATGAACGTGATATTCTATAGATTTTAGCCAAATGAGTTGGTTGGTTTTTCTACGCAACGCTTAAAGGAACTTACAAAATACATGTCTATTAAATGAGCAGAAAACCGTTAAATAATTATCTATTTATATGTTGAATCCCTATCTGTATATTTCGTTGTCATATTAAACCTTGTTGTTTATCTTTGTACTTGAAGAATCTGTGTTGTGGTGAAACTACTTGTTACTCATCGTAATCCCCCCCCCCCCCACACACATATATATATATTAATCTATAAGTTTAATAAAAAATTTTCTGTATCAGACTAGCAAAGTAAGAAGAATAAAATTAAATAACGAGACGTTCTTATTTATTTATTTTGCAACGAATATTATATATAAAGACATTTTCATATATTTATTTCCAATACATATATACTCTATTCAACTTAAAGTAATTAATTACAGATTTAATTAAAATATCTGGAATAACACTGCATGCCCGGTTGCAAAAAATACGAGACGAGATAATCTTTTCTTTTTTTAATTTCACGTGTAGATTATCATAAGAAATTCTTTTAATTCCTTTTATAATAATTTAAGAAGATGGCCGAAAACATTTCTAGCGTAATGCGAAAATTTTCAAGAAATTGTCTGAAAAAGGGTTGGGTTGGGTTGATTATTGACGGCCAATTATCTACACTAGGGATATAGGCCCGGGGGGAGTGCCCTTCGTGGGGATCTTTCTAAGGGAACCTAATCCGTATTTACGCATGGATAAATCCACGGCTCGAAGAAAACCACGAAAACTCCGAACGATTAGGCCGACGGGCGCGATTGGGATCGAACCCAGCACCTCCCGTCTACCAGCTTCGAGAGCACAACCTCTCAGCCACTGGTGGGGCCGTCTGAAAAAAGGTCTTTAAAATATATATATATGTGTGTGTGTGTGTGTGTGTGTGTGTGTTATTAATATTTCAAACTTAACGGGTAAATAGTTCACTAGATTCAGTATGATACATTATAGTTTAACTGATTATCATTTATTCATTATGAAGAAATGCGAAAATATACACAATATTTAAACAAAAATTCCTGCTTCTATGACTTCATGCTTTAAAGTTAAACAATTATAAAGAGGAGAGATAAAACTGAAATGGGAAAAAAAACTATTTTTCTTTAATATTATTATTTTTTTTTATTAAACCATACACCATAAAACTGATGCTGTAATGTTTTTTTCTATTCCCATTCAGTAGATTACGCTATGAAAAAATACTCAGTAAAACAGTACTTTGAAAGCTGAAACTCCGTCATGAATTAATATAATTCTGAGTTCACAGCGGCAAAAAATGCCAAAAAGCTCTAAAAATTAAAGGTATCTTTTTATATTAATTTACTTTATAGCTAACATTTCGTTTAATTACTTAATCCCAAGCAGCTTTGTCTAAAAAATAAAACATCAAAGCGTAAATCAAAACGACTGTCGTCTTTTGTTTAACTAGACATGCGAGGTTAGCTAACTCGGTGTTTGTAGATAGGTTCAGTTACTCGACTCAGTTTCGATATTTACTGATTTACCAGATGAACATTGAACACTTATAAAAGACTTTTTTTTTTAACTATTTTTAATTTTATACTAAATATAAACAAAAAGTCATCGCCAACTGTGAATAACTTTTTGTTTCGCTACTTATACTATTTCTAAGAGTGAAAGAAAATAATAAACATTTTATGTATAAAAAAAGATTTGCATATTTTGAAGTGAACGTCATTTACACTAGCTATACTTTTAACATATTTTCCTCGCCTTACAGACTTGTTCTTTTTTACATATTCTTATTAAACTATGTGCATGAAATGAACTATTTTTACGTTATAACACGAGATTTAAGTATCGAGTTAGTTAGAAGAACTCTCCTACGTATTTTAAGTTATTAGAAAGAAAATTTAGTTCACTAGAAAGAGAAGAAAATTTTCAACTTAACGACAATTTCGATAATCAGGCAAGAGAGACATTTCCGAGGAGAAAAAAAAAAACCTTTGATGAGACAAGAATATTTTGTGAAAAGATTTTTGAAAGAATCTGCATATTTAAGAAGTGGCCGTCAAGCGTTTAATGATCAGCTGAGTTTGTTGCTATAAAGGAGCTTTATTCTTTTCTAAAAAATATTTTTATAGTTTCAAAAGTTTAAAAAATACTAATTATTATATTTTATATACTGACTAGGTTAAATTAAGCGTATCATTTATAATGTAGTGTGTAATGGTTAGAAATTTAATAGTGTTTTTACCAAATTACACTTTTGTAGTTATCACGCATGGTAACAAAAAGGGTTTTCGCAATTACAGCTAAAATTTTCAAATTACATCTATAATATTAAAAGCCGTATGTTTTGTCAAGTAAGACAGTAGCTGAACAATAAACAAAATAGGAAATAAGATACAAACAAGTTGGAAATTGTATGTTAAACGTGACAACTGAGGTGCGTTCGTTTCGTGCTATAACTAGTTTTACAACGTAAAAAAATCATCGTTATTATTTCAGTGAAATGAATTATATCGTCTGCTATGAGCGAAATAAGGATGCCTTTTTTTTTCTTATTACGTATGCCACGTTTACAGATGAGAATTTGTTTTCGACACCAGACAGCGCTGCAAAATTTACCATGAAGATCTTTCTTTGCGAATGATTACCTCCATGGTTAATATTTCTATGACTCACGATGAATGAATCTTTTGTTTATTTACTTTAATGGGTTGAGATATTCGGCTGTTACCCTAATTTTCACTGAAGTTATCTCAGACTATATACATTTTTTAATGTAACTCATCTCTCAAGCAAAAAAAAATTTTTTTTGAACGATCTTTCTAAAAATGTAACTTTTATGCAATTTTATTCAAAAAAATAATTTTGAATAAAAATGGCCGCTTGGCATATGGTAAAAGATGGGTTTACCCCGTATTTGTTTTCCTCAGTCACATGACTTGCGCTTTTACTATATAGATTATGTATGATAGGATTTAATAGAATAAGGAAAACTTTTATTAATATATTTTTAAGTTTTGATTCGATTTTCATAAAATTTGAAATGACTCGACAAAATTCTACAACGATTCTATATATTAAATTTCAAACCATTCGGTTGGGTAGTTTTTGTGCTTTTATTTGCGGATGGACGGACAGAAGGGCGGACCAGACGACGACTATAGGTGCTACGTATTTATATAATTACGAACGCACTTAAAAATGGAACCTTAAAATTATAAACTCACAGCTTTAAAAGTAAAACAAATCATTAAATTATTTACTTTAGATTTCGGTTAATAGGTACATATCGGATCTCGCGGGATTTGTCCCGAAAATTCCCGTAATAGGGGCCTTGCGAAGAGCGACGCGAAGGGGCGGTCACTCCGGGCACGGAAATCGAAATGGCGCCGAATTTATACTACCAACTATGGTTTTGTTTATTTATTTATTCATTTTTTGGCCGTTAATCATTTTCCGGGGAATTTCTATTTCTCTCTTCCCCATTCTTTTTAACACTTTCCAACATAGTTGAAAAGTGTAGATGAATTCGGTTTGTCTTTCTGTCTGTCTGTCCGTGCTCTAACTATCGTAAATATATTCGGATCGTCATGCTATTGATGTATGTTATTGAGGCTTAGTGTGGCATGTTCGGTATTGAAAATCAAGTGTGTAGAACTAATAGTTTTTTTTTTTTTACAGGGACACTGAAAATAATTCCGTTACATTGCGGTCTATGGGGAAAAATCATTTGCGGTCAATTTTAATGATGTTACACGATTTCAAACATATTGAAACTGATATATATCACTGAGGTGCACTACAAGAGACTAAATATAGAATGTGGTGTGCATAGCACTTATACAGGGTGTTCTAGAAAGGACTCCCCAACTTTGAAATGACATAACTTCGAAACAGTGAGAGATAGAAATGTGAAACAAGTTGAATGTTAGACAGATAGGTCAGGAATTTTTTATACATCAAAAAATAGTTCCAATTTTGGACACGAGAGGGCGCTGCAATCACAAAGCTGTGTCTTTGAAATAGTTCCTGAAAGTAAGCTGTTTGAACTGCGATAAAAATCACATTACAATGGTTTCGATATGGTTACCTTTTTCAGCAACAACATGACGCAAACTAAAGGTAAAGTTCGAAATCACCTGTTGCAATACTTCTATTGAAATGGATGCACATGCCTCACAGATGAATTGTTCAAGCTGTTCCAACGTTTGAGGATTCTTAGAATAAACAGCGTCCTTCAAGTAACCCCACAAAAAGAAGTTGCATGGATTCAGATCCAGGGAATATGGTGGCCAATCCATACCAATACATGTCACTTTGAGATAATTTAAAGCAATGACTCTCTCACTGAAGTATTCCTTGATGAACTCAAACACTGCATTAGTACGGTGCGGTCGGGCCCCATCCTGCATAAATCATGAAATCTCTGGTGCATCCTCTAGAGCTTGAAATGTTCCAATAAACTGCTGTAAAATTTCAATATATCGAGGTGCGTTAATCGTTTCCCTCTTGAAAAAGGGCCCAATGATTCCTTTACTGGACAGTCCTGCCCACACTGTAATTTTTGCTGAATGCAGTGGTTTTGAAAGATACACAAACGGGTTTTCAGTGCCCCATATTCGCCAGTTTTATTTGTTCACATATCCCTCTAAATGAAAATCGGCCTCATCGGTGAACCATACATGACCAACATCAATTTTATTTTTCTCAATCATCTGCAGTAACTCATTTGCAAAAACTTCTCTTTGTTGTACAGCTGTATTTGTGATCGCTTGATGGCACTGTATTTTATAGGGAAACAGCTTCAGGCCTTTTCGCATTATACTGTACGTAGTGGTGTTTGACAATCCTGCTTCAGCAGCGACTCGCCTTATGGATTTTCGAGGACAACGTCTAACAATTTCTTCGACTGCTTGCACATTTTCAGGTGTCAGGACTGATCGACTGCATCCCACATTTCCGCCTAAATCATCGGCCACACTGCCCGTCCGTTCAAACTTGTTGAATAAATTGCGAATTGTTTTCAAGTCTGGACCTTTTTTTAACATTAAATTTTTTTTGGAGACTTCGCTTTGTCATCGTCGGACTTCGATTTAATCGATGGTATTCAAGTACAATAAAAATTCGTTGTTCCAAGGAATACAGCATGATATTCTTGAATTCCGAATTATTCTCTAATTCTATACAATTTTTTTACACGTGTCAGCAATAAAACAGACGCACGAATGAAATTTCTGTACTTCTGAGTACCATTTAAAGTTCTATGTGCTTGTGCTGCCACCTATTATCCAATATTGAAACTATTTTTTCAAATTCGTGTATAACAAATTCCAGACCTATCTGTTTAACATCCAACTTGTTTCATATTTCTATCTCTCACTGTTTCGAAGTTATGTCATTTCAAAGTTGGGGAGTCCTTTCTAGAACACCCTGTAGTTCCTTTGTAGGAATACTCAAAAGAATTCCGTTACACTACGGTCTATGAAAATAATCGTTTGCAGTCTTTTTTAATAATGTTTCACTATTTCAAGCATATTGCAATTGCTATATTTCACTAACGTGGATTACAAGAGGCTTACTATAGAATATTGCGTGTATAGCTTTTATCGTTCATTTACAGGGACCCACAAAAGAATTCGGTTAAAGTACCGCTTATTAATAATAATTGCTGGGAATGCTTTTTCAGTTGGTGAACGCATTTTTAAATTTAACTCATTTTTTGTCTATTACTTGGTGTGTATAAATTGTATAGATTGTATACAGGGCAGCACATAATTTCTCGAGTACATTTCCGTTTATTGTCGAAAATTGCAGAAGGGAAATTTTAAACTGTGCTACGCGTTTCCTAACTGAACTAAAATTTAGCATTATATTTAGTATATATATACAAATCTATAGATTATATACAGGGCTGCTCAAAAAAACTCCGATATTTTTCCGATTATTGTTGGCAATTCCTGAAATTGGATTTTTAAATATGTTATGCGTTTTCAAAATTGTTTAGTTAGATATCATCTTACCTTACGGTAAAGATTTGAAAAATTATTTTGGAAGCGTTGGAAAGTGTTACATAATCTATGCTTGATGCATGATTTTTCGTTCTTGTTTTTTCCTGTCGCAAAATATCATGATCTCTCTATCAAATATGCGCAATTTTCTCTTATGTTATATGCTGTTTTAGTTGTTTGGAATTTCCAAATTACAACTAAAACTTTTAAAGTTCAAAAATAAACGTCAAATATTTATTCAAATCATCATATATATTATTTTTGTTGTCAACATTCCTTTTTCTATGAATTTACAAAACGCACAATAACGAAAGAGGTATATTCGAAAGGTTTTTAAAGCGGCTTCTGACATAGTACACTCACATTGCGTTAAAACATGTTTTTTCATTAAAAATTGCTGTTAATTAAAAATTAAATCGGCATTGTTTTCATAAATAAAATGAAAAGTTTTCCTCAAATTAGAGTTGCCGCAAAAATAAAATACCGCTATATGTATATAATGCTCAACAATGATTATAAAAAACTCCACACGGATTTATTTTATATTTATGATTAAAAAGAAAAATTGAAATTGAAATGTTTAAATTTACATTTCTTTGTCCCATGTTTTATCCGAACCGGATGACGCCATCCTCTAATGCAGTTAAAATACGATTGTTAATTTTTTCTCGCACGTGCCTTTTGCTATCTTGGATCCGTTTTTACTGTAACTTTGATGGAATAAATTAAATGATATTCTGGCTTGACTAAATGTTGTTTGCAGATATTTTTATCCTTACTTTTCCTTTAGAAGTTTAAAACTGCATCTAAAAAATATTAGATATTGCTAAAACATATTAGACTGCAGTACGAAATCCTCGCATGGGCCCACTGGTATATATAATTTCTGTTGTCAACAACCCTTTTTCTATGAATTTACGAAATGCACAACAACGAATGAGGTAAATGTAGAATTTATACACACCAAGTAATATGCACAAAATTAGTTAAATTTGAAAAAGCGTACCACAACTGAAAACGCACTTCCAGCAATTATTGTCCACGTACAGTACGAATACTTTTGTGCGCCCAGTAAAAAAACGATGAATGTTATGCACATCATACTCTGTAGTAATCATCTTGTAGTGCACCTCAGCGATATATATCAATTTCGATGTTTGAAATAGTGAAACATCTTTAAAATACACTGCTAACGATTTTTATTCATAGACGCAATGTAACGGGATTCTTTTGAGTGTCCTTGTAAACGGACTATAAACACTACATACTTTATTTCCAATATCGAACATGTCATTTTTAATCTCAGTACACTGTAAAAAATGGGTACTCAAAATTGAGTAAAAAGTACTCAATTTTGAATACGTCACATACTCAAAATAGCTCCGATCCAAATGTACTCAAAATTGAGAAACACATGTACTCATTTTTTATTCCATGGATGTATTCAAATATAAACTGCTATGTACTCATTTTTGATCCCATGGATGTATTCAAATTTAAAAATTTTTATGTCGTTAAAATAAAATTTATAGGATAAAAACGAAACTTCCGAGTACAACCTTATAAGAGATAAATACACTTCGGCTTTTTTTTTTTTTCATTTCTGAGTGAGTTTATAGAATTTTACCAACCCTTCCAGCGAGCGGATTCGAACCCATGACCCAGACCCCAGCGCCATGACCGCTCGGGGTTTTCGCTCAAATACTGTAACTTATTTGAATCGCGATGGATTTTTCCAATGTTTTTATATTTTCTTTTCATAATTTTCAATAATTCGCTATACTATTTGGTGCCTTATAACAGACAAATTTTAATTTATTATGTATTATATGCATTAAAAAATTGTATTAAGAGTAATAATTGCTGCTTTTTGCAACAGTACTAACCAGTGTTGATTTCAGACATTTTTCTCCTGGAGGGATTTCTGTGGCTCCGGAGGGCGGGGGGGGGGGGGGGGGGGGGGGCATTGCACTTTTTGCTCATTAAAAGTATAAAATATCAAATCTTCCGGGGGGGGACATTTCAATTTACCGGGGGATAATGTCCCTTCCGGGCTACTCCCTGAATTCAACAGTGGTACCAACATTTTCTTTTTCGAACATATACTTTTTTTAAATTATTTTCCTGATTATCTATTTATCAATTCTAATAAAAACAACAATTATATTAATCAGACGTGTTTATTACATGCTATTAAAATATTTTTTTTTTAACGTCTTATTTAATAGAAATTATGTAAATAAATTTTTTATAATAAATTAAATTATTATATTTCAGCTATGCTGAGAGCTTTTGCGTACGGTTCGGTTAAACTAAATAGTTTTAAAAAAAAAGATTTTTAAAGACAAATTTAAAATTAATGATCTTGGGATAGGTAGGTTTAAATCTGGACTTATTGATTTTATTTAAATTAAATTAGTTTAATTTATAAAAATATAAGCTAAAGAAATAAATTAAAAACGTTATAAAGTTAAAAACTTTATTTTTATAAAAGTAAAGAAAAAATATTAACTAATTTTATAAATTTAAGGAAAAAAAATTATAAACTTTGGAAAATTATAATTTATAAAATAATAAATTTTAGCGTAATTCATAAATTTGTAAGCCAAATCAGCTTAGTTTAATACCAATTTGCATAGCTATAATTTGCAAAGATATTATGTTATGAAACTTTTAAATAACACAATATTGCCTCACGTTAAAAAAATTTAAATAAATTAAAAAAAAATAGTGGGAAAAAATCATAATTTTGAAGTACTATCAAGGAAAAAAAGATGTGTAAAATGTGAGGGGGAAAAAAAAAAGAGTAAATATGTTGTAGTGATGAAAATCCAGAACAACCAGATCCACTTTTTATTTCTCTTATTCTTCGCTTTTCCTTCAAATAATAGCTTTTTAGGCTCCGAAATTTCGTCATTACACATTCTGAAATATACAAGTATGTTAGGTTTGATCATATGTTCATTTTTGATCCAAAAATACTCATTTCGAAATGAGTACATGAACTTACTCATTTTTGAGAATACATATGTTCATTTTTGATCCAAAAATACTCATTTCGATATGAGTACATGAACTTACTCATTTTTGAGAATGCACATGTTCATTTTTGATCCAAAAATACTCATTTCAATATGAGTACATGGACTTACTCATTTTTGAGAATACACATGTTCATTTTTGATCCAAAAACACTCATTTCGAAATGAGTACATGGACTTACTCATTTTTGAGTACTTCATTTTTTACAGTGTAACATGCTATATCAGTTGCATGGCAATCTTAAATATACTTACGCGAGTTGGAGCACGAGCGGACAGAGGACAAACAGAATTCATAAATACTTTTTAACTTTGTTGGAAAGTGTAAAAAATAGATGTTCCCACTCACCCAGATGAATAATGAAACTTAGATACATATATTATGTAAAAATAAGGGCAGTTGACCTAGGTACAAAAGTATCCCTTATCATATATTCTAATACGAGCAAATCTTGTGCGTGTGGGGTTATATATATATATATATATATATATATATATATATATGTGTGTGTGTGTATGTGTGTGTTTGTTTGTCTGTGCAAATTTTATTTTAAAAACGGCTCTAACAATTTTGACGAAATTTTGTATCCTACTGTTTTGGGGCACCAGAAACCCATTGGGCTAGGTCACATGTTCAAGAAAATTTGATTAGTGGGTCATTTTTGGTCATCATGGGTCAGGGTCAAGCTAATTGTGTCTAAAAAACGGTTCAAACAATTTTGACTAAATTTTGTATCCTACCATTTTCAGGCACGAGAAGACTATTGGGCTGGATCACATATTCGAGAACTTTCGATTAGTGGGTGTCATTTTTGGGTCAACGCGGGTCAAGTTAATTTTATCTAAAAGACGCCTCTAGTGTTTTTGTTTAAATTTTGTACCCTACGAGTTTCGGGCACGAGAAAATCATTGGGCTAGGTCACATATCCGAGAAAATTCGATTAGTGTATCATTTTTGGGTCCCTGTGGGTCAAGCTAATTTTATCTATGAAACGGCTTAGACTATTTAGACCAAATTTTGCATCCTATGGTTTTCGGGCACAAGAAGACTGTTGGGCTAGGTCACATCTTCGAGAAAATTCGATTAGGGGGTCATTTTGGTCATGGGTCATGATGGGTCAAGTTATTTTTATCTTAAAAACGGTTCAGAGGATTTGAACTAAATTTAGTATCCTACAGTTTTTGGGCACGAGAAAATCATTGTTCTACGTCACAGGCTCGAGAAAATCCGATTAGTGGGTCATTTTTGGGTCACTGTGGGTCAAGCTAATTTTATGTGAAAAAAGCTCAGACTATTTTGACTAAATTTTAAATCTTACGGGTTTTGGGCACGAGAAGACAATTGGGCTTGGTCACATGTTCGAGAAAATTTGATTAGTGGGTAATTTTGATTCTGGGTCATTCTGGGTCAATCTATTTTTATAAAATAAAAGGCATTATAGTAATAACACAGAGAGAAAAATATATCGAGTTGAACGCAAAGCTAATTTCGGCCGAACATAGCTCCGATTTCCCTGCTCGCAATATATAAAAATACAATTCTGCAATTTAAAAATCAGGTAGCTATTTAACTCTAAAAAATGTTTGCATTTCACGATGAAAAAGTTAATTACAAGTAACTAGACCTATATAAGGGGAAAAAATCTACACTATATATCCCAGAATCGATAAGACCAAATGCTTTCCAAATTGAGAAGTCCATTAAGCGTAAATAAATTTACTATTCTTATTTTGAAAGAAGTATTTACTTTTACCTTTGAAAAGGTAAAATGTTGCTAATGTATTTAAGCAAATACTGAAAATAAAATTTGATTATTCTGATATATTTTTTAAGTGGTTCAATCTCCTTTTATATTACTTCGAAAAGTTATGCACAATAAATGTAGGCGTCCGATTGATTATTTTAACTTATTTCTAGCTTATATATTGTACATCACAGGTGTTTAAACATTGCTCAGTGCAACTTTTTTTTAGACACTAGAAGAATTAATTACGCGGAAGGAACGAATCGTTTTTGTTGAGTTTTTAAGTTATTGTATTAGATGTATATCGTTATATTGTACGCCACATATCAGCGCTTTTTTTTTAATAGAAGATAAATGATTTGGTTTCGAAAGCGACGATTTGGGTTCATTTCTCAAAAATAACTTCGTGATAAAGTAGGAGTCATTTTAACCAAACAACAACAACAACAACAACAACAACAAAAACACTAAGTGTAATTGAACAATTTTTGCGCAGAATTTTTTTTTCGGATTTTTAGAGCTTTGGGTTTTAACGTTGTTGCATGATTCGCTAGATAATTTTGAATCAAATTTTGACACAAGCTCTCAGTTTTGAGTTTAAAATACGCTTTATTAGAAAAAATACATAATCTATTATAACAATATATTGATAATATTAAATAGTGCATAACTTACCTTACTTAATAAACATAAAACTATCGGGGAAATAGCGGGAAACAACACATAATCGCCGACGTATTCTGCTTGACACTGGACAATTTCGGCTGCTGCCAGCGCCCTCTACTAATTGTATGCTCTATAAATGACTGAAATACTCATGTATTTGTGTCAAACTCAATAGTTTACTGTAAAAATTAGTCAAATGCTGTGTAAATTATACTTTTTGGAAAATGAATTAAGTTCCACTAAACTGTTAAAATTTTGCACTCTGCGTTGCGGCCGTCAGAAGATTTTAGATGCCTCGCAAAAATTTTCTTTCATATTGTACCATGAACTGACAGATTAGCAGAAGTATCTTTTCTTAAAAATGTATCATTCTAAATTATGGGATTTACTCGTGATGATACTGAATGTAAACTCTCGATAAAAGTAGAATTAACATTTTTAACAACAAAATAACATTTTAGTTTACTACGGACTATTCTGGTCGTCCGAAGTATGCTGTTTATTTTTGAACCTGTCAAACACCAGTTACTACTTTTATTTCATATTTTATGAGTTATTAGGAACGTATAACAACGGTGGCAATGACCTGAGGAATCGCGTATTGTCCATACATCACTTCTAAATCCTGTATTCTAATACGAGCAAATCTTGTTTGTGGTTATAAATAAATATACATACATATATTATAATATATACGCAAGTTTTATCTTAAAAACAGCTCTAACGATTTTGACAAAATATTTTATCTTACCGTTTTGGGGCACCTGAAAACCATTGGGCTTGGTCACATGATCGAGAAAATTCGATTAGTGGGTCATTTTGGTTCATCATGGGTCAGGGTCAAGCTAATTGTATCTAAAAAACAATTCAAACGATTTTGAGTAAATTTTGTATTCTATCATTTTCGGACACGAGAAGATTATTGGACTGGGTCACATGCTCAAGAACTTTTGATTAGTGGGTCATTTTTGGGTCAACGTAGGTCAATTTAATTTTATCTAAAAAAAAAGGCTCTAACGATTTGGATTAAATTTTGTATGCTACGAGTTTCGGGCACAAGAAAATCATTGAGCTAAGAGATATCCGAGATAACTAAGCTAACTGAGCTAAGAGACATCCGAGAAAATTCGATTAGTGGGTCATTTTTCGGTCACTGTGGGACAAGCTAATTTTATCTAAAAAACGGCTCAAACTATTTAGACTAAATTTTGTATCCTACGGTTTTTGAGCACGAGAAGACTGTTGGGCTAAGTCACATGTTCGAGTAAATTCGATTAGTGGTTCATTTTGGTCATGGGTCATTATGGATCAAGCTATTTTTATCTTAAAAACGGCTCAGATGATTTGAACTAAATTTAGCATCCTACAGTTTTAGGGAACGAGAAGACTATTGAGCTAGGTCACATGTCCGAGAAATTTCGATTAGTGGGTCATTATGGGTCAAGCTATTTTTATATTAAAACAGGCTCAGACGATTTGAACTAAATTTTGTATCCTACGGTTTTTGGGCTCGAGAAAATCATCGGTAGGTCACATTTTCGAAAAAATCTAATTAGTGGGTCATTATTGGGCCACTGTGGGTCAAGCAAATTTTATCTAAAAAACGGCTCAGACTATTTTGACAAAATTTTATATCCTAGGGGTTTCGGGCACGAGAAGACAATTGGACTTGGTCACATGTTCGAGAAAATTTGATTAGTGGGTCATTTTGGTCATGGGTCCTGATATTTAAACTCAAAGCTAATTTTGACCGAGCATAACTTGGTCTTCCCTGCTAGTATAATATAATTTCAATTTTGCATCATCAAATAGGGAGCAAAAATTTACTTTCGAATAAAAATTTTTGAAATATGTCGCTCAATTTTGTAACATTTTCAAAATTTTGCAAAAATGGATTTTTTTCAAAAAAAATATCTTAACATTTGTTTTCTACAATAATGTAAAGTAACAAGTTTCAGAAGTATCACAATTAGCAATTTGTTGTCCGGAACCAAAACAGGAAAATCAGATTAACCTTGCTATACCGAAATTTGGCGCTAAACTGAAATCTGTCAGCAAAAAAAGACAGATTTTAATTTTTTGTTGGATACAAAATTAATATGAAGTTAAATTAACCCCTTGGGGACGAGCGACACGTATACGTGCCGTATAAGATGCTCAGAATCCTCGATTATTCCCACCAATTATTTATTTTTTTGTAAGCTTTGCCTCATTAAATCTTAAGATTTCTGAGATTCAATTACGCGAAATTTTCTGTTTTGAAAAACCGGTAGTAAAAGATTGAAAATTCTGTAAAGGACGCTCGTCACGAAGGGGTTAAATTGGTTAAATCATACGTTGCATAAGAATATGTTCGGAATTTTTTATGTGATAATGCTTCTTCTACGAAAGGAAAAGGGTTTAAATATTTGAACTAGTAAATAAGTGTACCAAATAAAAATCTTATTCAACAAATATAAACTATAAATTTTTTGCACACGAATTTGAAAGAATGTATCCGGTCTCTACACTTGACACAATTTTTCTGGATTTGAAGAGAAATGCTTTTGTTTGAAATCCGTGTGTATCTATGTCAGCAAATTTAAATATTATAGAAGAGGAAGAAGGAATAGAAATTTTTTTTTAATGTCAGAGCATTACAATGAAAATGTTCAGAAACGGATATTATGATCTTTGATTATTCTCCCAATCTACTTGGGAATTTCCAAGTATTAAAAAAAAAGAACAAAAGAAAGCAGAATAAAAATATTCTTCCGATTTATATTTGCAAGAAGTAATCTTTACTACAATAAATTATATTAAAACACAAAATAGATCATCAGCATAGTTTAAGAATGCCGCTGAAGTTAAAATATGTTCAAAATTATCGTGAAACATATAAAATTAAAAATAACTGTTATAAATTATGTGTGAAGTTAATTGTACTACCGGTAAATTTGTATGTTACACAGTTTAAATATGGTTATGTCTAGTATAATATCTTTCATATAATAAAGATGCTAAGTACAAATCCAGAAAAGTATCAAGCATGAAATCATTTTCTGAAATTTTTAAAAAAAATTATTCATATTAATAAATACTTGGTGGCACTACGTCAGTTTGACCAAGTGTGAACGACTTTGTTTGTTTTGTTCTGCATAAACATTAAATTTGATTAACATTGTTCAGTTGAGTGTATATAAATATAAACAGAATTCTCACTTTACTAAACAGCGTACAGAGTGAAAAAATGTCCAGACCGGGGTTCGATCTCGGATCCCTTGGTATAGCGCACCAAGTGCTTTACCAATTAATCTATCCCGACGACATCCAATCTAGCATTCTCTCACTCTTATATGGCAAGGCTACAACCACGCAACATAAGATGGAAAGTCAATCATGAGCACAACACCGTTGGCATGCATGAGACAAATTAAACCCAGTATCGGTGAATGTTTATACACTAATTAATTTTTTAGCAGAGCTGAAATTACGCTGTAAATTAATTAAATTGAATTATCACTTTACTAAACAGCGTATAACCATTAGAGTGAAAAAAATGTCCAGACCGGGGTTCGATCCAGGATCCCTTGGTATAGCGCACCAAGTGCTTTACCAATTAAGCTATCCAGACGACATCCAGACTACATGGAAAGTCAATCATGAGCACAACACCGTTGGCATGCATGAGACAAATTAAACCCAGTATAGGTGAATATTTATACACTAATTAATTTTTTAGCAGAGCTGAAATTACGCTGTAAATTAATGAAATTTAATTATCATTTTACTAAACAGCATACAACAATTAGAGTGAAAAAATGTCCTGACTGGGGTTCGATCCCGGATCCCTTGCTATAGCGGGATCGAACCCCGGTCTGGGCAATTTTTCACTCTAATGGTTGTACGCTGTTTAGTAAAGGGATAATTCTATTTCATTAATTTACAGCGTAATTTCAGCTGCTAAAAATTAATTAGTGTATAAATATAAACAGATTTCACATTGAAGAAAAAATTTCATAATTAAAAAAGCACACGCTGCACTGTAGCGAAATTTCCCAAAAAGCTGACCAAAATCCGGAAAGAAAAGTTACGTTCTTTTTACGCACAATTTTGCATAATTATAGATCAATGTCCTTAAAATAGGTTTCGCTCACCTTTATCGCTTAAAATAAAAGCACTGCAGTTTATTTTAGCTCATACAATCGTGATGTAGAATATTTTTTAAATTATTGATTTTCAGTGTTTAAAACTGATAATTATATTAAATGATGTTCAGTGTATTTCTTTTAAATGCTAAAAAGGTGTAAATTAACAACATAATAAATGCACAGTAAAATAACTTTTATTAGTTTGTTTGACATGTTTCGGCTCTTTCCGAGCCATTTTCAAAAATAAATGAGAATATTCCATAATTGCACGCGCCGCACCTAAAAAAAAAAAAAAGAGAAATTTTTATTTATTTATTTTTTTTTTTTTTTTTGTATTTTTGCATAAAATAAAAATATAAGTAATTTTAAAAAAATCTTTTTAAATCTGCCTTTATTTATATTTTATATTTTTCGATAGCATTTATTTTACTTCATTTATAGTAGTTTTTTCATAAAGTTTAATGTTTGCACAATTAAAAAATGTACTTGATAATGACCCCCCCCCCCCCCCTGATTATCCGACGATTTCGATTTTCCTACATGTACTTGGTTAAAAGGGTGTCGGATAGCCTAATTATATGCATAAAAAAGCTATTTGAATTAAATAAAAATTTCTCATCCCTTTTCAGTTTAAATTGAAAAAAAAAAAAAAAAAAAAAACGTAATTTTTAAATATAAGAAGCTAAAAAAAAAAGAGAGCAATTTAACAAAACGGGAATTATCAGGTCTTTTTTGGATTACGCAAAAAAGTTTTAATTGCCTCTTGTGATGGGTAAAAAATGTTCACGATTCAATGGTTCTACTTATGCATCAAATTATTACATGAATAATCAATTTTTTTAATGCAAACAGTTGAAATATGTCGAATTAAGTTTTGGTAAGACATTAAAAAATGAGATGAATGAGTTTAATAATTAAAGTAATTTTAATTAAAGTTGAAAATAATGACTGAAATGTATCACAAATGAGTAACTCTGTTGAAATTAAAGACATTCACATCCCATGCATTAACTTTCTATTTATGTATTAAATAAAATTTAAAGTATTTTTTTCTTTATTTTTTTTATTTTATTTATTTTTATTTTATTTTATTTTATTTTTTTTTTAACAAAGACGTGCGTGGTTAGCCAGAAATAAGTTACTCATTTCAAACGTTCCACTGTTAAGATTCAAACGAAATTAAAGCTACAGATAATTCAAATGATGCGCTTGTCAGTTATTGAATACAATTTTTAATACAAATATTTTCTAAAAGGGGACATTGAAGCCCTTAAATAAATTTTCAATAAGCTTATACATTTTAATGTCTTATATGTTTTCATATAAATGTTTAATATGCAACAATAAATCTTCAATATGTCCTCCTGCATTTTCAATCTACAAAAACAGCTTTTTAAAAGTTAAATAAAAAAAAAAAAAAAAAAAAAAAAAGTTGCGGCTAAAAAATGGTGTGATATCAAATTTCCAAGCTATTATATTACTTATTTAACTTTTTTCCATTAAATAAGTTATCATATATATAAGTCGAGTGCCTACGTATATGTTAATAGAAATCGTTTTCTCCTGTACTAAATACATCCTAACGAGTTTCTGAAAATTCAATTTTTTTCAAATTATGCATGATGGGCTTTTTATTATTAGCACTAGCTGGCTTCACCCGCTAGCGGGCCCCTAATTTACATCCGGACCTCGAATCTTGTAAAACCTCGAATAAGATAAACCTCGAACCGAACGAACCTCCGACCTGGTTCCCCACTGCCTTCGGCACCGGATAATCCCTTAATTTGCACATCGAATAGTATAAACCTCTAACCAAACTAACTTCCGACATGGGTCCCGCTGCCTTCGGCACCGTATAGCAGTCGTGCTGCGCACGCTCAAGTTCCATCTTCCACCACCAGGTAGCGCAATCTGTTCTGTATCAACCTCGGGCACTGAAATCGTTAAGGCTATATATGTCGAGTCGACTGAACTATACCCCGTCGTTATCTAGCCGATAGAACCAGAGATAAAAAAGTGCCCCCTGGTGGTTAAAAAACGAACTAAGATGGGAAAGCTCTATCGATGTCGAGTCGAATGAGCCATACCCCGTCGTGATCCGACCCATAGAAACAGAGATAGGAAAGCGTCCCCTGGTGGTGAACGCTAATCGCGTTTGGGGGGCAAAAGGGGGGATGAACACCGGAGATGCATAATAGGATTAAGCGGTCACAGACCTTTCCAACGAGGGGTATGTGCAAAATTCAGAAAAGTGCCCTCTTTGTGGGGGGGGGGGGGCTGAAAGTGGGAGGATGGACCCCGAAGATACATAATATGAATAAGCGGTCACAGGCCTTTCGAACAATATATTACATAAATAGTGTAGGGGGGGGCGCAAAATGTGGGGGTGACACCTGTGGTGCATAACACGAATAAGTGGTCACAGCCCTTTGTAACGTATGTGACACGACGGATATCGTTAAAATTTAGAAAAGTGTCCCCCCCCCTCTTGCGTAAGCAAAACGCGCTCCGCCCCTCCCTATAATTTTTGGCGCGGCTTTATTTTTAAAATTTATGTTATGTGTTTTAAAATATCGTAAAGTTTCAAACAGATAGCCTTATTATACTTCCTAATTTTGTTCACGCCCCTCCCCATCCCCTCCCTGAAATGTGACGCGCCATTCTTTTTTATAAATTTTTTATCATGTGTTATAAACTATCTTTAAGTTTAAAACAGATCGCATTGGAATTTAATGTATTTGCTGAAATTACTATTATATATAATAATACAGAAATAAACCCTCCTTTAGCTTGTAATTAAGATATATGAACAATTTTTAGAATTTCTGAAAGCTGATTTTTATTTATTTATTTATTTATTTATTTATCTATTTATTTATTTTTTGTTTATTTATTTATTTTTTGCGTTGCCCTGTGCATGTTTGGAATTTCTTAGCAATTTCTTAGATTTACATTATTTTATTCAATTAAACATTGTACTGTTACAATAAATTTAAATGGAAACTTCACTTCTAAAACAAAAATAATTTAACAACTGGATTTCATTAATTTATAGGAAAATGATGTGAAAGGTATTCCTGCGAACGAAATGCCTGTCCTTTACCGTGTTTTTTTATTTTTAGAAATAAAGGAATCACATTTAATTCATTTCAAAAATTTTGTTTACGTTTGGAAAGAAATTTTAAATGGCGATAACTCTTATGTATACATTTTAGAAGGTACATCTTCCCTCAAAAACTAATTTAATTTTAAAGATCTTTCTAAAAATGTAAATTATATATTTAAAATATTTTTAAAGCATAAACACTACGTCTGATTACTTTATTTTACAATATTTATAAGAACACGCATTTTATCAGACATATAAATACACTAAACAAACATGAGTGAACAATTGACCTGGGACCTTATGCGTACCATGCTGACGCTCTGCGACTGAGCTACCCAGATCCATATCCCTGACCGGCAATTTCTCATACTTATTCATGTTAGAAACAATCATCTGCCACAGTTTGCAGTCATATTTAATTGTTTGATAAAATGTGTGTTCTTATAATTGTGAAGTTTTATTTAAAAAATATATATATCTTCAGAAGAAAATGTCTGACTTGCAGATGAAATTTGATGTGGTTATAACCTGTAACTGATTGGTGCTATTATAATACAGATGGTACATGGTCGTTGGCGGGTTTTATCTCTGTTTTGGCATAATTTTTTAATCTCCAAGTTAATTAACAGTTTTTTGCTAATTATGGATAGAAAATAATATTTTTTTACACTGGATTTTATAAAAGCACGTAGATTACGTAATTACTTGTCTAAAAATGCAATCCTTTTTTTATTCTGCCGAATATTAAGGTCTGTATGTTGTTTGAAAAAAAAAAAAGTTTGACGAAGAAAAAAGTGATTATTTTAAGTAACTCAACGTTTTTTTTTTAAATCTATATCTCTGTTTATAAATCACTTATGAAGATGAGCTTGGTCTTAAATTGAAGTAATTCTTCATTAGATTCTTCTAGTTTTCGTTTTTTTTCTGCGACGCTTGGTTTATTTGATATCTTATATTTTAATCTGGCATGTTTTGTCGATTTAACATTGCGAAGTTGATTTCTGTAAGTAAGCACTAGCGGTCTTGTCCAGTTCTTGGCGTTGTTTGTGTGGCGTTTTGTTTAAGCTTGGCTTGGCAGAGCGACCGCCCTGCTTGATAACGTGCTGTAATTGCAAAGCCATATTTTCGATCGCTGAGTGCAGTAAGTCGGTCAGGATATCTCAATTGTAATTGTGACAAATGCTTTCTTTCATTAGGTGGCATAAATATGAAAATATAACTTTGCAATTACAGTACGTTATTGAGAATGAAAGGGCCGTATTTTGATTGTCGCACATTAAACATTTATGTGAAGGCATGTTGGATATTATCATGCCTATTGAAGATATATTTGAATGCTACAGCAGCACCTTTTATCAAACTTCTGTACTAAAAAAAGGATTCTATAAATGACAAGCTCATCATTTGTATTATCTATAGCTTTAATTTCGTCACAATCGAAATAGTAGGACACAGTCTATAGGTCCTTGCAGGAGGTAACTCATCTGTCGCTAACATTATACATATAAAGTAAATTCTATCGCGTCTAACAAGTGTGGATTAGAGCAGAAGAAGAACCTGTCTCATTGCTAGTTTTATTTACGCACCATTGTGATTAAGATTAATGAATAATTTTTTACTTTTAAAATACTTTAATGCTGAATACTGCATTTTTAATGCATTATTTCTATAGTTAAATATATGCGTACATACACACATCTTTAATATTTTCACCCATCATAATTCTTTCACATTTACATCGATTACTTACGTACTTAGATCCATCTTATGTACTTTACATATATCTTATAACATATATAAGTTACGGTCAATATGATTAATCTGGTCATTATTAATAATAACCGGCCATTATGTCCAGTCATTTTTAATATTAACCGGTTATTATTAATAATGACCGTATTAATCATATTGACCGTAACATATACATACTTACACATAACGTAGCTTTTCCCAACAAATTAAAGTAATAGTGACAAATGAAGAATCGTGAGAAATTTAGTAGGTTGGTGACAAATCAAGGAAATAACAACAACAAAGAAATAAAAGATTAATAAAAGAATAACTGTAGATACTTTACGATTCAGCATTTTCTGTTTATTGTTCAACATTCTACCAGTTCTCTTACAACATTTTTTCCGTTTATTGTTTAACCTTTCATTTTTCTCGGTACAACATTTTACCGGTTCATTGCTCAACCTTTTCAATAATTTCAGTATTTACCAATTCCCTACACAAGTTTATGTTTTAACCGGAGCACTAAATGTTGGGACAAAGTTTCACCACCTAATGTTTGCAGCTACTGCAACACCAAAATTTGGTTCAAACAGCACTAAATTTTTAACAACGTATTTTAAAACACTTCATTTTCTCAATAATGAGACAATTTCTACCTTTCAATAAAATGTAAGAATATACGGGTTCCAAAGAATTTCTTTGCTGAAAAGGAAATCAGATATTTAATTTATCAATTACTTTAAAAAGTCGCTTATATGTTTTGCTTAAATCTAGGTAATTTTTACTGTTTTATAAAATGACAGATATAAAATGACAATGTTTTTTGTTTTCCTATTTTTTTCAATTCATATTGCAGGTTTTATAAAGGGGAGATACGACTGTTAAATCTTCGGAAAATTCGATTTTTCGAAAAATATATACAGGGTGGCAATAAGTGACAGTACTCAGTGTGCTCTGTAGCACGGTCTACACTCTAAAAACGACATTTTCAAAACTGAGCCAAAAATACTCAAATCTGAGTCTGTCGCATCGTTAAAATGGCTCCGAATCAAAATTAACATGCACACACTCAAGAATAAAACATCACGTACTCATATTTGAGTATGTCTATGTTTCAAAAATGAGTATGAACCGACTTCTATGTGTTCATTTTTGAGTTCCATGTCTCAAAAATGAGTTTGAATTGATTCTAATCATTTTTGAGTATGTCCATGTTTCAAAAATGAGTATGACCTGACCTACCTCTATGTGTTCAGTTTTGTGTGTGTCCATGTTTCAATATTCTGAGTATTTCTGGTATTGAAAGCATCGGGTTGTCATATTTAAAACAAAAAGTTTTATAACAAAATGAAAACATCGATTTACTCAGATTTGAAAGTGTCATTTTTTTCAGTGTAATTGCGAGAATGGAGCCAATTTTTGTATTATGATTAAACAAGACAGGGGACGAAGGATTCCGCGAAAAAAAATTTAGATCCAAAAGTCACCACTAGCTGGAAATGTGGCGCTGTGTAATAGAAAATGTTAATTTTATTTCAGTATTTATTCTGCATTTTTTAAACTCTCTTTTCTATTACACAGCGCGGCATTTCCACCGCACTATTTTATTTTTTCGTGGAATCCTAAGTCCGGTCTTGTTTAATCATAATTTTAAAATCTGGCTCCATTCTTGCAATTATATCGCACTACAGAGCACGCTGAGTAATGTCACCTTGATTATGGTCACCCTGTATATGAAAGAGAAATATTTTCTGAATATCTTAAAATAAATCACATGAAAGTTTTCTTATGATTAAGCTAGTTATGACTAAAAATGTATCAGGTGTTCTTAATATAAGCAATAATTAAAAGGATACTTTAAGGCAGTTTATCTCACAATGTTAAAAATGGGCTTTTTTTCTTAATTGCGTGCAAGATTTCTCTTGAACTACTTAATATTTTGACTTGCAATCTTAACAAACTTCTACATTATATCTTAATACTCAACCTAAAGACTTCAGCGACAAAAAAAAAAAAAAAAAAAAAAAAAAAAGAATCGTATGCATAAACTCCGAAAAATATATGCAATATTTTCAACTTTAATTTAAAAATGGAAATTTTGCTAAAATATTCACAATTTTAGGTTCAGTCTTAAGATATATATATACAGAGCGTTGCATAATGATAGACCCATTCTTAAAAATCCATTTAACTTTCGAAAACCATGCAATTTTTCTTACGAACAAAATGGAAACGTTTTCTTAACTAAAATTGTGACAGTAATAAACAAGTTGGAAATTGTACGTCAAACGTGACAAATGAGGTGCGTTCGTACTACAGATAGTTATATAAATATTCAGTTCTTGATGATTTTTAATTCTGTGAAATAAATTATATCGTCTGCAGATTAATTTCTGTCATAAAATAAGTATCTCGGTCGCTTGACGATTCAACCTCGGAAGCTCCTATAACAAGAAAGCACCGATTTTTTTTTTTTTTAAATTCAAATTTCTTAATAAATACTTTTATTAATATCTCCTAAAGTTTTGATTCGATTTTTAAAAAATTTGAAATGTCTCGACAAAATTCTGCAAAGATAATATATCTTAAATTTCAAACCATTCGGTTGGGTAGTTTTTGCGTTGTCATATGCGGACGGACGGACAGACAGACGGACAGACAGACGGACGGACGGACGGACAGACAGACGGACAGACAGACGGACGGACGGACGGACAGACAGACGGACAGACAGACGGACGGACGGACGGACAGACAGACGGACGGACCAAGCGACGACAATAGGTGCTACGTATTTATATAATTACGAACGCACCTAAAAAAATACGTTTACGAATTATTTAAGAAATATAAAAAAATGCTTTTTTTTTAACTTCCTTGGTGTTGCAAACCTTTTGGTTACTTCCTTTAGATTTTTAAAAATTTTAAGCACGTTATTATTGATTAATGCAAACTTTCATTAAATTTCATTAATTGTGGCTCTTCAATGAGCTCGACTATGCACCTCGATTATTACCTTAAAACGCAATTGCACATGAGGCTTTCACTAAGTAGCAAATTTTAAACTGCGGATGCATAGCTGCAACATTTGCGCTGATTTATTATCAATAAAATGCAATAGAATTTTTTAACTTATTTAATGCGATGATGAAGGTGAATCCGTAAGGTCTGGGGAGGCTTTGAATGGTAAGAAAAAACATGCATCTTAATTTTGAATAATCATACGAATGCTAGAAATTTAATAAAAGATGCTCAATTAGTAATCAGTTTCTGGAGAAATTGGAGGGCCACATTTTATGTTTCAATGAATTCATGCCTCTACTCACCCTATTATTTCTACGTTTGAGTGGATCTCTGCACTTAACAGGCTTGCTTTATGCTTTAAGCCTCGATTAAAATTCTATAGAAAACCTATGGGGAACACTGCCAAGAGTTCCATATGGTGGTTGAAACGATGAAATTCCACAAGTGAATTAAAACAAGCAATTTTGTTTTAGTGACTTATTATGGCTTGCCTCATTTGCAAAGAATTCACTAATTCAATGCCAAAATGTTATGTTGTGATTCTGAAGAAAAGAAGAAAAAGTTCTTATTAAAACACATTTTTGTAACTATATATTTCTTTTGGTGGATCTACCATTTTACAACACACATTTTTCATGTATTACTTTCATTTTTGTAAATATATTTGCTATAACTTTTTTGCGCATGATAATTTTCTTTTATAAGAGTTTATTGGTTTATACAAAATAGTATTTAATATTCTAATGCAACAATGCAATAGAAATCTTAAAATTTTGGGGTGGACCCATCATTTCGCATCGCATTTTAATTTATAAATACGCGAAAATTATTATTTTTCGTGTAAAATATTAAACATTTCAAAAGAAATCTTGCGCTCAATGAAAGAAAAGACGTTTTTAACATTGCGAGATAAACCGCTTTAAAGTATCTTTTTCATCATTCATTACATTGCTAACACCTGAAACAAGTTTAATCATAACTAGCGTAATTATATTTTTTGTGCAATTTGTTTGAAAAATCCGTAATATATTGTTCTTTCATACATATTTTTCCCCAAAAAATCGAATTATTTGAGAAATTAATCGAATTATTTGAGGAATTAATCGAATTATTTGACAGTTGTGTCCCTTATGTCACTTAAGAATTAACGTTCGAATTTATTCGTTTACAGACCTTAAGCAGAATTTCTCAGAATTTTAGTTTTACTTCGTATTGATTTTTTCTAAGATATATTAAAATGATCACACTGTAATCAGAACAGCGTGAGTTGAAAATGGTAAAGTCTTTACATACAGTATTTGTTTCCATTTGTACTATCAAATGTGCTTTCTGGCAGGCAGATTCAGATTATATTAAGCATTACAAGACTTACGTGAGGTATTGTTATAAAATCTGTAGATGAAATTTTTCTGTAGATGAAAGAAAAAATAAAAGATTTTTTTACAAATACCATTCTTTCGTGTTAATATCATTATAGTTTCATTAACAATTTTATTAATATTTTATAAATATTTTTTTAACAAAAGCAATTTTAAAGACCCACACTGATAAAAATTTCTGTAAAAAAAAAAAAAAAAAAAAAAAAAAAAAAAAAAAAAAAACATAAAATAAACGGATATTTCTGGTAAATCTCCGTTAAAAGCATTCAATAAAGATTCTATCACACGTTTTTTTAAACATGTGAACTAATGATTGAGGAATTTAAGGCTTACACAGGAATTTTTTTACAAAGACAGCATATATAAACCGATTTGCTCTAATTTACAGTTAGCCTGTTCTGTCATTTGTTTAATTACAAAAAAAAAAAAAAAAAAAAAAAAAAAAAAAAAAAATGTTCTAAATAATAATGCGATGCGAAATCATAGGTGTACCCCAAAAATTTAATTTGTTTTTCGTATATATAAATACATGGTCTCTGTAAAGAGTCTTTTTATGAGATGGGTTCGACCCTCGGTAGTACTTCATCAGTCTTTTTTTTTTTTTTTTTTTTTTGAACTATTGGAATTTTTTTTCCTCTTCATTATTCTTCTCTCTCTTTTTTTTTTTTTTACTTTAAATTGTTTGAACATTTAAGCTATTTAATGAACTTTCTTTTCTTTGATCTTAGTCAAAAATTTGTAAACTTTTATTATTTTATGTAGTTTTTTACTACAATTAAATATACATTATTTTATGGCTTCCTATTGCCGTGCAAGTTACTTACCGTTTTATTGGATGTTAAATTGCGCCACAACTAAGTAATCTATGCAGATATTTCCATTGTTCCATTGTTCAATTTACAGTTAGACTCTTTTATCCAACAAGTCAAAAACTTTCTAAAAATGTTTACAAAAATATCTTTAACATTATCAATATACCTACGATGTCACTGACTCCAGAAATAGAAAAAAAAAATGCTCTATTCAAGAGTAATTGAAAATAATCTGATTTTCTTTCTGATTTTCTGGAGATAATCTGATTTTTTTTTCTTTTGTTTTTCTAATTTTTTTTTCGTTTTTTTATCTTTATTTTTTACTTTAACATACATTTAATTCAACACCTTCTTATATTTTTTTTATTTTATAAATATACATATATATATAAAATTATTATACTTTATTTTTCACTTTTATATCGATACTGTTACTACTAACAGAAAAAAAAGGCATGAAAAGTGGCATGACTGAAAAGTGGCTTATGTATTCTTGGGCTTTTCCTCGCATTTTAATATTTTTAAATAATATTTTTTACACAGGATAACTGAAATCTATCTCTAACGTTGTTAGTTTTTACTTTTTTGATTTTGGTTACAGTTTTTTTTATAAGCGGACATTTTCAATTTTGGAACCGGTTGGAACCGGTTCTGAAAGTGAAAGTACCCTTTATAAAAAAAAAACTGGAACCAAAATCGAAAAAGTAAAAACTAACAATGTTAGAGATCGACCTCAGCTATCCTATGCAAAAAACATCATTTAAAAATATTAAAATGCAAGCGAGAAATCTTCCAAGAACCTTCTCATAGACTTAACACTGGTTTGCGCGTTTTTTCGCATGACTGATGTAGGCTCTTAATGTCAACTATTTCGAACAATTGAGCATTTGATCATTTTACTTTATCACTCTTTTTTTATTATAAATACTATATTTGTTTTAAAATTTAATTATTTGTCATTTTTAATCCTATACTAAATGATTGTCTGTCTTTATTTATAACTGTACCTACACTTAAGTAGTTACAGTTAGACTTTTCTCTTATGGATCCTTAAGTTTTAGACATACATCTACTCCAAAATAATGTGTAAAGTTGGCGTCAACTGGGAAGCCCATGAAATGCCTAAACTGTTCAACTGTTCAGCATACAGGTAGCTAGCAGTAATTTTCAGTTTATTGCGCTATTTTTAAATTTCTAACATATTTTTGCAAAAAATGCTTGTTTGATTGTAATGCGGCGATAAGAAACATCCGCATACACTATGTTGTACCTAATGGCGCTATCACACGTACTCTCATATCATAGTCAATATCAGATATTTCATCCGAAACACGTTTTTCAAGAGGAAAAAGCTCGAATTCGTCCCGTTTTATAGATTGCCTCTCGTAATTTCTTAAAGATCTAACTTACAGTAGTTTGTATCCTCTACGATAGGTATCAGCTCGAAATCTACCAATCAGAGCTCTCTAAAATTCCAAGATGGCCACCGTCAGTAAGCCAACATCTTACGTTTAGGTCGTCGCAAATATTGAAACCAAAAATACAGAAGAATTAAGAAAAAAGCATATCTTTAGTAACACAGGGACCAATTATACACGAAAAGAACTTTAAAAATGTGCAGTTATTTTGTAATTAAGGAATTACATATGCGTCGATTGCCTCTTCGGAGTTCGTCGTTATTTACACTCCCGATAAGAACTTTATTTACTAATTTAAAGTTATTTATTGCGATTATTTTATTTCAATTATGTCGCCAAAGATAAAAATGCAAGCAAACATGCATCAAGGTATTTTATTGCAATGCAAATTATTGCCTCCTTTTAGCATGAATCAGAATCCAAAAGATTCCAAATTTTGTAGTGGAGGGGGGGGGGAGACAGAAAATTTTCTTATACTTTTAGAAAAATAAAATTTAATGAATGAAAATTTAATCTAGCAGCTATTTATAGTTAATTATATTTTACCTTTTAATAATTTTCTTTTAAAACAATCTTGATAATCTTTTTTTAAAAATATACAACTATTATACAGACTTACATATTTATTTGTAAATCGGGGGAATAGTAAAAATATATTCACAGTTGTTCGATCATCCAAGGCTGTCTGCTAGATGGTTGGCGACTTTCTCTCCAACATAGTTTATTAGTGAAAAATTGCAAATTCAGTATCAGCCGGAGTAGCTTAGTGGTCAGAGCGATAACCTAGAATGCTGTGGACCCAGGTTCGATTCCTGGCTCTAGCTAATTTTTCACTTCATGTTGGATTATTGTATTTAATGTATGTAGGTAATAATGTCCTTTTCAGTCTATTTTTTCTTTTTAATTATTGAATTTCAACCACCCTAAAGTTTTGTTTCCCCCCTCCTAGCGGTGTATAAATTTTAAACCTTTATATGTGTTTCAATTTGTTAAGTAAAATGTGCCCTTTTTTTATTTTGTATTAATAATAAATAACGCATATACCCCCCCCCCCAAAAAAAAAAAAACCCTCTAGTTAAAATATTTTGCTTCCCTTAAAAACAAAAAAATAATTAAAATTTATATATTTTCGAAAACAAAAATGAATTGTAACGTTAAACTTTCCTAACAGAAATAGATTTCTAGAATTTTCAAATATGCAAACCCAAAATTAAAACTCATTCCGCCAAATAATTTTTAAGTTTTGCTTAAAAAGCACTTGTCTTGTAATCTGTTTTGCGACGATCGAACATTTATTTAACATTAGGAGGTACAAACATAAAATCTGCGTAATTTCTAAACTACTTTAACGAGTGACTTTCAGTTTGATACACGAAGGTAAAATTTACCGAAAAATATGATGTCGAAATTAGGGTTTAGTACTAAAAGTTTTAGAATATGTTACAATTGCTATACGTAACTTCATCCTCCCCCCCCCCCCCGCAGCAAAATTTATGTACAGCATTATTATCAGATGTTATTACTAATCTATTGTTACTTGTGACATTTTTAAAATGATTTGCGGCAGAGTTAGTAAAGGGTATAACTCCCCCCCCCCCCAGGACTGTAGACAATATATATGAAAAAAGGGATTGTGTTTTTGAAATGAAAAATATCAAATTCATTTAAACTTTCGAAAAATGATTAAAATCATCAAAACCAAGGAAGAAAAAACTGCAAAAGAGTGGGAACTATATCTAAATTCTATTACGAATTTCATTTTTATATTACATTCCATATGTAACATGAATTGCATTTAAAATATGTAAAATATATTAACTAAAAATGTCATAATAGAGATTTTGGCGAAATAACTAAAACTTAATTTAACATCTTTCTTTGCGTTACAGATTTCGGCTTAGCGATAAAATGCGGTTCCAATACACGTGACAAAAAACTAGTGTTAATATACTATTTTTTTCTAAATCACTTAATACTAATAGTTCAAAATTCTTAACATTTACAGGTAATGAAAGACGTAAAGTGAAGATATAGACTCTATAATTTAGAATTTTAATGTTATATTAGTGAGAGTATTGTTTTTATAATCTTCGAATTTTAAGTAAAATGATCACAATATTATAAATATAGAACAGACACGAAAAGAAACTGCAATATACAAAATGTGAGAACGCGATAATGCTTCCTGTGTATCAATCGAACTCTACACTAAATATTAAAACACCTGCCGCAATTACTCGCCAAATGTTACGCCCACTCCTTACATTAGCAGATAACTTTCAGTAGGGAAAACAACCGTAGTTGCAGCGTAAAAGTGTAGCTCGAGAAGCAATAGCATATACTTCATATCGTATGGTCGTCCGTGTGATAACAGCTTTACTCACCATATGATTAACAATATCACCATCTTCTGTTTTTATGCATGTAAATTTACAAGATCTTAGGATATTTTTATAGAAATAAAAATACTGAATATTTTCTGTGCTTTTTAACAAAATCTTGGTTTTTAGCTACATGTAAATTTACATAAGATAAATGATTAGCAGTAGATTCACCGTAATTTCCCAAAATTTCTTTTAACATTACATTCACTTCAGCAGTAGCGTGACCGCCAAACTATCAGGAGAGTTTCTAACTAGGAAACTATCAGGGGAAAAGTTTGTAGATTCAATCTGCTACAGTCTGAATATGGGGGTTGTGTTTTGTTTTTAAGGTATTTCAAGCACGGAAGTAAGAATTCATGTCAAATTTCTTTCAGGAATAACCCTTGAACTCTCTAACAAATTAGCCAAAATTGGTCGATACATAATAAAATTTTATTCACTAGCACTTTTAAGAATGGCAACATCTACCTAAAGAAATAAATGCAATGGATGTAGAATTTTTAAAGCTATATATCCGATTTAATTTACATTAAATACCACCAAAAACATTTTTTTAAAAAAGGTCTTTCTTAGAATGAAATCCGGAGAAAATATATTAAAGTAACTTACTACTGCCATCGATGGGACTATTTTTACTCGCGATGAAGTTTAAGAGTTATATATCGATTAAAGTAAAAAAAACGTGTACAGGAATGTGTTCGTATTTTGAGCAATCAACGAAATTTTCTTGCGATCTCTAATATGTAATTCAACTTTTACCTGACATTGAAGTTATTTATGAGTGTAACCGGTGTTCGCGCCAAAAAACACCGGATCGATTTCAGAAGCTGTGTAAAGGAGCAGTATCAAGGCAGATAAAGGTGTGTGGAAAATTGTTAATTGATTTGGAAGGTGAAATGAGAAAAGATGCTGCAAGAGTCAGGAGTAAAATATATGTTTCAAAAATATAAATGCCGCTAAAGAAAAAAAAAAGCGAAAGAAATAAGCAGCATAACTATTATTTAAAAAATAATGAATGGGAGAAAATAATAATACCTTAAAGTTAATGTTCAATGGGGTTTTTTCTTTCTTTCTAAAATATGTTCAGTCATGTTTAAGGGGGATACCAAAAACTTATTGTCCCCCCAAAAAATCGATTTTTTATAGCTTATAGTGTCTATAATATAGTCCAAAAGCGAGACAAATATGCCACTGTACCTAATTAATTGCCCCTAAAACAAACTTTAAACGCATTTTTTTTTTTCAAAACGCTTTTTTTTTTTTTTTACTTGACCGCTTGGATTTTTCGTTAACCGCTCAAATGATTTCTTTTAATTTTTAATACAAACGTTTTGAATATCATTCTTTACGACATTACGTAGTATTTTTAAGATGTTTTCGTTATTCGCCTTTTTTACCAGCATTTTATTGCAATTTTCATTGGGTGAAATTATTACTATTTTTTTAAATGCATGTATTTCAACAAATATTTACATTTAAAAAAAAATCCTACGCTACGCCACAGCCAATTTGCTAAATATAAATTATTTTAAGACTTTGTTTTAATGTTTCAGGAATTCTCGGTGCAAGAAGCTTGAAACTTTTTTAGAATAATTCAAATAAATAAAAAACAAGTATAAACAACCATAATCGAGGTTGGGAAGATATGGTTAATATCGACTGCGTAAATAACGAGATGAATTTGATTCATATTACAAATTTAGCAAACAGAGAAAAAATCAGAAAATTAATAGAACCATATAAGCCGAATAAAACAAAAGATACAGAATTATCTGATGAATGGAATGTTGACTATCCATCTCCAGAAGAAAATTATGAAATTAGTAGTCCTGCACATGGTAGAAAAGACTATCTGAAAGATCGCAGTAGGAATTTTGATCATAAGGGAAAGACCAGAAATTTTAATAGACCATTTGATAACAGAAGCAATAATAGTTATGGCCAGAGATATTTTAAACAGTCATTGAACCATGGAAATTACAATAAATATAGATATGGGAAACAGACTTCCGAGAATTCTTACCAAAATGAATCTGAGATCCCCAAAAACTTTGAGACTAAAGATTCTTTGATACCTCAAGACATAACAGAAAATGCTTCACCTAATTCAAAAGCAAGATATAATCCAAAATTTTCCCCTAGATACATGAATAGAGGCTACTATCATGGTCAAAATAATTATAATTATGGTGGCCGACGATCATGCAAGGCTAGTTATAATGAACAAAGATATTCCAACCATCACATAAGAATAATTCTCATCATGGATTTAAAGGAGCTTATAGTGGAAGAGATGCTTATTCAGATTCTTATCATTCTAGAAGCAATAGGTATATAGCTTCTAAAGATAGAGAGCAATATCCGGAAATAAATTACAGAGATACTAGATATGCAGATTCTAAAGATAGAGAGCAATATCCAGAAAGAAATAAAAATCTCAAAAAATTAACTGTTTAGGCATGAAAAAGTAATAAATCAAGATGCTGATGTCGAGACGCCATCACGTCAGGATGACCGTTTTGTAGGATTTCAGTTTGAACACTTCATCTCCTTTATGACGTAAATGATCATCAAATTAACTGACACTCTAGTGTACTATTATTATCCATGATTTAAATGCACGAGTTATAAATATTTTGGATCACGAGATCAAGATAGGAACATCTTCAAAAATTGGAAAAGAGACAGTCTTCTAATTTTTATTAGGAAGCAAGCTTGAAAATGAGATATATCTAGTAAAGGTGTTGATAGGCCTAGTTGTTTTCTTTGGTAAATAAAAATACTGTATATGTTTGGCGAGAAGTGGATTAGCTGAAAATAAATTGCTAATCAAAAGTTCATATTTTATTATTCATCGTCTATCTGTGCATACAATTCCAGTAAATCTACTATTTACATATCATCTTCTTACATACATATATATATATATATATATATATATATATATATATATATATATATATATATATATATATATATATAATTATTATACTTTATTTTTCATTTTTATATCGATATTGTTACTACTAACAGAAAAAAAGGCATTCCTATGACTGAAAAGTGACATATATTCGTGGGCTTTTCCTTTTTAATGTCTGCTATTTTGAACAATTGAGCATTTTATCATTTTACTTTATCACTTTTTTTATTATAAATACTATATTTGATTTCAAATTTAATTATTATTCATTTTTTATCCTACACTAATTTTTAATCACATTTTTAATTACATTTTTAATCATATACTGTAAATTCATAAGATAAATTATTACATGTAGATTCACCGTAATTTCACAAATTTCTTTTAACATTAGATAGTCTCAGAAATAGCGTGCCGGCAAAAATGTTAGGAAAGCACGTACAAACTTTGTAGATTCAATCCGCTATAGTCTGAATGTGGTGTTTGTGTTTTGTTTTTAAGGTATTTCAAGCACGAAATAAAAATTCATGTCAAATTTCTTCCAAGAATAACCATTGAATATACATCTCTTTAACAGATTAGTCAAAATTGTCGATGCATAGTAAAATCTTTTTCTTTAGCAGTTTTAAGAATGGCAACATCTACCTAAAGAAATAAATACAATAGATGTAGAATTTTTAAAGCTCTATATCAGATTTAATTTATATTTAAAACAGCCAAAAGTATTCAAAAGAAAAAAATGTCTTGCTTAGAATAAAATCCGGAGAAAATATGTGAAATTAAAGTAACTTTACTACTGCCATCGATGGGACTATTTCTACTCGCGATGAAGTTTAAGAGTTATATATCGATTAAAGTAAAAAAAAACGTGTACTGGAATGTGTTCGTATTTTGAGCAATCAACGAAATTTTCTTGCGATCTTTAATATGTAATTTAACTTTTACCTGACATTGAAATTATTTATGAGTGTAACCGGTGTTCGCCGAAAAACACCGGATCGATTTCAGAAGCTGTGTAAAGGAGCAGTATCAAGGCAGATAAAGGTGTGTGGAAAATGGTTAATTGATTTGGAAGGTGAAATGAGAAAAGACGCTGCAAGAGTCAGGAGTAAAATATGTGTTTCAAAAATATAAATGCCGTTAAAAAAAATCGAAAGAAATAAGCAGCATAACTATAATTTAAAAAATAACGAATGGGAGAAAATATTAATACCTTAAAGTTAATGTTCAATGTTTTTTCTTTCTTTCTAAAATATGTTCAGTCATGTTTAAGGGGGGACACCAAAAACTTATTGTCCACAAAAAAAATCTATTTTTTTTTCTTTAGATATTTTATTGTGTCTATAATATAGCCCAAAAGCCGGACAAATATGCCACTGTACCTAATTAATTACCACTAAAACAAACTTTAAACTTTAAACGCATTTTTTCAAAACACCATTTTCTTTTTTACCTGGCTTGCTGGTTAACCACTCAAGCAATTTATTTTAAATTTTAATACAAATGTTATGAATTTCATTCTTTACCACTCTACGTAGGATTTTTAAGATGTCTTCGTTTTTCGATTTTTTTTTACCAGCATTTTATTGCTATTTTTATTGGGTAAAATTATTATTTTTTTTAATGTCTATATTTCAACAAATATTTACATTTAAAAAAAATTCTACACTACGCCATAGCCAATTTTTTAAATGTAAATTCTATTAAGATTTTGTGTTAATTTTTCAGGGATTCGCGGTGCAAAAAACTAGCTGACATTGCATTTTCATTTCCTAAATAATGATCTTTATTAAAACGTTCAAACTGGTGATTCCCCACCCCTCCCTCCCATTCCTTAATTCTAAAATATTTCGCTAAAGTTAAAAATGATTTGTCTCGAGGATTCAAAGTATATTTAAAGTCAATTTTTTTCGTAAAATATACACGTTTTAGAGATTATATGCAGGGGGCATATTTAAATGTGAAAAAGTCTGCAGGGATAACTTTCTGAATTACAAGCTATTCGAACTTATATTTTCGTGGAAGAAAATTTCCGAGAATTTCATACAGCTATTATATTTAGTCCGCACAGAATTTAAAAGCAAGGAATTTAAAAAAAAATATATAAATAATTAAGTTTTTTTTTTTTTTTTTTTTTTCTTTTTTTTAACATTGGTTTAAAAAAAAAAAATCAGTTAAATAGCTCAATGCTAATATGTTTATCTATGAATTTTAATTAAAAAAACTGGAAAACTGTGCCCCGAAACTGTATAATAGATTAACGTTTAAAATATTTTAAAAAGAAACATTGATTAAAATGAGAAAGAAAATTAATTTATCAGATAAGAAATCAGAAAAAAATGAAAAGAAAAGTTAAAACCGAAAAGCAACAAAAGCTATGATGAAATATTTTTATTCGCCTGAGGTATTTCAAGAGATTAGTTTTTAAGAAATCATATTTAATTCTGTTTATGTTAATGAAAAGTGTTTTTTAATAAATTGCTGAGGGACATAAAAAAAGATTTAATTTCAAAGGTATGTTTATTTTAAAAGAAAAGGAGAACATATATTCTCTATTTGGAAATATTAAGAAAGTTTACAAAGATGCATTTTTTTTTCTATTTTCTAGTCGTAAAACTTCTTACACCGACAAACCAGAAATACCGATACATAAAGAAAAATTAAGTTTGTCAGGGCAGAAAACATATTTTTATATCGTTTCAATCATAAACTTACTTGAAAGCTTTGTTGAATAAAAATTTTATGTGCTACAGCGATGTATATTTTGCTGATTCAATCGAAATATTACAGTAAAAATACGATACGAATAAATTTTATTAAAATTTTTGTTGCATCAACAAATGTCTTAAGCCTTGTTATAAAACATTTGTTTTCCATGCAATAAAAATAAATAAATCTGTTTTATTTTAGGACTGTTATATTTAGGTATTTATTTAGGGATAAACTTAAAAAATTCTCCCTTATCTAGCAAAATTTTGCAAAATGTAAATCAGGAAAAATGAAGTTTTATCTGAATAAAATTAATACAGTAAAAATGTTAACAGATTCCTAATAAAAGTTATCTGTAATTTTAAAATGAAGCATTTTTGGCATCCAAACAATGTGAGAATGAGAAAGATCTTTGCACACTTCTCTATTACCTTCAGCGTCAAAGGGCGGCCAGTTGTCGATTATACTACTATTGACAAAATGAGTTGTTATTAAACATCTTGTAATAGCGGTAATAATATGAAACATGTGTTACTGTGTGTTCTAGAAGAGCGACATACCGTTGTTTTGATACAAAGAACCCGTAATACAATAATTTTAACATGAAAAGGATTGGAAGAATTTCTATATAACCTTCAGCGTCAAAGAGTGGCCAGTTGTCGATTGTACTAATATTGACATAATGAGTTGTTACTCAAAATCTTGTAATAGTGGTAATAATATGAAACATGTGTTACTGTGTGTTCTAGAAGAGCGACATACCGTTGTTTTGATACAAAGAACCTGTAATACAATAATTTTAACATGAAAAGGATTGGAAAACTGTTTTAAAATTGCAAGGGGAATATTTCTTCACTGCAAATCTTTATACACTTTTCAGAACACTTTTTAGAACACTTATTTTGTCACCTTTTTTAGTACACTTTAAAAGCGCACTTTTTGGAACAGTTTTTAGAATACTTCTGAGAACACTTCTTTTGTTCAGCACACTTTTTGTTCAGCACAGGATTTATTTAGAGATAAACTTAAAAAATTCTCCCTTATCTAGCAAAATTTTGCAAAAAATCGGGAAAAATAAAGCTTTATCTGAATAAAATTAATACAGTAAAAATATTAACAGATTCCTAATAAAAGTTATCTGTAATTTGAAAATTAAGCATTTTGGCATCCAAACAATGTGAGAATGAGAAAAATCTTTGCACACTTCTATATAACCTTCAGCGTCAAAGGGCGGTCTGTTGTCGATTGTACTACTATTGACAAAATGAGTTGTTATTAAAAATCCTGTAATAGCGGTAATAATATGAAACATGTGTTACTGTGTGTTCTAGAAGAGAGACATACCGTTGTTTTGGTACAAAGAACCCGTAATACAATAATTTTAACATGAAAAGGATTGGAAGAATGTCTATATAACCTTCAGCGTCAAAGGGCGGCCAGTTGTCGATTGTACTACTATTGACAAAATGAGTTGTTATTAAAAATCTTGTAATAGCGGTAATAATATGAAACGTGTTACTGTGTGTTCTAGAAGAGCGGCATACCGTTGTTTTGATACAAAGAACCCGTAATACAATAATTTTAACATGAAAAGGATTGGAAGAATTTCTATATAACCTGCAGCGTCAAAGGGCGGCCAGTTGTCGATTGTACTACTATTGACAAAATGAGTTGTTATTCAAAATCTTGTAATAGCGGTAATAATATGAAAGATGTGTTACTGTGTGTGTTCTAGAAGAGCGACATACTGTTGTTTCGATACAAAGAACCCGTAATACGATAATTTTAACATGAAAAGGATTGGAAGACTGTTTTAAAATTGCAATTAGCATATTTCTTCACTGCAAATCCTTATACACTTTTCAGAACACTTATTTTGTCACCTTTTATAGTACACTTTAAAGCGCACGTTTTGGAACAGTTTTTGGAATATTTCTGAGAACACTTCTTCTGTTCAGCACACTTTCTAGCGCACTTTTTGAAAACTATGATTTCACAAGTGTACCCAAATGTGCTCCCAATCCGTTCTCAAATGTGTTCCCAAATTTATATTTAACAAATATCCTAAAAGAGAACATTTTCGGTACACTTTCAGAACACTTTCTTTATAGCGGAGCATATTCGGAACACATTAACGGAACACATGCAGCACACATTAAGGTAACTAGAACCTTTTTTTTTAATCAAAGTTTTCCAAATGTGTTCCCAATGTGTGCTAGAAATTTGCAGTGTTCTTTTTTGTTTCTTCTTTCTCTGCAAGGTCCCCAGTTCAGGTCATAATAATCTCTATTAAAATGCAAAAACATGTCGCGAGTGTTGCTGACGTCATGTCAACGGTGACAACGATCTAAGCAATCCATTTTCATTTTTCCGTTAATTTAATTACTTTTAGACATCCCATAAATTTATTTTTTATACCGTCGAATAGGGGATAAAATGTACTTTCAAATGCGATTTGTTTGAAAACTGTATCTTATTTTACTGATTTTTCAAGTTTTTCGAAATAATTTTATTAAAACTATAACGTTTCCATTTTTTTTAAATTACACACTGATGGCACTTTATCATATAATAAAATCTAAGTTTATTTCTATTTTAGAACAAGGCGAGAGTCAGTAATTTGGAAAATACTACAACTCTTAAATAATAATAATAAAAAAAAAAAAAAAAAAAAAAAAAAAACTCTTTAAAATCTACACAAATTACTTTTAAAACTCTACTTCACCAACGTATTTTTAAGACATAAGAAAATCCTTTGGTCCTAAAATAAAGTTAATTCATTCATATTTCAACTTCTTGTTACAAAGATTTTCCTCGCCGAACCCATTCGATATCAGAAAGACATAGAAAATTAGCCATTCAAACATTAAGGGGCAAACTATCTACACTAATAGTAGTTGTTTGCAGAATGCGAACATCCATTTTAACAGGGGATACTATAAAGATATATTCGTCAGCCACATGTGCAAAATAAGAAATATTGATTAATTTCTATGTCAGATCATTGAATGAAATTTAGAATATAAAGAAATAAAGAAGTTTTCATTTTTAATTTTTAATTTTCAAGCAAAATTCTAACACCTACAATCATTTTAGTATAGGAAAATATTAAATTAGATGAACACACTCTTTTTTTATCAATGTTCAAATGTCTGATAAAATTATTAATAATGAAATAATAATAAGATTTTTTATATGTGTTTATAAATAATAAATGCTAAAAACAGAAGTTACAGAGCTTTAAAGTGTTACAGAGACATATATTCCATAAAGAAAATCGAACATCACACAAAAGCATTTTTAGAATTCTATTAACATATTTTAAAACTGGATATTGAAAAGACTTTTTATCACATTTTCTATTACAGTATGATCGTATTTAAGTACATAGGTCATGGTTTCAAATATCTGAGACACAGTAACCACACAAATACACAGAGAGAAAAATACATTTTAGGTTCGATCATTCATGTAGAATAACCAAATTTTGATGATTTTTTAAAAAATATTTTCGGTAATTAAATCAGTTTTTTTTTTTTTTTTTTTTTTTTTTTTTTTTTACATTGTAAATTATAACAATCTATCAAATTAAAGACATTCGAAATGATTATTCTTATCAAAATTCTGGAAAATAAAAATGCATATATGAAAGTAAAATGGTGTTTGCTGTTATTTTATATAGATATTAGTTAATGAATAATATACAAACATAATGGGTAATTTCCAGTAGTTTTGGAAATGCCTCATTCGGAAAAGCATCCAATGTTTATCTTAAAAATCATGACTATTTTCATGACTGCAATTCATGTATTTCCAAAAAATAAAATTCCCGTTTGACTTGGGCCCCAATTAGTGAAAATTCACCATTTTGATTTGTGTTTGATACTGCGCGAACTAGTGAATTTATTACACAAAATTATAATTTTTGCTCTGTTTCTTTTTAAAGATATGGCAACAGAAAAAAAAACACTATTTAAGCACTATTTAAACTATATATTCAGGATTTCTAAATTGTTTTCTCCAAATTTAATAATAATTTTATTATATTAAACTATCAAATGATAAAAGAGTCTTTTTAAAAAATGTTTCACTCTCTATTTTTTTATTTGTATTTTCTACTTTTTATTGTTTCATTGCAATTTCACAGCCAATTAGTATAGTTTGGCGATTGATTTGGCGCATAATTAACTTCATTGTTTTGTTAACTCGTAAATAGTTGTAACTATAAAAATATTTGCCAATTGACCCGTGCCCGGGTAACAGAAAAAATGCATTAAAATTAATTTATAATTAAATACTAAAAATATTAAAATGTTATATAATCATTGAAAACACGCCTTTATTACTTAATTTTTATAATTCTAGCATATCAGGAAGTGAATGAAAAATCAATTAAAAAATTCCATCTTTTCATGCAAAAACTAAGTTAAGTTAAATAAAAGAGAATAAAAATATATACATATTGATTAAAAAAAAAAAGAAAGAAAGAAAAAGTAGTTGAGGGGATTAGATCTAATATATTCACAAGAAATGAAATGGAATTTCTTTAAAATCGATACTGTGAGCGATTTTTCCAAACGAAAAGGTTAGTGTGAAAATATTTTTTTCCTTATTTTAAAAAGAAAAGTTTGATTTGTGAAATGCACAGGTGTGTTTTGAAATATTTTGCTTTTTTTTTTTTTTTTTTTTTTAAAGGAACATTTATTTTTAAGTGAAATTTATGTGAAAAGTTTGTTTATCCCATTCAAATATTTTTAAGGAACGAAGATAATTTATTTTATTATTTTTTATTTTTATTCTTATTTTTTAACACAGGATGTCTGCTTATTTTATATTGTCCATTAATTATTATCAAACAGTCAGGGACATTGGGGAATACGATAGAAATTTATTTCAAACATAGCAAAAATCTTTATCACGTTATGGATAAAGTGACTTTCTTGCACTTGAATTAAAATAACGATATATTTAATTTAAATAAAGCAATAAACTTCTGCTTATACTGAACATAATACAAGGCTATCAGGAAAAAATCATCCGATTACAAAATTTAATATTTTCCATAATTATAAACAGAAAATTATAATTAATATGTCATTGTAAAGGAAAAGCGTTAAATTTTTACTTTGTAGCATTGTATGTATATTCATCAAATGTTTACGGACCGTTCTTTTTTGCGAAAAATCAGTGAGCGGTATTACCTACCTCGATACGTTGGAAATTTGGCTTTTCCCTCAGTTGTAGAAAGATATGCAAAATTTCATTTTTCAATAAGATAATGCACTGCCCCATTGACATTTAGAAGTTCGTAAATTTATAAACAGAGAAACACCACACCACTGGATTGGTCGCAGTGCAGCCGATGATATGGTCCTAAACACTACCCTCCTTGGTCACCTGACTTAACTCCTTTCGACTTCTTCCTTTGGGGATATGTCAAAGATCTTGTGTTCATACCACTTTTGCCTACAAGATTGCCTGTATGATAAGAAATCATATATTTCTATTTCTTTTTATTCAAAATAATATTTCCTATGTTAAATTTTCTATGTCAATTATTTTCCTTTATTTAAAATCTATTTTTATTTTAAACCTCAAAAAGAATTTTTTTCCCCCATGTTAAAATACGCTTGATATTATTGTAGCATTTATTTGTAAGTTATGTACTCAAAATTAATTTATTTCCTAAATTACCTTCCGTTATTTCATTTAAGAAGTCATAAATCTTGCAATATCTGTGTATACGCATTTGAAGTCTTTCTTCTTAATCAAAATACTTTTAATTCAAGTCAAGTGATATTTATTAGTAGCGCAAATTAATTTTAATGATTTATTTCTTTCAAAATCAATCTTCAGATAATATGTTTTCATGCGTACATGTAATTTTTAACCGTTGCTTTAAAAAAACATTAAGCTTTTAAGTGTTGACAAATTCTAATTATATAGGCAATCATTTTAGTTCAATATTTCGAAATCAGTTTCCTATTGCAATGCAATAATATAATCCAAGGCTAATAAATCACTCACATCCGTTATTTTAAAAAGCCTATCCCAAATAATAACGGGGTTATATTTTTAAGTTTCTTAATAAATTAATGTTTTTATCTTAAACGTACGAAATTCTGTTTTGGCGTGTTGGCCGAATCACAAGGAAAATTGTGGAAAACACAAACTGAACTAATTACTCACTGATCTTATCCGACCATCGAACAAGAAGGTTTCTTTTAATGCATTGAGTATAAAGACCACCTATCCTCTATAACATCTTGATGTCTTATTATGGCCAATAAATAAATGGAAACTTGCAAGCATATGCTGAAGTTTTTATTTTATATCTTTCATTCTACTTTTTTAACAAGTGGATTACGAACCTGATGGTTTTGTGGACACAATACTAGGACAATGTACAAAATTATCCGGCCTACTTTATTACCACGAGCAAAACCAACATCATAACCCGAACCTAACGCATTTGTGATGCTTTACAAACAGTTAATAGTGAAACATTACAACGTGTTTGGCAAGAATTGGCATAACGCAATGATATTATATGTGTGACTGAAGGAAGTCATATCAAACACGTGTGAAAAAAATTAACATTTTTCGTTTACATATAAATTATAATTATAATTTTCTGTTTATAATTATGGAAAATATTAAATTTTGTAGTCGGATGATTCTTTCCTGATAACCCTGTATATTCAGTAGAAATAATTACGTAAAAGATACAAATGGACAATGTCATGTGAATTTTTTATCCAACTCTTCACCTATGATTCAGGGGCGTAGTTACCGTGGAGCAATTGGAAAACCACGCATAAGACTAATAATAAATATTCACCAAATACACAAACACAAGTGAAAATTTTCTTTACAAATTTTTAATTTTTTGTGTTAGGTTTAATCAGACCCAAAATATTCTAGATTTTGAAAAATGTATTAAAGAACTAAAAAAAAAAGAGAGAAAAGAAAAAAGAAAAGAAAAGAAAAGAATCTAACGGGAGTAGTTAAACGATCAAAATCACATTCTTGTGCATCGTAATTTATATTCAATTGATATTTTTTTCTTACTTTGCACCAAGTTTCTGAAGTGATTTTACCCCTTTAACTCTCGCGCCCGTGATATTCACGGGCTGTGTAGGATACTTTTTAAAAATTCAGATTGCTTGATTCCCACCAGTTTATTAAAACAGTGCAATAGGCTTTATTCTCTAATTATTTTATCTATTGACGGTTAAGGGGTTAAGAAAGGGAGGGTGGGGGAATGCCGGTGTGACACTTTAAATTAAGATTGTTTCTATATAAACAAACTGACAATTTTTAAATCTTCATTAGATTAGAAAAACGTTAAACAGAAAATTCCATAAAAATAAAATTCATCTGATCACAAGGAAGTGCAGAACAAGAAAATTATTCATAGGCCTCACTGCAGAATTCTTCTGACTAGCGCACATTGCTGTTTGGCAACAAGGAATTAAATATTTTAAACTAAACTAAATGTGGAAATCAGGCAAACCACTCATTTTTACAAGAAAAGATTAAATTCTATTTTTTCTTATTTAATTGAAATTTTGGGGAAAAAAATTCTAAAGATTTTCTAAGTCACATTTTTCAGCAGTATAAGAATGATATAGATTAATTTAATGGTTCACCAGATTAAGTTCATGTTCTTATAGATTAAGTTCATGTCTCATGTAGCTTAATTTCGCATATGAAGTACTAATTTTCAAAAAAAATCCCGTTAGTTCGAGAAACATTATTTTGAGAAAAACGGATTTAAAAGTTATGAAATCGCTTCGGCACACGACGCAAACAAAAGCCTGTAGAAGCACACTTATTTGATTTATTACTAATATATTGCTAATGATATTATTTATAACTTGAGACCTGAGTATGAGTTTGAAATATAAAGAAATGCAGAATTTTATATGTTCTAAAGGGGGGGGGGGAATTTAATTTTCTGAATTTTCTGCAGATCCTACCTCCCTCCCATAATTTACACCGCAGCCTTAAGAACTTTTTCCAAAATTTACGTGACAAACAGCTTGTCACAGAACCGTCTTAATTGTGTGGCCACTATATCGATTGAAAGAACAGTAGCTTGTCAACTTTACTTAGAGAAAGTTATTGATCTATATGCAAACGTGAAAACGACAATTTTGAAGGATTTTTTTTTTTTTTTTTTTAATGTTGAAACTAAACATGAATTCGTTTTGGCAATGCAGTTTATAATATATTTTATTAATATTAGTAGACAACCTAATGAATTATGATTTATTATATCATTATATTAATTACTTGAATATCACATATTTCTAAAATGCCTTGAATTTCAAATAAATTGCTTGTAAATAAGATTTTAAATCGAAATAAGTACAAGTATGTTTTTAAAGCTCCAATACAAAATTTTCCATAGCGACTATAGGAGACAAGGGCAGTTTTGTCAAATTTGATGGAGTTTTTATTCAGAAATTCCAAATTTATGCCAGAAATCTTGAATTCATTTCATTTTATTTTATTCACGGAATATCTGGCATTATATAAAACAAAAATAACTCTTCAAAATTTCTGAATAAAAAATCCGCAAGATTTGGCAACAGTCGACAAGAGAGCGCAAAATTTTAAATTACTCAGGGGAGCTGAATACGCCACTGCTGTGATTACAAAAAAAGAAATCATTCACGAAGCTAACCATTCAGACATTATAGCATAAGAGTTTTTATCATTATGCCTTCGTGATAAATGGGTGATGATTTAATTTGTTATGCATGGTTCAAATGATAATCATCTGAGATGATAATGTACTCAGAATTTTAGGTAAACATTTAAAACCTTTATCTATATTAGGATGACGATTTTCAACTGGAAAATATTGTTCTCTATTTAAAAATATATTCAAATCTCTCAGCTAAGTGGCGTTTTTTACGAATACCATCATAATATATTTACATCCATTGCAGATTAAATAACATAATCAAACGGGAATTTCCTCGAATTTATTCTGCCTTTTCATTATTGCAGTTGAAGAGTATTTCACTGTATATAAAGTTTATTTTATTTTCTTTAAATTGGAGTCAAAAGTTAAAGCTACTTGTTTGTAAAATTCCAAGGCACTATCGTCTACTTTTTTTCTAGTGAATCAGAAACGACGAGTAATTGACTTTACATTAATAAATAAATAGACAATCTAGTCTACTTAAACATAAAAATTCTCAAATATGATACGATATGGTTTCTTTATGCATCGACGGTACTTTTAAGTATCATTAAAGAAAAATTATAAAATTTATTTAATACGTCTATAAACATAAATAGATATTACTTTTTATACAAAATACTTTGATCAATCACTCAGTGTTGAATTCAGGGGGTGATCTCGGGGGAACACCCTCCCCTGGAGCATTGAAATGTACCCCCCCCTGGAAGATTTGAGATTTTATGCTTTTAATAGTTAAAAAGTGCAATTTTCTCTCCCAAAATCTACAATGTTCCCCCCTGAGCCACAGAAATTCCTCCCGGAAAAAAGTGTCTGAATTCAACACTGATCACACTGACGACAGACTCTGATTTTTTTAAATCGTCGCCCGATTCTCGGGAGGAGCTGAACTCGTCTTATCGAAGATCGCAAGACTCTCTCATGAACTGTGAATATTTCCAAATAGTAGCACAGTACCTAATTGAATGGAAATTTTCTCACCTTAGTGAAGGTATGAAATTCTGTAATATTCCATTTTTCAGAGGAAATTTTAATTAAGAAACTACTTGACATTGTTAATGTAACTTTGTTATCTAAGTAAGGTGTCATTACTCGACTCACTTGCTACCACACTCTAAAAACGACATTTTCAAAACTGAGCAAAAAATACTCAAATCTGAGTATGTCGCATCGTCAAAATGGCTTCGAATCAAAATTACTCAAGTTTTAAACTCATTTTTGAAAACATGCACACACTCAAGAATAAAACATCATGTGCACATATTTGAGTATGCCCATGTTTCAAAAATGAGTATGAACTGACCTCTATGTGCTCAGTTTTGTTTATGTCCATGTTTCAATATTCTGAGAATTTCTGGTATTTCAGAATTGAAAGCATTGGGTCCTCTTACTTGAAACAAAAAGTTTCATAACAAAATGAAAACATCGATTTACTCAGATATGAAAGTGTCATTTTTCTCAGTGACTTTATTTTCTTGAAGTCGTTACAGTGTTATGTTTAACGAAAACTTTTATTAATAAAACTAAAACAAAAGAAAGAAAAAGTTTGTCCGCATTTTTATTCACACTGACAAAAATGACACTTTCAAATCTGAGTAAATCGATATTTTCATTTGGCAAGAAACTTTTTTGTTTCAAATATAACGACCCAATGCTTTACATTCTGAAATACTTAGAAATACTCAGAATATTGGAACATGGACATACTCAAAACTGAGCACATAGATGTCAGTTCATACTCATTTTTAAAACATGGACATACTGAAAAATGGTTAGTATCAGTTCATACTCATTTTTGTAACATGGACATACTCGAAAATGAGCAAATAGAAGTCAGTTCTTACTCATTTTTGAAACATGGACATACTGAAATATGAGCCCATGATGTTTTATTCTTGAGTGTGTGCATGTTTTCGGAAATGAGTATATATGTGTTTCAAACTTGAGTAATTTTGATTCGGAGCCATTTTGACTATGCAACATACTCAGATTTGAGTATTTTTTTTATCAGTTTTGAAAATGTCGTTTTTAGAGTGCATACTTTTTTTTCCCCAAATATAACTTGGTTACTTTCTGACATATATACGAAGTGATTTTCATAATTCTCCCTGAGAAAAAAAAAAAGGGGGGGGGTAGTTAAAGGGAGTATTTAAAAATCATTACTTAAATCTAAATATACAGTCGAGCTCGCTTAGTACGAGCATGGCTAAAATGATAACATCGTTAAAGTGAGCAATTTGCATGTTAAAAGCGATTCATCATTTAAATTATAAAATTTTCACGTTTTTCACGAGCTTACAAAAGCAGGATCACTGGTAATGCGAACAAAACTTATGTTCATTTAAATATGATTTTTATTCACACTGACAAAAATGACACTTTCAAATCTGAGTAAATCGATGTTTTCATTTGGCAACAAACTTTTTTGTTTCAAATATAACGACCCAATGCTTTACATTCTGAAATACTTAGAAATACTCAGAATATTGGAACATGGACATACTCAAAACTGAGCACATAGATGTCAGTTCATACTCATTTTTAAAACATGGACATACTGAAAAATGGTTAGTATCAGTTCATACTCATTTTTGTAACATGGACATACTCGAAAATGAGCACATAGAAGTCAGTTCTTACTCATTTTTGAAACATGGACATACTGAAATATGAGCCCATGATGTTTTATTCTTGAGTTGTGCATGTTTTCGGAAATGAGTATATATATATGTTTTAAACTTGAGTAATTTTGATTCGGAGCCATTTTGACTATGCAACATACTCAGATTTGAGTATTTTTTTATCAGTTTTGAAAATGTCGTTTTTAGAGTGCATACTTTTTTTTTTCCAAATATAACTTGGTTACTTTCTGACATATTCACGAAGTGATTTTCATAATTCTCCCTGAGAAAAAAAAAAGGGGGGGGGGTAGTTAAAGGGAGTATTTAAAAATCATTACTTAAATCTAAATATACAGTCGAGCTCGCGTAGTAAGAGCATGGCTAAAATGATAACATCGTTAAAGTGAGCAATTTGCATGTTAAAAGCGATTCATCATTTAAATTATAAAATTTTCACGTTTTTCACGAGCTTACAAAAGCAGGATCACTGGTAATGCGAACAAAACTTATGTTCATTTAAATATGATTTTTATTCACACTGACAAAAATGACACTTTCAAATCTGAGTAAATCGATGTTTTCATTTGGCAACAAACTTTTTTGTTTCAAATATAACGACCCAATGATTTACATTCTGAAATACTAGAAATACTCAGAATATTGAAACATGGACATACTCAAAACTGAGCACATAGATGTCAGTTCATACTCATTTTTAAAACATGGACATACTGAAAAATGGTTAGGATCAGTTCATACTCATTTTTGTAACATGGACATACTCGAAAATGAGCACATAGAAGTCAATTCTTACTCATTTTTGAAACATGGACATACTGAAATATGAGCCCATGATGTTTTATTCTTGAGTTGTGCATGTTTTCGGAAATGAGTATATATATATGTTTCAAACTTGAGTAATTTTGATTCGGAGTCATTTTGACTATGCAACATACTCAGATTTGAGTATTTTTTTATCAGTTTTGAAAATGTCGTTTTTAGAGTGCATACTTTTTTTTTTCCAAATATAACTTGGTTACTTTCTGACATATTCACGAAGTGATTTTCATAATTCTCCCTGAGAAAAAAAAAAGGGGGGGGGGTAGTTAAAGGGAGTATTTAAAAATCATTACTTAAATCTAAATATACAGTCGAGCTCGCTTAGTACGAGCATGGCTAAAATGATAACATCGTTAAAGTGAGCAATTTGCATGTTAAAAGCGATTCATCATTTAAATTATAAAATTTTCACGTTTTTCACGAGCTTACAAAAGCAGGATCACTGGTAATGCGAACAAAACTTATGTTCATTTAAATATGATTTTTATTCACACTGACAAAAATGACACTTTCAAATCTGAGTAAATCGATGTTTTCATTTGGCAACAAACTTTTTTGTTTCAAATATAACGACCCAATGATTTACATTCTGAAATACTAGAAATACTCAGAATATTGAAACATGGACATACTCAAAACTGAGCACATAGATGTCAGTTCATACTCATTTTTAAAACATGGACATACTGAAAAATGGTTAGGATCAGTTCATACTCATTTTTGTAACATGGACATACTCGAAAATGAGCACATAGAAGTCAATTCTTACTCATTTTTGAAACATGTACATACTGAAATATGAGCCCATGATGTTTTATTCTTGAGTTGTGCATGTTTTCGGAAATGAGTATATATATATGTTTCAAACTTGAGTAATTTTGATTCGGAGTCATTTTGACTATGCAACATACTCAGATTTGAGTATTTTTTTATCAGTTTTGAAAATGTCGTTTTTAGAGTGCATACTTTTTTTTTTCCAAATATAACTTGGTTACTTTCTGACATATTCACGAAGTGATTTTCATAATTCTCCCTGAGAAAAAAAAAAGGGGGGGGGTAGTTAAAGGGAGTATTTAAAAATCATTACTTAAATCTAAATATACAGTCGAGCTCGCTTAGTACGAGCATGGCTAAAATGATAACATCGTTAAAGTGAGCAATTTGCATGTTAAAAGCGATTCATCATTTAAATTATAAAATTTTCACGTTTTTCACGAGCTTACAAAAGCAGGATCACTGGTAATGCGAACAAAACTTATGTTCATTTAAATATGATTTTTATTCACACTGACAAAAATGACACTTTCAAATCTGAGTAAATCGATGTTTTCATTTGGCAACAAACTTTTTTGTTTCAAATATAACGACCCAATGATTTACATTCTGAAATACTAGAAATACTCAGAATATTGAAACATGGACATACTCAAAACTGAGCACATAGATGTCAGTTCATACTCATTTTTAAAACATGGACATACTGAAAAATGGTTAGGATCAGTTCATACTCATTTTTGTAACATGGACATACTCGAAAATGAGCACATAGAAGTCAGTTCTTACTCATTTTTGAAACATGGACATACTGAAATATGAGCCCATAATGTTTTATTCTTGAGTTGTGCATGTTTTCGGAAATGAGTATATATATATGTTTCAAACTTGAGTAATTTTGATTCGGAGCCATTTTGACTATGCAACATACTCAGATTTGAGTATTTTTTTATCAGTTTTGAAAATGTCGTTTTTAGAGTGCATACTTTTTTTTTTTTCCAAATATAACTTGGTTACTTTCTGATTCACGAAGTGATTTTCATAATTCTCCCTGAGAAAAAAAAAGGGGGGGGGGGGGTAGTTAAAGGGAGTATTTAAAAATCATTACTTAAATCTAAATATACAGTCGAGCTCGCTTAGTACGAGCATGGCTAAAATGATAACACCGTTAAAGTGAGAAATTTGCATGTTCAAAGCGATTCATCATTTAAATTATAAAATTTTCACGTTTTTCACGAGCTTACAAAAGCAGGATCACTGGTAATGCGAACAAAACTTATGTTCATTTAAATATGATTTTCGTCAAAATGTAGGGCAGAATTAGGAGAGAAATCCATTTCTTATCGAACACTGTTCTCTCTCAGCGATAATATTTCTATAGTACAACTGTCTGTCAAATGTATTTATTTATAAGTTTTACCAGGCAGAATTTCATATTTCAAGGTGATTCTCTCCCCCCCCCCCCCCTTCCCATCCAAGCAAATGCAAAGGCTGGTCATGAGGTCTTGATAGAATGAAAGAAAGAAGGGAGAGATAAGGACGTTTCAAACACCGCCACTTTGTAAGGCTCCGTTCAGACCATATTTTAAAATTCTGAGACGAGAAGTCATAAATTAATTCCCTAAGCTTTCTTTTCCAAATCCTCTGTGGTCATCAACAAAAGAGGATGTGATAAACTTGCCAGGGAGTTTCTTTACCCTCTTACAACAGCGACAGAAGACTCACCACATCAAAGAAGTCGACAAACGAGCTGCCGCATCAAAATGCTGTCTGATCGCACCTTAGCAGTTATATATGAGCCATAGAAAATAAGAAGCATAGAAGAAAATTTTTATTTGTTTCTTTCTTTCAATCCGGAATCTAGACCATATTAAATAGCCTTTTCATGTCCCTTATTGCACTGTCAAAATGAGAAGGATATGTGAAATCAATAGCGGGAAAATTGCAGTTACTATTGCAATGTTAGCAGGGTTTTCTGGGAAAAAGGGAAACAATAAGTTGCATTAGTGCACGTTATTCATATCTTTTGAAATTACTAGTGAAATTATATTTGCATGCGTGTGCTTTTTTCCCCTCCTGTCTAAAGAAAATGGCATTCACAAAGATAAGACTGAACCTTTTATGTTAAATTCATAATATTAAGTTAGCATTGAGATAATTAGATCAATTAAGAGTTGTAACTAGCTTAATAATGTGTGTGTTTTCAAGATTTCTATTACTTTCAAGGGTATTATGGTTAGCGGTTAATACAAGGACTTTTACAATTACCTTGCTTCTCGTATTGTTGTGGTTTTTTTGGTGTTCTTTCTAAAACACAACTTACTTAAACTTAAAAAGCTCATTTATTACTCAATCTTCACTTGACAATTAAATATTTAGAAAAAAATAAGTATACCCTGATTAGCTCCACTGAAATCTGTTGCCATGGAAAAGGTAGCAAATTATATTAAACTAATCAAAATATCAAAACTTAAGAATCCGAATAGGTTAATACAACAATGATAATTTTGAACTCATCATTTTAAGACAATATTAAATGTAGTAAGGGGCAACAGATTTCTAAATCAAGTAGCATACTGGATTGCACAAAGAACACCCAACTCCACTCCAACCCGATCAAGCTCAAATCTCCATACACATTAAATTAACAAAAGTGTAATCATCATATAATTTGGAAAAATGCAGACAACCTGAAATTCCTCCAATATGAGGACCAAAAGGGGAAAGAGTTAAATCCGTTAATAGAATAGGGATATGATGATGTACTAAAATTTTAGAACAACCATAGAGATTCTGAACAAGATCCGATCGGTTAACCAAGAATCGTATAGTGGTGTATAATGACTGGATATTTTTTTTTTTTTTTTTTTTTTTTTTTACTTTTTAAAATAAAACAATTTTGGTGTATATTTTAGAAAAACAATGTTTCTGAAAGAGGAGAGTTAAAGCTTAATTTAACATTTTATGAAATTAAATTTAATATTACTGTTTCACTTATTAATCTATCCATCCTTAAATCAAGATCAAAAATACGATTGTATAACATTGAGTGAACTTCAATTTATGTTCATTAAAACAGTCAGTTATGAATTTAAACTTAAGAAATTTTAAAGTCCTAATTTAATAAAGTTGAATTTTCTCTCCCTTTTTTTTTTTTAATTAATCACAGAAAGGTTAGGCCATTCTTATAGGTCTACTGTGAATATAAAAAATTAATTATTTAGAGATTTATACAAAGAAAAACATACCATCTTTGATAATAAACAAAAAAAAAAACACAATTTATTTGAACATTTAAAATAATGAAGCAACTAAGTTATCAAAAATAATCTTAATAAAACAATATAACAGCTGATCTTTTAAGTTGAAACCACTCACTGGTTACTTTTAAATTACACATCATATTTTTAAAATTACCATCATATTACCATTTAATGGTCGTTCAAACATACAAACATTATATATTAACCTACAGACTATTTCTGTTCATAATGTTTATTCTTATTGAAATTATCCAAAGATATTCATTTCACTTTTAAACTCTGGTATAGCAAACATATATTTTTTTTTTTTTTTTTTTTTTTTTTTTTTTAAAGAGGTACAAATAAATAAAAAGAAAAACTATGCAAATAGTACTTACAACAGGTAGAGAGTTCTACAATTTTAGTCAATGGGCACTTAGGAGCATTTCCTCCTTTTTCAAAATCTGATGAAGCACTTAAGCTGGAGTATTCAGGCTGGGGAAAAATTCAGACGTGGTTTCAAGCTAACATTCATCAATCCTCTCATCTCACTGCATCACTTGCCATCCACTACTAGGTCCATCATCTAGTCCGGAGGGGAAAATCGTTCTACGGTCCAGAACTTCACCGTCGGAGTCAGTAATTTCACCTTCCTGAAGCATGTGTTTTATTCGAAGATAGCCATCATCGTAACTCAGAACACTACGACTTCTAACGACCGGTTTAGTTCAATATCTATGATCACTTCTGATGGTTAAGAAGTTATAATCTTGGAGCGCCACTACGCCAAAAAAAAATAGGCTACACATATCTTCTTCTTAATTTCTCGTTAACAGTTATAGATCCGCAATTCGAAAATGCCCTTATAGCCTCTTTTCATCATAACATCATGATTTAGGATGGTTAATGTAGGGCCATCAATGCCCCACTCTCAAAAAAAAATCTTCCAGAAACCTGTCCGCCTTCAACAACTTCGCGATCCAGCCCACAGGCCAATCTTCGAGCCCCGTAATAAGTCGAATTTTTTTTACGAGTCAAACGACAGGTCTCTTGGCCAAGCAACAAGTGTCGTAAACATTCATTCTCCCGCGCTGCTTGAAAAACGGGACCGATCCACTCTGCCAGGGGTACGGGAATGGAAACAAAAGGAAAAATGGACTCATCGTGAAGACTACAGCTTGCCGCTCCACTCTGCCGGCCGCTTCATGGGGGAAGGAAACCATGCATCACCCCCATGGCGTGTGCTGAAGGGGGGTCCTGTTAGCCTCTGTTTACATGGGCGCCAGCTATCCGCCTGATAGCAGAGCCAATTGAAGCCTGACGTAAATTTACAAAGCCTAATTGCGTGTATAGTACACTCATAAGATAACGTAATTCTTATACAGGGCGGTCGGTCATTCTTATATCAAAGTCAGACTAGATGACTCCAAATTTTCCACCTGTGCAGTCTACTGACAAAACATCCCTCCCTTGCTGTCTGCTTTTCGTATTTGAAAAACAGGAAGCTACGTTAGACTATAAACGTTGAAATTACTTTGCAAAAAGAAAAAGAAAGAAGAAAAAATAAAAACTGATTTTATTATAATTATTACAATTACTTTTATTTATTTAAATTTTTATTAGAAACAGAAAAAAAGAGTGCTTTTAAATAAATGTTGAGAAAGTGATTTAAATAATTAATGTAGATTAAAAAAAAAATTGTTGAAACCAACCGTAACAAGATTGCTCCCCCCGGCTAATTAAAAAAAAATTTTTTTTTGAGAAAACAAATTATTTTTTTGAAAGGTAACTTGGTACCACATGGCATGCTGGGACCTCAACACTGAAAAAACTGACCCACAAACACAGATCATACATCGATCCGGGACGGGATCCAGAGAGTTCACCGCTGAAATACCACCCTGACAATATATTCCGGATATATACAACCAGAGCTCGCACATCCGTAGAAACCATTACCTAAAATATTACCTGAAACATGACCATAAAAGAGTACTACCAGAGGAGGGACCACAAGGCTGATTTTACCACTAAAATGACCAAGATATTTTCTGCACCTGTAAAAGAACACATGTTCCACCTGATTGTGAAACCTCACTTCCCTACTACTGTCATTCCTACGCATAACTGCATCCTTCCTGAGACTTCTGGCAACAGAACTGTAAATAATACATAAATTGAATTTTGAAAAAAAAAAATTAGCCGAAAAAGAAGAGAAGTGCCCACTGATTAATTGTCACTATACTGCTTATATACATAACTTCAATAATTGGCATCACAGTATATTACAACACTATCTATTAATGTAAATAAGTACTAGTAATATCATAGTTACAACACTGTAAATGTCAATGAAATTTGTAAAACACATATTAATTCTATTATACAAAAATACACAAGAGCAACTGGTGACACACAAAAAATATATATATATATACATATACATCTGTAAGACACAAAATATGGTATCACAGACCATGTTAGAGAATTACGCACACAATTGTAACAATTTTATATGAGAACACATGTTTGTTTTCGAACACAGTCTAATGATTCGGGATATTATGTAGATTTTACAAATGCACGTACAAGTAATGTGCATGGGAAAGAGTATCTCTGCCTCTGTGCTACTTATAGCAAAAAGCAGTTTCGGGCCTTTTGGGCACTACACGGAAAACATTCCACAAAATAAAATTAAAAAACAGGGGTGGTGACATATATCACCAGGAAGGAAAACACACATTCCACAAAAATAGGAAGTAGAATAAATAAAATAGTTAATTTTAGCACTTTTAGCCACACACAACAACATACAGGCATGTACATGAGACAGTATGTACTAGAAAAAGAAAAAGGGCCCACACTCCTTAAAGTTTAAGCTCAAATAAAACCACAAACTGTATAGTAAATAATAAATCTATCTAGTTAAAATGTAGAAATTAAAGTAAACACATACTTAAAAAGTTATATACAAAACACTGATGCATTAAAAAAAACTGAACTAAACAGATCTACCTCGGCAAAAGGGCATACAAAACACAACATCCTAAAAAAATTTTAAAGTAACAAAAATTACATTCGTTTTTTGCAAAAAATACACCCAAAATCTACGAAAACGGGGTGCGGACGGGTATATACCACATAATCTACCATAAAACAGACAAAAACCTTAAGTATAGGCATAAAAAGGGTTAAAAATGCCTACATGAGAGTATCAACACACAACCAAAACAAACCTTTAATACGCTAGAAAAACTAAGTTCCGTTTTAAAAATGTCAAAAAAAATAATTAAATATACATACACATTAACTAAACTATAAATAAATACAAATAAACAAGGTAAAATTGAATAAAAATGCTTGAATAACGAAAAAAGGTAGTTAGTATTTATAACTCGGACGGTCTCTTCTATCCCGTAGCGAATAGTCGGTTCTAGAAATCGATATTGAACGACTACTTCTATTCGATTTAGCAGCTGGACGAATCGATGAACGAGACCTGCGCGAATCGCTGTGCTCAGCAGTTGAACTGCTTTCTGCCGTGGCTGAATTTTTACCTACGCGCATTTCACTGCCTTCTGCCGTTGCTAAATTTTTATTTACGCACATCTCGTTATTCTCTGCCGCTGCAATCTCCGGAGAAATGGGAGGTGGGGGAGAGGGATTTATGATATCAGTCGCGTCTCTGTCTGTTTCCTCCACTTCCGGCGCTACCGGAGTTTCGTTATTGTTGACGTTCACTACTGCTGGTGCGCGGTTACTATCATATGGTGCCCAGGGAATGAATCGGTTGCGTTTACACCTGCGTACAGGAGGAGAATCGCGCGGTTGGTGTGGTGAATCGATGGTCACGTTTTCAGTGGATCCCAGGCCAATTGTTTGTTTTGGTTTACTGGACCAGATGGGGAGTCTGTCTTTGAAAGAAGACAACCTGTCAACATGGACAACCTGACAATTTTTGGGATTAGCAACTAGCGCTATTTTAAAATTAACCTCATTTAGCTTCTCAATTATAGTAAAAGGACCATTATTTTGCTTGCTTAATTTTTTTGTATTACCAGGGGCGACTGTGGGTGTAAATAACCACACAAGATCTCCTATTTTAAAATTTTTATCAACAGCTGTCTTTTCACGGTATTTTTCCTGCTGCTCAGAAACTTTAATTAAATTACTATGTACTTCAGTGTATACTTTTTGAAGAGCTGGGATTAAGAGTTCGCAAAAAGAGGGTGCATCATTATAATTAAAAGAAGGTGGTTGAGAAAAGAGATTATATGGTAGATTCATATTTCTGCCATACATAACTGCAGCTGGGCTAAGTTTAGTTGAAGAGTGGACAGCTGAACGCATAGCTAGTAGTGCAAATTTGAGTTTAGTGTCCCAGTCAGATTGATTTTGGTTGACTATGTGACAAAGTGCATTTTTAAGAGTACGATTCTGTCTCTCCACTTGCGAGTTGCCAGCCGGGTGATAAGATGAGGTCTTAATATGATTAATACCAAACATTTTATATACGTGCTCTATCGCATCTGAAATTAGATTCTTCGCGTTGTCCGTCGTAATAAAACAGGGCGCACCGTAGCGTGATATGAAATCAGCTAAAGTGTCCGCAATGACATCTGAAGTGGTTGAACTAACCGCATATGCTTCTGGCCACTTAGTAAATGAATCTATATATGCGACAATATACTTATTTCCCGAAAAAGTTTGCGGTAAGGGTCCAATGAGATCCAAATGAACCTTGTTCATGGGAAACTGGGGGGTCGGCATACGTTGCAGAGGGGCGAGCTGGTTCGCTCTATAAGCTCTCTTCTGCTGGCAACTAATACATGACTCCACTAGATGCTTGACATCTGACGACATTCCTGGCCAATAGAAGTGCTCACGAATGCGATCAATGGTCTTTTGAAAGGCTTGATGACAAGCCGCTAGGGACTCATGTGTTAGTGCAAAAACTTGAGTAACCAATTCTTTTGGCACGACTAACTTTACAGATTTATTCAAAATAGCTGACTCCCTTGTATCCTCACAAACTAAAATGTCATCTCTAAAAAAAAATTTCATGTATTTAGGAGCAATTTCTACACCTTGGTCTAGTTTTCTTGCAATCTCGCAGCATTTCTTGTCTGATTTTTGTAATTCACCAATTTTTTCAAGTAGATTAGAATGAGGCATAAAAGTAACTTCCTTTTCGACTTGTATACAAAAATTACAATTAACAGTATCATTGGAGTTATCATTGTTGACATACCTCGAAAGGAAATCTGCGACACTGTTACACTTACCTTTAACAAACTTGATTGTAAAATTAAAGTCTGAGAGAGTGCAGATCCATTTAGCCATGCGAGATGTAGGGTCGTGAATTTTTAACATAAATGTTAGAGGCGCATGGTCTGTATAGATGAAAAAATGGGTATTAGCAATGTAACATTTGAAGTGGGCAGTAGCCCAAACTAAAGCTAGTAATTCCCTTTCAGTGGTGGAGTAGCGGGTCTCAGCATCTTTCAATTTTCTGCTGGCAAAGGCAACAGGATGGAGCATGTTATTTTCATCTAATTGTGATAACTCTGCCCCTAATGCTTCGCCACTGGCATCAGTATATAAATGGAATTCTTTCTCAAAATCAGGGAGTGCAAGACATGGTTTTGAAATAAGAGCCATTTTAAGGTCTTCAAATTCTTTCTGTGCATCTTCATTCCACGAAAATTTTCCTGTCTCTTTCGTTAAGTTGATTAGATTTTTAGCTCTCTTAGTAAAATCTGGTATAAATCTCCTATAGAAAGATAGAGTTCCAATAAATGACCTAACAGCCTTTCGGGTAGTTGGAGGTTTAAAATTTTCTATTACGGCAATATTTTTATTGATAGGTGATACTTGGCCACTACAAATCTCAAAACCTAGATATTGTATTTTATTCGAAAGGAAAGTGCATTTACTGGGCTTAAGTTTAAGTTTATGCAGTCTTAACCTTTCAAAGACCATGCTAAGCTTCTCAAAATGAGAATTAACATCACTGGAGGCAATTACAATGTCGTCGATATAAACAAGAATTCCAAGATTGCCTAAATCACCGAAAATAGCATTCATAAGTCTTTGGAAACTGTTACCTGAATTTGAGAGCCCAAAACAGTTACGGGTCCACTCAAAAAGTCCTTTGTGGGTGATTATAGCAGTTTTATGCCTATCCTCTGGGCGAATAACCTGTTGAAAAAACCCACTAGTTAAATCTAGCGTTGAAAAAAATTTAGCCCCACTTAAAGCATCAGCAGAGTCGGTAATGTTAGGTATTGGGTAAGCATCTTTAACAAGATTTTTATTTAATCTTATGTAGTCAACAGCAAGTCGATAGGAACCGTCTGATTTCCGAACCAGAATAACCGGAGAAGCAAATTCAGACATGGAAGGGGAAATTATGTCCGCCTGTAACAAAGTATTAAGTTGGTCTTCCATTTCTTGACGTAATTTGTAGGGGACTCTATAAGCTTTGCCTTTAACTGGTTTATTTGAAGTTAAGTTAATTTCATGCGGGATTGTATCACAGCCGGGTAAATCTAAGACCGATGCTGCAAATACATCTTTGTTTTTGTCTAGAAAATTTTGCATTTTAAGTTTTAATGGGGGTTCTAAATGATCTAAATTAATTTCAGAGCTCCAAGTGAGATCAGCGTGATCAAAGTCACCAATTGGAGGGGGCCAAATTTATATTATAGGTTAATTTATTATCAGTTACGGGTATATTTGACTGGTCTACACATTTTTGAATTTTGGCAACAAAGGTTCCTTTATTTAAATGAATACTATTGTCTGAAAAATTTGCAAATGAGATATATAGGCCATGTTCTTTAGTGCAAATGGCTCTGGAGGTAAGGAGACCTTGATTTAAATTTTTCGCCAAAGGTTCTAACATAACAATATCATTTTCCTTAATAAAATTTTCCTTATAACTTTTAACCTGGGCTAACATTTTTGACTGCGGGGGAATTGAAATTTTGCTACATAACACAGCGAAACTTATATTTTTATTTTTATTGGTTTTGTCACTACTGCTATCTTCATTGCTCTCCTCCTCGACTTCAGGTACCTTATCCTCTATACTTACCAAATCTTCACTTTCATCAATATTACAAATTTCAGTAGTCTCTTCAGCTAAATTACCCTGAGTTACCTGACTCGCTGCTGAAAGAATGTTGTCGACACTTTGAATACTTGAAAAATTTTCAGTGTTATTACCCTCAGAGCTACCGCCTGATGTTGTTTGCATGCAAAAGTTCTGCGCAACACTTTCAACTTCCTTATCTGACTCAGTTTGAATGACTATCTCAACATCTTTTCTCATATTACTCAACTGCGGGTCCTGAACTACCATATTTTCACTACTATGATTCCCATTTTCAATATTAACTGAGTCATGAACTTTCTCACATGCACAATTTTCAGGAGGGCTATTTGCATTACTACTTTTTGAATTCTCCCCTACTTTGTTGACACATTTTATATTTACAGAATTATTTTTAACACAATCATTATTTATACAATTATTATTAGAATTTACACTATATACAGAGTTAGAAATATTTACAGAATTAGTAGCAAGACAAGTATTACACCCTGAAGTATTACTTGGGGTTTCTACGCTTTGTTTACATTGGCCTGAAACTGGCACTTTAAGAGCGACAGCATTTGTATCACAATTTATACTTGCCCGGTACTCTTTCAAAAATGGCATTCCCAAAATCATATTAAATTCCTCTGCTAATTTACCTTCCACTACATAGAATTCAGCTTGACATTGAACATTATCAAAAACAAATTTTAAAAATACTTTCTTATTTAGGTGAACTTTCTCACCGGTGACAGTCATAATGGGGATATTGCAATTCTCCATTTCAAAATTCTCTAAACAGTTACAATCAGTACCACTCAGGAGATTAATTGCAGAACCCGTGTCACATAATGCATTTAGGCAAACTTTATTTATGTAAATTCTTGCAGTTGGTAATGTATATGATTGGGGCTGAAACATACTATACACAGTTGGGGGGTCCAGGGGCCTGTTGGGGATCGACTTGACCACATCTGATCCGGCCACTAATAGTTTAAAGCCTCACTTTCATTGTTAGCTACTGGGGTGTTATTTACCGCCTGCTCTTCATTTCTGTTCGCAGCTGTGCTCCTATTGTTTTGGTAATAACCACCTCTTCTTCCCCTATATCCGCCTCGCTGATTGTGGTTCCCTCTAGGATTTTCACCTCTGTTTCTATAATTTTGCCCACGGCTCCTGAAATTTTGACCACCTCCCCTTCTAAAATTATAGTCGACAAAATTTAGTGGACAATCTCTGGCATAGTGGCCTTGTACGGAGCACCTATAGCAGGTTACGGGTCTTACCTCTTGGTTTTTCTCCTGTACATCCCTAGCCCTAAGATCAACTAAACTGTCTATCTTAGCTGCTAAAACATCAATTTGAGATTTTAGTTGGTCTATCTCCTTCTTTTGTGAGCTATCTTGCTGAAAAACTGCAGCACAGGGTAGGTTTTGGGTCAAATTAGGGTTGAGAATTTCCTCGCGGTGGTTGTAGAAAGGGTTAATGCTCCTATAAGCCTTTTCCTCAAGAAGCGCAATTTTGAGGACCTCTTCTGGGGATTGTGGATTTCTCGCAATTACCCCCTTTCGCACTTCTGGTGTAAGATTGCTCAACAGCATGGAGTGTAGTAGAGACGTTCGGCTTTTATCGACTACTTCACCCTGGATACCTTCAATTACAAGGGCTCTTAATGACATATCATATGCCTTGTCATAAAACTCCTGAACACTCATATTGGGTGGCTGTTTAAAATTTAAAAAATGACTGAGGGCAACATCTGGTGTGGCCTGTGAAGTATAACTCTCTTTTAAGATTTTTAATAGCTCATCAGATGTTTTTGCTTTGTGAATTTTTATTCGCCTAGAAGCAGCTCCTGATAATCTAGCTAACAAAACGAATTTTTTCTCCTCCTCATTCCAGTCGAATAATTTGGCAAAACTCTCAAATTTCTCAGAAAAATCTGAGAAGCAGACTGAGCTGGCCTCTCCATTGAATGGGGGAATGTTTGACAAATTATCCACTAAAGCATTTTTTCGCTGAATAGTGGCAATTGCTTCCGAGTGCTTATCAGCCATAGTTAGAGTTAGAAAATGACAAACAAACCAAAAAGAAAATGAAAAAAGGGGGGGGGGGGGACAACTTAAAAATGAGAAAAAGAGAGGGGAAAGGAAAACCTTATAAATACATAAAACTTAAGTACAGGACTATGCTTTTTGTAAATAAGAAAAGGTTATGCTCACAAGGCATAATTTTGACTGGGAATTGTAGCTTACTAGCACAGAGAGAGAGCCTAGACCTCTTTTTACACTTGAACATATAAATAAAATTTTAATTGCAAAAACACCCAGTTGCTCTTTGATACATAAATACATACAAGTAAAAAAAAATCAATAACCCAGAGACCGAATTGTTACGGCTCCATTTGTTGTGGTTTTTTTGGTGTTCTTTCTAAAACACAACTTACTTAAACTTAAAAAGCTCATTTATTACTCAATCTTCACTTGACAATTAAATATTTAGAAAAAAATAAGTATACCCTGATTAGCTCCACTGAAATCTGTTGCCATGGAAAAGGTAGCAAATTATATTAAACTAATCAAAATATCAAAACTTAAGAATCCGAATAGGTTAATAAAACAATGATAATTTTGAACTCATCATTTTAAGACAATATTAAATGTAGTAAGGGGCAACAGATTTCTAAATCAAGTAGCATACTGGATTGCACAAAGAACACCCAACTCCACTCCAACCCGATCAAGCTCAAATCTCCATACACATTAAATTAACAAAAGTGTAATCATCATATAATTTGGAAAAATGCAGACAACCTGAAATTCCTCCAATATGAGGACCAAAAGGGGAAAGAGTTAAATCCGTTAATAGAATAGGGATATGATGATGTACTAAAATTTTAGAACAACCATAGAGATTCTGAACAAGATCCGATCGGTTAACCAAGAATCGTATAGTGGTGTATAATGACTGGATATATATTTTTTTTTTTTTTTTTTTTTTTTTTTTACTTTTTAAAATAAAACAATTTTGGTGTATATTTTAGAAAAACAATGTTTCTGAAAGAGGAGAGTTAAAGCTTAATTTAACATTTTATGAAATTAAATTTAATATTACTGTTTCACTTATTAATCTATCCATCCTTAAATCAAGATCAAAAATACGATTGTATAACATTGAGTGAACTTCAATTTATGTTCATTAAAACAGTCAGTTATGAATTTAAACTTAAGAAATTTTAAAGTCCTAATTTAATAAAGTTGAATTTTCTCTCCCCTTTTTTTTTTTTTTAATTAATCACAGAAAGGTTAGGCCATTCTTATAGGTCTACTGTGAATATAAAAAATTAATTAATTAGAGATTTATACAAAGAAAAACATACCATCTTTGATAATAAACAAAAAAAAAACACAATTTATTTGAACATTTAAAATAATGAAGCAACTAAGTTATCAAAAATAATCTTAATAAAACAATATAACAGCTGATCTTTTAAGTTGAAACCACTCACTGGTTGCTTTTAAATTACACATCATATTTTTAAAATTACCATCATATTACCATTTAATGGTCGTTCAAACATACAAACATTATATATTAACCTACAGACTATTTCTGTTCATAATGTTTATTCTTATTGAAATTATCCAAAGATATTCATTTCACTTTTAAACTCTGGTATAGCAAACATATTTTTTTTTTTTTTTTTTTTTTTTTTTTTTTTAAAGAGGTACAAATAAATAAAAAGAAAAACTATGCAAATAGTACTTACAACAGGTAGAGAGTTCTACAATTTTAGTCAATGGGCACTTAGGAGCATTTCCTCCTTTTTCAAAATCTGATGAAGCACTTAAGCTGGAGTATTCAGGCTGGGGAAAAATTCAGACGTGGTTTCAAGCTAACATTCATCAATCCTCTCATCTCACTGCATCACTTGCCATCCACTACTAGGTCCATCATCTAGTCCGGAGGGGAAAATCGTTCTACGGTCCAGAACTTCACCGTCGGAGTCAGTAATTTCACCTTCGTGAAGCATGTGTTTTATTCGAAGATAGCCATCATCGTAACTCAGAACACTACGACTTCTAACGACCGGTTTAGTTCAATATCTATGATCACTTCTGATGGTTAAGAAGTTATAATCTTGGAGCGCCACTACGCCAAAAAAAAATAGGCTACACATATCTTCTTCTTAATTTCTCGTTAACAGTTATAGATCCGCAATTCGAAAATGCCCTTATAGCCTCTTTTCATCATAACATCATGATTTAGGATGGTTAATGTAGGGCCATCAATGCCCCACTCTCAAAAAAAAAATCTTCCAGAAACCTGTCCGCCTTCAACAACTTCGCGATCCAGCCCACAGGCCAATCTTCGAGCCCCGTAATAAGTCGAATTTTTTTTACGAGTCAAACGACAGGTCTCTTGGCCAAGCAACAAGTGTCGTAAACATTCATTCTCCCGCGCTGCTTGAAAAACGGGACCGATCCACTCTGCCAGGGGTACGGGAATGGAAACAAAAGGAAAAATGGACTCATCGTGAAGACTACAGCTTGCCGCTCCACTCTGCCGGCCGCTTCATGGGGGAAGGAAACCATGCATCACCCCCATGGCGTGTGCTGAAGGGGGGTCCTGTTAGCCTCTGTTTACATGGGCGCCAGCTATCCGCCTGATAGCAGAGCCAATTGAAGCCTGACGTAAATTTACAAAGCCTAATTGCGTGTATAGTACACTCATAAGATAACGTAATTCTTATACAGGGCGGTCGGTCATTCTTATATCAAAGTCAGACTAGATGACTCCAAATTTTCCACCTGTGCAGTCTACTGACAAAACATCCCTCCCTTGCTGTCTGCTTTTCGTATTTGAAAAACAGGAAGCTACGTTAGACTATAAACGTTGAAATTACTTTGCAAAAAGAAAAAGAAAGAAGAAAAAATAAAAACTGATTTTATTATAATTATTACAATTACTTTTATTTATTTAAATTTTTATTAGAAACAGAAAAAAAGAGTGCTTTTAAATAAATGTTGAGAAAGTGATTTAAATAATTAATGTAGATTAAAAAAAAAAAAATTGTTGAAACCAACCGTAACAGTATTAACCGAGTTAGTACCTTATTTGAAATTCTCATTATGTTTGCGTGCTTTTCTCTAATCAGAGAAAATGAATTGCTTTTAGAAAGTGAGACGGGCTTATTTTTGGGGTAAGATTTATTTTTTAGTGTATGTCTTATATTATGGACGTACAGAAAGATTCATGCTAGGTCTTATTTTTGGGGAAACACGAAGTATATATATTTATATATACAGGGTGGTTTTAATATAAGTATCTCTATTTGGAACTGTCTGTAGCTTGGGGGAATAATCCAAATGAAACCAAAATCGATACACTTACTATTCGAGAAGGGGGAAAAATAATGGAACAATAAAAAATAGTTTCAATAATCGCCGACAGATGGCGCTACGGGGCCTGTCGGGGCAAACGCCGTTCTGTACCGTGGAGGTGTCGAAAACCTCAATGACTTAAAAGATCGCATATCACAACATGTGGGAAATATCTCTCCTGATGCGTTGCATTCTGCAATTGAGCACGTCGTGCACCGCCTGGATTGTGTCCTCCAGCACAATGGCTATGCTAAACCTGAACTTGATCGGCACCGCCATGCGAAAGCGTAACCACATTCGTGACATTTAAAATAAATTGGACTTGTCATCCGGTTTTACGCATTCATTCTTTGTTCTTGTTTTACACATTACATTTCACACTCAAAAGCGCCATCTATCGGCGATTATTGCAATTATTTTTTATTGTTCCATTCTTCTTCCCCCTTTTTGAATAAATAGTACGTATACCGATTTTGGTTTCATTCGGGTTATCCCTTCAAGCTACAGACAGCTCCAAATAGAGATACTTAAATTATAACCACCCGGTATATATATTACATTTAATTTCTAATATTATTTTTTCTTAATAAAAGTAATTTAGTTTCTAGTGTGACGTTTTCTTGATAAACGTCAGATTTATTTAAATTAACTTTTTTCGTTTAAAATATTATATTTCATTATGTATACAGGCATCGATTTGCTGTTTACTTGAGGAATATTTTAAAAAGTACTTATTCGTTTTTGAGAACATCTTCAGCTCTTTGACATAACTGCAGGTTATTAAAAACCACTATCGAAAAAACTATGAACAAAGCTTCATTATGTTTGATCGAAAGAAAGATATATTTCGAGTTCATTTGCTTTATTCAAACAGCTACCCTCTTCAAAGTTAGAATATCAGCAGATCGCTTCCCGACATTTTCAAATTCTTTGTATTAGAAAGTATCTTCAGGCGATACTTCCAATCACTTATGACAACTTATGGTTTTCTTTAGGCTGTTGAAAAATACTTGATGAAAATGAGCATTGAGTTATATTATCTACAGACAAGTGTGGGTGTATTTTGTCTGTAATATTTGTTATTTAATTAGCTATTTAAGTGCGATTTCTCCTTGAGAATCAGAAGAAAAAAAGATTCCAGCGATGAAAATGGTATATTATAAACGACAATTTTATTTTTTATGCAACATTGAAGATAAGAAATAAAATCATGATTTATGAGTTCATGTTTGCTTTATATTATTCTTTTTAACGACGCATATGGGATAACGACATACGGTGGTCATTTTCTCAAATCCTATTCTAACAATTCCTCTCTAAAAAATTGGAATATCAGGAGATCGCTTCCTTCATTCTTTGTTTTAGAAAGTACCTTTAGGCGAAACTTCACATTCCTTATGACTACTTAAAGTTTTCTTTTATGCTGTTGAAAAATACTTGATCAATATGAAGATTGAGTTATATTATCTGCAGACAAGTGTGGGTGTATTTTCTGCAATATTAAAGCAAAGCAAGCAAAAATTATCATCCAACCAAATGAGTGTGGAACTTACATTTATTATTTCTTACATTTACAAATTATTTAAAAGTTTATTTCTAACATCTAATTAATGTTGTTAACTTATAAAACGGAAAGAAAAGTTTTTTCTGAAAAATGAACAAAAAGAAACACTAATTAATAAATTATATATTTTTCACAAACATTATTTACAGCTTTTTGTTGGTAAATTAATCATAAAATTATAAAATTTAAAGCAGCAGCAAATATCTTCTTTGCAAGTATTTCGAAATAAATCTAGCTGGGCCAAAACTAATAGTTTTATTGCATGTTTTACTAATGATTGAACTGGAACTTCCGTTGAAACTTCAGTTATAATAATTCCTTTAAGACAACTTTTTTACCTAATAATAATTTATTTTAAATTGGGATAATATCGGGTTGAATTTTCTTGTTTATATATATATAATATATATATATAGCTGTCAGGTCATTTTATTGTCAATAAATAATGCAAATGCTCGAGTAAGATTTTTTTTTTTTTTTTTTTTTTTTTTTTTTTTTTTTTTTTTTATGGACAGGGGTCTCTCCCAGAAGCGACTAAGAGGTGGCTATATTTTTTAAACTTGGAACACCACTATTTGCAAACAATAATCTTCCCGTTAGAGTTTTACTGTAAATATATTTAATATGCTTCGAGATCACTGTTACCACTCTAAAAACGACATTTTCAAAACTGAGCAAAAAATACTCAAATCTGAGTATGTCACATAGTCCAAATAGCTCCGAATCAAAATTACTCAAGTTTGAAACATGTATATGCACATTTCTGAAAACATGCATACTGCATACACTCAAGAATAAAATATCCTGTGCTCTTATTTGAGTATGTCCATGTTTCAAAAATGAGTATGAACTGACTTCTATGTGCTCATTTTTGAGTATTTCCATGTTTAAAAAATGAGTTTGAACTGATTCTAATCATTTTTGAATATGTCCATGTTTCACAAATGAGTATGAACTGACCTCTATGTGCTCAGTTTTGAGTGTGTCCATGTTTCAATATTCTGAGTATTTCTGAGTATTTCTGGTTTGAAAGCATTGGGTCGTCCAATTTGAAACAAAAAGTTTCATAACAAAATGAAAACATCGATTTACTCAGATTTGAAAGTGTCATTTTTCTCAGTGCAGGGAAATACTAAAATTGGATTTTGTATACCAGTATCTTCGTATAGAAATGCTAGCCTTATTTAATTACAGAAATTATGCTGTTAAATTATGCAAATAATTCTGTACGAAATTGGTATTTAAAAAAAAAAAAAGTACTTTTTTCGCAACCATGTTGGACATAGCACAAGCATGCAGTAACAAAAATAGATTTGCTAAAAAATAGCATTTTCCGCTTTTTTTTCTTTTTTTTTTAAACATTATATTATTAAAAATTTAAATTGAAACGCTTGTGGTCTTGCCTGTTACTTTTTATAAAATCTCAGATTCGCAAAAAATGGGCGTAGTACATCTGCGCTTTTATGTGTCAATATATTTTTTATATAAAAAGTGTTTCTAAAACATTTAAAAATAAAAGATACTTCAATCATTTCCATTCGTTTAAAAGACCGCACAACGGTTAAATATTCAAATATATTTCAATTTTTCGAAAATAAAAATACATAAATACAAGACAATATCTTCTGAACATTTTAAAACAATCCGCACAAAATGTTCCAACAATTACGCTAGATATGACTAGAAATGTGTCTAGTGTTCTCAAAGTAAGCTATAATTAAAATAAAATAATACATATTGAATAATTTGAGAGCAATCTTGAACGCAGTTAAAAAAAAAAACAACGTTGTAATATTTTGAGATAAATCTATTTAAAGTATCCTTTTAATGATTGTTTACATGGTGAGCACCTGACATATTTTTAGTCATATCTAGCGTAATTATTGGAATTATTTTGTGCGGTGTTTTTAAATTTTCAGAAAACATTGACCTTTAATGTGGCTATTTCTGAAAAATCGAATATTTTGAAAATGTGACAGTGGTATTTAAATACTTAACAGTTTAAATTATTTAAAAGGTAAGGTAAGTTATAGCATCGTATTAACAACTGTCACCAGTTTCTATCTTCCTTTTGCAGTTTATTTTCGCAGAAAATAATTATTTTTGAACGAAACCTCAAAATAAATTTGAGTTCCATAAACTCTTTGATTACGGGGTTGGGACATATGTCATCCCAGCAACTATTTCTTTATTCTATTCACACCACTTTTTGAAAAATAATCTCTGCCCTAAACTTATACCAGAACAGAAACAGAAACCTCCCACTCGTGGACAGTCAACCTCTCGGCATAGGAACTATATTCCAAGAGGGGAAAACCTATATCTACCAGGAACCCCAGTGTCCAAGGAGACGGAGTCCCCAGCAAGTTAAGAACAAAAAAAGAATAATAATAATAATAATAATAATCACACGAGCTACCCAATATTGCTTACTGCTGGGTGAGCCCAAGTTATTACATGTATATAAGTTCTATATGAATATACTGATAAGATTACATAATATTAAAGATAAATATTTACAGATATTTACAATAATAATATTGAACTGAAAATTTTCAATTGTATTATGCACTAGTCTATTAAGTCTTTTAAAACATAGTTTTTAAAATCTATAGATCTAGAATTTTATATAGGTTATAATAATTCTTTGATATGTGAAAAGTTTTTATTTAGGACATTATAGTTTTTATCTAACTTTTCGTAATTGGAAGCGTCTAATAGCACACGTTGTAGATTTCTCTTTAATGTTTTATTTTTATTGAAGTTAAAATGGTATTCCATAAGAGGGCAGTTACCGAAGATGTAGTGTATAGGAGTTCCAGGGTTTTTGTCACAAGGACATCTATCCGTGGTTCTTTTACCAATTTTACCAATTTTATATAAAAAGCTTGGAAAGCTTCCATGGCTGCTAAGATAATATGCTGCTGATTTCTGAACACATAAAAATTTAACATCTACCTTATTAACCCATTAACGCCGACTTATCTTACACTTCTTTAAATACTTTCATACCAGTTGACACCAGTTTTCCAATACTGTTATTTTAACTGATTGAATCTCTGATAGTTTTACAATTGATAAAATGAATTTTTCTTTACTAAGATACTGGTGTTCATATTTAAAAGTTTCGTATCTCTTAAGTGGTATGTTTTCGTACCAACCGGCATTAATGAGTTAAGAATTTTATACGTTTCTCTTCTTTTCGTTGAGTTGGTCCAATCATTCTGCTAATCTGTGATGATTTTGTTTTTAAAATAACTCTTTAGAATGGATTCTGGAAATGGTAAGACAGAGATGTCATCATAATGGTCTTCTGTAATTGCATTTTTTGCGAGAAGGTCTGCTCGCTCGTTACCACTGGTGCCTACATGTGCTCTAATCCAGGCTATTTTGATGAATTTATTGGGGTTTTGTAGTAAACTATTGTAGATATTTAAAATTATGGAGTTTCGAGGAAAAATTATCTTGAGTGCATCTAAGGAGGAGCGACTATCTGTCAAAATAAGGGCTGATGTAAATTGTGATTGTGTTAACCAAACTATTGCTTCCTGGATCGCATATAATTCGGCTTGGTAAATTGAGTTAATTGGGTGTAGTCTTACTGCATGATCATGGATGAAGTTATTATTAAGAGAGACTGTATATGCACTTGCTACTCCATTTCCCATAGATGATCCATCTGTAAAAATTTGTAGATGATTTTCCTATATTATGCTTTCTGTCAGGTTATCTGTAATTTCTATATTTTTCAACTTGTAATATTCTGGAAATTTATACGTTGCTTCCCGTTGCATAAGATTATTGTATATTATTGTATTGTTGATGTTAAGTAATCTGTTACCTTGCTTTATCTCATAGACTTGGAATTCGTTTGGTATTTTGATGGTAGTTGGAGGCACTCCAGTTAAAATATTTAATGCGTCATTTGAAATACTTCGGTAAGTTCTTATGATGTTTAACAATGCTATTCTCAGAATTGATCTAAGGATTCTGATGCCGTGGTAATTCAAGTTTGGATACTAGAATTCGGAGCCATAAAGAATCTGTCTTTCAATAACTGTTTGATACCAGATCTTCTTGAGGAAGGGACTGATTCCCTTGTTGTAATTGTGGAAACTTTTAAAGCCCGAAACGAATTGGGCGATCTTAGCTTTTAAAATACTTAGGTGCGATTGAAATTTTAATTTTTGGTCTAGTGTAATTCCTAAATATTGTAGATTTTTAACAATTTTTATAGATTTCTGTTTTATTTTGAAAACTGGCTTTCGATTATTAAGGAGGATTCTTCCAAATAGGTGTGCTTTTGTTTTTTCTTCTGAGATAGTTAGATTAAGCTCTGAACATATTTTGACGAATGTTTCTATACAACTGTTAGCAGTTTGTTCCAATGATGATCTGGTATTGCCTTCAGTGAGTACGACGAAATCATCTGCATAAACGATAATCCCAAGAGCCTTTAATTTGTATCTTGTAATTATGTAATTGGCCATTAGTAACCACAATAGTGGTCCTAAACACGAGCCCTGCGGTCAACCTTTAGGTGTCCTGAATGTGTCTATGAATGTGTAATTATTTAAACCGATTAATCTCTCACTGATATAATTTTTAGGAGCTTCTTTATGTAAGTTGGAAGTGGAGAATCATCTATTATTTCAGCAATTTTGTGCCAATCAATGAAGTCAAATGCTCCCTGGATATCAATTTAGATCATTCCACAGTATTTATATTTATCTAAGTTTTCCATGATTAGAGATTTTAGTTGTTGTAATGCTGTTAATGTACTTTTTTTCTCTCTAAAAACATGTTGTTTTGGTTGAAGAATGGATTTACTTTCTTGAAATGTCATTGTTCTAATTTTTATCAGCCTTTCTAAAACTTTTCCCAACATGGGAAGAAGAGTTATTGGTCGGTAAGATTTATGTTGAGATGGGTCTTTGATCTTTTATCTAAAATAAATTATAATTCCTTTTTTCCAAGCTTCAGGGAAATGGCATAATTTTAAACATTTATTATAAATTTGTAACCAGGGCTGCGGAGTCGGAGTCGGGCCTATTTTGAGGCAAAAGAGTCGGAGTCACTAAAAAAGGGCCGACTCCGACTCCGACTCCAGCTTGTTTTTTAGACAGTTTGAAGTGAAATTAAACCAATTCTATGTCATTTTAAATTTATAAACTGAATTATTATTTTTATATTTGGACTATATATACAAGGAAACTCAGGTTAAACAGGCTTAATATACAGTCCAGTGTACAGAATATTTGAAAACTGTTTTGAATTGAAATCTCTAGTTTATATTTAGTATATAGTCCTTTCTCTAGGTTTTTTGGGGGGTTTGCGGAACCTGAGGTAATGCGAAAATTGGAAAATTTTTCCTTTTTTTTCTTGTTTTCCTCAGATTTTTCAGGTCTGTGGAACCAGGAGTAATGCTGAAATTGTAAATTTTCTCCCCTTTTTTTCGTGTGCATAGGACCCCCCCCCCGCCCCCCCCCCAAAAAAAAAAAGAAAGTGAAATTGTAATTTTTCCCCCCTGAGTCTGCAGTACTTAAAACAATGATGAAATAGTGAAATTTCTGTTATCTTTCTCCTTTTTATATTCAGGTCTTGCGGACCCGAAATAAAGCCAAAATTATAAAATTAATTCAGGAAATATAAAATTTTCATCTTTATTTTTCTTGCATTCTCTCAGAATTTTTCGGGTTCTGGAGACCCCAAATGATGATTAAATTGTAAAATTTTTGTCTCCTTTTTCTTTGGTCTGCAGGAATAGATATAAAACCAAAATTAAAAGTCTTTTCACCCATATTTTGGTATAATATATGTTTGATTTGGCATAAAATATTTTGGTTATCGTCTTAAAATGATATACCAACATATTATATGTTGTTTGGATTCATCTGATAGATCTTTGTGTGTGTTGTTCAAAGTAAATTTTGGAGATTTATTAGATTTCAACTGTTGTTTCTATCTAATAGCTGCAAGTTTAACTTTTCGATTGCAATTTACATGCATATAAGTATTTTACATGCAGTTTTTGCGGAGTTTTGAAATAATTAAATTTTACCACATATAAAATTTAATGCATATTGTGTTTTTGTGTGAGTGCAAGTGCATAGAGTATCTGGGAGGAGGAGGGGGGGGGGATGTTCAAAATATTTTCAGTCTTGACCAGAGCCAATTAATGTAGGGGCAAAGTTCCACAGGCATTTTATAAGAATATTTTTGCCTTATTAAAAAAAATCTGCATTTGAAAAAGGGTGAAACTTTTTATACTAAAATACTGTCGGAAGTTTGCCGCTGCAGTAAATGAGTCCTAGTCTTGACTACCTATCATAGCTTACACCCATAATTCATCCAAAAAAATGAAACGTGCAATAAAAAATTATCGGTTGATATGCACATTATATGCATCAAGGTCAAACAGGAATGTAACAGCAGGTTGCAGTTGAGGATTTTTTAAAAATTCAGATTGCTTGATTGCTGCCACTTTTTTTAAATAGTAATATTTCCTTTATTTAATGACATTTAATAAAGCGGCTATTACTGTTTCAAAACAAATGACAGCAATGAATCAATCTGAATAATTGGAATCAACAGGCAAAACTAGTACTTTAGCCATCCCGGAGTCGGAGTCAGTGTCGGAGACGGAGTCGTTCCTTTACAATTTCAGGATTCAGAGTCGGAGTCGGTCATTTTTCCCACCGACTCCACAGCCCTGTTTGTAACACTAGATCTGGGAATTCCTTTAGCATGTTTCTTATAGTTATCGCGTCTATTCTATCATAACCTGGGGCATTTTTAATATTCTGTTGTTTTATTGCAAATTTCAGTTCTTTTAGGGTAAATTTGATGTCTTGAAATTCTTCTTCTGGAATTGGGGACATATTTATATATGAGTGAATTTCATTTGTCCTAAACTTATACCAGAATATTTTCAAAGGAAATTTACCACAAAGAAATTTTTTTCTAAAGTGCGGTACGAGCTAATATGAAAATAGTCGCCTATCGTAGCCAGTAATCAAAATTTTAAATATGCTTAACTATTATTAGCACAATAAAATATATAAAATGATTGGCGTGATTGTAAGAAAAAACATGCATGGTATTTTATACTGACTGACTTTCTAATTTCTCCATGGATTCTAATGTACAGCATTGAAAATGTTATCTCCCCGTAATAATCAATGGCGTGCAGTCCAAAGAAGTTTGCCCATACCTACCAACCTTTCAGTTTTGTTCCAGTCTCAAAAATATAACTTAAACCAGAAAAATTGTTTAATGTAAAGGTTCTCGTTTCTATGTAGTTATTTAACCATTTCTGACATTAAATAAAATTTCTGGCTTTATTTGATTTTTAAAAAAATGGAAAGTTTGCAGAGTATGAACCGCGCCACTGCTACTAATTCTGGTAAGAATAATAGCATGAAAAAGAAACAAATACTAAACAACATGTAATTCTGTCTATATTTAATGCTATGGATAAATGTTCCTTAGAGAGTCGTCTACATATTAAAAATTGCACCAACTTTCATTTTTCAAATAATAACAGCCAATTTTGACACATTCGAATTCCTTGGATCAAATTATCTTGAAAAATATAAAGTTGCATGCACTTTTTCTTAAATGTTCATAGGAGTAAAAGGGTTAAAATTTTTAGGAAGTTAGTGTTAAATCTACATCACAAACTTTAATTTATATATCCCCAAAAAATCTGATTTAAATGTTTCTTTTTTAGTGAGATACAAAAAATAGACCCAAACACAATCTATGCTTTTTATTTTTTTGCAAAAACATATTTTTAATGATAAAAATTACTAATAAATTCATTTTGAATCATGACCTACATTAATTTTTACATAAAAAGAACAAGCGTCGTCGAAAACATGGGTATGAGTTTTTATAGCTCATTCCTGTGAATAGTTTTTGAGTTATAGGAAAATTTGACTTTTAATGGCCTAAAGACGCCGTCTGACATTGTTTGCACCTCAGAAAATTTTAGCAGTTAACCAGAATTTTTTGCAATATTTATCTATATGTAGTAATAGTTTATTTTATATTTACAAATTAAAATATATAATATGTTTTCTTGCCTTTGTTCTAGGCGAGTTCGAATGTACAAGCTAGCTTGTGTGTTATTTTGTGCGTATTCTACGATTGCATGATTCAGGTACAAATCTTTTATAGAGATGCGATTCATTGCAGTTTTTATCTGGTGGTGTGATTTGTCGCAGATCTTTATTAGTACTTTGATTGTTTTGAAGTAATCATAGAATACGATACTCGAGTTTCGATTTTGATTTGAACGTGTGCTGACGTTTTTTTTCCGAGAGGTTCACACTTTTTTTTGGTATGCCATCTTGGGGCCTATACCAATCCTATGATGATATTATAAAAAGAATTACTGATGAGCAAAAATTACCGGACGTGGCAAATTAAAGAAAATCACCTTTTGACATGTTTATGGACGGGTGCAACCTTTGGCGCGTTAAAATCAATGAATCCAAAACTGATGCTATTTACTTTTCTAGAACTTTCTCCTACCCCAATAGACTAGCCCATGAACAGAGATCTAAAGAAGGACTTCTAACGAAATAGCCTTTCCAAGGAGAAAATCATTCCTGGAAAAATGTCAAATAGGTGGCATATATAATGGCATAATATATAGTATGTGTAGGACAGCTTCTCCATACGTCACCAGTTCGTCTGCTTCTGTAAACCCTCTGTCGTCTGGTGGGTATCTGATATGCAGTTTCGGTTTGATGTTGTAGGTGGCACTGTCTTAGCAGGGATTCTCGCCGGCTGCACAGAATCGTGCGCGTAACTGTGCAGCTGCCATTTCATTCCAAAGTAGCGACACGATATTAACACTATTTCGTTAGAAGTCCTTCTTTAGTTCTATGTTTATGGACTAACCATTAACAACACTACCCTTCTTTGGAAAGATGACACCAATAACTGAGGGGTTATCCTTGATAAAAGACTTAAGCTTCAGAAAACTTATTCTTAACATAAGAGGTAAAGTCGCCGGAGCATCCAAAACTTTTGAACCTCTCCTTAAAAATTTTGCTCTCTCTATTCACAATAAAACACTATTATATAAAGCCTGTGTTCTCTCTATCATGACCTATGCCTCTCCGATTTGGGGTCTCCGATATGTAAATCTAAACCTAGTTAAAAATCAGAAATGGCTGCAGATACCTCCTTAATACCATCATCAGACGTGATTTAAATATTTGCTTCTTTTGTTCAACAGGTCAAAAAAATTTAATTTTTTTCTTTTTTAGAAAAATATCTACAATATTCCCAATGAAATTATTGCTGAACTGCCAGACTAAGATGTCTCCGGCCCCAGCAAAGGGAAAAGACCGCGTTAATCAACATTGATTCAAGATAATACCTGATTTTCTTTCTGTTTTTGTTCTTGTTGTTGCTGTTTAACATACATATAATTTAAATTTCTTACATATATATATAAATATTTATATTTAAAAAAAATAACAAAATTATTATACTTTATATTTAACTTTTAAATCGATACTGTTACCAATAACAATAAAAATAAATTATGGCTATCACTGAAAAGGGCCCTATGTTCAACTTTTCCTCATTAATCTCGACTGTTATGCAAAACTGAATGTACTTTTTTCAGTTTGGTTTTTTAAATCTAATTATATTTTTAATTTTTAATCCTATCCTAAACGCTTTCCTTTCTTTAATTATAATTATACTCACCGTTATGTAGTTTAGACTACAGTTAGATTTTTCCTCTCGTATGGTTCCCTATGGTTTAGAAATACATTTGGTGTCAACTAGGAAGCCCAAGAAATGCTTAAACTGTTCATATTTGAAATTTCCGTAAATTGTTTCTTTTTACTAACTGAACACTACTGGAATTTCAATGTACATATTCCCTTTTATAACTTTGTGAAAATGTGAGATAAAATATGTAAGAAAACTTTGTACTTTTTCGAAATAATTTGGTCCAAAGAATTAAAATAAAGTGCTAAAAGTTGGTGTTACTATGTGAAAAATGATAGTTGGGGCTTTCTTTAATATGTAGGCAGCTCCTGAGAGTAATCTATTCATAAATTAAACAGCAGGCATCTTTCCGAGTCGGACTAGTACCTATATCTTTTTTTTATACAATTATATGCAGTAGAATAAATAGGGGGTGATTCCTTTAATTATACAGGAACGTACATTTATTGCTACATTTAAAAAAAAAAATCAGGCATTTGCTGTTATTTTTACATAACCATTACCTGCATATAATCATGGAAATAAAAATCAACGATAAAAGTCAAGCGTATCAATATTTATTTCGAGAAATGCAAAAACCATTTCGGTAACATTTCAAAGTTAAAAGTAAATGCATCTTTCAAGAAATGAACAATAAATTTAGTTACGCGTAAGGCATTTCTCAACTTGGGAAAAAAACATTTCGTATTTATCGATTCTAGGGAAAAATTCTGTTGATTTTTCCCTTTTGAGTTTAACGAAGTGTGATTACCTTTTAAACAGAGAAATGAAAACACGTTTGATGTCAGAAATTTTACTCTGTAACCGCTGAGTAGCATTCTTCAATAATCATTTTCATTCAATTTTTAATGAATACTATGTCTTATTCAACACTAATTTTGCAATTGCTTTGAGGTTATGTAACACGAATTTAAGAAGCAATTTGTGTTTAAAGATAAATAATTAAGTAACTTGCACAGTTGTTGGATTAGTTAACTACCGTAATTAAATTGATTTAACGTTTTAAATATAAATTTAATGAAAATAATAAATATTTATAATTTTTTTATACAGTAAGTGGCATTTACAGGATTATACATTTTAATAAATAAGGTGGAACACATTGACTCTAAACGGAATAGTAAAGTTTAACAAGGAAATGTTTAAATGCATTTATAATAAACCTACAAGAATAATTGCAATAAAAAAAATCAACCATACTTTAGCTAGTATAACGCCATAAACAATTATTAATTTCAATTTCAATTACTCAAATAATATTTCAATTACATTTAACTTTTAAATTTCACGTAATTAAGAAATTAAACGTCATTTATTTAATCTTCCTTTACTTCAAGATAAAATACTTAGTGCACTGAAAATCAAAAATACAAAGCGGTACATATAATTACACACTAAAGATCTTTAAGTTATAGAAAGGAAATCATATCCGATCACAATAATGCAATTAAAATATTTAATTTAAAGTAATTTTAAATTTCAATTTAATTTTTCTATAAAAATTAACACGAAAAGAAAAATTCTTTAGCCTTTTCCCATTATCAATCAACAATCATTTCAGTTTTTTACAGAACATAAATTAACAAGAAACAAAAATCGTGCATCCCTAATAGGTTATGAAACACTTATCAACATTAGAGAATATTTTTTGTGTAACCCTGTATAAGTAAGATATTTTTCTCGCCCACAGACTATAAAACTATTTCAGAAGGAAAATTTACAATGCAACTGAAAACAACACACAACCAACAATTATCGTCTATAGAAGCTAAATTATCCGAATTGTTTTTTGGCTCTATAATAAAAGTATGAGTCTTTCAAACATTATCTTGCATTGAAATTATGCTACAGTGTGTTTTAATAACGTATACCAATTCAATCCTGCTTGAAATACAATAACATTATGCAATTTACGTCATTTCAAAAAATTTGAACTAGTAGATCATTAATGTTAAAATTTAGTTTTCTTGTAATGTAATAAATTTTCTAAATTTGTAAAATTAATGTAATACATTTTCTTATAAACGAGGTATAAATGTTACACAAAAATTTTACTATATTTTTACACATTTCAATGATGGATATGAATTTCGTTACGTTTCAAATATTCACGGTTTTAAAAAATTGCCATCCTTAAATTGCAATGTATGCGATTCCTTTTGTGAATCTTTGTAAACGAATTATGCATGATATGATGATATATACTTATTGCTGTTAAAAGGCAACATTTTGTAGTGAACATCAATAACTTAGATAAATTTCTTGGCAATACAAGTATATTTATGAAAGTTAGAGCATGCACAGACAGACGAACTGAAATCATAAACACTTTTGAGCTATTGAAGTAAAACAGTAAAAAACAAATGAGATGTAAAAGGCTATTTCTGTACATCTACAAATTAAGTTTTCCTTTAATAAAAATACTTTCTAAGATCGGTTCAATAGTTGTATTTGTAAAAAGAAAACGGCTGGTATTTTAAATAAATTCGTATCTGACTAAAATATTAAAAAATAAAAGATACTTTTATAGATTTCACTTTTTAACTATTTAAATTACTTAATAGGAGAAATAATCAACTATGTCATTTACAGCATGTTTGTTTATTTTTTTTTATTTTCTATCTGCCGGATATTGCTTTCTATTTCCTAGGCGAAATAAAGTTATGATTTCCTAACTATGTATTAACACTCCAAATCATACATATCAACGATAAGATACTAAACGACTGATAATAAAGAAAACACATAAAACATGTTACCTTTACATTACCTCACTTTCTAATAATTACAGACATTCTGATGCATATTTACTATTGCTTTCCTTAATGGAATTCGGTATTTACTTTTGGTTTCATATAATCATTATTTAGAAAAGTAGCAACAGAAAATGGATCGTTTCCACTAAAAGACAAGTGGATCGCATTTTACATGCACTTTCGGTAACGTTTGCCTTTTCGAAGTGGAAAATGCACACTTTCCTAAAAAGTACGACAAACCAATTTACGCAAGAAATTTCTCTAGCTCATTCCGTATTATAGATTCAGGGAGAAAATTTTGATCTGTTTTTCCCGCCTAGATTTTAGTGATATGATATTACCTATTAAACAAAGAAAAGAAAACACATTTCATGTCAGAAGTTTCAGTCTACAATTGCTAAATAAGGGTATTGTTGCTTTTTTTTTTTATTCACTCTTTTATTTTTAATTAAACCTGTTTTTTTGTATGTAAAGATGGAATTTTGCAAGCAATTTTTTACTCACTTCACTAACAACTAGGCATGTTTTATTTAAATAGTTTCTTCACTTATCATAAATAGCAAAAAAAGGTACACAAATCTAAATTATTTTTTTAAACCTACACAGTTTTTATTCTTTAAGGTTGCGAAATCATTTTGATTCGAAAAGTTCCCATTTACCAATTGGGATAAAAACACATTTTTTTTAAAGTTCCCTTCTATTATCATATTTTATCTTTTTATTTTCTTTTAACAAAGTGTCTTCCTAATAAATTAGAACATCTTTGCCGTGTCAACTTAACAGCTTTCCAACATCTTGTTCTATACATTCTCGATCTTTTAAAGGTTCTTTTTTTTCTGCTATCTACACGAAATTTTGTTTCCAAAAGATCCATCAAAAGAGTTCACTTTGAATTCAATACGTTTTTACAAAATTATGATTAAACAGTTTTAATGCATTAATTTATTGATTCATTTTGAGAGGGTATAAGAAAATATCGTTGTCTTTATGCCAGAGGCATGAATGTGCAAATTCCAAAGTTTTAGAAATGACGTTTGAATGTTTACTGTACCCTTGTAATTCATCTGTTTTATTTCTCTAAAAGGTTTTGTAATGTTTCTTCAAGAGTAGATATACATTCGCGTTTCTGGCAAAACTTAGATAGTAAAAGAGAAAAACACAAAGATCCAACCAGATAATAAAACAAAAAGTAAATTTTTACACATTCAGGAAGACGATATCACATTAAAACCACTTGGTTTAAGTCATTAAAATGGTTTTTTAAGATTAAAAGTTTGATTTCTATGCTTCTTTCAAGTATTTCCAGTTGTTGAATAATATTTAGAACTTTTAAATATCTGATTCCGCAAACTCTTGAATTTTAACAATTTTTCTTTGATAATCACGACAAACGTTTTTCCGCTTTCATTTCTGTAAATGTATCCACTTAACATTCAGTAAGTCTTTATTCAAAACTCTACTAACATATTTTATGCATTATGTTGCTCTTTTTGTTTATTTACTTATTTATTTTTTTGGATGCGATAAAAATGGTTATCTGACGAGCCACTTGTAGGGTTGAATCTAATGTCTTTAACAGTACAATGACGAACTGAAATTTAAGTTTATTTAAGGTGATACATATTATATTACTCATGTTTTTTTCTAGTAGGCGTTAATGTAAAGTAATTATTTTCTTTGCCCGTGTGAATAAATCCTAAATGCTATGCATTCCATATTCTGCAAGTAGAATGTTATGTTGCATCTCAATAACACATATCAATTTCATAATATTTGAAATAGTTTATCTTTATTAAAATACACTGCAAATAAATTTTCCCTATAGACCTTGATATAACGGAATTATTTTGTGTGTTCTTGTAAACCAACTATAAATGCTACACACTTCATTTTCAATACTGCAAACATCAAAACATTCACCAAGCTCATGGTAATCCAAGTATATTTACGCGAGTTAGAACAGGGCCATACAAACCAAAGTCAAACATTTTTCAACTATGTTTGAAAGTGTTGAATAGCATACTATATATATTGAAATTTCTACGTTTAGTACACGAGAAAAGGGTACAACAACATCTGTTTTCTATAGGACTTCTCAATTGCTGTTTTTACCTTAAGCTATAAATGGTAGGAGTCCGGGGCACTTGAACAGAAGACATGTGAACTACCACAAATATATTTTTCAGTTTTCGAGCTATATGGACAGTTGTTAATTCATAATGTCCATTACAGTCATAAACTCGCAAAGATGCTAAAATTGCGTTCCGCACTGGCGTTTGATTTAAATAGACTGAAGTATGATATGATATGTTCAAAGTAAAAATTGTTGCGTTTGGTTGTTTGCTCGCCGTTTATTTAAATTGTGAGCTATGCATGTTTTAATTGTTTTTAAACTCTTCATTGTTTCATGCCTAATCAGTAGTTTTATTTATTATATTTTACTTTTTATTCTAAAAATAAAAAATCTTGAAGTTGTACTTGTGTAACGTATGAACTATGTTCCTGAGGAAAATATAAACAGTGAATCAACTATGTACACACATGTTAGACAATTTTTATTCTTTAATTTTAAATTATTTTTATTTGCTTTACCTTTATTTTGCAAACTTTTACAAAGCAAAGGAAAGTGCTACAAAAATAAAAGACTTCAACAAAACAACAAATTTCTAATTTCTAATTCATTGCATAATGTCAAAAAAAGAATGTTATTGAGTATAACTGCTAGAAAGCAAGACATCGACTGAATTAGGCTAAGCCTTTTTGAAATAAAAAGTTTTGTAGTTATTTAAAACAAAGCATTTCATATTTTCATGTCGATTGCTTTTTTTTGCCATTCTTTGGCATGGCCAAATCTCTCACACACGAAGGAGATTTGAGACATTTTCAAACTATTCCCAAAACAAGAGCAGCACTTTCGTTTACTAATTAAAAAAATATATATTTTATATTTTGTATCCGAAGTAACCATATTTTCTTTACATATCGATTCCATTTATCCATCCATATTGATTGCAAAAGAAAATATAATCAGTTTTATAAAAAGAAGTTCAATTGTCCCGTTCTCCCCCTACTTACATTAATAAACAGGAAAAAAAGAATAAATGGAAAAGTGAACTTTTGAACAACTAGACGCGATTTATTTAAGTAGTTTCTTCACTTATCGTTAATATCAGGAATGTTGATACTAATTTGAACCATTTTTTTTTAACTTAGGCAATTTTAATTCTAAAAGATTTTAAAGTCATTTATATCTCAGAGGTTTCTTTATAACTATCACTTAAGATAAAGATGTCTTGTTTAATTTTCCTGTATTATCACATTTTCTATTTTTATCTTTTATTTAAGTACTTGCTTCAAAATAAATAAGCATTTCTTTAAAGAAATTTTTACGCTGTCAACTTAAAAACTTTCCAACCTCTTACTCTTTACATTCCGGACAACTTTTAAGAGATTTCTTTTTCTTTTAACTACATCGAAGTTTTTTCCCTAAAGGTCCTTTTAAAAGTGTTCACTTTAACATTCAATCTGTCTTTACAAAACTCTGATTTAACAGTTTCTATGCATTAATTTGAAACTCGATTTTGTAAACTATAAAAAAGGATAGACCACTTTAAAATCACCAGCCTCTGGTTTGCGTCATTCAAATACGTTTTCTACATTTAGATGCTTTTTGTTATATATATATAATTTTTTTTTTCGCTTCGTTTAAATATTTTCAACAATTTCTCAATATTCAACTCAATTATTTAAAACTTTATGACTTCTAAATCTTGAAATTCTTGAACATTTTAAAGAATTTTTCTCTAATAATTGCGCCAAACTTTCTGTAGATGTTTCCATTTAACGTTCGATATACCTTCATAAAACTCATATTAAATGTACTTTAGGCATTACATTGCTGTTCTGTTTAAAGACTGTAAAATTGTATATCACTATAAAACTTTAGGTACCGACGTGGTTTAATTAACTTTGTTTCAAAAGTTACTGTAAGCTATTGAATTAAAATTCAATAAGCTTATATGAATAGTTACATGTATAAAGCGTTATCATTTACATAAGCTATTTATAACCGTATTGAGGATTAGGAAATTTTTAAAAAAGGGACAGTACTAGACGTTTCTTATTTAAGTACTTTCGTTACTTATCGTGAATATAAAAAACTTTATACAAAGTTGAATCAGTTTTTAAGCGTAGATAATTTTTATTCTGAAAGATTATCACATAAATTTCAAAACCGCATAAATTTTTTAATCCCATAAATTTCAAAAAAGTTTCCGAGTGACATTTGAGAAAAATAAAATTATTTTATTCGCTTCTGTCCGTTTTCTATTTTTGTCTTTTCTCTCACAAATTATTTATTTTTAAATAAAATAAATTTTTAGAATGTAGTTAGATTGAAATCTCAACAACTTTGCAACAGCTTATACTTTACATTCTCATTTTTTTTCTTTGTGCATTAAACTGTACAACTTTGTGCAACTTTGTGCAACTTTGTGCATTTCTTCTGCATTAAACTTTCTTCTTTCAAATGCTCTTTCAAAAGTGCCTTTTTAAGCATTCGTTATGTTTTTACAGACAAATAATTAAGCATATGAATAGATTCGCTGTTCAGTAAACCTGAAAATAATTACTCGCCAGTCGCCTACTAACAATTTTGTCAGGTCGATCAAAAAAATTTCCTTTCAAATATTTTTCCCAAATAATAGATTTTATTTATTGCTAGTTTTAAATAAAAACGATTTTAAGTATTTTTTATATAGTCCTTTGTTATTTTTTTTAAATCCCACTCATGTATATCTGGTCTATGGACATACACATACTGACCAGTAAATAACTACTAAATAGAAGTAATTATAGGCTAGAAACTGGCTACTAAACAAAGTCAGTGAGTACTAGCCAAAAGTTTCTTATCTACAGCTTTACTGTTCAATTTTGTGACTTACAACGATATGAAACATTGAAATCTTCTGTAGCTGGTTTATTTGATTCAAATGATTTTTTCAACACTCTAAATGCCTTGCACTAAATGTGTTTGTTTCATTCGTATATTTTCAACAGTTCAACTTGTTAACTTCTCGACATCTTGTAATGATAGGATCATTTTTTTAATCAGTTCTTGGATACGCATTTCTAAGCTTTAAATCTGCTTATAGCTTTTCAACACTGAATGAATGATAGAAATAAAAAGCTTACATATCTATTGTATATAAACATGGAAAAAAGACATAACTTATCGTAACTTTTATCATGTAAAAAAGACATCTTATAAAATATAACATGAACACCAAAAGTTTATTTCTTACTTATAGGTGACATTAAAATAAATAGATGTGTAAACATTAAAAAAAAAACTTATTTCTTAGTATACTTTACTATTTCCGAGTACATAACTTATATTTTAAGTTCAACTGAACGTATTTCAAAAGGTGCTTGCACAATAAGTTAGAAAACTTTGCGAGAAAGGTTTTTATGTATGATGTATATAGTATATTGTTGTATATAGTGTATTGTTGTAATAGTATTGTCATGTGTTCCGATTTTTAAGGGTTAAAAAACCCGTTCTACGGAACCATTGCGTCAAATGCCATATATGTCTTGATTTTTCAGAGAACACAGCCTCTTTTAAATTTTCAGATAGAAGAATAAATTCTAAAGAGTCATAAATAAAATTAAATAAAACTGGAACATTCAGATCAAGTTTTTTTTAATGGGAGAATATATATATATATATTGTTATGAATTTTGTAAATATTTCATTCTTTTTAATTTATTTTATTTTATTATTGTGAAAATTGCAGTATTATTAATGTATTTCCTATTGAGCATCATGTAACTCAATGCTAAAGGCCTCAGGTGCTTTGCAAGAAAAACAACCTTACAGCATCGGTTTTATAATGGAGTTCTATTGGAAAATCGCCAAGGAATGAGTTTATCGCCAAGTTGGCGATGGTTTTGGCGACTTATTTTTGTCGCCAAATTTGGCGATATATCGCCAAATGTCGCCGATTTGGCGACTTTTTGTGCAACCCCCCCTTATACCTTTACATTGGGATCCTTTCTCGTTTGGGGTACTCTATCGAGAGTTAAAGCACTTTCTGGTAATTTCTAGCATCCGAAAGCTCTGGAAAATTCTACAGTTATCTTTAAAGCCTATATAAGGGACCTCCACCAGTTCAGTTCAGTTAGTTCTCTGTCAAATGCGATTGAATACGCACGAGAGGCTTTGCATTGAGAACTGTGTTTCTCTGAGCGGTTTTGTATTTGATTCGCCGTATTGAACAGTACGCTATATTGTTCTGTGTGAAATTTTGCTGTGCTGTTATTAGATTTGAAGATTACTCAATATTTGTGTCTTTGAGAAGATTCTTGTGTATTTACCGAACTGTTTGGAGTAAATAAAACCTGTTGATTGTTCTTATATATTGGCAACAATCCTTTCGAACCCCGAGCTCACAACATTTGGTGTCAGGAGTGGGGTTGAATGCCGATCACCAGAGCAATGGAGGGTGAACTGAAACAATTATTGGAGAAATTAGCTGCAAACCTTGGTGAGTTGAAAGAAGAAATGAAGAAAGATGTCAGCGATGGATGAGAAAATGACTGCGAATCAGGCTGAGATGTCAACCAACCTTGCTGAGTTGAAAGAAGAAATGAAGAAGGAAATGACTGAGAATCAGGCTGAAATGAAGGAAATGTCGGAAGAAATGAAGAAGCAAATGTCGGAAGAAATGAAGAAGGAAATGTCAGCGATAGATGAGAAAATGACTGCAAACCAGGCTGAAATGAAGGAGATGTCGGAAGAAATGAAGAAAGATATGTAAACCAACCTTGGTGAGTTGAAAGAATTAATAGATAATAAAATTACATCTTTAAATGAAAGAATTGACAGCGTGGAAAACAAATTTGAAGAAAGATTTCAAGAAATAGAAGAAAAAGTTCAAAATACAGCCAAAACCGTAGAAGAAAAGGTAGAAGAAATTCAAAGGACAGCCAAAACCGTAGAAGAAAGAGTAGAAGAAAAAGTTCAAAAGATCACCAAGACCGTTGAAGAAAGCATAGAGAATGTAAAAAAAGATTTGGAAAAAGTCAAGAAACAGAAGATAACTACCGAAAACTATTCCGAAGAAATAAAGTATCCAGATATGCTTCCTCGGGCCTTTATTAAGCTCTCGACCTATGACGGAAAATCCTCATGGCCAGTTTTTAAGACACAATTTGGGATCGTAGCGGACGCCAATGGATGGGATTCCCAGACAAAGGCTTGCCAGTTAGCTGCTTCTCTACGAGCTGATGCTGCCGACGTCCTACAGACTTTGCCTGCAAATGAACCGCTGGATTTTGAAACGCTCGTCAGTGCCTTAGAATTGCGCTTTGGCGAGAAATGCATGAAGGAATATAGCAGACTCCAGCTCAAATCTCGACAGCAGAAATCCACTGAATCCTTGCAAGAGCTTGCTACGGATGTCGAGAGACTTTCACATCTTGCCTATCCTGACTGTCCGACTGAAATTACAGAAAGTTTAGCTCTGCAACATTTTATAGTTGGTGTGCGTGACTCTGAGATCCAGAAACAACTCCGGATTGCAGATCTCAATGACTTAAAAGGGGCTTTAGTTTATGCCCTGAAATTCGAGGCAGCCCAGCAAGCTACAAGGAAAGATCGGCACTTTGTGCGAGTAGCCAACATGTCTGAGACGTCGGATAGAGCTGTGGAGCGTTTACAGCAGCAGATAAAGGACATGATGAGACAGATGAACTCCTTAATAGCCAACAAATCTTACAGAAAGATCAAGTGCTGGAAATGCGGTGGAGAAGGCCATATTCAAATCGACTGCCCAAGACGACCCAGCACCGAAGGTAAAGGCTCACCCGCGAACAGAGGAGAAGGAAAACTGATTAATGGCCATCTTGCGGGGCGGAGGTTGCCAGATCTTGAGAAGACTCATTTTCAAGTATGTGAAATTTCTGCAAGAAGTTGCGGCGAGAACGGCGTTTTTCTAGTCGGAAGTGTAAAGGATTTGCCTTGTAATATGATCATCGATACAGGAGCCAATGTGACCATCATTCGGAAAGATCTAGCTCAGCGGCTGAAAGTAAAACTCTCCTGGACCCCGCCACGTGTTATCCTTCAAACTGTGACCGGAGATAAGATCGACGTATTTGGAAGAATGACACTGAAAATAAAGTTTGGGAACGCCGCTTACCGCCATACAGTCTATGTGGCCGATATTTCAGACCCTTTCATACTCGGACTGGACTTTTTAAAAGAGCATGGATTTACACTGGACTTTAAGAATAATGAGTTACGCTCTGCTCAAGAAGATGTCACTATTTTCAAACTAGGAAATGAGTATGAATCTATTCAACAGATCACAGCCAAGGCAGATGTTATCATCCCTCCTCGGACCGAAATGGTGATACCTGGATTAACTGAGAACGAAAGAAGTTTTCAGTGTGGCTTGGTTGGATATCCTGAGAAGAGCCCAAAAGGAGTGCTAATAGCATCAGCGCAGGTAGATCTGTTGAGAGATGTCATACCTGTGAGAATTGCGATTTATCCAGAAGGGTGAAGTGCTTGCAACGTGTGCTCCAGTCACCTGTGTTTGCAAAGACCCGAGCTTGTCGTTGTCGGAGCCGCCTACAAGTTTAACACCTGAAATTGGACGAAATGAGAATTTATCTCCTGAGCAGAGACATGCCGCAGAAAGACTGTTCAGGAGTTTAAGGATGTGTTTTCACAAAACGAGGGTGATATAGGTCGCACTTCTCTGACACGTCATAGAATTGACACTGCCGACCATCCACCGATTAAACAGCATCCAAGACGCTTGCCGTTCGCAAAACAAGAAGAGGTTTCTAAGTTCTTACAAGAGATGCAGGATACTGACATCATCGAACCGTCATCAAGTCCGTGGGCCTCTCCCATCGTGTTGGTCCGAAAGTAAGATGGCTCCACAAGATTTTGTGTGGATTATCGTAAACTTAACGATATCACGAAGAAGGACAGCTATCCTCTACCAAGAATAGACGACACGCTAGATACTCTTTCAGGACAATAAATGGTTTTCCACACTGGATTTGAAGAGTGGATATTGGCAAGTAGAGATCCATTCTGATGACAAAGAGAAGACCGCATTTACTACTGGACAAGGACTTTGGCAATTTAAAGTTATGCCGTTCGGGCTCTGCAATGCTCCAGCAACGTTCGAGCGCCTCATGATGACAGTGTTAAAAGCCCTGACTTTTGCAGCTTGTCTAATCTACCTAGATGACGTCATCATTGGTGGCCGCACGTTTGAAGAACATCTAGGAAATATTCGAAAAGTGTTAACGAAGCTAAGAGCGGCAAATTTAAAGCTGAACCCTTTGAAATGCAAGTTCTTCCAACGAGAAGTAAACTATTTAGGACACATTATCTCAGCTGAAGGTGTTCGAACAGATTCTGAAAAAGTGTCTGCAGTAAAAAACTGGAAACGTCCGGAAAATGTCCATCAGTTGCGAAGCTTTCTGGGACTATGCACTTATTACAGAAAGTTTGTACAGGGGTTCTCCAACATCGTAAGACTATTGCATAGGCTCACTGAAAGGAAGCAGAAGTTTCTATGGACACAAGAATGCGAGAATTCCTTCCAGCGGCTGAAAGAAGCTCTCACATCCTCTCCAGTCCTTACCTATCCGCACCCCGAGAAACAGTTCATTGTGGACACGGATGCCAGTCATGAAAGTGTCGGCGCTGTACTTTCCCAAGAAATAGATGGCCAAGAACGAGTCGTAGCATACTGGAGCAAATGTTTATCGAAACCAGAGCGGAATTATTGCGTCACTCGTAAGGAGTTATTAGCTATAGTGAAAGCCATAGAACACTTCCATCACTATCTCTATGGCAGGAAATTTCTCCTTCGTACTGATGACGCATCCCTAACATGGCTGATGAATTTTAAGAACCCAGAGGGCCAAGTAACCAGATGGATACAGCGGCTCCAGGAATACGACTTTGACATCAGGCATCGCAAAGGCTCATCGCATGGAAACGCCGATGCCCTATCAAGAAGACCGTGTCCCGAGAGCTGTCGCTATTGTTCCAGAGCGCAGAGCAAGTATAATCCCGAATATGTCATACGCCAGACGAAGACTTCACTATTGACGCCACCAGATCCCTGGAGTGATGAGAAGATTCGAGAAGATCAAATGGCAGACTCTGAGATCAAACCAATCTTGGAGTTATTAGAATCTTCTAGCACGAAGCCCAGTTGGAAAGACATCTCGACTTACAGTCCTACGACGAAACAATATTGGGCTCTTTGGAACTCCCTCCACGTCAGAAATGGTGTCCTGTTCCGAAAATTCGAATCGGAAGATGGGAAGACATCTCGGTGGCAGTTGGTACTTCTTCGATCCCGAATACCAGAGGTCCTCAAGGAATTACATGGCAGTCCCACTGGTGGCCATTTTGGAGTCATGAAAACATTACATAGAGTCCGAGAGCGCTTCTTCTGGGGAAAAGCGAGAGCTGACGTCGAACGATGGTGCAAATCTTGCGATGCATGTACAGCTCGAAAAGGACCAAAGAAACGTGGCCGAGGAAGACTACATCTCTACAATGTAGGTGCACCTTTCGAACGCATCGCCCTTGACATCCTAGGCCCTCTGCCAAGAAGTGCTGATGGCAACAAATACCTCCTTGTTGTCATGGACTACTTCACGAAATGGCCTGAAGTTTATGCCATCCCTGATCAAGAAGCTTCTACGGTTGCGGATGCCTTGGTACACCAGTGGATATCAAGGTATGGAGTCCCCCTTCAAATGCATTCTGACCAGGGGAGAAATTTCATCTCTGCTGTGATTGAGGGTCTCTGTCAACTTCTCGGAATGGACAAAACTAGGACGACGCCTTTACATCCACAATCGGATGGCATGGTTGAGAGATTTAATCGTACCATCCTCAACAATCTCTCACTGCTAGTCTCAAGAAACCAACAAGACTGGGACCAAAAACTTCCCTTGTTTCTTCTCGCCTATCGCAGCGCCGTCCATGAAACAACCGGCTATTCCCCGTCTCAGATGCTTTTCGGTCGTGATCTTCGTCTACCTAGTGATATGATTTTTGGTAGTCCTCCAGATGCGCCTTCATCGCCAGAGGGATACGTGCAGAATCTCCATGCACGATTTGAAGACGTCCACAACTTATCTCGAGAGCGGATCAGTATACAGACGGAGAAGATGAAGACCAGGTACGACACGAAAGCCACGGGACATCAATTCAAAGAAGGTGACAAGGTTTGGTTTTATAATCCGACTCGACGTAAAGGACTTTCTCCCAAACTGCAATCGCACTGGGACGGTCCTTATACAGTCCTAAACAGACTGAACGATGTCGTAATTCGGATCCGAAAGTCACCAAGTTCGAAGCCTAGAGTCGTTCATTACGATAGGCTGGCTCCATACTATGGCCATAGTACTTAGTTCATTGATTGTAAATAGTGTAATGTAAATAATGTAAATTAGTATGACCATGGTCTTGTATATAAGTTAATGTAATAATTTCTTTGGCTTAGCATTATCATTATTAATGTTATTATTATTTAAATACTTGTATGTAATGATGTCTATGCTTTAATTTAATTTTTTTTTTTTTTAATTTTTTTTTTAAATAAGTGTATGTTTTGTATAATTCAGCATTATGAATGTGTTTAATTGTTATTTTCCGTGTTTGCTTTAAGTGCTTTGAATAGTATAGCATTTGTTGGTAACGGGTTTGCTTTCCGATCAAAGGTTGAACTGCCCGGGACGTGCAGTCCTTGAGAGGGGTGCAATGTTATGAATTTTGTAAATATTTCATTCTTTTTAATTTATTTTATTTTATTATTGTGAAAATTGCAGTATTATTAATGTATTTCCTATTGAGCATCATGTAACTCAATGCTAAAGGCCTCAGGTGCTTTGCAAGAAAAACAACCTTACAGCATCGGTTTTATAATGGAGTTCTATTGGAAAATCGCCAAGGAATGAGTTTATCGCCAAGTTGGCGATGGTTTTGGCGACTTATTTTTGTCGCCAAATTTGGCGATATATCGCCAAATGTCGCCAAGTTGGCGACGGATTTGGCGACTTTTTGTGCAACCCCCCCTTATACCTTTACATTGGGATCCTTTCTCGTTTGGGGTACTCTATCGAGAGTTAAAGCACTTTCTGGTAATTTCTAGCATCCGAAAGCTCTGGAAAATTCTACAGTTATCTTTAAAGCCTATATAAGGGACCTCCACCAGTTCAGTTCAGTTAGTTCTCTGTCAAATGCGATTGAATACGCACGAGAGGCTTTGCATTGAGAACTGTGTTTCTCTGAGCGGTTTTGTATTTGATTCGCCGTATTGAACAATACGCTATATTGTTCTGTGTGAAATTTTGCTGTGCTGTTATTAGATTTGAAGATTACTCAATATTTGTGTCTTTGAGAAGATTCTTGTGTATTTACCGAACTGTTTGGAGTAAATAAAACCTGTTGATTGTTCTTATATATTGGCAACAATCCTTTCGAACCCCGAGCTCACAACAATATATATTGCTTTTATTCTATTCGATAATATATTTTCTTATGTATGTTGACGTTGGAGACGGTAAAAAGACCTTTTTTCTCTGAATGCCAAGGCAGCTTTCCTGACAACCCCCTTCGAGGTTATCAGCTGGAAAATTATCCATGACACAGATTTTACTAAGCACAACAAATTTATTTACAACAATAAGAAGGGGCTGTCAGATGTGAAGCGGATAGACTTAATTCAGACGGCTTATTCAGATAGGCTTAATTACGAAAACCAAGTAATTAACTTTACAAAACTTACAGAGAGAGGTCTCATTCACGCACAAATGTTAATGATTAAGAAAAACACGATCGCAGGCAAAATCACAAAAACTCAATCATCCACTAGTGTACCCTTATAAACGAGTAGCTGTGTACCCATCTACAAACTGTCCTATACTCTTAAAAGGATTGCTTTCGAGTTTTTTTTCACTGTAATTTCATTTTAATTAGGTCCATTTCCAAGCGAACGAAAGCCAAGATAGGTAAATCCTTTCCTAAACTTCTTAAATTATAAAGTACTTAACTCTGCTCAGAATGTCCTCACCATTCTTTTTACTAGAACCTAAAAAAATAACTTAGAAGATAATCTAAATTCTAAATGGAACCCCGTGGATCTCGGCACTTTTTAATTTGAAGTATAGAAAAGTTCACTTTACTAAATAGGCAACACTCACAGCCGGTAGCTGTGTCGGAAACTGCAAGTCGGAATCTTCACTTCAAATCAATCTTCAGGTGACGTAGAGACACGTGGGAACTTGATTACCTTTCCATATCCGCTGCAAAATAACTGTGACAACTAGATTCCGGAGATACATACGCACTTTTCAAAACTTAAAGAGAGACAGGGTAGATTTCTCATTCACACACGAATGTTAATGATTCAAGAAAACACGATCGCATGCAAAATCACAAAAACTCAATCATCCACTAGTGTATCCTTATAAAAGAGTAGCTATGCACCCTTCTACAGGCTGTCCTATACTCTTAAAAGTATTCTTTTAGAGTTTTTTTTCACATTAATTTCATTTTAATTGGGTCCACTTCTAAGCATTTGAAAAATATCCTTTATATTGAATGTGAAGACCACTAAAGATTTTAAAAACACGTTTGCGCTTAATCGCATTTGCTCAAATCTTTGAAAATAGTAAGATATAGCTTGAAATACTAAGCGACCTGGGCACTGGGAGAAATAAGTCTAGGGCGGGGGCGATATTTTAGAATAGGTGTGCCTGTGGTCGAAAACTTAGTTCGTTTTTTTTGTTTTTTCGTTTTTTTTTTTTTTTTTTTTTTTTTTTTTTTTTTTTGTATGTAGAATATAAATATGGGAAAGCCTAAACTAAAATATATATATATTTCAGAACTCCTCGTGTAAGACAATTTTTAAACACATCAACCTAAAAATCAATACAAATATTTAACGATAAAGAAATATTAGATATTCAAAAATGTTTCTGCCAACATTGTACAAAATATAAAATTGAAGCAGTTATTCCTTTTTCGTCATCCTCATTCGTGTAATTTGAATTACAAACACATAAACTTAAAAAGAAAAACATAATTAAAAATTGTCTTTCACGGGGGATTCAGGGTGCAGAGCTCCCCTGACGAAAAATTTCCAGTTTCTCTTCTCTCATTGTTTAATTGTTCTAAATTCAGTTGTAAAAAATATGTATATCATTGTTTTTAAATAATCAGAAATAAAGAAAATTGAGTTAATTAATTTTCAAAATCAAGGTAGGCACAATGGCCTTCTCCCACTCCGTGCTAGCTCCTGTGTTAATTGAATATACCAACTAGATAGTACACAACTACATCTTGCATACGCTCATGTGCCACAAACGTAAGTGATCATTCAACGCTTAATAGCGTGTCCTCCTCTTACTCTTATTTCTTAAACGTGCAAGTTCTTTTTAAAATATTTTAAAATATTCCAGTTTCTTTAACAGGGGAATTTTTCTTACAAAATATTCTTCCTCATTGATTATCGAAACTATCGTTAAATTCTCAAGTTTCTGTTTGTTATAGTAGATAACATTTTCTTTTGAATATTTAAAAATATAAATGAAAGCGTTCTCAATATGATACTTTTCTTCTAATGGCAAAGACATTTTTTAAATATTTTAACTAAATTTGCTTTAGCCAAAATTGGCTCTCTAATCTCTCTGTTAAGATCTATAAAATTTATAAAATTTATCCTCAGCAAGAAATTTAAATGCTGATTTCATTTATTTTTTCTTCTTATCTTAATACCTTACGTGTTACTATGCAGATGTAATAATTTAACCATTTTTTTAATTTTTTTTTAACTATCCAACAAATGTTTAAAATTAAAAAAATGTTTTATTTATCATATGTTTAAATGTTCATTAATTGACTGTTAAAATCTGGTTTGACTTACAACTTTAGTAATCCTAAAGCGAACATTTGACTAATACATATTGAAATTTAATTTTACTTGTTTAATTAATGTTTACTTTTAATAAATTGGTTACATCAGCAAAATCACATTGTAAAAGTTAACAAATTTTATACCAAAAAGTTGTTGACGTATGTGAAATAATCCGAGTAAATTTCATTCGTGGCAAAGCTCTTTATAAGAACAGCTTTCAGAGAAGATAAGCTAGTGTTGAAATGTGTACTATGAAAGTAATTTACTCAAATGTACACGTTGTAAACCTTTGCCCAAAACAGGGCATACTTTATATGTATATCAATTTAATGCATAAGGTTTTACTGATTTTAAGTATTAAAATGTATGAAAAAGTGATTATCATACCGTTATTCACTGAATGGTAACGATGCTTATCAACTATGGAAGAATTAATGGTTGTATTATGCACATACGATTGACTACGTTTATAAGTTAGCATTGCTGTTCTAAAACTTTTGAACTCGAAATAATAACGCTGCACCAAACTTTTATCAATCTTTAATAATAAGTACTTTAAAAATTATTACAAAAAAAAAGAAACTATTTCTAGGAAGAAATAAGAAAATACTATAAAATAAAAGTAGAAATACCTTAACATGTATTAAAAAAAAATTGAAGAAAATATTTTTTCGTATTATTTTGTCAAACTAATTAAATTTTTAAGCCAACTTTCTATTCATTTTAGCAATTATTAGTCTGTAAGCTATATTGTGAGTTTTCTGTTTGTTGATGAAAGTAAGCCTTTTAGATCATGTTCATTTCGTTAACGATACAGTTTATATGATTTCTTTAAATATTTTAGCTAACAATGTCATGCCTATATTTTTAATTAGACAAGTTATATAGGCAAGATAGACGCACTAGATAGCAGAGATGTGACGGGTTTCGAGCCCAAGCCCGGGTTTGAAACGGACTCGGGCTCTACACCTATGCAAATCTTCGGAAATAGATTCAAAAAGGTTTTTTTTTTTTTTTTTTTTTTTTTTTTGCAAACTGAAAAAAAAGTGGAAGATGGGATTGCCATATTCTATTTGAAAAACAAGAATGCAGTCTAAGTTTCTTAAAGTGTTTTGCAGTCTTCTACAAATCAGTTTAAAAAAGAACTGCATTGTTATTGTTGGGATTTTCAGAGAATTATTCTATGTGATTCTAAAGCCACGGTTAGTGTTAGTAACATAGAGAAGCCGTGCAATATCCCTTATCTATCCTCTATTGCTGTTTGAAGTCCTTTTTCATAGTTACCAGGAAACAGAACTCGTGTTTTCTGCCACAGTTGTATACAATGATATTTTAAAATATAAGAGTAGCCCAAATGAAAGTGGCATTGCTGTAATAACTGCGCCATTTGAAGAGAAAGATGACTGCGCATGCTCCTATAGAGGGTGCAGAGTGCTGAGAATGCATGCGATATCGTTATATCCCGCCAGATGCGTGTGTGATAACGTGGGAGCACGTTAAAAGGAATCGTTCGCATCATGGATGACTCCAAACGGTGTCAACGCGCCGTCGTGCAATTTTTAACAGCGGAAAATGTGAGTGCTAGTGAAATCTATCGTCGAATGCAAAATGTGTATGGAACGGAGTGTATGTCACGCAGATCGGTATTCAGATGGTGTAGGAATTTTCGTAGTGGAAGCAGTACTGATGACAGATCACGACCTAGTCATGCGCATGTGGTTATCACGAATGACCTACAAGGTGACAACCAACAAGGTGACTTTGTCTAGACTATTTGTTATGTCTGTATTACTTCTTTTTTTTGCATACCAATTTATATTAATACCATTAAACCATTTCTCAAACCGATTGTAGTGCCACTTTCATTTGGGCGACCTATATAATAATAATTGTGACTTTCGCAGATATCCGCTAGTAATTGGGCATAAATAAAAAAAAAATGGTAGTTTAAAACTACTTTCAATGATCATGAAAATTACGATATGTTGTCATGGGGATTTAGGTAGAATTGAACTTAAAAAGAGGGGTTTTTTTAATGAATAAAATAATCTTGAAACAATTTTAAAATGCTCTTAACAATTTTCTACTGCGTACTTTCGGTATTCGGCTCGGACTTTGATCAAACAAAGTTTTTCATATTCGGGCTCAAAAGAAAAAAAAGAGAGAAAGAGAGAGACTAAACGCATGTCTATTGGATAATAATGCTTATTTTTACTAGAAAACGTCCATTTAATGCATTGCAGCAGGCCTGTTCAACTTTTCAATAAGCAAGGGCGTTCCTCAGCATGTGGTACACAATGAAGGTTACCATTATACGCATGATTGGAAAAATGCAACAATATTATCTCACTTCGTATGTGTATCGTATTGAAGTACCCTGCATGACAGTGTCGAGAAACGTTTTATGTCTATTCTGATTTAATGTCCTACACAATTAAAAATTTGCAGCAAACTGTCCAGTCATTTGACCGTTTTTATAGAAAACGGTTACAAAACCGCAATTTAACTCTAGTCTGACCATATTACTGCCAATATTATGGTCAGAATAGAGTTAAATTACAGTTATGTAACCATTTTCTATAAAAACGGTCAAATGACTGGACAGTTTGCTGCAAATTTTTAACAGTGTAGTATTTGAATGGAAAATCTTCTGTATTGTTTTCATGCCATTCATATTTCAACTTTAAATATGACTGAGCCAAAATAAAACAAGTTGTGGTAAAATAAACAATAAATCGAGCTTTTTAAAATTCCCTACGAAATTTAATATTTTTCCTTATTTTTAAATTCATTTATATAGAATACAGCAAAACCAAAATTCTGCGTAAAACGAAGCTTAACAAAAATACCAAACAAATTTAAATCAAAATTAGATTATATTCCGTTTGATACCGTCTAAAAGATACCTCTTTTTTAAAGTAACTCCAAATAAGTCGAGTAACGATAAACAAATTATTGTAGAAACGAAAATTTCGTATGATTTCGCGATTGAGAGTCTGAATAATTTCTAAATGTAGCTTACAAATGTAATTGCAAATTTTAATGTTTTTAATTATATTATACCCCATCTATACAGAATACAGCAATACCTAATTTATGTGTATAACGAAGTTTGTACTAAAATTGTAAATCAAAATTAGATTATCTCCAGTTTGACACCGTATAAGAGCGTTCGATTTTAAAGTATCTCCACATAAGTCAGGTGAATGAAAATTTTGTATGATTGCGCAATTGAAAATCTGAATAATTTTAAAATGTAGTTTTATTTATTGGAAAATCTTCTTGCAACACCTTTAACTGATGCTGAAGAACTCAGAAATTGCCATTATGCCAAAGCTAGAATCGAAATGAAACTGGACACCTACTTTGAAATATTCAAGAGGTATTGATATCACAGCAATAAAACTCCAATTTTTAGAGCATTAGTTTTTTAGTGCTAATTAATTTCTACAAAGTGTGACGTGCATATATTGATATTCGACTTTAAAATAAAATTCGGTAATTCTCTGATAATGGAACTTAAATCTTACTTGCACTGATTACTATAAAACGAGCAGGGAAGACCAAATGACCAAAATGACCCACTAATCAAATTTTTTCGAACATGTGACCAAGAACAATTGTCTTCTCGGGCCCGAAACCCGTAGGATATAAAATTTAGTCAAAATAGCCTGAGCTGTTTTCTAGATAAAATTAGCTTGACCCACAGCGACCCAAAAATGACCCACTAATCAGATTTTCTCGAGCATGTGACTTAGCCCAATGATTTTTTCGTGCCTAAAAACCGAAGAATACAAAATTTAGTTCAAAACGTCTGAACTGTTTTTAAGATAAAAATAGCTTGACCCATAATGACCCATGACCAAAATGACCCACTAATCGAATTTTCTCGAACATGTGACCTAGCTCAAAAGTCTTCTCGTGCCCGAAAACCATTGGATGCAAAATTTAGTCTAAATAGTCTGAGCCGTTTTTTAGATAAAATGAGCTTGACCCACAGTAACCCAAAAATCACCCACTAATAGAATTTGCTCTGACATGTGACCTAGCCCAGAGATTTTCTCGTGCCCGAAACTCGTAGGATACAAAATTTAATCAAAATTGTTCGAACCGTTTTTTAGATAAAATTTACTTGCCAAGCGTTATCCCAAAAATGACTCACTAATCGAAAGTTCTTGAACATCTGCCCCAACCCAATAGTCTTCTCGTACCCGAAAATGGTAGGATACAAAATTTCGTCAAAATCGTTAGAGCCGTTTTTAAGATAAAATTTGCATGTATGTATATATATATATATATATATATATAAGCACCATGGTTTGTGTTGCTTTACAATATATTCATATTATTCTAAAACCTATTTTGGCAACTTGGTAAATCATTTTCTAAAACTAATTTTGGCAACATGTAAAGATTTTTGCAATTCATTCTCTCTGTCTAGTTATGCTCATATTTCTGGTTATTGAAGTGCACCAATATCTTTTAATCCAAATGGATTTCGAGCTTTATGACTCTATTTCAAGTTTTAATCTGTTTATTATGCTTAAGATTTCTTTCCCTTTTAATATTGTATTTATTTTTTATCTTTAAGATTTTTTCACAGGTTTTATTCATCGTTTATGAGTAGGTAGTCCCAAAATTGTATTCTTTAGCAATGTTATGGCTAATATGAAGATGAAACCACTCATTTTTTTGTGGTATTTAGGCATTTGGGACTTGATAATTCTGTCTAAATTCCACAAATTTCCTTTCACTCATTCAATTTCATTCATTCAATTTCCTTCTTTCAATTTTTAATTTAATTTCTTCTTTTAAATAAGTTTTTGGTATCTATATTCAGAGTTTTGGGGAATACTTTCATTGTCAACTAATTATTGCATACTAAATCATAATTTCATAGTTTAAGTTGGTGTTATGGTAATGTTTCATTTGTGATTATATATATATATATATATATGTGTGTGTGTGTGTGTGTGTATAACCCCCCCCCCACACACACACACACGATTTGTTCATATTAGAATATATGATTTTATAATTTATTATAAATAACATAAATCTTAAAATATAATTAAAAATTATAATATTATAGAAATTAACTAATTAACTATATCATATTCCTCAATAAAATTATTAATATTGTAAGAAAATCAGTTATATTGAAGTCCCCGTATAATAAATAATTTTTATTCTGCCTTCAGTTTTGTTATAAGCAGTTTATGCAATATTAAATACATTTTTCCACAGTTGCAGGTTTTGGGCGAATGTAAATAGAAGAGTAAAATTTTGAATAAAAAATAAATTTCAATTAAAAAAATTACCAAAAAAAAAATGGTAATAAAACAAAGTGGGTGGAATAAAATAGAAAATACAAAACAATAAAAAATAAAACACATCAGCATGTATTAAAGGATATTATTGACGCTAACCATAATTTTTCCGCTTCATGTTTTGCGAAATTCATTAAAGTTTTAATCCAATTACAGATAATTTAAGATTAATCACCTAAGAGCTAATTTAGTAGTTTCCTATGCGATGAAGAAAGCCTGTTAAAATGCTTCAGTTCATTAACTATGCAATTTACAGGATTTCGAAATGAAATTCATTACTAAATTAATCTCTTCAAAATACTTTTTCTTATCACTTCTAAATCATACCATACTACAAAAATTTTAGAAGATAAATTAATCACGCATAAAATATCTTGGATAATAAGATTACGAGGAGCATAACTCGAAATGTTACTAAATGCGGAATGAAAAATTAATTTATTTTTTGCTAAAACATTTGTTCCTTTTATCTTGATTCTTGTCGAAATATTCATGCTTATATTGCTTTAAAAAACAAAATAATGTAGTTGTAATTAATATAAAGATACTGGGAATATAAAAAACAACTGACATTATTTAAATAATGTTATAATACCGGGTGAAGCAAAAGTTCGTTAAAACTTTAAAAATTCATAAAAAAGGAAGAAGAAATTATGATAAAGAAGTGCGGAAGGGCAAAAAGGTAGGATTTTTTTAGCAGCAAAAAAATTTAGCAAAAAATGTCACCTGTAGATCTAACATGCGAGAGATTCAGCAGAATTATGCAAATTAATCCCGCAATAAAATACCGGGATACACGAGGATTTCTCATTAGCTTTCAGAATGTTATCATTACTGGATCGAGCGTTCTATCGAGATTCCATCTGTCGTGAGGTTTCTGCAATTCATTCCGACATGTTGCATTCAGCTGTAACGGTCGTCTTAGTTGCGTCATACAATGTTGTGGAAGTCATGTTGAACAATTGTTGTTACAAGAATAAATGGATGGAGCGTACTGTTGTCCTGGTCATTGTGTTTTGGGTCGTCAGCGCCCTCTACCAGTGACATTTTTAACTAAAACATTTTTTGCTGCAAAGAACATCCGACTACTTTGTGAACTCTTTTTTGCAAACCGCACTTTTTATCATAATATCTTCCTTTTTTATGAATTTTTAAGGTTTTAACGAACTTTTGGTTCACCCGGTATAATACTTATTAATGCTTCTAAACAATAAATAAAAGGGAGTTATGAAAAATGTGAAATAAACGTTACAGTTTCATTTTGAGGTTATACTAGATTTTTCATTTCTATTTGTTTGCTGATGTCGTAAAATTCCACGTTAAAGAATGTTACTTTCAATCTTGCTCCTGCTTTCAAAGTGGTAGCACGTCTTCTTTGCACCTGAAGAAGAAAGAGAGTACGTTCGAAAATCATTGCGTCTTTCTCAATTTTATGGTTTTATTAATAAGTTTTTTATCTTTATTTATGTATCACACCAGTTTGTCCAACATTTTAATACTAATATGATATTAAAAATAAATGTGCAACGTTAAATTAGCACGAATTAAAATCATTTCTAATGGCAAACAGCTGTTTCAGAGCCCTTAAGCTCCATCTTCAGTGCCAACTCAAAAGGTAAAAACGAATTAAAAACTCCTAGGCCATGACCGCTTGCCTGCCATCTCTCGCCCCGCGGCCAGATGAAATGGCGTTGAATTTTTCAAAACAACAGCGGAGACGAGGAAACACACGTGACAGAGAGACCAATAGGAACACTCCGCCGACCGGGAAAGTTTAAGTGTGGAGGCGAATAAAGGAGGGGGGGGACGAAGAGAATGAACTAAGCGAAACGCAGCCAGACGTTTGAAACGCTTTGTACGGCAGAGAAAAAACCAGAAAGGGGGGGGGGGCAATGAGGATGAATTAAATGAAAGGTAGCCAGACATTTGAAAAATTTGGTGTACTGGACAAATCATTAACCAAGCTGCTCGAATTTTTCCATATGTAATAAGCTTCCCAGAAATTTAGGTCAATTTAGGTAGAAATGTAATATAACGGCACAAAGTTTTAATCCACCTTTTAGATACTAATATGGTAGTTCAGTAATAAAATGATCTAGATTTAGACCATGCACAGTGGCAAATTTTCCCGAAATGTTGGTTTAAACACGAATCTTTCTGCATTTCTTAGTCTTCTTCAACAAGCTAATAAAATTACGTTACTAAATAACTGGAGAAGTAGAACTGCATTTAATGAAACATACAGTTCACAAGTACCACATAGTGTGAGTTTAGGAATCTCAAGAAAAAAATTAAAACCATTTCGTTTTTTATTGAACCAAAAATTTAAACAATTAAGGAGCATGTTATCTTAAAATAAAATTAATCATACTGTAAAGCTAATATTACAAGTAGTTTCTCTCATTTATTAATTCGATTTGATTCATTTGAATTTCAAACTTTCTTTATAAAGGTATGTAAGACAATTTGAAATTGCTCATTCTGCTGTGGCATTTTCAAAAAAGTTTAGAGTCAAAATCTATAGACAAATTTTTCCTGAAACACAATTCATCATAAAACACTAAAAATTATCTCCAGCAAAGATTAATTTCTAATGTATTGTTTTGAACAATAAAGGTCGTTAATTTTCCAAATATTCGATATAAATATGGTATGAGATAAATAAAATGTGATGCCTATACTTTGCACAATAATGGTGGGATAAAAATATTTTAAGAACATTGCTGTACAATTAAGCAATGTTATGCTTAGAAACAGTGCAACTTTTATTTCAAGAGTTTGGCTAGCGTTTTGAGAGATAACTATCAGGGTTTTATTTTACAGTTAACAACAAACCTAAAAGGAAATTATATTGTTTCTTTTTACTTAATGTAAACAAAGAACAGGTAAATTACTACTCTGGTATATATTTTTATTTTTTGAAAAAATCATATAAACATGGTAAATATTTTTATTTTCTCACATGTGTTACTTATCTGTATTAATTTATTAATTTAATTTTCCATATTTCAAACTTTTTTTTTTTGTTTTTGAATTCATTGCGACTTACTGTATCTTCCTAAGAAAAAGATTTTTCCAGGATCAAAATTCTATTGAAAAACTAATGGGTGAACACTTATTTGAGTGACACCCATTATTTTTTCAATAGAATTTTGATAAAAATTTTGAAAACTGATGGGTGTCACTCAAATAAGTGTTACCTTTTAAAAAACAATATTAATCAAAATCATCACTTGTCATTTGCTTTTAATTTAAAATAAACTCTTTGAATAGTAACTTTCTTACTGAGTTTTAAACTACAAGAAATCCCTATTTTATTCATATTAAGATCAAATTAAATTGATTTTCGGTATCTTTTCAATCTTAAAGTAGGAGTTCATTTGAAAATCGACAACTTCAGATTTTTTTTTCAGTGCAAAAATAAGTGTCCAGTCTGCCCTTTTTTTCTTTTAGGTAGATTTCGTAAGAAATACTACCTATTACATTCTCCTTTTTGTTGGAATTCTACACCCAAATCTACACCGATCATGACTCCTAGAACCCAAAACCACCCCCAGTTGAAAAACTTTTTTTATGGACACGATAACTTCAATAATTCAGCACAAATCTCTTCCAAACTGATACATAAAATCAAGGAGCATACAATCTCGGACAAGTTCATTAATGGACAAAATCAAACCAGGGGGGAGGAATGGGGGGCTTTTTGTGAAAACAGCAAAGAAAACCATAACTTCTTAATTATGATACGTATCGAATCCGTTTAAAGTTATTATTACTTCTAGGAAAAGGGCCAAAACTTAATGTATGACAGATTTTTGATTTCATTAAAAATGCCTCCAAGAGGGGAAAAATAGGGGTTTAAAAAAAATGATAACTTCGTCAAATCACAAGATATCAAACCCGCTTAAATTTATTATAAATCTTCTTAATATTATCTACAACTTTTATACTGACAAGTTTTTTATTGGACCCACTCTTACAGCAAGAAAAAAATAAAAATATAAAAATCCCTGCTGGCTCCGCCTACTGGCACAAGTATATTTCGAAGTGGGTAGTCCCAACTGCCGCATCATGGCAAATAGGTCATTCTTCTGCAATTCCCAATAAACAGACGCCCCACGGTCTGCGTCTTCGAAATCTACCTGCAGGCCGAGCCGTCAGGGATTTTTTTTTTACAATTATTGTATTCACAATGGGAATGTGCCCCACTGTCTCAAGTTTTTGCTTTTTAAATTATTCTTTATGTAGAATTTTTAAACTTGGAGTTCATTATTTTATTAAATTATACATATACTATGTATATCTGTTCTCAACTTTGAAAAATGTTATTTTCTATGTTATGTATGTCATTACATATCTGTATTTTAACAAATTATTTCATGTTATTTAATTAATCTCCAAGTTTAAAAAATACTGAACTTGTTTACGATAAATGACCCTAACATACTCTTAAACCACACAAAACTTTGCATATTTCGGTATATAATGTTTTCTATTTGGGGTCACTGACTGTTATTCAACAAACAGTAATAAAAATGTTGATAAATGGTTCTACATCGGTACGTCATATATCTTACTTCTATACTACATCTTTTCACCTTTGAAAAATCACCAAAAAAGCTTCAGAAGAGATTTTTATTCTTGATTTTTCATTCTTTCCTCTACATAATTTTTTTTCATTCACAGCGTGAGAATCAAAAAATACAACAGTAGTTTATAAAGATGATTGTGCTTCATCTGCACACTTTTTAAAATATTAGAATAAGATATGTCATTTTTATCGTTGAAGGAAGTTTTACTGTGATCAGAATTTCAAAAATAGGGAAGAGTGACTGGAGAGAAAAGAGGTTAAACAATTCATTTCTTCAAATCTAAAAAGGACTATTGAAATCGAACTTTGGATTATACATCAAAAGAGAATCCAACTGGCATTCAGCCAATATTTCTACAGGCCTGACACGAGTTTGTATATGTTTGAGAGGCAATTGATTATTGAACTGTACGAGTATTTTATCATACAGAGAGCGTAGCTTTTTTGGGGTCAATATTTTTCATGCGGTATCATTTTCTAGAAAGATTTTACTACATCAGTATGTAAAACATGGAGAGATTCAAATAAAAATTTAATTCCAGAATTTTATTTTAGTATTTCCACACTTCACACATATATAATAATTTTAAACAAGAATGAAAAATCATGCGTCCAGCATAGATTATGAAACACTCTCCAACACAGCCAGAAAACTAACGAAACTTCACAGTTCAATAAGGTAAAAGAAGATATGTAAGTGAACAGTTTAGAAAACATTTACCACATTTGAAAATACAGTTTTCGAAATTACCTTCCAGTGTCAAAAAAGTAATCCAAATATTTTGTGCAGCCCTGTATATGATCAATAGATGTGGATATATAGCATGATAAAATTTAGTTCAGTTAGAATATTCACATTTAGCAATTTTCTTTGATCGATGGAAATGCATTCCAAATCCTTTGTACATCCCTGTCTATTATCTGAAGACTTTTGTACACACCACATATTAAGCTAAAAGGCAACTTAAAACTCACTCGCAGCAATTAACAACCATAAACGACAATGTGTGTTGTTCTTTGCGTAGCCCTGTATATGAATTTATTTATATTCCACAAACTTCTATTAGTCTACTAAATATATTATACGAGGGTTGTAAATTAAATAGTGGCAACTTACTGAAACTCGCAGAAGGGCGGGCATGCGCAAATAGGATATGGGAGCGGTGAGGTGGCACTGTTGTCGATGTGTAGAGTGCAAAAAACAGTCGATCTGCTTAGAAGGGTAGTTCTTGTGTGGCGTTAAAGTGAGAAGTTTCGTTTCCATCGCTCTAAAGCATGTTTTCAAAAGGTGATCAGCGGTCGTGGCTTAAAATCGAGGTTGCCCGTGGCAAAAATGCAACAGAATGCTATCGAGGATTAGTGGAAGCCTGTGGCACAAATGCTTTACAGTATAGGACAGTAGCACGATGGGTTCAAGCATTTCCCCTACGAGGTCACCGATTTCCTGACGTTTCATCTTTACTCCACACAGTAGGGCGCTCGGTCGCTCACATCAACAATCAACACCTTGCCACTTGTCCACAACGGCTTCCCGACATTCGGCAAAAGGTTATAAGCTTTGCTGGTCATTACATAGAAGGAATGTAATGCAATTGTACTTGTAAGTTCATTAAAAATTGATTTATACCTATGTTGCCATTACTTAATTTACAGCCCTCGTAGTTCAGTAAGAAAATGCGTAACACAATTAAAAACTACCTTTAAGAATTTCACTCCCATAGTCTGTAATACTTACGGATTCCCTTGTGTTGCCTTATATATGCACAACCGAGTTTATAAAGACACGCGTACTATGAAAAAAGTTAGTTAAACTTAAAAACGCAAACCAAAATTGAAAACGCCCTTATCGCACATAGACTGTAAATATCGCACATGTACTGTAACCGATATTTTTTGCGTGAACTTGTAAATAAACGCAATGCACACAAGAGAGCAATTTATTGTGCACCTCAATAATGCGTATAATTTTCATTATGTTTGAAATAGAGAAATATCACTAAATTACACTCCAAACGATTTTTCCCCATAGAAAAATGTGTAACAGAATTCTTTTGTTTCACCCTGTAAATGAATAATTAATGCTTTGCACTCCACATTCTACAAAAATCATGTTTTAATGAGCTTCATAATTATAGATCAATTTCATCATGTTTTAAATGACGTAGCATCATCAAAATGCACTTGAAACGTTTATTCCCCATTGACTGTAATGTAACGGAATATTTTTGACTGTCCCTGTAAAAAAACTATAAGTGCTACACATTTCTGTTGAAATAGGGAACATTCTATAGTAAACGACATGCTACAGTAAAAATTTCAGAATGATCCGAGCATTTTTACGCGAGTTAGAGCACGGCCAGACGGCCAGACAAACCGAAGTCATAAACACTTTTCAACTAGGTTCGAAAGTGTTAAAAACCTTATCAGTATTTTTAAACAGTATAGTGCTGTGAAGGGACTAGTCTATAGCTATGGAATTTAACATAACTATTGCATAGAACCCGGGCTTCCCGGAATAGAGAATATAGGTGAAAACCATTTATTTTTTTATTCAAAACTAATAGATTTTTTACATTTAATGGTTTTTTTAGACTGTCCCCTTACAACACCAAATAACATTTTATATGAAATATGTCAATTACATATTCAAATAAAATTTTGAAATTCATTAAAAGCGGTAATTTTGTATTGGTCTCGTGCCAGAAGTTAAATGAACAGCCGAAAAAATCGTTAAAAATGTCGTTATCTACAGCATTTTTTTTTTATTTTGATAATTGCAGCGGTTTTAAGCACTTGTTTCGATTACATGTCTGTCGAATTTGTGTTTTATTTATACTATTTTATTTACTGCTTAATGAAGTTTTAATTTCGTTATGTTTATTTCGTTATTCGTTCGTTCGATATTAGCTGGAAACAAATGCTGAACTATTTATATTGATTTAAAAGTGCAAATGGAATAATATTTTGTAATCGTCTGCAAGCGATAGAGATAGATTTAAAAAAAATCATGTTTGAAATTTAGTTTAAATGCTATAGTAAATGAGTAAACTGCGATACAGTTTTTAAATAAATTGCATTTGAAAGTACATTTATATATTCCCCTACTTAACGATGTAAAAATTGAAAGTATGCGATGTTTAGAAATTCAGACTTCAGATTATACCTCAAAAGGTAATCTTACTGGCATTCTGTCAATATTTCTAAAAGCCTGACATGCGTTTGCATGCATATAAGAGGCAATTGATTACGCTGCTGTATTGTATCATACAGAAAACTTAGCTTTTTTGGTTCAAAATGTTTTGCGTGATAATCATTTGCTAGAAAGATTTCACTACATCAGTATTCAAAGCATAGAGAGATTCATCTAAAAATTTAATTCCTCATTTTTATTTTAATACTTCTACATTTTTAGGTTTATCTATGATAAAATATCTTGTCTGTATCTTTAAACAAGATGGCATTGTGATGATAAAGTTTCAGGTACGACATTTAACGCAAGCATATTTCAATAGAGGGTCGAGAAAATCACAAATAATTTTCTTTTTAACAATTTTGATATTTTGGGACTATGTTGATTTTTAAAGGATTTTCCCATTCAGATAATCAATTTCGTTCACATATCACATAGTTTCTAATTATTGAACAATTACGACTAATTAAATGTTTTAAACATTTCATATAAGTATGTGTTTTGTGTGAATGCTACTTGAGTGACTGGAAATATTTGTCCATGAAAGGTTTAAAGAGGTCAATTTTGACATGTAGACAACAGACCTGTGTGTTCATCAGCGTATGATAACCCGAATTCTGCTAATCCGAAGCCCTGACTAAATCAGGGCCTGGATATAGTTCGGCTTTCTAGACACCTAAGAAAAGCCTACGATAGTAATACGAAGACACACGCAAGCTAATGTTAAACCAATGGGAAAGAGCTTTTTTCTGAAATTTCTCGTTAGCATTTCAATATTTTTAAATTATTCTTTTTTCTTGCCTAGTGTATCTAAAGTCGATGTCTTGCCGTTTGTTTTCGTGCTTTTGTGATTTTGGTTGCAGTTTTTTTTTCTGACTACTAAGACAGAGAACCGGTCTTCGAAAAAGACTGCAGTAAAAAAAAACTGCAACCAAACTCGAAAAAGTAAAAACGTACCTGGTAAGGCCTCAAATATACTTACTTATGACGTGCTAGTTAGTGCCGTTTCAGTCATGACAAAAGTTCAAGGTTTAAAACTATGTTTATTGGAACTAATTGGGCAGGGCTGTGGTAGAGTCTTTTCATAATTTTGCCTATACTGAACAATGATCACCAAAATCCGTTATTAACCCGCACTTCACTATAAATAACTAGAAAGTTCTACTAAACGAAGATTCACTTACGTAAATAGATCACTGTTAGGATAGTCCACGACTAAGTCCAACGAACTCTCGATGCGTTCAGCTAAAATAGGAGCACTGACAAAACTCGTTAATACAAACTTAACTTACAAAATAATAACAAGCTGTGGCTGCCGAATATCTTTATTTGAACTATAATTCAAAACTATCTTACCAACTGATAATTTTTTACTCAATGAAATCAACACTCCAGGAAGCAACCACAGTATTCGCTTCTAAAAGCTGGCCTAATTCACCATAAAGGAGAGATCCGACCCAAGTCCGCTGATATAGAAGCTTTCATTCTTGCTTTTATACTATTGCTGATTGACCAAAGAAGCTAAAATTTGCATAAACATACTGCGAAACACTGAAACCCGCAATCTCCGAAGGCTACATTCATACTTCGAAAATTAAAGTAAAATGATCCCCAAAGAGTCTACAGAGGTCGCTGTTGCGTAAATATGTTAGGTTGTGACATCACGTTCTCATTCAAAACACTAAAATGCCTTTATAAGACAGTGCTAGTCCCCTACATACTATGCAATATATATATATATATATATATATATTTGGCGTAACATTAGCTGGCGGTTGTCTTCACGTTACTAACATAGATTCTTAAAACAGAATTCAAAATTCAACACAAACACACATCAATAAAGGACCTAGAATACTACGGAAAAAAGTATTTTTTCCCAATTTAAGTATTTTTGAATTCAAAATTTCACATTTGAACTTTACGAAATTTTCACACAGACAATCGATTTTATTCACGTATGTCATCCTTTTGGATTGGTCAATTACAACATCAATTACAGTATAGAATAGTTCAAGAAACGTTTTAAGTTATTGTTTGCGTTAAAGCGCTTACATAATTTACCGCTAATTTTGCTGTGTTTAAAATATTTCTCCATACGTCACGGTTAAGCTTTTACTCTCATGTAGATTTCAATTATGTCCTTCAACCTTCCATAACGTGAAAGAATTTCCAAAATAATAAAAATAAATATTGTCAAGGGACAAAATGTCATTTGATCATTTTATTAACTAAAAACGCGTATTTCCGTGTTTAGTTCAGAAAAGGCTGAAAATTCGTAAAATTCAGAGTACCATAACTCGGTAAGTTTTGATAGTAGAAGAATGGAATTTTCACTGTTTTACTTGTTAGAGCATCAGGAACGTTTTCTAAATATAAACCACAGCGTTAGTATAAAAATTTTAACTCATAACTTTTCAAAATATTTATTTTAACGTAAATGGATTTGTATATGATGAAGAACAAAGTTTGAAAAAATATTGCAATTAGATCTATACCTCTAAATCTAACGGTTTAGGAATTAGCTATTGGCCAATGATATAAAGGAACACCCTGTATATTTTATTATTTAAAAAAAATGCAAGTACCGGCCGCAAATAATTGCTTTCAAAGCTATCGAATCATTTCTATTTACTTGAAAACCTAAGGAATGGCAATTTAAAAGACCATTAATATTCAATAGGGAAGAAAAAAAGGTTTCTTTTTTTCATTATACTTTAAATTGGATTTTTCAACAAATGTAAGAAAAGTTTAGTCTCCCTGGAAGAAACATTGTCTTAAATACTTTAAATTGAGAAACTATCTCTTTTCTCAAGGAAAAATTGCTTTTTTATTCTTTCTTTTTTTAAATGATTACTCTTTTTAGGAAAGTGAATATTTTTTTTTCTTTTTGATTGTATATTTGCCCCGTGAACTGACTTTTTGAAGACAGATGTTCATTATTTGAAGAAGCGTGTTTTAATTTTTGGAGGTATCTCTCATGAGAATGGGTATTTTCTGATTGATTTTCAGATTTTCCTCTATAGAAATAATTTTGCTTTATAATAATCGAAAGCCGTTATATGAGTGTCATACTGCAAGCAGTTCATAAATTCTTGTATTATGATATAAAATTTTATTATATATATTTATATATATATATATAATCTGTTAAGTGAAGTTCAAAAGATAAAGGTTCGAATATTTCTTTAAAGTAAAGGGTGTAACAAATTTTAAGATAACAAGCATTAAAAAGTTCGCTATCTTGTGCTATTGTAAAGGGATCTGACACTTTAAGGGAATTTTGTCTGTACATTTAATTGTATCAATAATTTAAAAGCCAATTTTTACGTAGCTTTCATCACAAAAAGCTACCTATTGCAGCCGTTCGGAGGAAAGCAATTCCAAAAAATTTTGGTATATTTTCACCGATCATGACCCCCAGACCCTCAAACCACCCTCCATTCAAATGTTGATTTATATATAACCAATTCGGCTGTGACTGAGTATGTGTGTAGTACATACCAAGGTCTCGACCGAGTTCGTTGGTCAGCTTCATCCGCCATCGTTTTTCAAAATGGCGGCCAGTTAAAAATTTTATAATTTTATAATTCAAAAAGATGCGAAATAAAATTAAAAATTGGAAAAAAATGTTTTTGTTAAGTGTTAGAACGTGATACAATGATTCTGGAACATTTTTTGTTTTGGCTATATCTTAAAAAATGGCTGAGATATTGCAGTTTGAAATTCTAGGGTGGCTGAGATTTTGGAACAATCTAATATTTGTTAGGCTGTAACTTTCGTATTTATGAACCGATATGAATGTGACTGATCATGTGTACAGAACATACCAAGGTCTCGACCGAGTTCGTTGGCCAGTCTCATGCGCCATCTTGTTTCGAAATGGCGGTAAGTTAAATTTTTAAAACTTTTTTAAAAATTCAAAGAAATGTACAAAAAGCTATAAATTGAAAAAGTTGTTAAGTGTTAGATCATGATACAAGGATTCCGGAACATTTTTTTTTTGTTTTATCTTTATCTTAAAAAAAGGGCAGAGATATGGCAGTTTGAAATTCTAGCGTGGCTGACATTTTGAAACAATTTGATTTTTGTTATGCTGTAACTCTCATGCTGAAATTTGCATTTAAATTCAGTATTAACGGAAACCGGGATTGAATCTTCTATAATCGGATTCCAAGAATTTTAGCTTCGGGTGTTTGAGTTGAATTTTTTAAAAAATGGTCTATGAAAGCTACCTTTTCCTCCCGGTACAGACTTTTTTTTTCAACATGAATTTTTTTTTTGTTGCAAATGTATCCTTAGTACGCTCACATGGGTAGACAGAATTAAGGTGGGTACCCCTGATGGCTATGATAATGTTTAAGAATTTTTGCCTGTCGTCATTTTGAAAAAATCAAAACCGTTCTATTTTTTTAACGTTTTCATGTTCATGGGCTTTCATAAAAAAAATATTACATTCCCCATGAAAACAGTTTTACTAGTCCCAACAAACGGAATTCCAAAAGTCTACCAAGTGACCATATCAGGAAAATGTGCACATGATATGGCCACCATTGTGCCGTATTTCACAAATCATGATTTTCTTCAATTTAAAAATGCTGTTCTTAAATTAAATAATTTTGGTGTAAAAAAAATAAACACGATACTTTATAATTCTTTTTGTTACTCAAAAGTGGTTTTGAAACATGATTTTTCATCAAAAATGTAGTTGTTTAAAAAATTGATATTACAATTTAAGTTTTTATTTAGAAAAAAAAATGTTAAAATAAATTACCTATCGCAATTGAAACAAATAAAAATGTCTTTATCCTAATCTTGCATAGTGCACTTGTTATGGCCACCTGGATGGTCATATCAAGTGCATGGCCACTTGGTCTGATCCATATACATATTAAGGTCCTGGTACATATAATGTTAAAAGCGTGAATATTTGAAATTATATCTGTTTTTTAATGTAAGTAGACTTCGCGCGTGTAAATATTTTGCTGTATGCTCAGTCAAGATGTGTCCAAGTACATGGCCACCTGGATGGCCATATCCGGAACAGGACAGCTTTCATGAAAATCGTTTGATTTTTAACAACTCGTAATACGTGCACCATCGACGAAAGAACCAATTGATAGAGCATTAAAAACTGAACAAAATATGATGATATTCATAAAAAAATTCTTTTAGAAACGTGTATAAAAAAAGAGGCATATCAGAAAAAAACAAAAAACGATTACACCAAAAACATAAAATAGAAAATTGGCGTCAAATTAAACAACCTAGCTGAATGGCAAGTGATCACATGATACACTAGGAGACTCCTTCAAGGCATGCTCATGCCATTTAGTGAATTTTTCGGTTAGCTAAAGTACAATACGGGGGGGGGTGGCCAAAACAGGGTAACCTACCTTACATAGATTCATTTATCCGTTATATTTGTAAAGAAACGAAAAAAAAATATTTGCAAAAGCAACATTAGCCAATGACAATACTGAGATATATTCCAATGGCCAACAACAAAACAATAAGAAAATGTGATCAAAACACGGAAAAAAATTACCGAAATTCATAAGTGCTAAGAATTGTGGATTTAAATACCGCTAATTTCGGATAAAAATCTTTGCCTTATTTTATCGCAAAATTTTGAGATTGTTTAAGACGAATATTATTATTCGGAAATAGTGGTATTTAAAATCAGTAATCCTTAGAACTTATGCTTAATGTTAAACTTTAAGATGCAGGTGTTAATGATTTATATCTCTTTTGCCAAATACTTAATAAAATATGATTAATACTTTTTTGTGAACTACTTAATAAAATATTATTAATACCTTTTTTGTGTATCATTTGTAAGGCGCTAATTACTGTTTCTAGAAAAAAAAGAGCCCGAAATATTTTGTTAAATAAATAAATTATAATCTACTTACAAATGTATAAATTTAAGAAGCGAGCACAAAAGATAATTCTTAAGAAATCGAACATTTGTGTGTAGCCCGATTTTTTATTGATTCCTGAAAAGTTTTGAATCTGTGACTGATGGTATTTTTTGAAATGACTGATTCAGTTACACGCGCTAGAAAAAAAAATTATACACAACATACGAAATTGAATTTGTTTTATGTATTATCAAATATTTAAAACAAGTCGTTAAACGTCACTCTTCTTAAACTAGAGATGTGTCAAGGATCTGCCAAAGAAATCAAATGTCCGAAAACTTAAAAGAAATTTTATGTGAACGACACGTTTTAAAAGATCACCTTTCTTCCACTTGTATCTACAAATATATATTTTTCTTATATAAATATAAATACAGACAAATAAACTAGTCGGATGTGCCAATCCCAAAACTTTCTTCTATTTCGCACATGTTTCGTATACACAAAAAACGAATCAGCATCAATTTATATCAAGGTCTAATGAATCTAAAGTTTTAGTACATTCCGTGCATTACTTCTTCAGATATGACTAGCGCTAAAATCGCGTAATTCCTCAAAAATGCAGCACAGCAGCGCCACCGGCTGGGAAATTTACACCAAAACGTAATCAACATCAACTTATGTCAACGTCTAACTGAATCTGAAGTTTGATGAAAACCCGTACATTAGTTCTTGAGATGCAGTTATCATGAAAATCATGAAAAAGTAGCATAGCAGCGCCACCTTTTGGGCTATTTACACCAAATCATAACCAGCGTTTATTAATGTCAAGTTCTAACTTAATTTGAAGTTTGATGAAAATCAGTGCCTTGATTCTAGAGATAGAGCTATCGCGGAAATCGCGAGAAATGCAGCATAGCAGCGCCACTTGTTGGGCAATTTACACCAAAAACTAATGTGCACCAATTTATATCCGGGACTAAGTGAATCTAAAGTTTTATTAAATTCTGTGCATTAGTTCTTCAGATACAAAATTTTTGTCACATACATACAGACAGACATTTTCTAAAAACAGTCAAATCATGTTCAGAACCTTCTAAAACGTATAAATCCGTCAAAAACCGGAAATCAAAAATTTTCATGAATCCAATACATTGTCCATTAGCGAAATCTTATCTTAAATGAAAAACTTTTATAGTTCCGATTGAAAGTATATCATACAATTATTTCTGCTAAGTTGGAAACCTGTCTGAAACGGATGATTTTTCTCGTCTCTTGCGATTTTGCCTTTGCATGTTTTACTATAATTATAATATTTTTCAATTTTTTATTTTGTATTTCGTGAAACGAATCTCAAGAATGTTTCTTTACGCAGAAGGGGTGAGGGGCGCGTATAACACGGTGAAAATACCTAAAAATAGAAACTTGTAAACTAAAGTTTTAGGTGCGTAATACGCCAGAACGTGTTGTATATCAGAATATCAGTTAATTAAAACTTCTTTACCTCCGATGATTTTGAAAATAATAAAATTTAATGCAGTTATTTCCAAGCATTATCTATTGAAGTATGTAATATGTAAAATCTAGAACGAGATTAAAATGATGCTTATCGAGAAGGTTATTTTTAAATATTTATATTTCAGCATATCATGCACGCGTTTTGGATACAATTGTTCATGGACGCATGCAGCATTTTTCTAAGAGAAGGAGACAATGGAAAGTACATTTAACTTCCAGAAAGTATGTTCCACTGGGCAAATGTAAAAAATGCGAAGTGTAATGGAACTAAATATTTTATTGTGTCCTGATGTACAAAGTTTGGACTTATCACACCTATCGAGACATTCATCTTAACGAAATATCTTAGTTTGTAATCTCCTTATAGAAGAACAATGCCACCTTTGATGATATTCAAGTGGTAACAAATTGTCTTACAGTATAGTCACCCTAAAATCTCTGGCCTATAGTAAAATCTTTCAGGTGCAAACGGATCCTTCTTTTCAAAATCCAGCTGAAGGATTTATTGTCACCACAGATGAGATATTGTCTCCAGCTGCCCTTCTCATGAAGCAAACTGTTTAAAACCTTTGGAAAACTGTCACAGTAAAATTCGAATCATTGAGTCTCACATGATTTTTAATTTTACACTCTGCACAAATTTGGCGTTGAATTTCAGCTGCTACCACTTTATGCGTATCCAAATCTATATGATGATCACTCTTCGCACGAGAATTGGATTTGGATTGCTTTCTAATTTCATTGACGTTACCGCAACCCATTACCAAGTATTTGCCCTGCTGTCTTCTGTAACACTGGCGTTCCTGATTTTCTGATGAGGTCCAACGACTTGGCGCACATGCGTATTCTTGATATTACAGAGCAGCTGTAGGATAAATTTCAAACGGAACTTACTTTCTGGATACCCCACGTACCTACTTTTAGCCCCAAAAGATAATTACTTATAAAAAAAATATAAAAAGTATTACCTAATTTAATCAAGTCCTTCGGCAAAACGAAATAGGCGCTCGCTCTCTCCCCAAAATATTTGCGAAAGGTTTTATCTATTCAAATATGTTTATTTAAAAAAAAGACACTGTAGCTGGAATATATACCCCCTTCCTCTCCAAAAAAGTCTGCCTACGGCCTTCAATTTTTGAACTTTTTTATTGTTTAACATCATTAGCTTAGAAAAGTGAAATAATCCAACGGTTCTGATACGCAGTGTTTGTGAATGAAAAGTGTCAAGCCAAAATAATATTACGATTTAGAATTGTCGACATACAAAAAAGAATATATATATATATATCCTTTAAGAAAACTGTTAAATTGTAATCCTATAATAATCAATTAAATCACAATCACAAACAGCATTTTTTATTTTCATTACCTTAGTACATTTCTTTATATTCTTTTTTTTTTCAAATATTTAGGGCAGCATTCTTCTGTACCAGCTGGCAATTTTTCTTTAATCCTTTCATCACATAAATTATTTTTAAGTCGATAAAAAATAAATTTTGCACTTAAAACAGATTTAAAATGCATTAATAAGTACAAATAATGTTGAACATCTAAAAAATTCTTACGTTTATTACACTGTTAAAAAGACAAATGTTCTTTAATCTAGGAAAATATAACCACAAACGAAAATATACAATATCTTCTTCCGAATTTCCCACGATTCCGAAAATCGTCTTTATCTTTAGATATCTCAGAAACGAATATATTTTCGAGATTTAAAGAAACATTTATAAAAACAAAGTTCCTTTTGTTGCCGCTGTTTTTCGGAAACATTTCACAGAAGTTTTTATAACGTATTAATCAGTTTTCTCAAAATGGAATAGCGGTTATCTTTTCTCAAATAAACATTTTCAGCTGCGTAATTGGATACATGCAGCAATAACAAAACAACATTAATCGTAATATTAATGTTATTGCTGTTAATTTATCTTATTACTAGCTGTTATCCATGACTTCGTTCACGTATCTTTAAAAGAAGAATAAATGCATTAATTAAGCAAAATATTTCATTCCCGATAATTATAAACGTAAATAATTAACTAACTCTTTATCACATTCCATAGGAGACAATACAGTATTTCTATGTTATAGAGGCCTTGACATAACTAAGTTTTAAAAAAGTGAAATTTTGTGACAAATAATCACAAAAAGGAAACTGCAACCAATGAAAATAGGCGGGTCAAATAAAATCGTAGAAATCGGAAAATTGTGTAAAAACATATGTCAAGTTTACCTGGTAAACTATTTTACTTTTAACGCCTTTGTGAAACGTTTTAATAGCCGTCCTTCAAAGATAATGGAAATAGTATATTAAATTCAATTCTTGTGAATAGGGAGCATTAATTGTAGACCTAAATGCAAGAAGCTTAAATTTGCTTCCTTGATTTATAATCCATATACAATTGAAAAAAAAATATTTATTTCTAAATGAATATATGGTGACAGACGATTTTTGTTCTCCAGAATAAATTGATTCATAAAGTTTGAATATGGGAAAATACGTTTTTATTTTTCAAAAATTTTACTGTAATCAAGAATTTTTTTTTTCTTTAACCATCTATTCAAATTGAAAATAAATTCTTTTTTTCAGTTTTGTTGAGAAAAATATATTAATCCGTTTCATTTCTTCTTTTTTATCCACAAAATTGAATAATTTAGTTGCCATTTTTAGAGAAACTTCGTTAAAATTTACAAATATGTATATATAAATATATATATATCGGAATTTAAATCCTTTTTTTAAATTCTGAGAGTTTATGACATCCTCGGATCTATGATAACCGGTGTTAAGTAAATCGCGTTGCGTTCGACAATCTGAAAGGAGTAGTTGCAAAATACAAACAGGCGGTCAGATTTATTATAATAGGTTCGTATTTATTTTCCTTTTCCTAATAATCATGGTGTGGTTTTTGGCAAAAAACTCTCATCTGTATGTAACTGATATTCATGCTTAATAATCGGTATAGATTTTTTTTAAAAGTTTAACTTTTCGTTTTAAATATGGCGTGAAACTCATCTTTTTTCTAAACTTACCGATCCTTGTATTATTAATGTAAGGAATTGATTCACGCTCCTTCTAAAACACATTTGAAAATTTACGTTTTATTTCAAATATGACATCACTTTTTCCTGAGAGAAATCTCTTTTTAATGGCATAATAATTGTTAATTTTCTTTTTCTAGCAAGCAGGACGTAAATTTTAGCGGAAAACTCACATTTGTATGTAACTGGTATTCAAGCTAATTATTAATCAGCATCGATAAAAAATATTTCAGTTTTTCATCTTAAATATTACGTCCATTATCTACCTACTTTCATTATACATTGATATTCATACTCCTTGTATTATTACGAATATTGGAAAATACATGTTTTATTTATGACGTCATATTTGTCCAAGCCGAGGAGGATCCTTTTCACAGTTCCACGGTCCAAGCGAAATCTATTTTTAATAATATAATTATTGTTCAGTTTTCCTTCTAATTATAACGCAGTTTTTGACAGAAAAAGATCTTTTTAATGTAACCAATATTCATACTTCATGTATAATAACAAATACTCGATATTTTTGTTTCAAATATCACGGAAAATCATCTTCTTTTGAATTATTTTTAATTTTCAGTTTTCACGTGAAAATCGTTCAATTGAAAATTAATTGTTGAGGAAAAATTATTTTTCCGTGTTTTTATTTATTGGCAACGATCAAAGCCCTAGCAACTATAAAGTAAAATGGTTAAATTGTTTGGAAAAATGTCCATTTATTCTCAATAATGGACATGAAATAATGAAATTTTGAATTATTAAGGAAAATATTTGAATAAAATAAACAAAAACCAGCCTATGTTCATTTGAGGGTTATAATAATCCTATATGCAAAGATACAGGATCATTAAATGCTCCACTTTGACGCTGGCTTCAGCCTAACATTTGCACACAATCGGATTTATAATATTATTAGGATTAGGATAGGATAATATTATTAGGATTAGGATACATTCAACACTAACAAAATAATATTAATGTTAATGTTAATGCTGTTAATTTATCATATTATACATGCAACAATAAGAAAATAATCTTACTGCTAATGTTAATGCTGTTAATTTATCATTTTATACATGCAACAATAACAAAATAATATTAATCGTAATATTAATGTTAATTCTGTTAATTTATCATATTATACATGCAACAATAACAAAATAATATAAATCGTAATATTAATGTTAATGCTGTTAATTTAATCATATTATACCTTCAACAATAACAAAATAATATTAATCTTAATCTTAATGTTAATGGTAATGCTGTTAATTTATCATATTATACATGCAACAATAACAAAATAATAATAATCCTAATGTTAATGTTAATGCTGTTAATTTATCATATTATACATGCAACAATAACAAAATAATATTAATGTTATGTTAATGCTAATGCTGTTAATTTATCATATTATACATGCAACAATAACAAAATAATATTAATCTTAATATTAATGTTAATTTATCATATTATACATGCAACAATAACAAAATAATATTAATGTTATGTTAATGTCTGTGTTGTTAATTTATCATATTTGTCTGTTTAACGTAATTGTTCAACATAAAAATGTTTACTTGAGAATTGATAACATTCGAAAAACCTATATTTCAGGTTGAGAAAACTGATTAATGCACTATAAAAACTACTCGGAAGCGTTTCGGAAAATCAATGTCAAAAAAGAAACTTTTTTTTTTATATAAAAGCTTCTTTAAATCTCGAAAATATATTGTTTCCTGAGCTTTCTAAACACTGTAAAACATTTGTGACATGTTACACCAGTTATATCAGTTAAATACCACCGTAAGACTGGAGGCAGCAAATTTAATCATATTATACCTTCAACAATAACAAAATAATATTAATCTTAATCTTAATGTTAATGTTAATGCTGTTAATTTATCATATTATACATGCAACAATAACAAAATAATAATAATCCTAATGTCAATGTTAATGCTGTTAATTTATCATATTATACATGCAACAATAACAAAATAATATTAATGTTATGTTAATGCTAATGCTGTTAATTTATCATATTATACATAGTTTTATGGAGTAACGTTACACAAATGTTTTACAGTGAAGATTGGAACCGTGGGTAACTCGGAAGAGATTATTATTTGTTTTCGTTCGTGGTTATATTAAAAAACTAAAACACTTAAAAATTGTTACTATGAGTTTGTTAATAGTTTTTTGTGATCATTTAAACTTTGATACACCTTAATATAACTTGTTTAGATCCAAGTGCAGAAATACTTTGGTAAAATCTTCTCTTATGCAGAAGAAGAAAAATGAAATGTCAAAGACCGATTTTCTAACTGAATATTTGAAAAGGAAATACTCTGCTATCTATTGCTGTATTTAACAAGCCTTGTGGCAGTTCATATGTGTGTTATACAGGAATAAAAATGAATTATTCACAGTTCGCTGTGTTTTTTTTTTCTCTTGCAACCTCATATCAGACTATCACATACGAGAAAGTTAAAGAAAACTCGAAGTTCAGGTGCTCACTTCTGAATAGAAATATTTTTGATAGTTCAAATACTGAAAACGTAGCTATTTTATAAAACTCTTTATATTCTATTTGGAAGCAAAAAATATTTTAATATTTTAATATTCTGAAATCTCCTTCGCTAAAAATAAAATTTAAAAATTCTTCAGCAACATGAAATTACGGAGTGGAAATCCATAACAAATAATCGGAATCTAATCAGAATGAATGCAGAAGAATAGAATCGTTCTCTGCAGTTTTCCATACATTCATTTTTATCTTGGATTTATTCTATCTACTGCTAAATCTGAAACACTTTTATTTCGCTGTTTTTCTGATATAATATGGAAAAGAAAATCTCTAAGCTAAAACTATTAATAAGAAATATTAATATTATTTTTAGCGACAGAGTAGCTTTTATTTTAAGTAGTTAAAAAAGTATTGCTATAAAAATTACAAGACACTCCGATTAAAAGAGTCCTCAATTTATCCCATTTGCGCGTCGCGTTTATAATGTGCCTCTTTTCCCCAAAATTTATCCTAAAAAATAGATAATATTTAGATATAATTTATATTTATAGTTTATATTGATATTAAAATTTAGATATAGAGATAATGAAAACTGGTGTTTTAATTATAAATCATGATGAAGTCTAGGTTCGCAGCCTAAAGTGTTCCATTTATTATAATGTTTTAAAGTCTAATTAAAGTTTTAGTCATCTTTTAGGTATTGGAATCGCATGTTTATTTGTGTTTACTTTTATTTTAATTTGACAAAGATGAATTTAAGCATTCCGAACTCGTTTTATATGCAACGTAGTTTGTATATCGAGAAATTACAAGGTGTCGATTTCCAGTCTTTGATAAATATTTAAAAACAATGTTTTCATAATCATATAATAAAATCCCTAATTATCATTAAAATACAGTTTAAATGCTTAAGTGATAAAAGTAGAACACAAAACGGTTATAAAAAAACTTTTGGCATAATGGTCGACATGTTTTAACGCTTTATCAAGATGTACTCGATAAACAAACTATTCTCGCAAAACTTTTTGAAAATAAACTTTAAAAAGTCCTTCCGGCCTGTACCGGGAGGAAAAGGCAGCTTTCCTATATCTTCGTTTTAAAATTTTAGCTAATATTACTCGAAAACAGCAAGCTAAAACGCAAAGAAACCGTTTACAAAAGATTCGTTAATACTGAATTTGAATAAGAAATTCGCCAAATTATTCAGCTATAGCCAAATTGACATCATTTATGAAAACTTATTCTGATGGCCAAATTTGCCGATATTTCGCCAAATGTCGCCAAGTTTGGCAAGAATTTGGCGTTAACGGATATGAATATATAGTTTTATGCGTATGATTTGGGAAAATGATTACAACAATGAAAGAAAATAATTTTCGAGAAATCGCGTTCACTAAAACTTATAAATTAATCTTTGTTTTTTTGTAATGTGCTGTCTTGTTTCAAAATGTCAGCCACCCTAGAATTTCAAACTGCTCTATCTCAGCCATTTTTTAAGATAGAGGTAAAACAAAAAATGCTCTGGAATCCTTGTATCAAGGCCTAACACGTAATTAAAAAATAAATTTTAATTTTTAATTTTTTTGTATATTTATTTTAGTTTTAAAATTTTCAGTGGCAGCCATCTTGTTTCAAGATGGCGGACAAAGTTGGCCAACGAACTCGGTCGAGGCATTGGTGAGCTTAATACATACAATTAGTTTCATCCAAATTAATTTATAAATACGAGCGTTATCGTATGACATAGATCAAATATATATATGTATATATATATATATATATATATATATATATATATATATATATATATATATATATATATATATATGAACATTTGAATGGAGGGTGGTTTTGGAGTCTGTGGGTCATGATCGGTGAAAATATATCGAAATTTTCCGGAATTGCTTTCCTCCGAACGGCTGCAATAGGTAGCTTTATACTTTTTTGTATTGAAAGACACCTAAAACATAAATCACGAGATTATATCTATATATATAATAGTAAAATAAAGTTTCGCTCTGTGTGTGTGTATGTGTCTGTCTGTTGGCGATGGCTAGCAAAATCTAGCGTACATAGAAGCCTAAAAGTTTAGATTTTACCCAGTCCGAATCCTCTCCTAATGCACCTGATACTCAGAATTTTAAAATTTTAATTATTTACTGAAATATTAATTACAACCCACAAAGAACTCTCATAATAAATACACTTTTTTCTTGGATTGGTTGGTTGTATAGAGTCTTCACAGAAGTAATTAAATAAACCAAAGTAGAGATACATAGATAAGGACTTTTAACGAAATACTGTCAATATGGATTTCAGTTACCGGCGTACAGCCATGCAAATGTTGCGTCACTTGCACACGGCAAATTACACAGACGCCATCTGTTTGAAACATTTTCCAGGTACGTTTTTCTTCATGATAAATAGCTGGGAATAAGGGGTTTTTTACATGACATACATTATTATAATAGAGATTATTAATACCGAAAACTTTATTTAACAGATTATTTGTTGTATTTGCGGGAATGGAGAGGGATAAGGGTCTAATTACATTTAACAATTTTAACATTTTTATCTTCACCCGTAGCGTTTAATTGCTGTTATTTATAGAGAATACCGCTATTTTAAATCTCAGCTAATAATGTTCCGAACTTCTCCAAACCAGTTCCATTTTTACTAAATTATCGTAAAAATCAGCATTCATAGCTCTAAGCTGTATTTCTAGAAATCAGTTACCAGTATTTCTGAATAATAGTCTAAGCCAAATTTCAAATTAAGCTTAACCAAATGAATCAATCTTTAAATGTGTATAATGATCCTCTTAATTAGTCATTTGCTGAAGGGCACTTGAACATCCCCTCACCTCCGCCCCCCCCCCCTTCGATGTTTTTCTCTAACTATGCCCGGTTATTTCCGAATAATAGCTTAAGCCAAATTTGTAATTAAGTTCCTAGCTTAACCAAGCGAACGAATTTTTAAAGATGCATAGTGGTCCTCTTAATTAGTCACTTTCTGAAGTACACTTGAACATCCCCTCCCCCAGCACCTCACAATGGTTATTTTTTCTAACTGTGCCTTATTTCAATAACTCCGCTAATAAGATTCCCGTCTTCTCGAAACCAAATCAATTTTGTAGCAATTCTACTATACAGGCAGCGGGGACCTGTCTCAGAGGTTCGTTCGGAAAGAGATTTGTTTAGAACTGAATGCTCCCCTGGCGGTGGAAGGGGGAATTAAAAGATTTTCCGGAGTGTAGCAGAATGCCTGGTATACGGTGCCGAAGCCATCGGAGACCGTGGCCAAGAGTTTCGTGATTTAAGTTTATTACACCGGCTAGGGCAACGCCGGGCGGATCAGATAGTGTGTAATAAAAATAAGTGCTTAAAAATAATCAACAGTAATCGTGAAAATTAATAATTTCTTATTGCCTTTTTTTTAAATGAACAACAAGACCTCGTGCCAGATTTTGGTAATTCAAAAAAAGCTGATTCGTTGTTCTAGTTTTATCACACAAGCATTTAAATCTGTTTTCGATGAAAGAAAAGTACATACTGTGTAAACCTTAATTTTATTGCATTTTGAAAACGGAAACATACGTTTGAGAGACAAATAAATTCATAGGTACAATAAATGCATACTTTTTTCGAATATTAATTGCAATATATATATATATAATTTGAAATTTATATTCGAAATTGTGCATTATAAGCTAAAAAATTTTAACATAATATATTGTTTTCTTAGAAGCTTCAAAAATGCTAATCCAAAATTACAGCTCATTCCGCCAAGTAGTTTTTGAGTTATAATAAAAAAAGAACTAACTGTAATGCAATCTGTTTTGAGATTATTAAAATTAATTTTAATCATTGCAAAACAGATTAAAATTAATTACTTTAGGAGTTCAAAACTTTTTGTCTGCATAATGCGTAAACTACTTGGTCGAATGCGTTCCCGGATGGTATCCAAAGGTATCCGAAGAATCCAAATATGCTGTCAAAACTGGGTGTTAGCATTGAAAATTTTAATGCTTGTTATAATTTCAATATGTAGACGACCACCAAAGCATACTTTAAGTATAGCATTAATTAGTAGGCGTTATTAGAAATCGATTGGTACCAGTCACATGTTTATATCAGGATTTGTAGCGGAGTTTGTAGTGGTTATCCTTTTTTTCCACGACTGTTCATTGGTTACCATAAACATTGCGTAAATATAGTAATGTCCGTTACTAATAGTGCAAATTATTAGTGATTAATATTTATGAATATATATATATATGAATAGTGAATACATATATATGAATAAGTTACATGTACAGAGTACAACGTAGTAGGTAATACAATAAAAATAAGTAATTAAGTTTCTCATTATTTACTCTCATATACACGTAGATTAGAGTAAACGCAGATATTGGCGCACTGAAGATGACAGAGAAAACTCTTATTTTTGTGGGGGAAAAAATCTGTTTTTCTTTTAGCAATCGAATGCTGTATTTAAAAAAAAATGAAAGAAAGACAGAAAGTTCTTTAAAGAAACATATTTTTACTGTAACATAAAAAGTTTTTTTGCACTAGCTGACAGTAAAGCACTGTTTATTTTCCAGCAAAAATACCTTTTTAACAGTCAAATACATTATTGGACTTTTAAAGACGGAATGTTCGTAAATGAACAAGATATTTTCTATAAAATAAACAATTATTTACTGTCAGCTATAAGGGTCCAATATTATTTTTAAAATTAACAGATATTTTTCCGTGTTTGCTTACTTTATTTTCTGAGTTAGACAATCATAATTATATTACAAGAATATAGTCAGTATTTATGTTACTAAAATGCATCAAGTTATGTAATGCACTTGTAGGTTTTATGAACCCATTTGTTCCGAGAATTATTTCTTGGGATTTTAACCATTATCTGCCGTGAGCATACTGAGAAAAATGACACTTTCAAATCTGAGTAAACCGATGTTTTCATTTTGTTATGAAAATTTTTGTTTCAAATAGAACGACCGGCTTTCAATTCTGAAATACCAGAAATACTCAGAATATTGAAATATGGACATACTCAAAACTGAGCACATAGAAGTCAGTTCAAACTCATTTTTGAACTATGGAAATACTCAAAAATGAGCACATAGAAGTCAGTGCATGTTTTCAGAAATGAGTGTATACATGTTTCAAACTTGAGTAAGTTTGATTCGGAGCCATTGTGACTATGCGACATACTCAGATTTGAGTATTTTTTGCTCAGTTTTGAAAATGTCGTTTTTAGAGTACAGTCTGTGACGCCGCTCGACATTTTTTAGCGATCGATTAAGCACCAAATTTTCTATCTTTCTAAAACTGACACTCAATGTCATATTCTACGTGTGTTACCTGTCAGTTACTTGATTTTTTTCATTTACTAGCTAACCCGCCCGGCGTTGCCCGGGCCCGAGATAATTACAATCTCAGAGAAAGGCGTTAACCCCCTCCCTCTCCATACCCACAAATATAATGAATAATTTGTAAAAGAGAACCACCGTGACCTACATTAACGCGATCATTAAAAAAAGAATTACATTTTTCTGATAATTAGAACATAACGGAGACGCTACGCTAAAATAGCCAGCAGATGACACCCCTTCCCGACCTCAATTTCAAATCTATATCTTAATTAGTTACATAAATTTTTGTTCATTAGTAAAAATTGGCAATTATTTCCTTTCATTTTCGCATACTAAATGGAGGGATCGGCCCGAGAAACAGATCTCTTTGTAGTTCAGATTTAATGAAAGCAGATCATCTGTCTAGAACATTCTCGGATCGTTTTCACTGGCGCCGGCAGATTTTTGGCAGTTTTTTGCGTAAATTAAAAAAATTACCAACCGAATTTTTCAAAAATCAAATAATCAGATACAGAATATTTTTTTACATATGCTCAGAAATTTTCAAATTGATATCTCAATTAGTTTTCTTAAAATTCGCTAATTAGTAAAATAATTTCGAATTCGTTCATTTCCGGGTGCAAATCCAATGCGTCAGTTCGTTTCTTTCGCCATTTTGATTTAAAAGATGACATTTTAGAAGCGATGGTTAATGATAATCTAATTAATATCTAGGCTAATTATCAAAATATTAAAATTCTGAGGCTCAGGTGCACATGGCCAGACCTTGGACTATCCACACCTAAATTTCCAGACTTCTAGGTGGGCTAGATTTTGCTAGCCATCGCCAACAGACACACAGACACACACACGGACACACACACAGAGCGAAACTTTCTTTTATTAATATAGATTTTCAAATTTTATTCAGGCGGTCTGTCAAACCGACAAAAGTACTTACAACATTGAACATACAACTATTCATCTATTATTATTAATGTCTAAGGATATATTTGAGATTTATGGTTGAATTTGTCCAATCTTTTATTTAACTTAATTTGGTTTTCGTATGTAAAGATGGAATTTTGAAATCGATTTTTTACTCACTCCCTGATATGCGAGAATTACACAAAATACACACAGATGTACACAGATATGTCAGATGTGTTTCTGATGCCAATACAATATTTTAATACTTCTAGAACTTAATTACAAATTTAAAAAATAATTTTAAAACTTGTTCTGTCAGCCTGCCCCAGGGGATAAATCGCCAAATAATCTGTATATGGTTACAGTAAAAAAGAAAGGAAGAAAGAAAGAAAAAAGAAAAAAAGAAAAAAAAAGAAAGAAAGAAAGGAAAAAGAAAAATTACAAAAACAATTGAGTTAATTATGTGCCAAACCACTCTTTCCAAAATAGGCCAACTGGCTGCGAAACTACAATAACGAAATATTTAAGCATCAACAAGTAAACAATATAAATAAAAAATACACAGTTTTATACTTTTTAAAAAATACTCTTATACCATTTAATTGTTTGATATTAATTAAAATATGATTATACGTAGAGAAAACAATTTAAAAATCCTGAACAGATAGTTTGAATAATGCTTTTTATCTTTCCTTTTGTCATATCTTTTTTTAAAAAAAGCTAAATTATAATTATTTTAATAAATTCACTAGCATTTTTTATCAAGCATAAATCAAAATGGGGAATTTTCAATAATCGAAGTTGACGCCAAATTAATGTATTGTAACGAATTTTTTTTGGGATCTAAATGAATTTCAGTCATAAAATTAGGAGTGATTTTTATGATAAACATTGAATGCTTATAAAAGAAAGTATTTAAAAAAAATTCCGTTTATTATTGCTTGTTTTTTTGCCAGGCAGAAAAACTTGCCAGTGGGAAAACAGCACAATTATATGAAGTGTAAGTTAAGGCGGTATTCAAAAAAATATTTTCCCAACATGAAACTTGGCAGCGTGATTTTTGAAGAGATTTATAAGTGACCTGTGTTTTTATTTTTCGTTCAACTAATTAAAAATCGATTTACAAACAATTATTTTCACAGTACGAGCGTTTTTTTTTTTTTTTTTTTTTTTTTTTTTTTTTTTTTTTTTGTTGTTGTTTCCAAATTTGATAATAAACAATAAAAAGGGAATTTTGCCTTTTAAATAAAAAGAAAAGTACCCAGTTAAACTGATGACATTGAGATCACAGGCTATTCAAACTAATTGTATATTATGCTCACACAATTATATAATTCTGCATGAAAAACTCATTTATCTAAATTAAGAGGGAATTAGCTCTCCGTCCCCACTTTTTATTTAACCAATAAACCCCTAAACTAATCCAAGTTTTCTTGTTTGAAATTCTATTGCTTCAGGAAATTCGGTTCAAAATGTCCACTTCGACAGCATTTTTTTAAGCATATTCTGCCTTTATCACAAAATCTACATTATAAAGTTTCTGAACAAGTAACCTGCTAATTGGATGCATTTTAGAGCAAAAATGAATTAAACAAGAACGAAAAACCATGCGTCAAGCATATATTATGAACCACTTTCCAACACAGCCAGAAAACTGTAACAAAACTTCACCGTTAAATAAGGTGAAAGAAGATATGTAAGTAAACAGCTTAGAAAACATATACCACATTTAAAAATACAGTTTTCGAAATTACCTTCTAGTGTCTAAAAAGTAGTCGAATTATTTTGTGTAGCACTGTATATCATCAATAGATGGAATATAGCATGATTAAATTTAGTTCAATTAGAATATTAACATTTACCAATTTTCTCCGATCGATGGAAATGCACTGGAAATCCATTGTACAGTCCTGTATATTATCTAAATACGATTTGTACACAACACATATTAAGTTAAAAGGCAACTTAAAACTTACTCGCAGCAATTACCAACCATAAACGACAATGTACCTTTTAATTTGCGTGGCCCTGTATATGAATGTATTTATATTCCACAAATGTATATTAGTATGCTAAATATATTATTGTTCAGCAAGAAAATGAGTAGCACAATTAAAAACTACCCTTAAGCAATTCACTCCGATAGTCTGTAATACTTACGGATTCCCTTGTGTAGCCCTGTCTATGAGCAACCGAGTTTATGAACACACACGTACTATGCAAAAATTTAGTTAAACTTAAAAACAAACCAAAGTTGAAAACGCCCTTATCACACATAAACTGTAAATATCGCACATGTACTGTAACCGATATTTTTTGCGTGTCCCTGTAAATAAACGCAATGCACACCACACTTTCAAGAGAGCAATTTATAGTGAACCTCAGTAATGCGTATAATTTTCATTATGTTTGAAATACCGAAATATCACTAAATTACATTGCAAACGATTTTTCCCCATAGAAAAATGTGTAACAGAATTATTTTGTTTGACCTCGTAAATGAATAATTAATGCTTTGCATCCCATATTCTACAAAAAGCATGTTTTAATGCGCTTCATAATTATATATCAATTTCATCATGTTTTAAATGACGTGGTATCATCAAAATGCACTTGAAACGTTTATTTCCCATTGATTGTAATGTAACGGAATACTTTTGAGTGTCCCTGTAAAAAACAGTAAGTGCTACACACTTCTGTTGAAATAGAGAACATGCTATTGTAAACGACAATAACATACAAAAATGTCAGAATGATCTGAGCATTTTTACGTGAGTTAGAGCACGGACAGCTGACAGATGGCAGATAGCAGACGACAGGCGGCAGACAAACCGCAGTCATAAACACTTTTCGGCTAGGTTGGAAAGTGTTAAAAATGAGTCAGAAAATAAGCAGTATGGATTTGAGTACACACTTAATGGGGCAATACGAAATATAATAATTAGACTATATAGAGACGTTATAATACTGGATAGTTAAAAATAAGTGGCAAAATGGTATTGCTGTTGCTTTTACAATCTATGTACATGAGATTGATCCAAAAAAAAAAAGATACGTACACGATAATTTTTGGCTACTAGTATTTCAAAATAGTAAGATTTATTTTATTTAGTCGCAAATTTCTGTCATTATATATCTCAAATATTACTTTATGAAAATAGTGGTACGAGTTCTGAAAATAATTGTTGGCAGGAAATCCTATCAAGCGGATTAAATTGGTTAAAAACTGAAAGAATGATTACTTATTTTATTCATAAAAATATCGATGTTAAATTTAAAAAAAAAAACTTAAAAGTCCCTTAGCAAAAGGAAATTGTAGGATGGTCAGAACATTGTTAATAAATGAATCGTAATATCATAAGAATGAATGATTTTTTTTTTAAGGATATATTAATATCTTCATTTTTTCCGCAATATCTCCTGTTAAAATATTTATATTACCTGCAATTCATATTACCTATTGTTTTGGCGAAAACGTTTTTCTCTTTACTTTTTTTTTAACAGCATGTAAACAAAATCGCTCAATATCCTATCTCTCGACAAAATTAAACTTCGAAAAATCCTATATTTAAATTACGGGAAAGAAAAAATAAATCTTAAACATATCTGAACAAAATCAAATTGAGAGGTAAGAAAACAATCGTAATAAAAGAGAATCAGAATGTTATTTGACTTTGAATAGAATGAATGCAAAGAAGCAAGGTCCTTTCTCCTTTATTCATGCATTTATTTTCATCCAAAATTTATTTTATTTACAGGTAAATTTGAGGAATGTTTTTTCGTTTGTTTGTTTGTTTGTTTCTCCAACAAAATGTATACAAGGAAAAATCACTCAATTCGAACTATTCCATTGATAAAATTAAACCCAGTAAATTTATACTACTGACGTATTTTTAAGCATTGAGCCATTTTATTTAGTTTATTAATTAATAAAATTACTAATTCTGCTTAGTCATGAAGAATGAGTTATATTTGTTTTCTATTTTTTTAGTAAAGGGATTTTTCTTTTTCTCTTTTGCATTTAAATGTAGACTTTTAAGGTGAAATTACTTGTAAAATAATGCATTTAATAAAATAAAAATTGATATAAATTCTTCATAGCTCCAGAACCTGATTACCAACAAAGCACACTTCCACCAGTAAAAAAGAATAGATTTTTTTTTTCTTATTGATGGCAGTAATTTTACATGAATAGGGCGTTTTAATAAGACGAAAATTTCTATTAAATTTTACTGGTGGAAATGTGCCCCGTCGGTAATCAGGTCCAGCATAGCACAGAAAGGTTATGCAAAAATAATTTTATGCTGCTGCTTTGTGTCGTTATATATAAAAGTGCCAATTTACTCCAACGCTATACTCTCGTAGAAATAAAAGTTATCCCCCACTCCCCTCTATTAATTCTACTTTAATTACTGTATGAGAAAGAGATAGATATCAATCAACTGGGAATAATGTCTACTATTAAATGCTATTCATAAATAAAATTTCGGGGATCGTTTACATATTAAAAATTGCTGCTTCATTTTTCAGCTCGCAGGCTATCAAAGACTGAGAGCTAATGTGCCCCCAGGTTCTGTATGTACGTAAGAATGTATGTTCGTATGTAAGTACGTAACGCGATAACTCTTGATAGAAATATCCCATTTGCTACCAATATTGTATATAGGTTCATTCTGATAAAGCGCTTCCCCGATTAGTTTTGGGGTTTTTTGGTTAAGTATAAAGGGGGAACGGAGGCTAATTCCCCCATAATTTAGATAAATGGGTTTTTCATACAGAATTAATCCGATTTGCTTCAAATTTTGTATATAAGTTCATTGTGATAAGACGCTTCCCTGATTAGTTTAGGGGTTCATTGCTTAAGTAAAAAGGGGAGACGGGGGAATAATCCCCTCATAATTTAGATAAATGGGGTTTTCCTGCAGAATTATTCGATTCGCTTAAAATTTTGTATATAGGTTCATTGTGATATGGCGCTTCACTGATTAGTTTTGGGTGTTCATTGGTTGAGTATAAAGAGGGGACGGAGGGCTAATTCCCTCCTTAATTTAGATAAATGAGTTTTTCCTGCATAATTATATAATTGTGTGAGTATAATATACAATCAGTTTGAATATCCTGTGATCTCAATGTCATCAGTTTAACTGGGTACTTTTCTTTTTATTTAAATGGCAACATCTCCTTTTTATTATTTATTAGAGTTCCTTGCATCAAATCAGCTCAGAAAAATATATATTCTCTTAAATCTTCGTAAACTTTTAAAAGAAAATGTGTTAGGGATTTATCTAATAATTTAGAAAAAATGAAATTAAGGACTTGAAGGCATCCTCAAATCTTAAACACTTCTAATTATGTAAACAGTGAAGAAAAAATGCATATACTTATCTATTTTTCCGGGCTGATTTGATAAAAGAAATTTTAAAAAAAGTGTCAAAAATGGGTTTATCATTTGAAAAATGAAAGTTTGGTAATTTTTAATATAATAGACGACTCCTGAAGACACGTTTATGCATAGCGTTAATTAGTGCATATTATTCCATGTCGATTAATTCTTGTATATTTTTATACGATTTTTTTTTTCAGCAGAAGTAGAAGACGGTAATCACTTTTTTCTTTCCAGGACGGTACATGTACATGTACCATGTAAATGATTCTTCTCATATATTTTATATGACCTAGACATTGACTATATTAATAAAAGAGCAATATTTTGAATAATTACGCAGCTTAACTTGATGCCCTTAGGTATGGTTTAATTTTTAAAGTGAAGGATGGAATAAATTTCTTTAAAAACAACGAATAAGAACATTTACAAAGTTTTAAATTACTTAACAAATTAGCTTTAGGGTGCGATAAAGTACGGCTTTAAATGAAATGTTTTAATCTAATGGATAAGAACTGTTCTTCAGAGAAACTGGAAAAATTATTAAAGGTGGTAAATACATTAGCTATATTAATAAAAAGAAATGTTTTCCACAGCATGTGTGTTGTGTGCGTCTATTTGTAATGGCTATAGGAAAATCTATCTCGCACGTCTGTAAACGTGGCTCCGGATAGACGACAACAAGTCCCAAATGCAATTGATCCTCAAATTTATTTTTTTGTTATTTTAATTAGATTGTTTGTTATATTAAAAGAAGAGCGTTTATTGCGGGTTTTTTTTTCGATTTTCAAAGTTCTCCGGTGATTTGGAGCCCATTCTAAAAGAAATCCGAATTCAGTCTTTTAACCCAATATAGTAAATTGTGTCCTCTTTTTAATAAACTTTATTTTCAGTTAGTAGAGCAATTTTTCGCACTTTTTTTAAATATTCACCTCCTCCACCTTCCTCTTTATCTATACTAATAAAAGAAATATGTTTGTGTGTGTGTGTGTGTCTACTAGGGCTAGCGAAATCTATCGTACGTAGAAGTCTGAATATTTGGATGAGCATAGTCCAAGGCGGGTTTTGATGCATCTGATGCTGAGAATTTTTATTTTTTGATAGTTAGCTGCGATAACACTTAAAAACCAAAACGGAAGGTCATCAAAAAAGCAATCTTTTTCGATCGTGCGCGCGTTTGCGCAGTCAAGACTCTTCCGCAAATCTCCCAGCAAAAAAGATATAAAAGACCAAAAACGCTACTTTTTTTTGCAGTCTTCCGCAGCTGTCATTGGCTAAACTGTTCGAAATACCAGAAAAATTAACTACCCGTTCACTTCACATACTTTCACATTTATAACGGTGTAATTCGTTCGAAAAAATTCGAATATTAACCCTTTGAAAAAAACTCTTTTCAAAACATCGTTCTTCACGTTTTTCACACTTTTTTCAAAACCCGAATACGCTTAAATAACCAAAATACAGGAAACCAATTGCACCAAATTAAAGATCGCACTTTTCGGTTTAAAACGCGGCAATCTGTTCTAAAAAATATCAATGTTAACCCTCTAAAAAAAAGTTTCCCGCGCCCCGTCTCGGTGTTTTTCGCGATAACTGCAAGCTTTCAAATTTTGCATCCGCATTCTGATCGTGATACGAAAAAATTAAAACACCAGACCATTTTTAAATTAATTTTATTTTCGAATGTTACAGTCCGTTCTGAACCATCAGAATATTATCCTTTTGAAAAAAATCTTTTGTGAAACTCACTTTCGCGAATTCCGTTTTTTCTGCTATGTTTAACATTCTGCATTGGCTTCGTAAATCCAAATACAAAACAAGAACGAAAAATCATGCGTCAAGGAAAGTGTTTCATAGATTATGAAACACTTTCCAACACAGCCAGAAAACTGTATCGAAACTTCACCGTTAAATAATGTGAAAGAAGATATGTAAGTAAACAGTTTAGAAAACGTATACCACATTTAAAAATACAGTTTTTGAAATTACCTTCCAGTGTTAAAAAAGTAGTCAAATTATTTTGTGCAGCCCTGTATATGATCAATAGATGTGAATATATAGCATGATAAAATTTTGTTCAGTTACAATATTCACATTTAGCAATTTTCTCAGATCGATGAAAATGCACTGGAAATCCATTGTACAGTCCTGTATATTATCTAAATATGATTTGTACACAACACATATTAAGCTAAAAGACAACTTAAAACTTACTCGCAGCAATTACCAACCATAAACGACAATGTACCTTTTAATTTGCGTGGCCCTGTATATGAATTTATTTATATTCCACAAATGTATATTAGTATGCTAAATATATTATTGTTCAGCAAGAAAATGCGTAGCACAATTAAAAACTACCCTTAAGCAATTCACTCCGATAGTCTGTAATACTTACGGATTCCCTTGTGTAGCCCTGTATATGAGCAACCGAGTTTATGAACACACACGTACTATGCAAAAATTTAGTTAAACTTAAAAACAAACCAAAGTTGAAAAACGCCCTTATCACACATAGACTGTAAATATCGCATATGTACTGTAACCGATATCTTTTGTGTGCCCTTGTAAATAAACGCAATGCACACCACACTTTCAAGAGAGCAATTTATAGTGAACCTCAGTATTGCATATAATTTTCATTATGTTTGAAATAGTGCAACATCGCTAAATTACACTGTAAACGATTTTTTCCCATAGAACAATGTGTAAGAGAATTATTTTGTTTGACCTTGTAAATGCTTTGCACCCCATATTCTACAAAAAGCATGTTTCAATGCGCTTCATAATTGTATATCAATTTCATCATGTTTTAAATGACGTAGCATCACCAAAATGCACGTGAAACGATTATTTCCCATTGACTATAATGTAACGGAATACTTTTGACTGTCCCCGTAAAAAAACTATAAATGCCACACACTTCAGTTGAAATAGGGAACATGCTATAGTAAACGACAATAGCATACAAAAATTTCAGGGCAATGCGAGTATTTTTACGCGAGTTAGAGCACTTCCAGGCGGCAGACAAACCGAAGTCATAAACACTTTTCAACTAGGTTAGAACGTGTTAAAAAAGAAGATATCAAACCACATCTGCGTTCGTTTTCCTCTCGAATCCTACAATTCGTTTTAAAATATATTAATATTAATCCTTCAAAACCGTCCTTTTCTGTAAGTCACTTTCGCTATTTCAGGGTTTTTTTAATTTATTTATTTATATATTTATTTATTTATTGTGTGTGTGTGTAATTGCGATGCTTAAAAATCGGCATCGGCATCGGCTTCGGATTCCAAAAAGGAAAAAAAATGACAGACCTCACTACGTTTTCCTTTTCCTTTCGATTTGCGTTTCAAAAATTATTAATATTATACTTTAAAAAAAAAATCCGTTTGCGAAACTCACTTTGCGTAAAAATCGGCATCGGTTTCGGAAATCAAAATGCGAAAAAACTAAAGACACTAAACCATATTTCATTTGCCTTTCGAAAGCCGTTATCCGTTTCAAAGAACATTAACCCCCTGACTGCCGAGCAAAAGGGCAAAATTGTAATGTTGTTTTCTTTGTAATTTTATAAAAATGCTAAAAAAAGATACATTTTCAAACTTGATATAAAACTTAATTATGTATATGAGAGTATCAATCATTACTGAATATTTTAAAATTACATTATATTTGTAGAAATGTATTAATTTAGGCAATGCTAATAAGGCAGTGAAACCTACAGCATATTGAACAGCATATCGGTTCACGGCGGTAAGAAAGTTAAAAAAAAACTCATTCTTGTAATTTTCGTTTTTTTTTTTTTTTTTTTTTTTTTTTTTTTTTTTTTTTTAATATTTAACGTTCTGAACCGAATTTTTTAATAGAAATAAGAAAAAACAAATTACACACGCTTAACAAGCGCACATTCAACTTTAAAAAGACGTCTTTAAAAAATATTATTATTAATACTTTTTTAAAAAAAATTATTATATTTATAACTCATAAAAATTCCAAAGAGTTTGAACAGTATGAAATATATACATATTTTTAAGTTTAAATGTATTCGATGGTACTCCATGAAAAAACAAAAATAGAAAACGCTTTTTGCAAGCCCTTTTTACTTAGATTTTCGTTTAAAAATATAAATCACTCAACACTTATTTTAGGTATATTTAAGACTCTTATCACAGGCCACGGCAACACCAGGCGGCTCAGCTAGTAATAAATAAATAGTGAATTTATAATATAACTAAAACGCTTTTTTACTGTACGCTTCTTCTTTTTAATCATACTACTCTCAAACTATTATAACATAATTTAACGTGTTTTTATTACAAAGTATCTAAAAAAATCTATCGAAGTAATTTTCATAACATAAAAGAAATTCCTTATCACGTTTATCAATATTTAAAACGAAGCCATGAAGAGATCAATCATAATCCATAAACATTAAAGGTTCCAAGAAAGTCACATAATTCCTGATCCTAAAAGATAATGTCGAGCTTCTTGTCCGGAGAATGAGAAAATAATGGAAGCATGCATAAAATGGCGACAGATAATGTTCTCTTAGATAAGAAGACATGAAGACGATGATGAACCGTGTTTTAGATAGAAACGGTGAACCACTATCGCACATCAGTGAGTAAAACAAAAAAGTTATTTATTGCGAAATATAAATTATCGCTTCATAGATGAACATCAACCTACACTTCATAAGAGTACTGAGCCTTAACAAATAAGTTAAATTAGGTAGCATAAAGTGTTAAAAACTGACTACCACAAAAATTTACATATATATTATAATTTATGAATAATATCAGGCCCGTACAGAGGTGTGTGGGTGTAGTTGAGCCGGTGTAAATTACCAGGGCCCAAGTCTCCTAGGGGAGCGACTTTTGGTACTGGTTTTTAAATAAATACCAGAAAAAGTAGACTGGCATTTTTTACATAAGATTTTTAATTAAAATAACTAACAAATAATAAAATTCAAATGTCTGAAGTTGCTTGAACCTCTTTACGTATTCGCTAGGAGGTGGAGGGGGGTGCTCAGGAGGCCTTTTACGTTCGAAACAAAATCCAGCTTTTATTAAAAATCAGCAGAACGCACATAGCAAAGATGCAGACATTTATTTATTTATGTTTTATAGAACAAGTATTTTCTAAATTGTAAAACACAATAACAAAAGTTGCATTAGCGTCAGAAAATCGGCGACTTAACTGATGAATTGAATTAAAATTTAATAATATTTTCAATATTTTAAATTTCTATAAAAGTCTTTATATGAAAAGGTGTTACCAATACATAATAAACTGTAATACTACTGGAAAATACTGTAAAAGAAAAATAATAAAATTGTAAGAAAATACTATGTAGATTTTATAAAAAGATACTGTCAAACATATTTATTTTCTAATACAGTAAAGGCTGTTTATAATGGAATTCTGCTGTAAACGGAGAAAAATCATTGTCTAGCCAAAAAAAATTCCATGCATTTATACCTTTTAAGACGAAAAAAACCTATTAAAAATGGAATTTCCTGTACGTTTTCGTCTAAGCAGGGTTTTTTTTTATCAGGCTTATGGTGGGGGCCCGCATTAGAAATATTACCTGGCCTGCAGTCTTTCTGTACGGCCCTGAATAATATGTTCAATTAAAATGCGTGCCATCGTACTAATTTGTTAGGTAATACAGAGTGTATAGACGTGTACATTTTTGAGTATCACTGTTTCCAAACTGTAAATTTCGCCTTACTTATTCGAAATATATCATGCGATTAAATATGGCGAAGAGATCACTTCGGAAATAGTGATATTCAAAAATAAGCATCTCTGTGTACTCTGTTACACCTATTTCAGTATAATTTACTATCTATTTATTGTTGTTTAATGTGAAAATAATCATTCCGTGACGTAGATTAGTAAGAAATTGTAAAGCCACATTCTAATTTCTATTCACGTAAGTTTGATTTACTCCTAAATGTAGGTAAGTGATATTTAAATCTACAGCAATGGCGCGGCGTGAATCACGGAGCTGAAAGCATCACGTCGAGTTTTATTAGTCATAAATGACTAATAAAATTTGTGAAATGCAGTTACATGAATATGAATATATTTCAAGCATGAGTATAACATAGAAGCACTGACTAGACGTGATGCTTTCAGCTCCGTGGCTTCTTTAACAGAAAGTAAAATAGAAACTTCCTCCTCATCAAAAAAACGTCGAAAAAGAATAACATATGACCGTATGTCAAAATCATGCAATAGCTCATCGGTGGAAGATTTGGACTTGTTGATACCAACTCAAAATATAACTGAAAATACAATTAAAAAACCAAAACGTCAACCACCGTTACAAGAGAAAAATCTGATAGACTTTAAAACGGCAATGAAGCAAAATATGAGCTTAAAAGGCCAATTGGATATGATGTATCGCCGTTTACAAAGACATGAATTAAATCATGCTCAAGAAGCAAAGAAATATTATAACAAACTAATAGAAGAAATGCAACTTCTTAAATGCACAAGAACAACTCAAAAAGAAGATCCTCAAAATAACCATTGTGACGAAATAGCAAATCTACAAACTCTAATAGAAAAACAACAGCTAGAACATGAGAATCTACAAACTCAAATAGAGAACCAAAAACAAATTCATGAAGAGATTTTGAAAGCAATTAATGATGAAATGAACAATTTAATTACAGAAAATGAAAACTTAAAGCGCCTGGTACAAGACAAAGACAGCAAATTACAATTTAATTCTACGGCTCATCAAGAAAAGGCTCTAGAAGATATGAGCATGGAAGAAATGAAAACTCAATGCCACCAGCTAAGACTATCTAATCAAAAACTTCAAATGGAAATAGAAATTAAAAATAAAGTATTAGAACAAAACAACCAAACAATAAACACAATGACAAACTTATATGAAGATTTAAACAAAAAATTAGGATTACTATGCAGAAATCAAGAACAATTTGAAATGACCACTCAAAATGAACCAAAATTAGGAAGAGAGAAAGATCTCCCAAATAATTTTACATATGCATCGGTAGTCTCAGCACCTGCACCGCTTTACTCCAAATCAGCTCTTCTATTGACCAGAAAATTAAATACAAAGCTCTCAATGTTTGGGATCAGGGAAGAGCTTAACAAAGCCGTAAATATAAAAACAAATAAGATAAAAATATTCAGTACATTGTCAAAAGACAAAAACACAATAATAGTAAAATCCGAAACAGAGAAAGATATAGATGCCTTATCAGATCTCCTTCAAGCAAATGAGAAAATAACATCGTTAGTTACACTAAAATATGCAGCAGAGAAAAGGAAAAATATCATAATATTAGGTATTCCAAAATCAGTCACAATATTGGAAGTCAAACAAAAAATAAGTGAAAACCGAAGATATAACAGATAACCAACATAAGGAATTAAAGAGGGACAAATTACAATCATACCAGCTAATGCTAGACCTAGAAGATTCATTGGCGATAAAGCTCCTAAGACAGGGAAGGCTACTAGTGGGCTTTATTTCTTGCCCAATTAAGCCATACTCCCCTATCATACGCTGTAATAATTGCCAATATTATGGACACTCTGCAGATACATGCAGAAAAAATACTATTTGCGCATACTGTGCAAAGAAACATGCATCGGAGGTTTGCCAATTAAAAGATGAAATTTCTAAACACACTTGTATTAATTGCTTAAACTCTTACCATCAAAATGGCCGCCCTTATGAGAACAATCACGCAGCTAACTCCTCATATTGTCAAGTTTTTCAAAATATATATTACCAGAGAGATCTCACAATAAATAAAAATTCATCACATTCGCGTCTATAAACGTAACAGAAGATATCGTTTAAACTCTTCCTCAACTACTTACTACTTTGGCAACACTACAAATGGCCAACAGAAAATGATATAAAAGTTGTTCAAATTAATCTTAATAATTGCAGAGCTGCAAATTTGCAATTACTTAAATATATGCACCAATACAAGATAGACATAGCCCTGATACAAGACTTCCATAAAACTAAAAATTCCTTCACAGGTCTCCCAATATCATGGGCCTTTTATCACTCCAATAACCTAACAGCCGGCATCCTAATAGCAAACCCATTATTCGTTCACGTTAAAATACTTCAAACAACTAATAGCATATTTATAAATTTAATTACAAAACTTCGTACTTTCAAATTGGGATCTCAATATTCAAAACCAAAAGGAAACCTTTCGTCAGACTTACAGGAATGGAGTGATATTATACAAGATAGTTCCAATCTCATTCTGGGAGGGGACTTTAATGCCCACCTTCAGGCATGGGGATATGCTCGAAATAATAACAGAGGAGATGTCATCCTAGAATGCATATCGAATAAAGAATTACAAATTATAAACGATCCTGCAGCTGACAATACCTTTGCTGCAAATAATAAGAAGGGAAATCCAGACCTGACATTATGTGGACGGATATCAAGAGACCTGATCAATTCATGGAAAGTAGATACAAATTTCCCATCACTAAGCGATCACAGATACATCCAAATCAATTTAAAGGCGGATCCATTAATAAGAAATTTATTCCGTTATAAAACTAAATTTGAAACCTTCAAAAAATTCAATAGAGAATTAAAAAATCATAAAGAAAGGCTAATGGATTCTTTAAGAAATGTACAAACACCACAAGGGCTAGATGAGTGGATGAACTCTTTTCATGATTTACTAACTCAAACTATGGACAAGACTCTAAAAAAGAAGAAAATTACACAAGATCGTCAACTTAACTGGTATTCAGATAGCTTAAAAATACTTAGAAATCGTTTAAATGCTCTAGGTAAAAGACACAAACGAAATCCAGACAATGAGAAATATTTAATTGATTTTAAAAAGGCAAGAGCAGAATACAAATTAAAAATAGTGAAAGCCAAGAAGGAATCATGGTTAACTTTCTTCAATGAGACCACGAGAAATATGGCACGGCTTTTAAAATTCTAAAACAAAAGTTTCTTAAAAATACAGACCTAATCCATACAGTTTTAGAAACATCAACAATAGAAGGTACATATATAACTGTACAGCAAGATCTATTACAACATCAAATTGGTGTACAAAATACAAATGAAATTCACTCATATATAAATATGTCCCCAATTCCAGAAGAAGAATTTCAAGACATCAAATTTACCCTAAGAGAACTGAAATTTGCAATAAAACAACAGAACATTAAAAAGGCCCCAGGTTATGATAGGGTAGACGCGATAACTATAAGAAAAATGCTAAAGGAATTCCCAGATCTAGTGTTACAAATTTATAATAAAAGTTTAAAATTATGCCATTTCCCTGAAGCTTGGAAAAAAGGATTTGTAATTTATTTTAGAAAAAAGAACAAAGACCCATCTCAACATAAATCTTACCGACCAATAACTCTTCTTCCCATGTTGGGAAAAGTTTTAGAAAGGCTGACAAAAATAAGAACGATGACATTTCTAGAAAGTAAATCCATTCTTCAACCAGAACAACATGGTTTTAGAGAGAAAAAAAGTACATTAACAGCTTTACAACAACTAAAATCACTAATTATGGAAAACTTAGATAAATATAAATACTGTGAAATGATCGCAATTGATATCCAGGGAGCATTTGACTCCATTGATTGGCACAAAATTGCTGAAATAATAGATGATTCTCCACTTCCAACTTACATAAAGAAGCTCCTAAAAAATTATATCAGTGGGAGATTAATCGGTTTAAATAATTACACATTCATAGAGTGGTTCAGGACACATAAAGGTTGCCCGAAGGGGTCGTGTTTAGGACCACTATTGTGGTTACAAATAGCCAATTACATAATTACAAGATACAAATTAAAGGCTCTTGGAATTATCGTTTATGCAGATGATTTCGTCGTACTCACTGAAGGCAGTACCAGATCATCATTGGAACAAACTGCTAACAGTCGTATTGAAACATTCGTCAATATATGCTCAGAGCTTAATCTAACTATCTCAGAAGAAAAAACCCAAGCACTCCTATTTGGAAGGAACCTCCTTAATAATCGAAAGACAATTTTCAAAATAAAACAGAAATCTATAAAAATTGTTAAAAATCTACAATATTTAGCAATTACACTAGACCAAAAATTAAAATTTCAATCGCACCTAAGTATTTTAAAAGCTAAGATCGTCCAATTTGTTTCGGGCTTTAAAAGTTTCCACAATTACAATAAGGGAATCAGTCCCTTCCTCAAGAAGATCTGGTATCAAACAGTTATTGAAAGACAGATTCTTTATGGCTCCGAATTCTGGTATCCAAACTTGAATTGCCACGGCATCAGAATCCTTAGATCAATTCAGAGAATAGCATTGTTAAACATCATAAGAACTTACCGAAGTATTTCAAATGACGCATTAAATATTTTAACTGGAGTGCCTCCAATTACCATCAAAATACCAAACGAATTCCAAGTCTATGAGATAAAGCAAGGAAACAGATTACTTGACATCAACAATACAATAATACACAATAATCTTATGCAACGGGAAGCAACTTGTAAATTTCCAGAATATTACAAGTTGAAAAATATAGAAATTATAGATAACCTGACAGAAAACATAATATTGGAAAATCATCTAAAAATTTTTACAGATGGATCATCTATGGGAAATGGAGTGCATATACAGTCTCTCTTAATAATAACTTCATCCATGATCATGCAGTATGACTACACCCAATTAACTCAATTTACCAAGCTGAATTATATGCGATCCAGGAAGCAATAGTTTGGTTAACACAATCACAATTTACATCAGCCCTTATTTTGACAGATAGTCGCTCATCCTTAGATGCACTCAAGATAATTTTTCCTCGAAACTCCATAATTTTAAATATCTACAATAGTTTACTACAAAACCCCAATAAATTCATCAAAATAGCGTGGATTAGAGCACATGTAGGCACCACTGGTAACGAGCGAGCAGACCTTCTCGCAAAAAATGCAATTACAGAAGACCATTATGATGACATTTCTGTCTTGCCATTTCCAGAATCCATTCTAAAGAGTTATTTTAAAAACAAAATCATCACAGATTGGCAAAATGATTGGACCAACTCCACGAAAGGAAGAGAAACGTATAAAATTCTTAATAAGGTAGATGTTAAATTTTTATGTGTTCAGAAATCAGCAGCATATTATCTTAGCGGCCATGGAAGCTTCCCAAGCTTTTTATATAAAATTGGTAAAAGAACCACTGATAGATGTCCTTGTGACAAAAACCCTGGAACTCCTATACACTACATCTTCGGTAACTGCCCTCTTATGGAATACCATTTTAACTTCAATAAAAATAAAACATGAAAGAGAAACCTACAACGTGTGCTATTAGACGCTTCCAATTACGAAAAGTTAGATAAAAACTATAATGTCCTAAATAAAAACTTTTCATATATCAAAGAATTATTATAACCTATATAAAATTCTAGATCTATAGATTTTAAAAACTATGTTTTAAAAGACTTAATAGACTATTGCATAATACAATTGAAAATTTTCAGTACAATATTATTATTGTAAATATCTGTAAATATTTATCTTTAATATTATGTAATCTTATCAGTATATTCATATAGAACTTGTATACATGTAATAACTTTGGGCTCACCCAGCAATAAGCAATATTGGGTAGCTCGTGTAATTGGTTTTTTTTTTTTTTTTTTTTTTACTTGCTGGGGACTCCGGGTCTTTGGACACTGGGGTTTCTGGTAGTTATAGGTTTTCCCCTTGTGGACTCATAGGTCCTATGCCGAGAGGTTGGCTGTCCACGAGTGGGAGGTTTCTGTTCTGCATTTCAAAAATGTATGAAAGATTCGTTTCATTTTTACATTTTAAAAATTCAAAAGGCTTCGATAAATAATTTAAAGGTGTAAAAGGTGTCCCAAAAATGACTGATGGATTTTAAAATTCAATAACTTGCAAACGGCGACAGATATTAAAAAAATTCTTGCAGGAGGGTTATGTATGATGTAAGGAGTTTTTTACTGTGATTCTTGATTTTAGTTTGAATTTCAAACAATAGATGGCGCTGGCAGCGATTGGCGCTCACTCGAGGCCGAAACTGACGCCACTCTTGATGCACCGCCCCCTGAATACTAGGGCTGCGCGCTGATAAAAATGGCGGCTGTTGCAGGCGGATTCTTTTTTTCAGCGTTTGAACGGTCCCTCGAACTTCAACACCAATAATTCCTAATAGTTTTCTTCGCCTAGTTTTTCTGAGATTAAATAAATCAAAGAAACCTTCTAGATATTATTAGTATTAAAGTTCAAGGGATCGTACAAACGCTGAAAAAAAATCCGCCTGCGACAGCCGCCATTGTTGTCAGCGCGCAGGCCTAGTATTCAGGGGGTGGTGCATCAATGCTGAGGGGCATCAGTTTCGCCCTCGACTGAGCGCCAATCGCTGTCAGCGCCATCTATTGTTTTAAATTCGAACTAAAATCAAGAATCACAGTATGACAACTCCTGACAGGATATATAACCCTCCCGCAAGAATTTTTTAAATATCTGTCACCGTTTGCAAATTATTGAATTTCAAAATCCATCAGTCATTTTTGGGACACCCGGTATGTTTTATACTCATAATACTCACTCATGTATATAGAGAGATATATATGTCAAATATGACTATAATTTGGTCATATACATCATGAACTGTCATATACGTCCTTATATGACTGTAGTTTTGCCATAAACTGCCATATACGTCATATACAACTGTAACGTGATTTATGTCCCATAATTTGGCAATATATCAAAGTCGCTGGGTGATTTATTCTCGGAGGCTGTTATAACAATTAAGAAAATCTGTTTAGCTCCACAAAATTCCATTTAAAACCAATAAAAATTCCATTCGTCAAACAATTTTATATGGTAAATCTTTAAAACATGTTACCAAAATATCCTTTTGTTAGTCACAGCTAAATTTCTAACAATGTATTCAGTATTACGTACTGTTTGTCGATCACAAGAATAGCTCTCGCCGAGAAGTCTGCGCCTGTCTGTTGCCGTGGAAACAAGACTCGCTCCATTTTCGACAGGGGAAACCAGAAGATAGGCATTCACAATAGTTTACTACACGCTTTTATTATTATTGCTTTTTTTTTTTTTTTTTTTTTTTTTTATTATTTTAATCGATTCATCGAGTGAAAGAAAACTGTTTCATATATTATTTATATGATAATATTTAGATTTTACAAATGAAAATAAAATATGAATCAATATGAATTAATCATGAAATTTATTACTGTAAAAATGAAATGAAATTAACTTAAATAATTGTTTAAAAATTGATATTTTCATAACCATTAATAATTATCAATGACTTTAAATTATTAATACAATGACCGAACTTCAGTGATTATTATAGATTTCAGTATGTATTTTCAAACAATTTGCAAGGACGGAAAAATTTTTTATCATTAAAAATATAAAAAATAATACCTTCTAAACTTTTAGAATTTATTCAAGCATGTGAAAATTCTCTGAATCACTCTCAGCAGTCTCGGTTTCTTCTGAATCAGAGTCGTTGGTATTAATGTTAAATGACAGTTCGTCTAATAGATCCTCTAACAGTCCATTTTTTCCCAGTAATTATTTTCAACGTTTTCCACGTGTTTGCAATGTTCTGCCCATTCTGCCGAAGTAACCTCAGTGATAGCTGTTTGAAGTAAAGATTTTAGATTGCCCAAATTTAAATCACCAGTAACATTTCGTTCTTTTACTTTTCTTTTTACAGAGGACCACACAAATTCTATTGCGTTTAGACCACAATGATAAGGGGGGAGTCGTAGAACTTCATGTCCATCTTTTTCTATTAAATTATCAATTTTATAGACGATTTTCTTTGGACGATTGCTGTCTATAAGAGAGAATTGTTCCGCTTTCCGCATTTGTTCGTCGCAGTATATTTTGTTGTTTTTCAGCCAGTCAATCATAACTTTTTTTGTAGAATACTTTGTAGGAGTGAGGTTTTCAACAGTTGTATGATACGGAGCATTATGCATACATACGACACTGTTTGGTTGCAAATTAGGAAGAAGTTTTTCCAACACCCATTTTTTGAAGTTTTCATAGTTCATTTGCCCGTGATAGTCACCGCTTTTTGTCAATGCTTTATATACTAGTTGAGCATCCGTAAGAAAACCTGTTGATGATCCAGCATGAACAACTATAAGTCTTTTTTTCGCATTAACATTTGCTGTAACTCCCAAAACTGTGTCGTCTTGCCAACATTTCTTAAATGTCAAGTTGCTATAGACCCAAGTTTCATCAATATAGACAATAGGTCGTCCAGTGTTCCTATGACGTCTCATTTCTCTCAAATATTTGTGTCTCCAAAAACCAATATCTGGCCTTTCCATGAGAACTTTCCTTTTATTCACGCACTTTTTCCATCGAAAATTAATTGAATGTAAGACTTTGCACAATGTGTCTCTTTTCCACGAAAATCCAATTTTTTCTTTCAACACGGGTAATAATTTTCTGAGAGATGGTACTTTTCTTTCTCTTATATAAAAATCTTGAATCGTTTGACGTATAACGCACTTGTCAAAGTCATCTATTTCGCAGTTCCGCTCACTAGGTCTTTTACGATGTTTACCAGGTGATATTAAATCTGTCGATGAGCCCAATGCAGAAACTTCATTTCTTATTTTTTTTATTGTAGCTTCAGAAACTCCACTTGCTCGGGAAGCTCGTTTCAGAGCTTGTGGCAGTGGAATTAAAACATCTTTAGATGAAGCTTCACTGGAACAAAATTCCGCAACATTATATATGATTTTACGTGCTTGCGATTTCAAGACCTCACCTTTTCTAAACTGAAAGGGCATCTTTCCAGTTTAACAAATTAGCAAAATTATTTAATCAAATGGGACAAATAATTTTAAAAAAGCGAAAGCAAAATTAAATCAAAAATAAGATAACGCAACTGCTGTAGATCCGAGAAGACGAATGACGTGATCTAACCTTTTATTCCGCCAATTCTTCACACGCGTATTCCCCATTCGAAATGGACCGGTCTTGTTACTATAGCGACCGCCACCAACCAGACTTTATGGCGGGAGCTATTCTTGTGGTCGACAAACAGTAATCTAATTTCCGTTTTTTATCTAGAAACTTGAACGATATAGCTTGATAGAGAAATTCTTAATTAACTTTCAGTATTTGGTTCTCTGTTACGTTTGATCATTATTTCGGAAATAAATAATAGATCAAAACATTTAAGAGATATGTGGTACTAACGAAGAACATGGATCTTATTTGTATGCAAGGCTTTGGATACTCGAAAAAATAAAGAACTTCATTAAATATCTTTTTTTAAGACTCCTGATGCTGAATAAATATTTAGAAGTCAAACTATCATTTCTTGAATCTAAATTAAACTCAATATGTTTTACCATCTTAAGTTTCTAAATTACATTTTATTCGAGAAACGTCATAGCAGTCTTTTACACAGAAATATCTTACACATTTTCTGAAAATAATTTTTTTGTGTTAAGAATATTAAATATTTTTTTAAACTGCTTTTATATTTTAATACTTTGCATCTTCATATTTAACAAGATTACCTCTATACTCACATGCTTATACATACACATCATACATCTTAGATAATACTTATTATCTCTAATTAAGCTTTTTGTATTTTTAAAAGATTTTTGTACTTAACCTTTTGTACTAAATCCTTAGAGATACTTTGTTTTATTTTTCATTTTTTTTTAAATTCAACTCCTAACCTTTAATTTAAAAACTTGAAAAAAAGGGTAATTAATTTAACGAAAATATCCATGAAAAAAAAAATTCTACAAACTAACTCGTTTTAAATTTACTATCATCTGGTCAAAAGGACTCAAATTTTTACAGTCTTTTCATTCCGTTCGTATAATGTTTAAAGCCCCAATGCCTCGAATTAAGTACCGAAGGAATGAAAATTTGTTGAAAATCATTTCGACATAAATGCATTAAAATATTATTAGTTTATAAAATTATAAACCAGTATTTGGTTCTCTGTTACGTTTGATCATTATTACTAGTTTTTATATTAAAATATTATTGGTTTATAAAAAAATAGGTTATAAAATATTATAAGTTTTATGACACAAAAGTGTGTTTTCTCTTAAACATGACGTCACCTTTACTAACAGAAGAATATCGCCTTTCTGCGATTAGTATTCTGTGTAGTGTAGGAGGATGTTTAAGAGGATTTTGGGACTAACCTTCGTGTAAGATAATTGTAAATTATGTCCTTGGAAAAAGTTGCATTTTCTTAGTAAAAGTGCACGTTTTAGTTGAATACCTTTTTTAAAATGACGTCATTGTCACAAGTGAAACGTCATATTTTAAATTGAAAATTTGACGTCTAATTTCAGTGTTGTTGAAAAGAAAAATATTTGAAAATGATGTTATCCTGACGAAGTTATAGGAAAATGTATCAGTTTCATGTTTTGAAATGGATGCTTCTTTTTAAATAATGACATTTCTCTTTTAAGGTCTTTAAGCCTTTTGATTTTCTTAAACACAGTCATGTTTTACCGCAAGGCCTTTACCTATTCGAATTAAAAAATATTTTCTTTTTAAATGTAATTAAAAAAATGGCATCAATAAGGAGATAATGGTCCCATTATTTCTCTATTCTCTTGAATAATGGAAGAAACTCGATTGCCACCATTTTGAAAAATTGCCATTAATAACATTGAAATTTAAAAATAAAATAAAAGAATGGAAATATTTTTTAAAATGTCTAGCACCGACTCCTCTAAGATTAAACAGCTTTCAATTAAAAAAAATAATTATTGAAATTGGTTCAGTAAAAAGCCCAGGGCAGAGGACGAAAACATCGGCTTGTATTTTAAAATATAGATTTTAATGCAATTTGATATTTTTTCGAACTAAGTGAAAAAGTGTCCAGGCTGAAAATTGAACACCTAACCTTTGGCTTAAATTGTTAATGTTCTTTTAATTGTGTTATATTTAACGACAACTGGTTTACACAATTCACTCAGACAACCTTTGGGCAATAGCATCTGGTCTGACAAGTAGACAGCTCAACAGAATAAGCCTCAGGTAAAGGAATTCTACCAAACGATGGAAACGTAGATACACTTTATTATTTTAATACAATCACGCTTCTCGGTAAAGATAGCATAAAATTTGATGTTTTTCTAACTAAGGGGAAAAATGTCCAGGCCTTGAATCACTCCCAGAACCTTTTGACTTAAATTGCCCATGCTCTGCCAACTGACCCAATAAGATTCTGAAACTGATTCCAGAATAAGTCTCAGGCAAAGGAACTCTACTAAACGATGAAAACGTGGATACACTTTATTATTTTAATACAATCATGTTTCTCGGTAAAGATAGCATACAATTTTATGTTTTTCCAACTGAGTGAAAAAAATGTCCAAGCGCCAGGAGTGAAACCCAGAACATTTTGACTTAAATTGCCCATGCTCTTCCAACTGAGCTATATGCAACTACAACTGGCTGATACAGTTTGCTCAGACAATCTTTTAGCAATAGCACCTGGTCTGCCATGTAGACAGCTAAACAGAATAAGTCTCAAGCAAAGGAACTCTATTAAACGATGGAAACGTGGATACACTTTATTATTTTAATACAATCACGCTTCTCGGTAAAGATAGCATACAATTTTATGTTTTTCCAACTGAGTGAAAAAAATGTCCAGGCGCCGGGAATGAAACCCAGAACATTTTGACTTAAATTGCCCATGCTCTTCCAACTGAGCTATATGCAACTACAACTGGCTGATACAGTTTTCTCAGAGAACCTTTTGGCAATAGTATCTGCTCTGCCATGTAGACAGCTAAACAGAATAAGTCTCAAGCAAAGGAACTCTATTAAACGATGGAAACGTGGATACACTTTATTATTTTAATACAATCACGCTTCTCGGTAAAGATAGCATACAATTTTATGTTTTTCCAACTGAGTGAAAAAAATGTCCAGGTGCCGGGAATGAAACTCAGAACCTTTTGACTTAAATTTCCCATGCTCTTCTAACTGAGCTATATGCAACGACTAGCTGATACAGTTTGCTCGACAACCTTTTGGCATTAATACCTGGTCTGCCATGTAGACAGCTAAACAGAATAAGTCTCAAGCAAAGGAGCTCTATTAAACGATGGAAACGTGGATACACTTTATTATTTTAATACAATCACGCTTCTCGGTAAAGATAGCATACAATTTTATGTTTTTCCAACTGAGTGAAAAAAATGTCCAGGTGCCGGGAATGAAACCCAGAACATTTTGACTTAAATTGCCCATGCTCTTCCAACTGAGCTATATGCAACTACAACTAGCTGATACAGTTTGCTCAGACAATCTTTTAGCAATAGCACCTGGTCTGCCATGTAGACAGCTAAACAGAATAAGTCTCAAGCAAAGGAACTCTATTAAACGATGGAAACGTGGATACACTTTATTATTTTAATACAATCACGCTTCTCGGTAAAGATAGCATACAATTTTATGTTTTTCCAACTGAGTGAAAAAAATGTCCAGGTGCCGGGAATGAAACCCAGAACGTTTTGACTTAAATTGCCCATGCTCTTCTAACTGAGCTATATGCAACGACAACTAGCTGATACAGTTTGCTCAACAACCTTTTGGCATTAATACCTGGTCTGCCATGTATACAGCTAAACAGAATAAGTCTCAAGCAAAGGAACTCTATTAAACGATGGAAACGTGGATACACTTTATTTTTTAATACAATCACGCTTCTCGGTAAAGATAGCATGCAATTTTATGTTTTTCCAACTGAGTGAAAAAAATGTCCAGGTGCCGGGAATGAAACCCAGAACATTTTGACTTAAATTGCCCATGCTCTTCCAACTGAGCTATATGCAACTACAACTAGCTGATACAGTTTTCTCAGAGAACCTTTTGGCAATAGTATCTGCTCTGCCATGTAGACAGCTAAACAGAATAAGTCTCAAGCAAAGGAACTCTATTAAACGATGGAAACGTGGATACACTTTATTATTTTAATACAATCACGCTTCTCGGTAAAGATAGCATACAATTTTATGTTTTTCCAACTGAGTGAAAAAAATGTCCAGGCCGGAAATCAAACCCAAAACCATTTGACTTAAATTGCCCATGCTCTTCCAACTGAGCTATATGCAACAATATCTGGCTGATACAGTTTGCTCAGTCAACCCTTCGGCAATAGCATCTGGTTTTGCCATGTAGACAGCTCAGCAGAATAAACCGTCCACATGGCAGACCAGATGCTTTTGCCAAAAAGTTGTCTGAGTGAATTGGGTCGGTCGATTGGAAATTTAAGCCTAGGTTTCTGGACTGAGTTTTGGTCTGTAAACTTTTTCGCTCAGTTGGAAAAATAATATAGAATTTCATTTTAATTGTAATGAGAAAATGGCATCAATAAAGATAAAGTAAAATTTCATTTTTCTTTGAAATAATGGAAGTAATGTGATTGTCACCATTTTGAAGAAATTTCATTATTATTATTTTTAAATAAAAAACATAGAATATAAAAATAGAAATATTAAAAAATATATATGTCTTGTATTGGCTCATCTACAAATGAACAGCTTTCAGTTAAAAAAAATAATTATTCAATAATTAGTTCAGTAGAAAGCTCGGGGTGGATGACGGAAAAAAAATGGGCTTGTATTTTAAATATATCGATTGTTCAGACCAGTGAAAATTATTTTCACTTAATTTTATTTTGTTTTATACCAATTTTTTTTTTTTTTTTTTCTTTTTTTTTTTTTTTTTATAAATTTTAAATTCCAAACTTCTAGAGTATAAACTCTATAAGTTATATATATATATATGGAATGCAATTAAATTTACCAAATGTTTTATAGTAATTTACTTATACTTATTTATTACTTTTCAGACAAATTCTCTTGTAATTACATTGCTATAATTATTCGAAAAAAAATACTTTGTTAAAGAAATAAAATATTATCGAAAAATCACTGCATAAATGTAATTTCACTTGAAAATTTTACATTGGAACTAAATTATATAATCTTCTAATAATTATCATAGGAAAGTAAAAAAAAAAGGGGGGGGGTGGATTGTAATAAGAATTTGTTTAAATTCAAAACTACAATTGTAAAAACGCCTCTTTGAAGAATAAATAAATATTAACTTTTGTGTAATGCATAATTTGTTTGGAGAAGCAGTTTAGAACTTGACTAATTAACTATTCACATAGTGTAATGATTGTTTTGTTTTGTTTTGTTTTTTTTACTTTTTTTAAATAACAGAATTATTTGTTAGGAGTTTCGTTAATAAATCTTTCTATATCATTGTATTATTAACAAATAAATTTACCACCAAAAAACTAAAATTGACTCTCTTACCTGTTTTTGTAATAAGTCTTACTTGAAAAGTAATTTATTACACCGTAAAAACCTTTTATGTGCGAACATTATTACTTGTCAGCCGATTAATGATTCTCTTCTATCGATTTCCTTCTGAAACAATTTTTATTGTGCTGGTATTCAAAAAATTATTTCATGCTATTTTTAAAAGTAATCGTTGAACATTATTTAAGATTAATGCATCGTAAAACATTTTTACGAAATAGGAAAATGAAGTCATTCCAGTGACATGAATTAAAAGAGAAATGTCGGTGAAAAGCCAGGTATATTAAGATAACTTTTGTAGATTTTTTGGGTGAAACAAATTGACACTTTCTTTCGGAACTGAAATCAATTAGACAAACTTTAAATGACAAATTACATAAAAAGTAGGAAAAACGTGTTAATCAGAAAGCTCTGGACATAAGAAAGAAAATGATTAGTGTCCTGCTCTGCAGTCTGCGCCAGATGAAACTTCTCACTGATTGACACACGCTGCTTGGGAACGAGGAACGATTTTGAAAGAAACAACCGAGGGTTTAAAATTTTTAAACTGAATGCAGAACTGTGGAAAAGCAATCATTTTCAGAAAAGAATGTATTATTTTTTTTTTTTTTTTTACTTTGAAAGTGTTTTTTTTTAGGGGGGGGGGGGAGGGGATGTAAAAGATTTTCTTAAAAACTACGTTTCTAATAAAGATATGTATTATAAAGACAAATTTAATTGTTCAACAGATGACTTGTTTCATGTAGCTTCATTTAACATTTGAAGCCGATAATAGCTTTATTACTAAATTTCCCCCCGATTTCACTAGAGAAAACGTTTTTGAAATTTTTGGAACGGGTAATGACGTTTCGACAGACAACGCAAACTAAAGACTGTAAAAACGCGTGTTTTTTTTTTTTTTTTTTTTTTTTTTTTTTAATTGAGCCTTGGGAAGTAAATTGAAAGAAGCGTAGATTTTTTTAGGATAAAAATTAATTGATTTTCTGGAGGTTTTACATCGGCATTTTCTTTTAAACTACCTACATGCTGTAAAAAATTTAAGAACCGTTTCTGTATATAAAAGAAACGTTTACGAAAATTGAGCGTAATCTTTATGTAAACATGATTCTGGAACCAAACAGAAACTTAGAAACTATTGTGTTAAAAAAATAATAATAACAGAAATGTTTTCCCTAAATTTACAGTAAAGAACGGGGTATTTTTATTTCAAAAACATTTTAGTAAATCTCAGAAACTTGTTGTTTTCGAAGGCTTCTGATTGATCTTTATCCATTAATATAAGATAAAAGCTTCCAATTCATGAGTAACTACAAGATTACATTAAATTTTACTTGCAAATTTAAATTACAAAAAACGTTACTGCTATATCAGATAAAATTTATACAGTTCTTTATAGTAAAATTAATCGAAGCATCACGATACTTACATTAAATGTTTAATCAAAATAATTCTACAACAAATATTATTATAAGAAATGGCAGAAGAGTAACTATCCATTTTAGTATTTGTTTAATCTTTAACATTAAAAAAAATATATTTTCAGTATTTTATCAACATGAAGTTTATCTGATGCTTCATTTTAAGAAATTATCTGCACCCCTTACTAAAGTAACTTTCAAATTTTGTGAACTAGCTTTGAACTAGCGTTTTATTCTTCGGAACAAGTTTTTACGCCCAACAACATTATGGCAGTTTCACCGTCTCATGCATGGCAACCTTATATGAGGTTGTAGTTAAGTAAAAAGAAAACAAGTATGAAACATCATACATAAGGCATAGATTATGAAACACTTTCCAACACTAACAGAATATTATTAAGAAATTTTACTGTTTCATATAAAACAATGATATATCTAAATAAGCAATTCAAATAAAAATCATCGCAAGCGATTTCCCCCCATAGACCATAATGCAATGTAATTCTTTGGTGTGTTGCTGTAAACGAACTACAAAGGATATGCATTTCATTTTCATTATCGAAAATTCTATTGTGAACCTCATTAATATACAAAAATTACATGTCAATCCGAATGTATTTACATGAGTTACAGCACGGACAGACGGACAGGTGAACAGACAAACCGAATTCATAAATGCTTTTCAACTATGTTGGAAAGTATTAAAAACAACGAACTGTGCGTACTTTATTTCTATTCCGGTATCAAACACAAACTTCATATGAAGCTCAATAATGTTTTAAAAATATGGGAATAAATGGAAAGAACCATTTTGTTTTCGAATATTCAATTAAAAAACCTGACTTTGACAAATTGTTTTTCTGTTCTGCACAAAAGGAGATTTTCTCTAAAAATTTCTACTCTTGGATCTGAAAAAAACATGGCCACAGCTGGGTTTTTATTTTTTAACTTTCCATTTTGTGTCAAAGTGTCCAAAGTTTGAATTATAACAAAAATTAACTCTTGATAATAACTTTTACATCTTGTAAACCTCACATAAGATTCGTTTTGTAATTTTATAATAGTTGTAATGTTTTCAAACTTTCAATTTTGTTTTTGATAATTAATTTTTAATCTATTTTAAATTTAAAATATTTTTTCATCCATTTAATAAAAATTCATTCATGACAGGTTTAATTTAAAACTGATAAGAAATAAATTTAAAATCCAAAAGCTGAAATTAACTCTCTTGTTTATTTTTGTAGCAAAGCGTTCGAAAAGCTATTTATAACGCCTGAAAAATCCTTTATGTGCGACTATTGTTAGTTGTTAGCAAATTAATGGTTCGTTACTTCTATTGTTTTTCCTCTGAAACATATTTATTGTGCTGGTATTGTAAATCTTTCATGATTTCAAGCTATTTGAAATGCTAATCGTAAATGATATTTAGTACTAATGTGTCACACAAAATAATTTACCAAATAAACAAGAAAGAAAAGTCATGCGTCAAGCATAGATTATGAAACACTTATCAAAACTCCAACAATAATGCAAATGAACTTCACCGTTTAAAATGTTCCGTTGCAGAATGAATTACTCATCTACTTTAACATTTTTTTTTTCTTTTCCATACTTAAATACTGTCATACATACGACTTACATACCTATACACATCTTATAATACATACAATATGTCGGCAGTGCAGTATAAAATATTTGTTTACTTTTTTTCTCGCTTCAACAATATGCATTAATAGAGGTAAGGAAAACATGTGTCTTATCTTCTGATTACTACGATGTGTTGAGATCATATATCCAATTGTGGCACGTCCAGAATTTGAACTTCCATGACAATCCATCACTGTGGCACATCTATTTTATTTATTATAGCTGAAAAGAAATGTTTTGTTAAAAAGTGTATTTTTGTTAAATTATTGACCATCTTTAAATCTCGATTATAATTTAATAGCTTAAGATTAAGTAGAAGTGTTATTATTCAGAGCGCCGTAAATAGACTCTGAGTTTTATGTCTTTACATTATGAGAAAAATGGGTGTGAAATGAAAAAATGTTTATAAGTCCTTGCGATGAAAATACGTGATGATGTCATGGAATTTCCGCATGATACAGTTTGGTTATGATTCAACGTCATGTGGTGGTTTTCACAGTCCATCATGAGTAGAGTATTTTCTGATGAAATGTTTATGATCGATTGCGCGCAATGTTTGTTTCACAAAAATTTCTTTTCGATTTTTTCGGAAAAATCTCAACTTTGATACTCCAACCATTGGATATAATTTACCTAGTTGAATATACTTTCAACTGTTCATTATGACCTAACTGCATGGTATACAGGAGTTTCCGTGCTATTTCAAGATTCTTCATGTAAATGCTACAGTTATAGCTTGGATGAAGGAAATTTGTTCGCAGCCTTGTCCAACAAATAAGAGTGAAATATGCCAGCCCAGGGTATCGTTGGGATAGCTCAGTAGGGAGAGCGTTGGTACGGGAAACCAAAGTACCCAGGTTCGAGTCCTGGTCCCGGCATATTTTCACTCTGTTGGAAAAAATATCAACTATGATACTCCAACCATTGGATACAATTTACCTAGTTGAATATACTTTCCTCTGTTCGTTATTTTCGCAAAACATTATCGGTAATTAGCCGACATATTGATTAAGTTACTTGAATATAAATTTCCTTCTTTGATATCGTGTACGATATCGCTCGAAAGTTCTCGTAACATCGAACTCAAAAATACATTTGTTTTAATTTTAGGCATTACATTTTCAGAGATATCGTCGAAAGTACTTGAAAAATATACCCCCTCTCCTGCTATTTCCTAATCTACTGAAACTGAATTAGGAAAAATTAGGGGTAGTAGGAGTATATTAATTGATAAGTAGTAATTAATAAATTCAATGTACAGAACCGTTTGAACGCGAGTTATACTCGCACTTGACCGATTTATTTAATATCCATTCTTAATTACCTATACATACATATATCTTACGCATATCCATATTACATACGTACAATACGACCATAGTGGCTAAGATAAATTTTTTTTTAAACTTTTAAATAAATCAATACTTAAGTTCCTTTAATTTTCATACTTGAATACCTACATGTATACGTCTTACATATATCTATGTTATATACTAATTCCATCTTATAATACATACAATATACTTAAGGGCAAGAGTGGCTACCATTAATAGATATCTGTTATTTAATTTTAAATTACCTCCACTCTTTAATATTTTTTATTTCCATATTGAATGTACACATGCATACAAACTACGCAAAGTTCACACAAAACTCCAATCCCGTCGAGCACTTTCACACATTTGAAACGTAAAGATCGAAAGGAAAGGTTTTAGCATTCACTCATGCAAATTAGCATACATAGAAATTCATGTGATGCTTCTTTTTAGGAAATTGTCTGCAATGTTAAAAAAAAAAACAAAAAAACAAGTGTTTTTAATCTAGGAAAATATACACTGGTGTCCAGAAATTAAGGGGCAATGACCGATTTCAGACGTTTCGTCGGATATCTACAGAAACTTGTGAGGAAATGCCCGAAATGCCCTTGAAATTTGAGGATGTAAAGAACATGTTTGACTTCATGTTTTTCAGTGAAGATTTTGACGCGCGGACAGTTAGTCGGGAGGGGGGAGGGGAGGGAGGGCAATAATAATTTTAATAATAAAATAATATTTTCGATCACCCAAGTAACAGAAAATGTTAAAAATGGTCTGCCACTGTAGAAAATGACTACGTAGGTCCTGTTCAACATTTGTGTGCATTTGTGTAATCATACCATGTATATTCGTGAAGATGTTAACATCTCTGTAAAAAATTCAAAAGTTTTTTTTTCATGTTTTTCAGTGAAGATTTTGCCGTGAAGACAATTAGGGGGGGGGGGGATAATAATTTTAATAATAAAATCATGTTTTCGATCACCCAAGTAACAGAAATGCTAAAAATGGTCTGTCACTGTAGCAAATGACTATGTAGGTCCTGTTCAACATTTGTGTAAGCATAGCACGTATATTCGTGAAGATGTTAACATTTCAGAGAAAAATCCAAATTTTTTTTTTTTTTTTTTTTTTTTTTTTTTTTTTTTTTTATTATTTATTTATTTTATTTTTTTTTATAGCATGCAGATTTTTCAACCGAATTTTTTAACACCGCTTTCCAAAATTATAGAAAAAGTATACTGCAATTACAATATTAATATGTTGAATATTTAATGAGATGTGGGTATTTGTATGAAATAAATTTTAACTGGACATGCGCGAACTACAGCAAAATTTTTTTGTCATGATTTGATAGTCATAACTATAAGGGCAACTCATATAAAAATACCAGTGAAATATCGTGAAAACTCAAAAAGTTACATCAATTATTTCCGAAACTTTTTTGAGTTTTCACGATATTTCACTGGTCTTTTTATATCGAAAAGTAATTCGTAACAGCTGAAAATATCCTTTATGTGCGACCATTATTTGTTGCCAGCAAAATAATGATTATGGTGTTATTAGATGGTTTTCCCTCTGATACATTTCTATTATGCCAAAAAGTATTGATTTCTAATATTTCTAAAGATAAAGAGCGCTTTTCGGAATCTGGGTAACTCAAAAGCGGTTATTATATAATTATATATATTCATACATGATTATATTATATTTTCCTATTTTATGAAGCATTTGTCTTTTTTTTTACTCCCTTCAATAAAATAATTTTCTTATTCTATCTTTCTTCAATATAAAATTGAAAACAAATAAATTTACAATCGAAAAGCTGGAGTTCACTCTCTTGTTTATTTTTGTAACAAAAAAGAATCGTGGTTTTCGAAAAGTAATTTGTAACAGCTGAAAATATTCTTTATGTGCGACCATTATTAGTTGCCAGAAGAATTAATGATTATGGTCTTCTTCGATTGTTTTCCCTCTGATACATTTTTATTATGCTAGTATTCTGAATCTTTCATTATTTAAAGCTTTTGAAACGTTAATTGTTAAATGCTATTTAAGATTAATGCATCACACAAAGCAATTTACCAAATTAAAAAATGAAGTGGCTCAAGCGAAAGGAATTAAACTTCTACAAATTAATCAAAGCAGATAATTATATAATGAATATTTAATTAAAGTAACTACCCAGTTTGAAAAAATGGGTTGAATTTTATTTAACCGATGTAGTTGGTAAGATATATGTGTATATACATAAAACAACTCCATTATTAACAATTCCATTCTTGCCAGAATGGCTAAAATTATTAAATATTTTGTAATTTTTAATTTTTAAATAATATTTTTGTATTGTATTTTTTATTTTTTATAATTGTGTTTATTTTTTATTTTTGGTAATTTTTAAAATTACTCCACATTTTAATAATTTTTAATTTTCATACATAAATACTCACATGCAAACATTTTATACATACATTCATGTAACATACTTATATATGTCTTATAATACAAACAATATACTTACGCACCAGAGTGGCTGATATTAATTTTTTTCTAAATTACATTTATGCTTTAACACTTTTTCATTTCCATACTTAAACATTCACCATACATACAACTTACATACTTATATACATCATATGGTACAACCCAAAAGCTGAAATTAACTCTCTTGCTTATTTTTCTAACAAATGTAATTAAAATATTCTTTATATATAACTTTTTCCAAGAATAAGAATAAAATCTACGAAAAGGAATGAATTGAAATACAGCCACAAATTATAATATTTTCTGGTGTCAAATAGACTTAATTTTCTATAAAAATTCAAAGAGCTTACTGAAGATTTAAGTAGATCATTAAAAGAATGCGGTAAAGATGAGATTTTCTAAAGTTAATTACGGTATCCTCTCTTTTAGATCTTTATGGATTAGTTAAGATATTAGTTACTTTACACTGGGTTTATTTAAATTTTGAATAACGTAGTTTTCGTATTATCTTCTTGAATTTCATTTTATTTTTCACATGTTACCGACAAGATCGTGATAAAATCAACATGAAACTATTTCATACTTAAGAAAACTTAATCTGTTTTCTAAAACTGAGAAAAGCACATGAATTAAGAAAACTCCTTCGAAATAATTATTTCTATCAATTTTCAAGTTTTCATCAAAATATTCTGGGCAAATTTTCACAGCAGTCTGATGTCAAATGGGTAATTTTCTATTAAAGTTCAAGGAGCTTAGCAGGATTGAAATAGACCATTAGTAGAAAATTATAACAGAATTATTCTAATTACATTATCATCTCTTCAGATCTTCAAGGATTAATTACAATATTAGGCACTTTGCACTGGTGTTTTCTTAATATCTTATAATAAAGTTTTCGTACTTTTTCACAATTTTATTTTTCATACTTTTATCGGAATAATCATGATATGTCAACACAAAATTACTCCATGCTTAAAGAAGCTTAAACTGAATCTTAAAATGAACTATCAGACATCAATAAACTACTTCGAAATATATATTTGTACGAATTTTCAAGCTTTCGCCGAGATATTCTTGATAACATGTTCACAGAAATCTTAGGTCAAATAGACAATTTTCGAGGAGAATGCAAGAAGCTTAGTGGATATTTAAATAGATCATTAGAAGAATGTGATAAGAGAATTACCCTAATGTTAATTACGTTATCGTTTCTTTAGATCTTCGAGGATTAGTTATAATATAAGGTATTATATATAAGGTGTTTTCTAACTATCTATAATAAAGTTTCGGTACTTTTTTACAATTTTATTTTTCACACTTTTATCGAAAGAATCATGATTATATCATCACAATATTAGCCCATGCTTTACCCGTAAGCACACACGCTGGGGTAGATTACACCCCAGTGAAACTCTTTCTTCAAATAAAAACTCATTACTACTAGGAATAAAATTCCTATTTTCTTGCTAGTAAATATATATATTGGCTGAATGAATTATATAGGGATCCATTCGTCCAAATAGAAAGAAAATGGGGAAGGAGGTAAGAGTCATGTCTCCAACAACTATTGACCGAAGGAATCATACATGGATCCATTCGCTTCAATTCGCAGATGAAGTATGTTTAAATTCTCCAGCAGCCATTGGATCAAAGACATAAAAGGGATTAGAGGCATGAGTCAAGCCTCCAACTGCCATTTTCCGAATGAATCTTAAAATGATCCGTTCGCCTAATGACAGAGATGAAGGGGACGAAGGCAAGAGTCATGTCTCCAACAGCCATTGACCGAAGAAATCATACATGAATCAGTTCGGTCAAAGATACAGAAAAAGACGGAGGTTTGTGGCATGGGTCCAGATGCAAATGGATATATGACATAGAATGGAGCAGAGATATCACTCGAGTCTCCAACAGCCACTGACCTAATTAATCTTAAAAGATCCATTCATCCAATGACAGAGAAGAAGGGGACGGAGGCATGAGTCGTGTCGGAGGACTCCTAATTGTATCAGTTCGCTTACAGATATACAAGAAGACGGAGGCATGTGTCATGATTCCAGCTGCCATTTAATGAATGTCATAGAAGAGGATAGAGACATGCATCAAGCCTCCAACTACCATCGGCTGAAATAATCCAATAGGGATCCATTCGCCCGATGACAAAGAAGAAAGTAAAGGAGGCAAGAGTCATGTCTCCAGCAGCCATTGACCGAAGTTATCATACATGGATCAATTCGACGCAGACGAAAACGGAACATGTTTAAATTGTCCATCTGTCAATGTATCAATGACACAGAATGGAACAGAGACATGGGTCAAGCCTCCAGCTTCCACTGTCCGAATGAATCCTAATAGGATTAGTTCGCCCAATGACAGACAAGGAGACGGAAACATGAATCATGCCTGCAGATGCCAATGGATCGATAATATAGGAGGGAGCAGAGAAAATGATTCAATCCTCCAATTGCCTTTGACCGAATGAATCCTAAAAGGATTCATTCGCCCAATGACAGAGATGAAGGGGACGGATGCATGAGACATGTCTCCAACAGCCATTGTCCGGAGAAATCGTAAATGTATCATTTCGCTCAAAGATACAGAAAAAGACGAAGACTTTTGTCAGGCTCCAGCTTCAAATGTATATATTACATAGAACGGAGACATGAGTCAATCCTCCGACTGCCATTTATCGAATGAATCCTAAAAGGAGTCGCTCGCCGAATGACAGAGAAAATTAAAAAAAGCAGAGACATAAATCAAGCCTCCAATTGCCATTGACCGAATGAATCCTAAAAGATTAATTCGCTCACTTCACTAGTCTATATACTTTACTGGAGATTTTTAAGCGAACGTGTTAGCGTTTATTTCAGATTTTAAGTAATAAACTACGTAGGTGCACAAAATATGCTCTAATTTTTTAGGGTTGCTATTAGTTGCACTACGATTTCACTAGTCAACCCTATATATTTCAATAGAGATAAGTAAGAGATCTACATTTTAGCGTTGGTTTCATCTATCAGTCATTGAATAAAGGAAGTGCCCATAAATAACCCTAATTTTTGAGGGTTGCCACTGGTTGTACCCAGATTTTAGTAAGCTACCCTATATTTTTTAATAAAGAAATGTAAGATGTTCAATTTAGCTCTAATTTTCCTCTTTTAATTAATGAATTAAGTAAGCGATGGACATTTACACCGAAAGGGATATTATTTCTCTTATCTGTACCCGCTTTGACTAGAAGCCCTATCACTTTTACTTTGCCAGAATGAATATTACTTGTCTTTTTTTTAATTTTCAGCTTTTACTAAATGAGCCAGTTTTTCTTTTTCAGTCGTCGCTTCAAATATTAGTGACTATTTAAATAGACCTTTAATGTAATAAGATAATTACTCTAATATTAATTACGGTATAGTTTCTTTATATCTTCGAGGATTAGCTATATAATATAATGTACTATATATTGGTATTTTCATAACACGTTATACAGTAGTTTCCGTAAGTTTTCACAATTTAAATTTTATTCTCCATACTTTGTTTGATAAAAATCATGATTAAGTCCACACAAAATTATTTTATGCTTAATAAAACTTAAACTGCTTTTTTCAGAGAATTATTAGACATCAATAAAGTAAACTTCTTCAAAATGAAAATTTGCTCGAATTTTTAAGTCTTAGTATAAATATTCCGGATTAGATTCTTTCGATCCAACATGCTATTTTGGTAATAACGATATTTTGTTTTGTTTTGGGTGTTCGTAGAACATATTAATAAACATACTTAAGAAAATTACTGTCATAATTTACATAATAAAATAAAACTTAAATTACTATTCAATGCTTTCATTCATTTTGTGTTGACAATTTTTCCACATTATAGTAGCACTGTGTGCTATCCCTAAGCCGGTATTGTTATATTGGGTTGAGATGAATTGTAACTTTCGAGATTTTAATTTGCGATATAATACATAATAAATAAATAAATTAACTTTTTCTGGGTCTATTTTTTTACCCAAGTACATGGAAATTAATAAACTGGACTTTGAAGTTTAAATATGTAAGACTTAAGTACGTACACATGTGTAGACACGTTTTGGACAAATTTTAGAATTATTGAAATGTCAAGCTGATTTTAACAAACGAGGCGTTGTTAGACATTGTAAGTGTCATACCCTATGTAACAATAAGCAAAATTATTTATCACAAGCAGTTTAGAAATGGCATAGCAGAAAGCATAAGCATACCAGTCAAATTCTTTCGTAAGAATGTTAAGCTGATTACAAAATATCATTTAAAAATTGTATTATTTTTAATTATACTTAGTATATTTACCTTATTACATTTTTGTGATTGCTTTTTTCAAACTATTTAAATTGTATAAACTATATGTTTTTCCTTTCTTTTTTAGGTGAGTAATGCTCTAAATCGAACAAATAACTGGCTGACTATATCTGCAATTCTTTATTTTACAAAAGGGTTCAAGGTAAAAAAATACTTGATTTGTTGGTAATGTTTTTTTCTTGCTGTGCATGCATTTTTAAATGTTGGCTTCGTATTTTATAGTTCGGGCTCAATAACGTATTTATGGGAGAATTTTAGTGATTGAAATATAAAGCTTCTGTAGGTAAACCAAAAAAAAAAAACAGTCTATTTCTACAAAAATTTAATCAATAAACGTACACTGTAAAAATTTTTATGAAAAAAATAGTCATTATAACGGTACTTTTTACACCGAACTGGCCAGTCAATTAACCGTATTTACAGATAGATAGTGGTCGTTTAACCCTTCATACAGAACAGTGATTCTCAAACTTTTTGTGCCCATCAGCCACCTAGGAGGTATGATATTTTTCTGTCGCCCCTATAATATTCGGGTGGTTCAGAACTATATGTCAAAAATGTAAAGGCAGGTAGAAAGGACCTAATAAGCAGATTTCGTGTAGGAATGTGGGTGCGAAAATGCATTGTTGAGGCAGTAGAGGACGCTGTTGAGTTCGACGAATGAAAGAGTGTCGCTGGCTTGAATCCTCATTCCCTGCAGGGATTTGAGCAACATGCATCGTAACATCAATGCGGAACTTGCCGACATGCATTTCATGTATGGGCTGTGCAAGGAAATGGAGCAGCTGCTCAAAGATGTACGTGGAACGATTCCCGAGTAGGAATCTGCGGGATTACCGAACGTTTGAGCGTCTTCATCGGAAGTTGTGCGAGGGTGGATCGTTTTATGCTAACAGGCGTGATACGGGCACTGGAAGATATCGCAGAATTCCTGCAGTAGAAGAAGAAGTATTAAGCACTGTTGAGGATAGTCCTTCGACTAGCTCGAGAGCCGTTGAACGTGCGTATCCTTTGAGCAGCCGCTCAATTTCCTTGCGCAGCCCCATACATGAAATGCATGTCGGCAAGCTCCGCGTTTGTGTAACGATGCATGTTGCTCGAAAGCATTCGTGTAGGGAATGACGATTCAATCCAACAAAACGCTTTAATCGCCGAACTCAACAGTGCCATCTACTGCCTCAACGCTGCATTTCCGCACCCACATTCCTACACGAAATCTGCTTATTTAGGTTCCCTCTACCAGCCTTTATATATTTGACATATAGTTCTGAACCACCCTGTATTTTTTCGATTTTCAAAATAATGTATAATATACTGCCATATACAACTACGTTTTTAAAAGCATAGCTTCTTTAAAAGAAAAAACAAAGGTACATTATTTGGCTAACGATACGGCGAGATATAATTGAATTTGACATTTCTTTTTATTTCAAAACGCGATTTATCGCAATATACAAAAAAATAAAAATAAAAGCATACAGCCTGTCAAAAATAAAAGAGGAACATCCTATTCTAGTTTATCACCAAATTGCCACATATAAATGTGAGAGGAATAATTCGAATAATAAAGGAATAAATAATGCGATGAGAATAGTGACTTTCTTTCCGAATACCAATACAATTGTTCAAAGAAAGATAGCTTACATGTTAAAACCTGTGTCAATAAACACATATTAAAAATTGTGTTAAAAATTATTACACATTAAAAACTGAGTTAATAACAGTTTATATTTTTCAATAACACCTACTTTCGACATTTTACATAAGTTCTTTGGATCAAATTACATAATTTATTCATTTTCCTTAAATGTTCATAGAATTGATGGGGTCCACATTTTAGGATGCTAATGTTAAATCCAAGTCACAAACTTTAATTTATATCTGAGCAAAATATCATCCGATTGAAATGTTTTTGTTTGGATGAGATACGTTGAATGTTTCTAAACATAATCTAAACAAATCTTTTTATTCAAAAACATATCTTTAGTTATGAAAATTTACTAGGGAATTAATATTCAAAATATTTAAGAATCATGACCGACATTAATTTTTTGTAGGAAAAAAAATTAGCATAGTCAAAAACATAGCTACGGGAATTTACAGTTCATCCCTGTGATAAGTTTTCGGAATATAGAGAAAATTTACTTTTCTTGCCATCAAAGCGCCATTTCCTAACATTGTTTGCATCCACGGAAAATAAAACCTTAAATTTCATTTATATTTTTAATCTTATAATCTATTTAAATCTTATATGTTATCGAAAATGTTATATAATTAAGTTTATTTGTATTAATTATTACAATGATTTTTTTCAATAAAACAAAATATATATATATGTATATATTTCATTTTTACCTTTTTCATTATTTAAATTTCTTGAAAATTAATTCTATTCTTATATATTCTTGTGTTAATTAATGTATAATAATAAAAATTGTCCTTTTTTTTTTCTTTAACATTTCGTTTTCGGCTACGGCGATCTTTTAACAGTTTTAAACATATTAAACATTTATTTTTATAATATTCCTCTATTTTATCCTTTTAATTTACTATTTTCTCTCAAAATGAAATTCGTATTTTTAAAAATAAATTCTTTGTTTTCATACATTCTGCTGCCATTGTGGCTATTGGGGATTAAAATTAAATGGGATATATAATATCCCACCGCCCTTCAAGGTGTTAAAAACATAAAATCATACAAATTCGAGGGTATACACTGCCAAAATCAGCGGAATCCGCAACTTTAGGTTCGTTTGGAAAGATTTTCGTTTGAAAATATGAAGTCATACAAATTCAAGATTCGTTTGCTAAAACAGGCTGGAGACGCACGCCCGGCTCTACGACCAGAAGGCAGTGGGTGTCCCAGTACGAGGTTAGTTTGGAAAGATTTTCGTTTAGAAATATAAAATCATATAAATTCGGCACTGGTTTGCAACGAACAAACCGCAATCAATATTTCACTCACTTCCTGTCGTGTTAGATTGCTAGAAATTTTGTAGAATTCTTTGATCCCGATGACAATACAATATTTACTTATTTTCAGAACTTAATAATAAATGGAAAGATTATTTTTAATTTAATATTCATTATATGTTGAGAAAACTTTAGAAACCCTAGATAGTTTAACATTTTTTCCAGTCATATATACATTTTTAATTTCTAACCACTTGACTCAAAAATAAATTATTGCAGAAATAAAAAAAGCCTTTTTTCTTTCTTATTGCGATGACTGAACAAACGTTTAAATTTCTTGTTAACAATCCATTAATTTTGAGCCTTTAATATGTATTTATTACGTGGAAATGCGACGTCTTTAGCAAAGAACGTGAATTTTCTCTTATAAACATTAATTTTCAAAGTATATATTGAAAATTCAGAGAAAAGTATAATTCCACAATTAATCAACTCTGATATTTTTTAATCTATTTGAACTACTAACTATTAATAGAAACTTAGTTTTATCTTATTTTTATCTCAAGTTTCTTCATAATCAAATATTTGATATAATGAATTAGGTGAAATAATAGTAATTACATTGAAAGCATTTCACTTCTGAAGTCAAGTTATATGTCAAGAAATTTTTCAGACGTGACAATGCATGATATTTCTTGTAAAAGAAAAGTTCCTGAGTAAGCGACATATCAAACCCATTTTCGCTGTCTTGACCGAATTAAGAAAACTTTTATGAAGAATAGGAATTACTAAATAACTTTATTTTCATTGTTTTTGGTTCTAGGAAAGAGTATTTAAGTTTTATCTAAACAAAAAATATTGTTGAAATGTTATATTTTTCTTATGGGAAGCTTCTGCTCTTCTTTAGATCAAACTTTTATATTTCTTTTACTTTGCATTTTTTGCATCCCTTAATTGTGTAGATTGTTGCTCTAAAGCGTTTTCGTGATATTCCAATTATTTACAATATTTTTTACTCCTTGAATGTAACGCCATTTGTTAAACGTAACCGCCATTTTGTCAAAAATCCACTTTAACTAAATCTTGGTATAAGCTCCAGATAATGCTTTTTCATAATTTGGGGACCAAATTAGTTTTAGATATCTGACCTGACAAAAATGGTCGCCCGATTGGAACTTCACGGGTGGGGTACCTCTCGTCGCACAACACGTATTATTCCATTTTTTTAACAGACAAAAATTTAAATATAAGTGAAAATATCAATAAATATAATGCAAAAGTTCAGAAGGTTATATTTCTTGTCTTAAAAGATAGTAAAAATCACGTGAATTTTAGCCAAAGAAGTAAAACCTCCCCTTAAGTGAAATTTAAGAAAAAAGTGGATTTTTCCACTCTTTTTTTTTTCTATGAACTTAGACATTCTGTATCCACTTTTTGTTTTTCTAAGTCCATAGAAAAACAAGTTGGAAATTGTACGTTAACGTGACATATGAGGTGCGTTCGTTTTATAACTAGTTTCGCAATGTAAAAAAAAAATCATCCTCATTATTTCAGTGAAATGAATTATGTCGTCTGCTAAGAGAGAAATGAGCATACCTTTTTATTATTATTACGTATGCTACAGCGCCTAGAATACATAGTGTGGAGACCGGCTATCCTTGTAATGCTTTAAAAAGTGCTAAAAAGTTGCAGCCTATAAATGTGCAACGGTGCTCCTACGATAATAAGGCGATCATTCCAGTCGAAACATTCACGATGTTTCCGTTCACATACAATGTTTACGTCGAGAAGAGCTAGCAGATGGCGCTGCGATCCCATTGTTATCTTTTCAGCAACGTTGTACATATATTGGATTCAATTTTTTAGTACTATTTTGTAGCAGATTTCCACACTATGTATTCTAGGCGCTGTGCGTATGCCACGTTTACAAATAATATTTTTTTTTCACCATGGAGATCTTGCTTTGCGAATGATTACCTCCATGGTTTAATATTTTTATGACTCATAATGAACGAATCTCCTGTGTTTATTTACTCTGATGGATTGATATATTCGGTTAACCTAATTTCTACTGAAGTTATCTCAGAATATATACATTGTTGAATGTAACTCATCTCTCAAGCAAATAATTTTTTTGAACGAGCTTTCTAAAAAGGTAACTTTTATGCAATTTCATTCGAAAAAATAACTTTGAATAAAAATGGCCGCTTGGTATATGAAAAAAGAAATGTGGTTAGTCCATATTTGTTTCACTCAGTCACATGACTTGCACTTTTATTATATAGATTTCGTATGATAGGATTTAATAGGATGAAGCAAACTTTCATTAATAACTTTTTAAGTTTTGATTCGATTTTCATAAAGTTTGAAATGACGCGACAAAATTCTGCAATGATTATACATATTAAATTTCAAATCAAGTAGTTTTTGCGCTGTTATATGCGGACAGACGAACGGACGAACGGACGACGACTATAGGTGCTACGTATTTATATAATTACGAACGCACCTAAACAGAGTGGGACAATCACGTAGATAGACATTCTGTATCTATTTTTTGATTTTCTATCATACTTTTTGGAAACGATTTTCATAATCAATTTATTTGCATAAAGTCCCTATTTCTTGTGGCATTTTGACTCTATTGGGTAGCATCGACACTTGGCTATATTGCTGGCTCGAAATTTCCATTATAGTAGATTTTTCCTTAGTACGCAATCATGTCAATTTTCTCTTGCGTTTCTCTTGGGAGGCTTTCAATGTTCATGAATATCGTCTTCCTAACAATCGCTTTAAATGCAGAAAAGTCCACGAAGAAAGTGTCAGGGGAATTTACAGCTATTTCTTCAAGTGAGACACTATTTATTCCCGTTTGTCATTTTTTTTTTTCTAAATATGCAGCAGTTGATTTGGAAGTGTGAATGAAGTTGTTTTCCATATGAATCTCGACTTCATTGATATCTCTCCTATATCAAACTGTATTTTCTTTTTCGAAAATGGGTTCTAAAATATTTTTCTGATAATAGGGTGAATTTATTTTAGATTTATTTGATACATTTATAACTTTAATTTACGTACATAACAGAATCAAGCAACAAGCATTAATCTCTTCAGTAACTTTTCTTTACATTCACGAACCCATTTCGACGGATTTTTTTCTTCAACTGATTGATAAAAAAGCACTGTTTTGGTTTTGGTGATAGCCATGTAAAGAATTCCAAACTTTATCCAGTGGTACAAAATATTTTCATTTAGCATTGTTTATTAAAGCGAGAGTTCAGAAGACGCCACCCATGAACATAGAAAATACTTCGGAAAGCGCCCAAAAGGTGTGGGAAAAATTGACACGACTGCACTAAGAAAAATTCTACTATCATGGAAATTTTGAGCCAGAGATATAATTACGAATGAAGGCTATCTATTGAAAACTTTGTTTTGTTCTTCAAATCAGGACTCTGAGTCATTTAACCAGCTTTTTCATGTCTCTTAAATGCACTGTTAAAATGAAAATGATATGTGAAAGCAATAGCTCGAAAATTATAGTGACTATTGCAATGTTAGCTGGTGTTTTCTGGAAAAAAGGAAATGACCAGTTGCATTATTGTACGCCGTTCATGTCCTTCGGAATTAATAGTTCTTTGAGGCTTTGACTTCAGTACTGTGATTTTGTCTAAACAAATGACACTCACTGAGGTAATACTGGTTATTTTATCGTAAAGTTAACATGCACTTAATATCGTAATTAAGTTAATTTTAGCATTGAGATAATTAGAGCAATCGATAGTAGTAGTTAGTTTATGTGTGTGTTTTTAAGATTTTCATTATTTTCAGGGTATTACGAGTAACCTGTATACGAGGACTTTTATAATTTCATTGATTCTCGTAATTAGCCGAGTTCAACTGATCAGATAATATTTATTTGACAATAAATTGGCAAAATATTTCTTGCCAATATTTTCAAAAGGTAAACACCCTAATGTTGGGTTAGTCTCTGATGCCGGTATTGCCATTTTTTTTAACAGTCTCAGAATGATATTGCCTAGATATAGACTATACAAATATTATATACATAATAGTGTTTTGCTACTGGAATTATGGTGTTCTTAAAATACAAGGTGCGCAATCTAAGCTACACATTTCCAAGAGCACTACAGCAGAAAGTACTCATCCCGGCAGCCTTTGCCCTTAGGTAAAAGGATTTTGCCCGTAAAATCATGCGAGTATTCCAAAATTATATTTCTATATACGAGATTTCACCGTTTAGCTTTAAAAGGTTACACTTCCCATAAAATTATACTTTAAATACTCGGGGTTTATATTTTCTCTTTTTTTTAACAATGTAGAGCAAAAAAAATTGTCTACCGTGATCTTATAAGATCTCAGACCGATCATAAAGACAGCATAGCACTCCATGTGCGTGGTGTTCCGTCGCATATTCCAAAATCGACCATTGACCATACTATGCTATTAATTCAGTTGCTTTGCAGACAATCTTGATCATTATCATAAATATATCATTATATAATTATCATATATCATTATTAGACGTATAAATCGTGCAGATTATATATTCTGTATAAAGCTTAGTATACATCTTCAGTTGGTGTTTTTTTGAACATTTTTTTCTCTAGGTAAAATGTAGATAATCTCCTTGCGACATTCCTCCGAATTTCATGAATTTCTAATGACTATTTTTCTAAATTCTAATTTCTCTTGCTGAAGCCCTCTCGGAAATGTGAAGTTTAATTTGGGATAACTTATACTTTGAATGCTTAAGAAACAGAATTCTGAAATTAAATCATGCCAAAATATTAAAAAAATACATTAATGCACGCTTTCTTATGATAAAAAAGTTTTTAAAAAATGTTTGCGTGACTATCGCATAATTTTCAGCATATTTTACACAAAATTCAAAATATCATTTTACAACAAAGTCTCTCATAATGTACTTTTGTGATAAAATGTTAATAACAGAGAAGCTAAACTTCATTCTATATTATTCTTTTTGAAAACAGCATTGGAGATTATATGAAAATTTACTTTTGAGAAGCTCATTTTCTGCAACAATAATTCCCGGGAGTATTTTTCGAAGAACTAACTATATTTCCCTACTTCAAAAATCAAGTTTCAAATGTTTTATTTCTTTTGTCTTAGTTCAACTATAATATAAACTTTTTTAGAAAACATTTTTATTTTTTTTGTGATGTAGAACAATTATATAGGAAAAAAGCACATATTTTAAAAATCGCATTTTAATATATTTAAAATATTCAAAATTATTGAAAAACGTAACTTTGTAATTAATTCATACCAGGACATTAAAAAACATCCATGCATATTTTGAGACAATTGTAATAGATTTAAAAAAAATACTCTTGACCAGTGTTCTGTGATATACTATTTCAATGAATATATAACATGATAGATATCGGGATATACTTTCAAGTGGACGAAAATTACGTATTGTTACAAATATTTCTATTATTTTTCTCATGTACAAGCATGCTCTAGGTCTCAACCGTGAACTGGTGCATCTCTGGAAAACGTTCCTAATATTGTCAGATATTAGTTGCTTGGCAATTTGCGGAACGTGCGGTAGAGGTCGTCGCCCCTGCCATCTTCTGCTAGCCTACAATGATGCAGAAATATAACAAAATTTCGAAATTTTCAAATTGTTTTTTAGCAAAATTTAACACGCTGTTCATAAATCACATCCCTATAAGTATCCGTATAAGTACTACAAAAGCCTAACAAAACTATTTTTTATAAGCAACAAAAATTCTTGCGTGGTCAAATACTGGAATGCTAATAAATGCGTTTTTCATCTTGATACATTAACTTTCGTGAATTTTACTATCAAATAGTTTTCGATGTAATTTTGACTATGTTCTCTCTCACTAGCCGTTATATTTGGACTCTATGTTGGGAAACTCTCAAAAAATCATGAAGATGGTTGTAACATGGTAAAATAGAAGTGTGGTGGTCATATTTGAAGTGGTTGTAAATATCAAAGGAAATACAAAACTAGCTACACTAAGCTACACGATGGGGCTTATTTCACTCAAAATTTGGTATTAAAACATAACATCTTTGATAAAATCATTTCCTCATATCTTCTTATCTTATAGTAATAACTGTTTTAATTATGGGAGTCTGTTGTTTTATTAATGTTTCACCTTGGCTTTTGCTAGTTTCTTGGTTCTTTTGCACATGTATCAACATTTTTTGAAAGCATTCAACAGTGACTGTGACATGGATCCTGAGAAATGTTACCTTTATACAGGACAAAGAGCAAAACTAGCTAGGTCTATGTATAAACAATTGTACTCCGAATCCTTTTCCACGGAAAGCCAAACATTGAACATGTTGCTTTAGTCATCGGTGCCCTTTCTGAAGAGGCACAAGAAAGTCGTGACAAAGATTACAAGTATTACAGGACCCACCACAGCTGGAAAAGATCTCGCTTAGCTGCAATAAAAGGCGTTTTTCATGTTATAATGATATCTTCAGACACCTACATAAGTTATTTGAGACCAGAATCAAAAGTTTTTACTTTCCACTTAGTGATGCGGCAAAAGATTTCATGAAATAAGTGCAGTTACTATTTTCTTTTTTTTTTGTGTGTATGTGTGTGTGTAATATCATCTTTATTATTTCATTTCATTTTGTATTTTATTTTGTATTTCATTTTTCAGTTTATTATTTTAATTTCACATTTTGCAAATTATAAATATATAGATTATACATTGATTACAACATTGGTTTTCACTTCAATGCTAGTTATACTCAAACTTTTTTGTTACAACGTTGTTTAGTTGAAAGATGCAGATTCAGTACATTTTCAGAAGAACTCAATGTTTAAAACACAATACTATCAGAATATAGAACTGTTTTCTGTTATTGAGTTGTACTCGATCTGTACTACGGCTTTTTAGTCATATATGTGAGATAAGCTAATTTTTTCCCCAAAAATCAGAGTATTTGCACATTATTCGTAATTGCACTAATTAGGACGCCTTTGCTTGAAGCAAGGCGATTTTCGAGAAGCGGGTTTTTTCTGGAACCTTATAGGATATTTATAATTGGATATAAAAAGACATATCGCACATCTCGGGGGAGAGGAGTAGTAGTACAGCAGAATCTCATCTGATTTTAGTTGTTTTTTCTTACGATTGAGATACCTTGAGGTCTTGCTGTTGAAATTTATTTTCTGTTTTTCCAGAAATTTCTGCGTACGGAGAAGCTAGAATTTACCATCTGATTTTAAACATGCTCATGAGTACGAAGCTGTATAATTGAGACTTTTGAACTCTATTTTGAAATAATAATCGAAAAATTTCTATCGTTCTACGTTGTCTGATTGCAATTGTTTAGCTCTATATTTAACATATCCGGGTGTTGCGTTTATTATTATTATTATTATTATTATTATTATTTTGTAAATTTCTGATAATTCTGGAAGAATCGTAAAATAAGTATATTCTGATGTCTAAAGGACAACGTTTCTTCGACTATTATTTACACGAACCCGAATTACATAACAATGGTGAAAAAACACCTAATTTTATGGTATTTTAGTAACTGGGTATAATATACCAAAGGAAATATAGTAATATAGGTTCGAAAAAAAATTCTGTGCCAGAATTTCAGTTATTTTTTTATTTTCAAATTCCAATATTTTGCATCATTACATTTTTCTCTGTCAAAAATAAGAGTCACATTATACACATGTAAATACAATATACCTTTCAACATATTTTACACAAACTTCAAACTAACATTTAGAACAATGTTTCTCATGATGTACTTTCGTGATAAAATGGTAATAACAGAAATTAAACTTCATGCTATTATGCTTTTAGTAAACATACCGCAGATTACATGAAAACGTTCTCTTATGAAGGTAATTTTACGCAGTAATATATCCCGGGAGAATTTTCGAAGAACTAAGTATATTTCACTACTTCCGAAAATCTTCTTTAGAACGATTATTCTGACATTGTCTTCGTTCATCTACGAAGAAAAAAGTTTTAGTTGAAAGAAAGTTTGTTTATATTCTATTTAAAATATATAGTTAATATATGTGTAACGAGAAATTTCTAAACGCTAAAAAATTTATAAAGTACATTTATCGAATAAACACTACAAAATTGAAATTTTCAAGATTTTGAATTTTTTAAAAATCTGTGGGTGATGGAATATTTTTAATGTCACATTCTTCTTCAAAAACCCCTAAAATATAAAAGTCACCACTTACTTAATAAGGAACAAAAACCTTGTTGATCAGTGCTATTAGCAAAGCAATATTGTGCCAATATTGTTTTATTAGCTATATTTTGACTAGTATTCAAAATATTGGCATCAAACAACGCCTGAACATTGAAGTATTCACATTTTAACAATATTTATAATTCAATTGTTTTTTATTATTTTTGTGTGCTATATTACATACAGCTTTAGGCTACATTAAAGTAAAGGTATCTGATGTCTCCGTCACCTTTGTAGGTATTTTATATGACTGCATTGAGTTAATACACCACTGTTCAGACAACTTCAATGATAAAATACGTAAATTAGTAAGCAAAATCGGTAAAAAAACTCAGATGTTACAGAAGTTTCTTAAATGATAAAAAAGAGTGATCTATATAAATTAAAATTTACATGTGCTTTCTGAACACTTTTTTTTCTCCGATTTTCTCGTATCTTGTTAGTATAATCCTAGACTCCTTCGTAAAATAGGTATGGGAATTTGGATATAATTTTATGCATTTAGTGTTAAGTGATGTCTATATTACTACTAACTGCACTACTAATGTTTATAGTACAGCCTCATTCTTCATGCACTTTCCTATACGCAAATTTTAGGGCTATCATATCCGTCAACAGAACAAAATCCAAGGAGGGGCAAGATTTTCGAACAGAAATGCTTGAGGTCCACAACCAAATGCGAATATTTTTTTTAAAGAAGAATACAAATTTGAAAAAAAAAATAGGAATTTTTAACTAAAACTGTCTTTTACGGGGGCTCAGGGTGGCAGAGCCTCCCTAACGAAAAACTCATTTCTTTTTTTTCTCTTTGTGTTTAATTAATTTAAATCTCTTTCGAAGAATAAATTTGCTTTTTTTTCTTTCAAAATAGTTATAGAAAAATAAAAGTTAGGTAATTAAATTTCAAAATTTCAGGAATGGGTAATGGCCTTGCTTTGCCCCAGCCCCCTTGTAAGCGCTCATGACAGCTAGCACCAATGGAAAAAAAGAAAGAAAATCATTAAGGGCGGTAAACAAATTAGTGATTTCTTCCAGGGATTAAACAGGAATCCCCTGTTCTGTGTAATATTGATTAGAATGGAGTTCAGTAGTTATTGAGGCGCAATTAATGACTCAGCTGTTAAGAGCAAAGCTTAATTTAAATTAACTCGGATTAACACAGATGAGAAAACTTGGTTATTATTAGACCCTCTCAGGTAAATTTAAGTTATGTAGCGTTTCACTTTTAAACACCTGAACGGCTCCATGATCTAATTTAAAGATAGCTGAAATAAGTGAAATAGTAGGAATTCTCTATTACAAAAGCAAAATGTAAAAATTTCGACATCTCTATTTGCACCTATTCACAGATTTGTATACACATATCTTGACAGTCTGTTTGAATAGTGCGTGTGTACATATAATTTTTGGAAAGAACCACATTTGTCAATTCTGCTAAATGTTGAATGCTTTGTAGAAGTTTTTAAGGGACCCAGACGCCTGTTTTTGTGAAAAGAAAAGAAAGCATCTGATCCATGAAACCAAGGAATATTTTCGTCTGGTATTAAAAGGCTTGTGCCTTGGGCTCCAAAATTCCTGGTGCTTTCAAATCGATTAAGATAATTTAAAATATATATATTATTAGGATTTGATAATGTTTGTTTGCAAATTGTATAAATTTCATAAATATTAAAATTATTTAAACTTAAAAGGTCGTTTTTTAAGATTTTTTTCTCAGTAAAGGATGAATAAAACAAATCTCGTTTTTTTTTTTTTTAGAACTGAGCAAGTACACTTTTGTCTATTCAAATAACTTTTTGTGTATAAAAAATATGAAAACTTGCAATGATATTCTTGTTTTTTAAAAAACACGTGTTACGAAAATTTTCTCGAGACACGATTATGCCTTGTACAATCATCAGATTTTCTATTTCTCTTTATACTTAATATCAAAATATTTTTTAAACATACAAAAAAGAAGAAAAAAAGAAATTGCTCACATGCTCTAAAATGCAATAAAAGTTTCTATTTATTTTATTCTGAAGTAAATATCTATATTTATCAAAACCTGCCTTCAAGCAAAAATTTTATCTTAGAAAAGTATCGATTTCTTTTTCTCCAAGATAGTAAAATATTAAAAAAGATAAAATACTTACGTTTGTTTGGTATTTTGAAGAAACTCTATGCAAGTACCTGTAGATATTAGGAACATGACTAACGTGTTATGGTGGAACTTCATGTAGATGGAAAGCAAAAAAACGGTCTTAAAGTATTCAAAACACTATCTGTGGTTAAATATTTTAAAGGTAGCCTAAGAAAGTCTTTTTTTTTTCATTCTGTTAAGAAAGTTTGTTTTTGTTGTTTAAGTTTATGGTTCTGGAATAGCTACAAGTAAAAAGCCGCTATAAGTAGATGTTATTGTTAAATCTAATTAGTGTATTATTTTTTCATCAACTGTTTTCGTTTCTATCGTTATCAGGGAAGCCATAAATGTACTATGGCTTGTGTTAATGTAATGTGTAATTCTGTATATTTTATTGATATGTGTAAATTTAGACAAAATTACATATTTAATTAACAAGACTCACTGGAGTTTCTATCTGTCAGAGAAATATTAAAAAGTTTCATTTACTTTATGCATGCTGTTTACGATATCACAACTTAAGTTACTTTTGAATCTAAACCTGTTTAGCCATTTGTTATTACATATAAGAAACATTTAGAAAAAACACATGTTTTGATGTTTTTAGAAAAAGGATAGGAAAAATTTCCATCCCGGAAGCTAATCACAATCATTTAAATTAATAAGATCACTAAACACAATTCCAATCTATTTGAAAAGTCATTACTTTATTGTTCCTTATTTTCATTCATAAAAGTCATAAGTTATGAATATTATTGAAGTATACATATAAAGAAGACTGGTTTACACGATTTTCCGTACAGGTAAGTCAAACAGGTAAGTCCTTTTCTCTTTCATCAATAAAAATACTTTATAAAACACAAATCAAATCGAAAGTGCTCTATCACGTCACGTCACGTATTCTAGTGATAAATCCTTAAATGTCCCCATTTTGTCACATATTCGAAATTATCTGCAATCTTAAAAATATCTTAAGTCTTCTACCCGGCACCAATGAAAAACATCTTACTCAATGAGTCTTCCCCACAGAACTTGTTTAAAATTACGTCCTCATTCAGTGAAACTAAAGACATTGGCCGGTGTGGTTGTGTGTGCTAATCCGTGTTAAATTCTAGGCGTTTAATAAGTGTCCTATGCCGCTTTTAGTTATTCAAGTCTTTTACTTTCAATTTTGTATAATTTCATATAACAATAAATTTATTCACTTTACACATTTTATACTTTTCCAGAAATCTCTCAACGTAACAAAAATGTAATGCATGATGCAGAAAAACGGACTTCATTTTTAGATTCTGTGTCGAGAAAAACATAAAATTCAATTTTTGAGGTTTCTGCTTCAGAAATTATTTTTTAAATTTGCAGGCTAGTGTAATTATTCAGAAAAGTAATTTAAGTATATACCAGAAAATATATTGAAATATAATTAATAAAATTACTAACACTTCTTATGAAGTGAAAGTGTTTTTAGACTGTCGCATATCGTATTTTTATGCGATCTTTTTACATTTTTTTGTTACTTTAAATTAAATATACTTTTTTCACATGGCTCCTTAAGATATGATATACTCATCTACAGGGAGTTAAGTTTTCTTACAAAACAGGTAGATTGAAGCTGTATTCGGTTCGCTGTTCGAAGTGAAAGTGCTCAGAAAAATGTCTGGTAGCTTAAAACAAAACTGTTATAAAAAAGAAAAACAATTTGCTTTAAAAATTAGTTAAACACTATGTAAATGCAAAAAAACCTTTTTAATAAAACCATAAAATTAAGAAGTGCGCAAGGCCTTAGAAAAAAACCTTGTCTTTCTTCTTCAGACGCAAAAAAGACGTGCTATAACTTTGAAGCCAGGAGCAAGAACTGTGTCTGGCTCCTGACTTCAGACTGGTACCACGTCACGAAAGACAAGTTCATTTGAAAGGCCATGCGCATTTCTTAATTTTATGGTGTTACTGAGATATTTTTTTCCCCTGTATTACACCAGTTTCCACAACATTTTAATGTAGCACTATTAAACTGGTTTTCTCCTCTAATATTGACTTTGCTTTAAATATTAAATAAAAATTCTAAATTGTAATTTTATTTTTTAGTAACATTTAAGTACATGAATAGTAAAACAATGTCCATTTCGCTCATGAAATGCAGTTTACCAAAATATGCTGCGTTTTCTTAAATGCAAATTTTATTTATAATTCAGAAATGTTTAATAGACAATTTTTTTTCTTTTTTTTTTCTAAATTTTCATATAAAAAAGGGGGAAAGAAGGGAAAGGAACGAATTAAAAATAAAATCCAAAATTAACATAGCACTGTAATATTTAACTTCAAAAATATATCCTATTAAAACATCGTAGGGAAAATGATCTCATAGCACCAGTAATATTCAAATTAGATTATGCTCTTGAATTTGTCTTTCATTAACATTCTTTTATTCTTCATTTGAAGGAAATTTCAGAAAGTAGTCAACTAAACAATTATTATTAAACTTGCATTGAAAAAAAAATGCATTATGTACAATCGGGGGAGAAAGAAAAGAGAACATCCCATACATTTTAATTGTCAAATTACCACACAAAAAAAAATCCGGAAATAGCAATTCAATTAGAAATTATGTCTTCTAATCAATTTAGGTTTTTTTTTTTTTTAATAAGTTTAGAGGGAATGAAATTCTACCAAACTCTGAAATTTTCAATATGAACACCCGATTTTGATGTCATATTTGGTTCCTTCGGTAAATTATACCTTAGGATACCATACGGGCATTCGGAGAAAAAGTTAGGAATTATGCTCATTTAAAGAATTTAGGATTTATGCTCATTCAAATTAGGCTCATTTTGAACTTCTAATGTTAAAATTATTATTAACCATTTGATCACGGGTTGGGACATATAAGGTAAAGCTAGGAGAGTCTGCGCACAATTCAAAAGAATAACAATAAAAAATCAAAATATTAATTTTTTGCTAAACTATCCATAAATAATTTTTACTTCATTTGTTTTTTATGCATTTCCATTGCTATTTTGTTGTTATATTGTAATTTAATAGAACAGTTGTAATAAAACCAATAAAGTTATTTTGCGCAATCTGTCCTCACAGGGTTGGTGTGATTGCGCACATGGCTAGGAGAGATTGTTACTAATAATAACTACAATTAAATTGTTCACAATAATAATTACACTTAAATGACATTGTTGTAAGGTTTTTGTGAACAAATATTAATGTATTAGGAGTGAATATTTCAACCTAATGACTGGAGAATCAGAAAAAGGAAATAATTTTAAAAACGATTAACAAAATTTAATTAAAGGGAAAAAAATTAAAGAATCAGAAAAAGCAAGTCCAGATAAGATTACAAAATAACATTAAGTTACTTCATATCACGTTTAACTTATAATTAGTCCATTTTCATTTTTACTTTCTTTTTATGCAAATTTACCAATAAGCTGCGTAATCTGTCCTAGAATGGAAAATAATGAGAGCAATGCGCCATATCTCCTAAGTAGTAGATGCTCAAACTCTCCAATCTTGATAGGAGAGATTGCGCGGCCTTTTATTTAAACATGGCTGCTACTAAAACGAACCGTTGATGTTCACACTGTTAGTCTATATTAGTAGCTTATGAGAAATCGTTTAAGTTTAAAATATTTTGTACTACTCACATTCTATAGAAATTTTGACGAATAGCTATGAAAATTCAAGCACTTACTTTGGGAAAACAAAACAAAATAGCAATGCTTTATCTTAGACGCTCGAAACAATCAACGTGCACTTTCAAGTAGACACTCCACTACTGCTGTTGTACAACTACCTGAAGTCGCTGCTGTCTCACTCTACTCCTCCCCCCCCCGAACTTCTATGTGGGCAATCCCTCCGACTGCGCCATCTCTCCTGGCTTTACCTTATGTCCCAGTGGACTATTTTTTTCTATTCGTACCAGTTTTTGAAAAATAATCTCTTCCATACACTTATTCAAAATATTGAGTTTTCTAAACTTTGAATTTAAAACTTATGATGATGCTAGTGGATTCTTGAAAAAGAATTCTGCACCTGGTAGTCTAATGGTTAGTTGAAGCCTACACAAAAGGTGCCGGTTTCGAATCTCAACTCGGGTTGAGTTGAGTTGATTGTTGACGGCCAATTATCTACGCTAGGGATATAGGCCCGGGGGGAGTGCCCTTCGTGGGGGTCTTTCTAAGGGAACCTAACCCGTATTTACGCATGGATAAATCCACGGTTCGAAGAAAACCACGAAAACTCCGAACGATTAGGCCGTCGGGCGCGATTGGGATCGAACCCAGCACCTCCCGTCTACCAGCTTCGAGAGCACAACCTCTCAGCCACTGGTGGGGCGAATCTCAACTCGGACATGGATGTTTGTAGTGGGTTGGATTCCTCTTTAAACGGTGGTCTCGATCTGTGTGCAACAGATTAGAATAGCGCCAGCAACCAACCAACTTGAAGAAACATGTCCACAAAGTTTTAAAATATTGCGTAATTTAAACCTAGGAAGTATCATCTACTGTTTTTCGTAGAAGATAAACAAAAGTTATATTAGTTGCAAAACTATTTAATAAAATTTCTTTTTCAAGCGTGGTACTATTTTTTTTTTTATCTTTGCTCTGTGTATTTTTACTTGTAATAGAAATACTACCATTAAAACAATATTTTCATTAAAAAAAAAAAGTAAGTGTAGCCTACAAGATGCTTCTCGATGCACTTTTATGCATTGAAGCACGTTATTGCTTTTATTATTCATTGTATGGATATTTTGGAAAATACCCAATCAATCAATAGCTTTAAATTTACATAACATGCGTGTTCAAAGGAAAATAGTACGTTTTGAAATTAACGTAATAACATTATTCCAAATAAACAATTCTTAGTAGATAGTTGAAATTTCAATAGCTTTACTTTTATCAGTTCCTCACTGAGAACATTATAAGTCCATTATTAAATAAAATTGAATCATGCGAAACAGTTAAATTAAATTACTGTGACATAGTACTTCGACTTAGAAGTATATGCTACGTTAGATAAATTGCATGTACGATTTATGGTGTAATAGAAAATATGTTTAACTTCAAACTTTCTACAAATTTATTTTCTAAATCTAATATTGAAATATAAAATGGTGTAAGTCGATAAAGGAAAAACTTTAAAAATTGTTAATATTATAAAAAGTTGTTTTGCATAATTGTTAATTATTGGCCAACATATAAACGATTTTTGAGGTCTTTAAAAGCAGAAAAGTGTAAGTCATATTTTCTCAAGTGTTTAAAAACAAGGATTTACTGGACACGTTACAATAATTTCTGGGTAAAATATCTTCGACTGATTTTAGCAGGCAAATTTCGTGGAATAATCATTTATACCAATAATTCCATGTATAGATTGGTATGGGAAGATGGGAACAGTGGACTACTTTTGAAGTTTGTTGTTTCCTGAAATTAGATCAATCTACATGAAAAAATTCCTGAATATACCTTATTTTCTTATCTTTATTTATTAATTTTCCTACAACACAAGCCTTTTTAAAGATTAAAAAGAGGCTTCAAAATGTGACATACTGTACCCCGTTTCTGATGTAAAGTGCGACACCACATGGGATATAGTAAGCCATGCACAATGGAAAGTAAATTACAATATTGATATATATTTAAAGGGCAAAGTACTTTATTAGAAATCTTTATGTTGATCTTTTAATGTACTCAGAGCAAAACAAATGATTGACTTTACATGCATAAAAACATTTAAAAGAATTTTTTCAAAATTAAATATTATGCATAAATATATTTACTGGAATATTTAATTTTAAATAAAAAAATATTTAACATTTGTTAAATCATTTGTAAAAAAAAAAGAAAACTTTAAGAATAATTTTATTTGATCTTTGTGACTTCAGCTACAGCAAATAAAAAAGTACACAGTTAGATTTAGCCGTTTTTGGTTGGGATGATAAGTGGGATGATTGTTATATTCTAAAATAAAGAAAGAAAGAAAGAAAGAACAACAACAAAAAGAAAATAAAGAAAAAGCTAATAACCTTCTTAGTAATTTTTATCTCAGTAATATGGATTTGTAGACATATTCTTAAATATATTAAAATTGCGATAACTCCAAAATATTTTCTTTTTATTTCACGACAACAAAATAGCTTAGCCATTTTATTAACTGCAGTTTTAATTTTAAATGAAAAGAGGAAACAGTGTTGTGACTTTTGAAGTTTTTTTTTAATTTATTTATTGAAAATTTCAGTATTAAATCAGTATAAAAGAGTGGAATTATCATTTCGTGGAATTATCATTTATACCAATAATTCCATGTATAGATTAATTAGTATGGGAAGATGGGAACAGTGGACTACATTTGAAGTTTGTTGTTTCCTGAAATTAGATCAATCTACATGAAAAAATTCCTGAATATATCTTAGTTTCTTATCTTTATTTATTAATTTTCTTACAACACAAGCCTTTTTAAAGATTAAAAAAAAGGCTTCAAAATGTGACACACTGTACCCCATTTCTGAGGTAAAGTGCGACACTACATGGGATATAGTAAGCCATGCACAGTGGAAAGTAAATTGCAATATTGATATATATTTAAAGGCCAAAGTACTTTATTAGAAATCTTTATGTTGATCTTTTAATGTACACAGAGCAAAACAAATGATTAACTTTACATGCATAAAAACATTTAAAAGAATTTTTTCAAAATTAAATAATATGCATAAATATATTTACTGGAATATTTAATTTTAAATGAAAAAATATTTAGCATGTGGTAAATCATTTTCAAAAAAAAGAAAACTTTAAGAATAATTTTATTTGATCTTTGTGACTTCAGCTACAGCAAATAAAAAAATACACAGTTAAATTTAGCCATTTTTGGTTGGGATGATAAGTGGGATGATTGTTATATTCTAAAATAAAGAAAGAAAGAACAACAACAAAAAGAAAATAAAGAAAAAGCGAAGCAAATAACCTTCTTAGTAATTTTTATCTCAGTAATATGGATTTGTAGACATATTCTTAAATATATTAAAATTGCGAAGAACTCCAAATCATTTTATTTTTATTTCACGACAACAAAGTAGCTTAGCCATTTTATTAACTGCAGTTTTAATTTTAAATGAAAAGAGGAAACAGTGTTGTAACTTTTGAAGTTTTTTTTTTATTTATTGAAAATTTCAGTATTAAATCAGTATAAAAGGGTGATCCACTGTACCACATTTTGAGATGGTCCAGTGTACCTCATGTAATCATAAAATAAGAAAATGTTCCAAAATACTATATTTAATATAAAATAGGAAATTTTGCATAGGTTTACCAATAAATGACTGCTACTTCTTTAAACTTAAATAGTTTTTCTATTCTATTCTTTTAATCTTTATAAGGCAAAAATCTAAAATTCTAAAAATATAAATTTTTACTTTTTATAGCGTAAAACAACAAACTTCTTCTAAAAGGAATAAATTCTGCTTTGACCATATGATGTCAGGCTGAAAATAGTCATTATTATACTGTCATTAATATGAAGTTAAAAAAATTTAAAATAAAGACAATTTGAAGAAATAGTCCATTCTGCCCCATCTTCCCCTATGTCTAGATACCCTCCATGTACTTAACTCATTTTTTCGAAATTAGAAACGTAATACCAATCTGCTTTTAAATATCTTATTTGTCATAAAAACACTTTAAATAACGTTCTAGTACTTTAAAAAAAAAAATCTCTCTGTTTTTTTTTTTTTTTTTTTTTTTTTTTTTTTTGTTACATTATTATTTAAATCTTTTATAACTTTTAAAGATTGTTATCATATTTTCTATAGTTGTGATGAAATGTTTTAAACCAGAAACATTAATCTCAATCGTGAATTTACTCGGTGTTTTTTTTTCCTTACTGTTATGAAATACTTAGCACTTTTTGTGCTTATATGTCGGAATGAGCGTTATATTGATTCGGCATGGAATGTTGCTTTTTTTTCCTTTTATTTACTAGGTGCCGTTGATCTATACATCGAGGTTGATTGAATCTTAACAAGAAAAGATCTTATTCAATGAGAAAGAAGTCGAGAATGTATCGAAAATTTCCAATCTACACACATTATAGACGTCAGATGCACTGTTGCAGATGCCGCTGGTATGTGGTTATAGTTGCATTATTACAGATGCATTGTTCCGTAGATCTGGAGATAAATTAGTCTAAAAAATATAAACGAAATTAAAATTAAAAACTAATTAAATATTTTTAAATCAATCTTCAGCGTGAGTTCGGGTTTACTTTCATCTGAAATTTGGTAGTCCTGCATACTTCTGTCGTCCATCTAGAATGTAATTGAAAAACACACACATTGATGATGATTTTACGTAAATTTTAATAGGATCTCAATATGATTTGTATTTTATTTGATGATATTATATTTTTTTAATCGCAGCAAATTATTTAAGTGATATTCAGATAGACTTTTAATTGAATTGTTCCTTTAAAAGATAATTTTAAAAGATCTGTTTCCAAATCCGCATGCAAACTTGACAAATTTATTTGAAACACAGAATACCTATACAATATTTGATATTTTTGTAACTTCATTTTTTAATTTCTTTTCCCATATTTACATTCATGTCTTTGCGTAAAAAAAAATTACAGAAAATACGTTAATGAAAAAATTTTAAACTGTGCAAGAGAACAAAAGAAAGATGTTTTAGGAAACACGTTTGTATCCAGCCAATATCTTATTACTTTTTTTTAATTAATAGATACAAAGTTTTAAAAAGTTAAACACTTACGAATGTAATGAAAGATTTTTGAAATAAATATCTCATCTTAATTAATTTATATAAAACACACCCAACATATAGCGAAACAAAGTTTGTTTAGAACGAACATTTTAATTTTATAGCAGCACTTATTAGACAGTCACAGTGTTTGTAAAATAGCTATAAGATTTGTACGGAAATTGCATGATCTAATAATGGAGCTATGAATAAAGAGGAGTAGACATATAGTGTTAGTATCTACAATTTGTAAGTAAAGTAACTGAGGATGTAGTCACAAGATGGCGGCTGCTTTTTGTTTACATGGGATCAACAGGGTCTAATTATCACCGAAGCAAACTTCCACCAGTAATTTTGAATAGAAATTTTTGCCTTATTTAAACGCTTTATTCGTACAAAATGCCTGTCATAAATAAGACATAAATTTAGATTTGTTTTTACTGGTGGAAGTTTGCCCCTGCGATATCGTAATTTCTTTCACTGACATTGACAGGAGGATGCAGTCACAATATGGCAGAACTGCAAGGTCTGACTTCCGCCGGGTGAAAATTTCACCAGTAAAAACGAATAGAGATTTTTGCCTTAATTATCACACAAATTTTGCATGAATGAGACGTTTAAATAAAGAGCAAATTTCTATTAAAATTTACTGGTGGAAGTTCGCCTCGGCCCATGCGGAAATGATTACGGTTGAAACTTCACCATTTTGAGTATAGGTCAATTTCTCTTTATTCATAGTTCTATGCACCTGATATGATGCACGATAGTACGATAATATTATCTGTAAATGTGACTTTTGAAAGTGTTCCATGTGAGAATAACATTTATAGTACAATATTAACATTCATTAAAAAAAAATCTTTAAAATATATTATTTTCATTGGGCCAGTGTTAAACAGAACCTAGGCATAGTATGATATAAAATGTTAGTTTTCAAAATTCATCTGAATCAATAATTACTAAAATATTGTAAAGAATAACTACCTACTGTAGATAATTAAAGGCGTCTGGAACATAGTTCTTTCAGTCAATCACTATAATATTACAAGTACTAAAGTATATAAAATAGCATTACCATTATTACTCTTCATTTCTATTTGCTTGAAAATACCATGAATCTTATAATCGAGTAACTACTTTGTGGTGATTTGGAATTATAAGTAAATGTAAATCCAGGTTCGAGAAAGTCCTTGATAACTTTTATGAAGATGAGAAGAAATAACTGCAAATATACTAAAATCCAATTGGTTTTATTTTCAAAGACAAAGATCATTACGCAAATGAATTGCATTGCAGATAAATGCTGGCAATGTCAGAGAGGGACCCAAACGGGTCGAGCAGTTACTTAGTCGGAGAACTATGACTATCCTCTAAAAAGTTATAAAAATTGTATACTTCAAATATGATGTATCAAGCCAAAATGGAAAACTCTCTGATCTATTATAAACCTAATAGCTAACTCATGTAACGTAATTTTTTAATTTCAATCCGGCCAAGCAATTTATTAATTGGCGTAACTAAAATTTCAAAGTACATAACAAAGAGGCGAAGCGAGCGTTAGGAAAATCCATATTAACTAATATAAAGAGAGCCATTATCAATAGGGAGCGTCGTATAAAGCAAACAACAGACAGTGCGCGTCTTTTATCGTAAACAGCGTAGATCATTAAGAGCGAAATAATCAATCGTATTGACTATAGGTGTGAGCATTGATAAGCGTTTAGTTTACAGTGGGAAGCAAAGCAAATTATCTAAGATTTTCTTTTTATTTATTCATTTTAACGGCAATTGCACTTTGATAGAAAAGTGGATTTTTGTTTGCTTTTATTTTATTGACGGCTGAAAATCTGGCAAGGTTTAAAAAGAATAATATTTATTAACTGCAAAAGAGATTAAGAGATTAATATATATATTTTATTTTTTAATTGGAGGATAATTAATGATATGTGATGATTTGTTAATTATACCATCACAAAATTTTAAAATTGAAGCAATAGAAATTGTATAGCTCTATTCAAAAGATGTGAAATTCTTCATTTGGCTTAGTTCTAGATCTGACTACTTTTTACTCAAATAAAAATTAGCCAATTATTTTTTTTTACAGTTACCCGGATATAAAAGAATTGAGATACATGTATAATATTTTGCATGTAATTAATTTTATAAATATTGAGCAAAATATTTTCATTGATATTTCAGTTTAAATTCTAAAATATTTAAATAGATATAAAATTTGTTCTTTTGAAAATCAGAGTTTGATTTTGTTAATATAAAACTTCAGATTTTTCCAAAGGTAGAATTTTGAGTACAATAATTTTAAACTAAAACTCCACAATTTCGCTTTCGTAACACAGCAGTGGTTTTTTTCTAAATTTGGCATGGAAGGATTACAACGTCCTATGCATAAGTAATCAATAGAAGTATTTTTACACAGTGGTAAAACTTAAGTATTAAATAAATACTAATGGGGTTTACTAAAGGGGCCCATCGTTATACCGCGAATGCCGGGAGACAAAGCGAGATATATCCAAATGTTACGATTTATCCGAGAGCCGTACACTGTAAAAAATTTTCGGAACGTTTCAGGAGATTATCCTGAAACATTTCGCATATTTTACCGGAATTTCGAATTTCTTTATGTCCCACGTCAATTACGGCAATAATTCGTGTCATATATTTGAGAGGTTTCAACTTTTCCGTAAACTACATTCTGCGCATGCGTGCTTCATGTTTTATGTTCCATTAGCCATTTTGATTACTAAAGAAGAATAAAAAACAGCTGCCTAGACAAGTGCAATCTGAACAAATGCCATGCTTTGTTTGGATATCAACCGATAAAGTAAGTAGCTAATTTAAAACTTTTTATGCTTTATTATTTGAATTTTATTTTATCTGTAATACGAAACTTTAAAATTTAATTGCTTAAATAAGACTCTGAATGAAAAAAGTATATTAATTATATTTTATAATGTCTAATTATGAAATAATTATTCTTTGTAATAAAAACTGAATGTATCAGCCAATTGAGAAAATGCTTTTTATTAAAATGTATAGATAAGTAAAATTTTTCAATTTTCTTTTCAAATAAGCTTCCTACTATTTAATACGAATAATGCATTAATAAGTTTTAAACATTATGAAATTTATTTTTTAAGATAAACATCATAATTTATTTTAAAAATTATATAGAATTGCATTTAGCTTTTTAACACTTTCCAAACCAGTTGAAAAGTGTTTATGACTTCGGTTTGTCTGCCGTCTGCCCGTGCTCTAACTATCGTAAATATACTCGAATTGACCTGAAATTTTTGTACATGATTGGCACTTATTATAGCATGATCCCTGTTGAAAATTAAGTGTGTAGCATTTATAGTTTATGTACAGGGGCAATCAAAAGTATTCAGTTACATTGACGGTCAATGAGAAAAAATCGTTTCAAGTGCATTTTGATGATGTTACGCCATTCGAAACATAATGAAATTGATATACAATTATGTAGCGCACTAAAACATGCTTTTTCTAAAATAGGGTGTACAAAGCATTCGTTATTCATTTACAGGGTCACACAAAATAATTCTGTCACACAAGGTTCTACAGGAAAAAATCGTTTGCCATGTAATTTAATGATGTTTCAATATTTAAAACATAATGAAAAATATATGTATTACTGAGATGCATTATAAATTGCTCCCTGAATAGCATGGTGTGCATTGCGTTTATATTTCATTTACACGAACACATAAAAGAATTCGGTTACAGTCTTTGTTCGATAATTACAGTCTATAAATGCGTTTTCAATTTTGGTTTGGATTTTTAGGTTTGACTAAATGTTTGCCTAGAACGTGGTGTGTATATATTCTGTTGATCATATACAGGGCTATACAAAGGAATTCGTAAGTATTTCTAACTTTGAGAGTAAATTGCTTAAGGGTATCTTTAATTGTGTTATGCATTTTCCTGCTCAACTATATTTAGAATACTAATAGCAGTTTATGGAATATAAATAAATTCATATACAGGGCTACGCAAAGAACAAGATACGTTGTCGTTTATGGTTGGTTACTGCTGGAAGTGAGTTTTAAGTTGCCTTGTTCGTTTTTTACCTGAATAAAAGTTTAGGTTAATATGTGGTGAGTACAAAATATACATGCCTGTACAAAAGATTTCGAGTGCATTTCCATCGATTGACGAAAATTGCTAAATGGGAATTTTCTAACGGAACTAAATTTTATCATGCTATGTAGTTTATATCCAAGTCTATAGGTCATATACAGGGCTGCACTATATAATTTAACTACTTTTTGACTATGGAAGGTAAATGCTGAAACTGGATTTTTAGATGAGTAAGATGTTTCCTAAACTATTTAATATCTTCTTTCACCTCATTTAACGGTGAAGTTTCGTTACAGTTTTCTAGATGTGAAGGAAAGTGTTTCATAATCTATGGCTGACGCATGATTTTTCGCTCTTGTTTAACCCTTTAACGGGTGCCGTTTGCATGGCGCAAACACCCAAAATTCACAAATTTGCCACAAGTATTTTTGAATAGAAATTTTTGCTTTTATATTTTGGAGATTTTACACGTAAACATTATTATAGAAAAATACTGGTTGTAAAATATCGTACTTTTGACATATATCGGTGTCCTTCAAAGGATTAATACATTTGGAATCGTAGAGGAAATGTTAATGCTACAAGTGTTTTTATTTATTTATTTATGTATTTTTTAAATGAGTAATAAAATCAAGTCCATATTCAACTTTTGAAATTTTCAAAAATTTATATATTTTATTAATCAGTTTTTGTACTTTCTTTAATTTATAAATTAATTAAAATGTCCTTTAAATACACCATTAAGCTTATGTGATTAACCATTGGGGAAAATGTTGTTGTTTTCGGTCGAGAATGGACCTCTTGACGTCGTCACTTTATTTTTTTTAAGCGTTTTTACGTGTTTTTAACGAAATTCTGTAACTTTAGAAGAATTTTTAACGAAATTCTGTAACTTTAGAAATTTTTCTAGCGATATTCTGTAACTTTAGAAGAATTTTTCTTTGAATAGGCAATAGAAATGCATAAAATCGTTACAAAAATGTTAAAGTTACAAAAAGGATAGTTGCAAACTGTAAGATATGAAAAAAAGCCGAATTCAAAATTTGACGTCGGATGAGAAGAAATCGTCTTATAAATTTTTTGTTTCTGTTTTCATTAATATATTGTAAATTTGGTACTTTGATGTTATAGGGGCCACCAAGGATGAATCGCCAAGCGACCAAGATGATTTATCGCCAAATTATAAAGCATGTATGACATAATAATACATGATGTATATATATAACATTTCTTGACGTATGTGGCCAAGTTATAGTCTTATATGATGCATATATGATGTATGTATATGACATGTGTATGTGATGTATATGCGACATATAAGACGTAAATAATATGTGTATAATGACGTATGTGGCACATATAGGAGTGTTTGGAATATATATTTGCGTATATAGGATGCATATATAAGCTTTGCGATGATCTTGGCGAAATCAAAACAGCAACCTTGGCATAATCATAATTGTGGGAGCCGCTATAACTCAAAAATAGTTTTTTTTTTTTTTTTTTTTTTTTTTTTAAGCTTTCGGGACATTTTTCCAATAGTTATTGTAATTTGTTAAAATATAATTTTTTTTAATCTGAATTGTTTTCAAAAATCTTATCCGTTGATAAAACCATATAGTACTGTCTTTTTTTTTATCGTATAATTAATTATAAACAAAATTAGTTTAATAAATTTGTGTCTTAGGGAGCAGTTGAAATAATTTTAGAATATTTAATGTCCCGCCTTCCCTATTTATAAAATATGATATATGCAAAATAAGAGTGATGTACTATTTCTCTCATTTTATTATGTAAAGTTTGGAGAAAAAAATTTAACACATAAAGGAAGTTTTTACACGTTTCATTCTCATTTTTAGTATTGCTTATCGAATGTTCTAGCAAAGATGTAAATTATCAAATCAGAAAAAAATTGATTAAAAGGAAATTTTATATTTTCTAAAAACTTATGATTTTAATAAAGAAATAAAAATAGGGTTTGCATTTTTAAAAAATATAATTTTTACCAGCAAGACCGAGCTCGGACTTCAGTTTTCGCAAATATTTTTTTATATGTTTAGTCATGAGTTTCGATTAATATATTTTTGTTGTACAGCTTCGATTTTGTTACCTGATAAATAAAAAATAATATTTCCAGAATTAAAAAAAAAAAAAGTTCTGAAAAAAGATGATCCGTGAAACTGGAACATTTCAGTATTTTGATATGTTCCGGAAAAAAATGGTGGCATTAAGATGCCACGGATTTTTGCTGTTACGTTTCACAGCAAAGTAGTGAAACATTCCAATGCCGTAAAGTTGGAATGTTTCAGCATTTTGACATGAAAGGTTTCGGAAAAAAGCGTATCGTGACGCTGAAATATTTCAGTATTTTGATATGAAAGGTTTCGGAGTATATATTACGGAATGTTTCGGAAAAATTGGAATGTTTCACTACTTTGCTGTGAAACGTAACAGCAAAAAGCCGTGGCATCTTAATGCCACCATTTTTTTCCGGAACCTTCCGGAAAATTTTTTACAGTGTAAAATTTAAAAATAGATGATAACCTTGCAAAAAATGCTGTATATTATTCCCCAAAAAGTTACCTTATAAGCATATTAAATTTTTCTTAAGAAAAAAAAAAATTCGTAATTGAATCATAGATAAAGTTATTTAAAAAGTACGTTAACAATAGAACATTTGTTTTTTTTTTATCGCGAGATATGGAAGAAGGTCGATATATCCGTATATCCGAATGAACGGTGTAACGAAGAATGCTATATCGAGGGGTTACTGTATATTTGACTTTCAAAAAGCGAGATCGAACTCATTGGAATTCTTGGCGACGAACGAAATATTCTTGCAGTTTCTGTATAACTAAATTTTATTTGATACTGAAGTTACTGCTGGTACAATCGCAATTCGCTGAGGAATAGCGGATCGATATTGGTAGCTGTGCAACGAGACAGGTGTACGAAAAGGGGTTAATTGATTTGGGATGCAGAATGAGAAAAGCGTACCGGGGTAGGGTGGACGTATACCTGAAAAAAGGGATGAATGTTTCCAAAAAATATTAGTCTGGTGAAAGGAAGTCGAATAAATAGAAAGGAAAAATAAAAATGACAATGAGAGATGATAATTATAATTTTCTGGCGTTTTTCTTCTTTTTTTTTCTTATACAGGATGCAATTGAAAATTAACAGCAAAATAAGAATATATTCAAGTCAAAATATAATTGTTCTTCAGTCTAGAATTCATTCCCAAGCTAATGTTAAACTTACGGAAGCGTTCTTTTCAAATTTCTCATTTGCATTTCAATATATTTAAATGACTTGTGCGTGTGCACAGAATATCTGAGGTATATCTGTAACCGAGCCCTTTTCTTTTAGTTTTTCAATTTGGGTTGATGGATTTTTTTTTTTTTTTTTTTTTTTTTTTTTTTTTTTTTTTTTTTTTTTTTGTGATTAGCTTAGTTTCTTAAGAGTCTACATCAGTATGCAAAAAAACGCGCAAGCTAACGTTAAATCTATGGGAAGGTTCTTGGCAGATTTCTTGCTCGCATTTTAATATTTTTTTGTTATTATTGTTACAGTTATTTTATAAGCGGACAGTTTCAATTTTGGAACCGGTTCTGAAAATGAAAGTACCGTTATATAAAAAAAACTGGAACCAAAATCGAAAAAGTAAAAACTAACAACGTTAGAGATCGACCTCAGCTATCCTATGGGGAAAAAATCATTTAAAAATATTAAAATGCGAGCGAGAAATCTGCAAAGAACCTTCCCACAGACTTAACGTTAGCTTGCGTGTTTTTTCGCATGACTGATGTAGGCTCTTAACTCACTTACTTATTCAGTCAGTGAAATAAACAGCATCCATTTCCATCCAAATCCGAACTCCTGTTAACAGCTGCAACAAATCCAAATATAGTTTAAGGAAATTGTAAACAGACGTCGCTTGTTTTGTATGGCATCATAACAAGTGCTTAGAACGAATCACTATTCACATCTAAACAAGAACGAAAAATCATGCGTCAAGCATAGATAATGTAACACTTTCCAACACTTCCAAAATACTTTTACAAATCTTTACCGTTTAATAAGGTGAAAGATGATTCTGGAAAACGCATAACACATTTAAAAACCCAATTTAAAGAAATACCAACAATATTGGGGAAAATACACGAATTCTTTTGTGCAGCCGTGTATATGATCTATAGATTTGTATATATACAACATAGAATGCTAAATTTTAGTTCAGTTACTCCCGTTCTAGAATTTCCGTTAATAAACGAAAATGTACTATAGATCTTTTGTATTGCCCTGTATATAAACTATAGAATTTATACACACCAAATAATAGGGAAAAAATAGTTAAATTCAAAAACGCATTCCACAACTGAAAGCGCACTTCCAGCAATTATTGTTAACAGACAGTACTTTAACCGAATTCTTTTGTGTGTCCCTATAAATGAACGATGAACTCTATACACGGTAAATTCTATAGCCTCTTGTAATGCATCTCAGAGATATAATATATCAATTTCAATATGTTTGAAATAGTGAAACCTTATTAAAATAAACCGCAAATGATTTTTCCCCATAGACCGTAATATAATGGAATTATTTTGAGTATGCCTGTAAATGAACAATCAGCGCAACACACTTCATTTTCAATTCCGAACATGCCATAGTAAACTTCAATAACATATATGAATTGCACGACAATCCAAGTATATTTACGCGAGTTAGAGTACGGACAAACAGACAGACAGAGAAACCGAATTCATAAACACTTTTCAACTATGTTAGATAATTTAAAAACGATTGCGTTTACGCTCCATATTTCAGAATGTGGCAGCCAATGCGTCCGGTTTCACGGAAAGAAATACACTTCTATCAATTACCCAATGATTAAACAACGGAGCGGGAGCAATAGGGTTTCGTGAGATGAACGAAACCCTAAAAATGAAAATAAAACATGTGTAAACTATTTATAAAATGCATTACAATTCGAATAAAATAGTGGCTTGATGACGTCATAAACTTTAAATGCTCTATTACTGAATTGCGTAAAAGAAACATCCTTATAACTCCAAAATTGATAGTCATATTAACTAAGAGTTTACTGCTTCGGATTAAGCGTCTCATTTCTAATTAAAACATATCTTTGAATTGAAATTTGAATGAAATACAGGGTCATGAAAAATTGATGAGTGTGGAAAATATGATTACAAATATCTCGGCAACTAATTACCCGATCGACTTGATTCTTTAATATGCAGAATTAATGTATTTTTTTTCTTTTTCTTTCTTTCTTTCTTTCTTTTTTTTTCTTTTTTTTTCTTTTTCTTTCTTTCTTTCTTTTTCTTTCTTTATTTTTTGTCTTTTATATTTACTTCTTAAAATAAACAATTTCGATAATTTTTATATATCTTTTATCAGAACGAATATTTCGATAGTTCCGGATAATCGAGGTACTGAAATTCAATAAGCTTCTTCTCATTATTACATACTAAGTACATAGCAAATTTCAAGTCTCTATCTCAATTTGTTCGGGAAATAGAGCGTTTAAAGACACACACAGAGACACACAGACAGATGGACGGCAAAAAAAAAAATTTCTAAAAATATGTTTTTTGGAATCTCCAGTGTCTGACACGTGTAAATCCGTCAACAAAAAAAATTTTCGATTTTCAAAACGATTACAAGACCCTATACTGCGTATGATGGGTAAGTAAAAAAAAAAAAAAAAATTCATAAAGTCAAGATAATTATTTTATGAAATTTTTAACAAGATCATATACCTTTTGCTTTAATCTAGCCTTTACCGAGGATTTGAAATGATATTATTGCATCTTTCAAAAGCCACAGTAGTTGAGTTATAGTTTAAAATATTATCCGAATAATTCAAATAATAATTACTTTAGATTACAATTTAGTCTGATGTTTTATGCGTTTATATAAATATTTTATGCAACATAGAATGAGCATTTTCAAAACGGCCAATATTGCATTCTATCAAAATAATATGATGTTTGTACAAACACCGTAAGTGATAATACATTAAAATTTTTCAGGTGTCCCAGTAAAAGAAGTTATAATTAGCATTTTGAAAAGAGAAACTATTTCTGTATCGCTTAACAAACATATTCAACCAATCGGAATATTTTTACCATAGAGCACGAAGAGAAGAGTCAGTAAACATATAATGAAAGGTAAAAGTCTTTGGCACGTATTAAAATTTGCATGGCGTCACAGCAAAATAAAACAACAAAACAACTTGTCAAAATCAGTGTGCCATTGAAAAATTATGTGCGAATATGTATTGTATGTATGTACGTGTGTATGTGTGTGCATATGTATGCGTGTGCGATTAAAAGAGTAACCTCCATTTTTCAAGCCGGTTTACGTAATTAATCTCTCACTAATACGTCGCGCCTCTTTTATGCATCTGTCTCATTTATACGCCGATTTTCGGTAGTCCAGGATAACGATATAGCAATATAATGTTTTTGTTTTTGTTTTTTTCGCTTATGTGTCGCAACATGAATGTATCTTTCACTTATGCGTCGGAGAAATCTCAAGTTTTCCTTGCCATTTCTTCCCATTCTACAGATGTTCTTTCTAAGACATTTCACATCAGCTTGTAAATGTGAAGTCAGTTGGTTGTTTTTTTTAACTTATTTTCTGGACGCTAGTATAATCTGTATTCTTGTGTCACATCCCTTCACACCTGCTGCTTATAGGAGAACTGTTTCAAAAAAGCAAGTTTCATTCTGCAGGAATTTGAAAATGATGCATCTTGTGCCGAAGATCAACCAGCATTAGATGAAGAATGGAATGCCGTTTCTTAGGGAATGATTACTTTTAACGATTTTGTAGATAGTGATGAAAATGTAATAACAGCGGAAAAGAAGTACATACACGAAATAGTCGCAGAAATTAAAGTTGATCCCAATGAAAATAAATAAGATAATGAAAAAAACGTAGAAACACCATCCACCGACTTTTGTAAAGGAATAAATAGGCTCTGGGAACCCTCCGTCAGTACATCCAATGAACTGATGCATCTGGATCAACATATTCATGTTTCAATGAACTCAAAAAAGCTATTTCTAGGGACAGACATCAAGCTCATAAACAAACTTCAATTTTAGACTATTTTAAAAAATAAGTTATGTAATTAAAATTTTGAATTGTATGTATTTCAGATTTGAATTGGTAAATCTTCAATAATAATACAAATAATTCGTATTTTTCATTATTCTGTATCTTATTTAACCATTTAATGATTATGTTTTCTTAACATTTATTTCAAATGTAATTCTCACTCGGATTTCATTTATGCGTCTCTCTCGTTTATGCGTCCTTTTTAGTTAGTCTTTTGCACCGACGTATAAGTGAGAGATTACTGTATATAAAATCATCGCGAGTGAAATGAATAGAGCAAGCTGCTGATCTACAAGAATTTCGAAAATATAAAATGAAAAAGCAGGTACTTATACGTGGACGGAAGTATAGCGCGAAAATTTTATAAAAGTAGGGGGAGAATCCGTCTAAAAATTCTAACTTTGAAAAAGATAGTTGTTAAAAGGCAATAAAAGGGACAGCAATGCATCATTACTTCTGCTAATTGTAATACAGCTGTTATCGCAATTTCCCTCAATTAATTCTGTTTCTAAAAGTCTGTCATGCACTGAAAAGTAAAAAGTGAAAATTTATAATCAATGTTCATAAGACATGCAGAAAAGTCTGTATATTTTATGAAACCTGTTAAAATCAGAAATTTTCTTTAACGTTTTGTCGAGAACGATTTTTTACCTTTTCTACAAAACGTTAACTTAAAATTATTCAAAAAATTATTAATAAGTCCTGAATATTTATACATGTATATTACAAAATTTAATTTTTTTCCGCAATTATTCTATAAAATTTGTCCATTCAATAATATTCGGTATATAACCCAGCTTATTAAAATAATTCTCATTCTTAAAATAGCCTTTTACTATCCATATGTAAAGCCAATTATTCCTAATCCACTTAATAATATTTATTCGAAAGTAGCTAGTCTAAATATGGCGATAGCTTTTTTAATTTATTCTTTAAATAGAACATCTTTATTTTAATCCATTATTAAAATTCATTAGTATTATTCCCGTGTGGTCAAATTGCTATAACTTCTTTATTTAAATGCTAAAATATCGTATCTCTTAAAATATTCCGCTCAAAAAACCTTATTTCATAAAGTTATCCTATTATTAAATATCAAATGTCTATTAAAATATTTCCGAAAAACTTTAATTCTTTCTTTTTTTTTTTCCTTTTATAAAGATTCATTTTCTTTTCTTCTTATTATTTTTATTACGTATTAAATTCGAAGTTTAGCTACAGCCTCAAAACAGATAGGCTCGGTTGTTGATATGGCAGGCATCTGGTACGAGATTATGGAATATTCTGGAAGGCCGTAGAAAGTTTTTGGCGGTAAGGAAGTCATTTTACAACAAAATAAATCCACCGGAAATACTGATAGAGTTCCTAAAGAGACCTTTTGATTCGATAGAAGTGGGTCACGTGACGTATTCTGTATTATTACGCAAGCTAGTTTAAAAACACGATCATCCTGATTCGGAGAGGATTTTTTGACGCTGGTGTTTGCTAAAAGAATCGGGACGGATTCTAGAAAATAATGGAACGTGGAGATTTTTTTTTCGTTCAGCGTTGGCTAATGAGCATTTTCCCTGAAGAGATGTTTTTAACTGGAAATAAAATGTTCTTCGACTAAAAATATGGACTGACATTTCTTGTTGTTGTTGATGATACCACACGGCCGCCTGATGCGAGCTAAAAGGGAAACCTATCACATAGCTAACCCTGTTTATCACGAGCACGACTGCCTTTCATCCCGGATTTGAACTTGGAAATACGACATGTATAACTTGTAGATTATATGTTAGTAGATTGATGATCAAAATCAATGCATCCATTCAAAAATGCATGAATATTCAAAAATTCATTAATATATAGGTGACCTAGCCCAATAGTCTTCTCGTTCCCTAAAACTGTAGAATACTAAATTTAGTTCAAATTCTCTGAGCCGTTTTTAAGCTAAAATAGCTTGACCCATAATGACCCATGACCAAAATGACCCACTAATCGAATTTTCTCGAACATGTGACCTAGTCCAACAGTCTTCTCGTGCCCGAAAACGATAGGATGCAAAATTTAGTCTAAATAGTCTGTGCCGTTTTTTAGATAAAGTTAGCTTGACCCACAGTGACCCAAAAATGACCCACTAATCAAATTTTCTCAGACATGTGACCTAGCTCAATGATTTTCTCGTGCCCGAAACTCGTAGGATACAAAATGTAATCAAAATCGTTAGAGCCATTTTTTAGATAAAATTAACTTGACCCTCGTTGACCCAAAAATGACCCACTAATAGAAAGTTCTCGAACATGTGACCCAGCCCAGTAGTCTTCTCGTTCCCGAAAATGGTAAGATACAAAATTTAGTCAAAATCGTTTGAGTATTTCTAAAAAAAGCTGGACAAAAGTAAAAAAAAATGAAGTTCGTTAAAAACCACAATACTTTATTTGTTTGTATAGCTTATTAGTCGGTGCTTCACGTAAACACTATCTTAGGAATGTTCAGTAACACTACCAGTCGCATTATCAGTCTGAACATAGCTGCCGTGCATCGCAGATGTCTCTTTTCACAGCGCTGTTGTGAGAAGCGCATAATTTAATTGCATTTATCGTTGTATACAGTAAAGATCTGAAAAAACCCTTTATGGACAAAGAAATGGAAGGTATGTAGCTTAAATTACTGTATTTAGTTTTAGTTATAAACGAATATAATTATGAATAAAACCACATTGTTTTATCTTTAAAAATAAGTGTGATTTTTACTAGTTCTTTAAAATTATTAGTGATTTATAAATACGTTCCGCCCTTTTCCCGGCAAAACTTTTTGTTGGAATATAAAATTTAGATATTCCTTGTTATATTCATAAAATAAAATCTTGCCCCAATTTGCCCCAATTTTTTTTTTTACCCTTTTATAAAAAAAATGGCATCAGAAGATAACGATATTTTGAAAACGAAAAATCTTCATTTTTCTTTTAGAAACTTCAGTGACAACGAAAGATGTTTGAAGAAAGTTGTTGTTTGACCTTATGCAAGATTGCCCTAGTAAGAAAATAGATAAAAAATTATGTTTCGTGGAAAGTAAAGTTATAGAAATGACGAAATGCTTGGTAGATGAACAAGAATCATTAAAACGTTCGTTAAGCCGTTTCAAATCAGATTTCAAAGAAAAATGGGAGGCTGCCAATAGGACAAAAAGTCGCTTTCTTAAGATAAATGAACATTGGCTTAACAGTTCTATAAAATTAGCTGTAGAAGATACTAGCTGTATAATATCAAAACAAGGTCGAGCAACAAAAGATTTCGCCGAATCGTGTGACAGAAACAAGCGACGAAAAACAAAAGATTTAAGGGAGCAAGTACCTCTTGATCAATTAACATATGCAGCTAGTACAAGTCAACGTGCTTCTGGTAATATTGATGCCTCGAAACTCATAAAACATATAACTATAAGTCCAACAAGAGCTACAAAATACAGAAAAATTATAACTTCAGCAGATAAACCCACCATTAAGAAGCATACGCCATCAGAAGCCTTATCAATTTTTGTAGAAGCTGATCTAACAAGAAAGCAATGGGACAATTATATTTCAGAGTTATCTTGTTCCTTTACGTTTAATATGCAAAGTTGGCGACTAAGAAAAAATTTTGTGGCAGAACCCTCTACCTTCTTCTACAAGATTCTGCAGGCCGATACGCATTCGTTTTGTTCATGAAACGAGCGATATTACTAATGAAGAAATTCAATATATTGAAAATCAAGTTAAAAATCTTAAGAAAACTGATATACCTACTACTAATGGTAGTTTATATTACGTAAAACACACGCTGATACCTACTATGGTAGATGCGAAGGTTTGCAATGCTGCAACAAGCACTTCATCAACAATGAGATGCTAAATATGTGGAGAAGCTTCAAAAATTTTAATAAATTGGAGAAGAAGAATCCTGAGAATCCTGATGCCTTAAGATTTGGTATATCAATTCTTCATGCATGGATTCGACTTTTTGAGTCACTTTTGCATATAAAATTCCTTTAAAAAAGTGGCAAACGAGAAGCAATGAAGACAAAAAAGTTGTGGCAGAAACAAAAAAACGAATTCAAAATAGTTTCAAAGAAGTCTTCTAGTAGATATTCCCAAGCCAGGTTTTGGCAACACGAATGAAGGAAATACATCAAGATTTTTTATGGACCCCAATACTGCTTCCCGAATGACTGGAATAAATATTGACCTTATAAAAAGGTTCAAAGTAGTTTTAGAGGCACTGTCCAGTGGACATAGAATTGATGTTAAAAAATTTGAAAATTACACTGAAGAAACTGCAAAACTTTATGTCGAATTATATGGGTGGCACCCAATGTCACCAACAGTAGATAAAGTTTTAGTACATGGGGCCACAGTAATTAAACATGCAATATTGCCTATCGGTCAACTTTCGGAGGAGGCTGCTGAAGCTAGAAACAAACATTTCCGCCATTATAGACAAAAGTTTTCAAGAAAATTTTCTCGAGAGCAATGTAATAAAGATGTTTTGAACAGACTTTTATTAAATTCTGATCCTTTTATAAGAAGTTCAAGACCAAAGCCTAAGAAAAAAAGCAAGCCTTTTTCTATCGAAACAATAGAACTATTACTCCCAGAAACACCATACGGACAACATCCAAACGAAGAGGAAGATGAGGATGAAGGTGAAACAGATGAACAGGAAGATGAGAATGAAGATGAAACAGATGAAGATGAATCTGATTAGAATAGTAAGTTGAATAAAGAACTTTTTAAAAGTATGTAAAAAAAAAAACTGAATATTTCACTAAATATCATTAATGTTTATTCTAAATTGTTCTAAATGGATAGTTTACTTTTTAAAAAGTAAAGATTTTTTGTAAATTCGCAAAAAAAATTATATGTTTTGTTAAAAAATTATATATAATGACTCTAAATAGCTTTTTACAACATTTCAACTTGATATAGCTCACAAAATAATTTTGTCCACATTTTTCATAAAATACTCCTATGTGCGTTTTTAGATACATTTAGCTTGACCCTGACCCATGGTGACCCAAAATGACCCACTAACCGAATTTTCTGGAACATGTGACCTAGCCCAATGGTTTTCTGTTGCCCCAAAACGGTAGGATACAAAATTTTGTTAAAATCGTTAGAGCCGTTTTTAAGATAAAATTTCCATAACCATACACACATATTCAAGATTTGCTCGTATTAGAATATATGTTTTACAGAGACACACAAAAAAATTCCATTACATTATGGTCTAAGGAAGGGGAAAAATCGTTTGCGACGCATTTTATTGATATTGCGATACTTCGAACATAATGAAATTAATATGATGTAGACTACAGCTTCCTTTTATTGGAGTATAGAATTCGTAGCATTTATAGTTCAATTACTGGGACGTACAAAACAATTCCTTTACATTATGATCTATAGGGAAAAATCGCTTGCGGCTCATTTTCAGCATGTTATGACACTTGAAACATAATCAAATTTAAAAGGATCACTAAGGTTCAATACAGCTTATTTTCTATAGATTATGGAGTGCGTAGGATTTATCGTTCATATACAGAGACGTACAAGAGAATTCGGTTAAAGGACTGACTAAAATCGTAACTGTTAAAAGTGACTTTTCCGCTGTGATATACAGTTTTATGTAATTTTTAGTGTATTACGTGTTGTTTACAAACTTTGTAGATCCTATACAGGGCTGCACGAAACTTTTCGAATATGAGCAGCAATTATGCTAAAAATCAATTTTTACTGATTTATATAATTTTTAAATCGCTTATTTAGATATCTCATTTCATCGTATGAAAAAATTAAATTTCTTGGTAATATTCTGTTAGTGTTGGGAGTGTTACATAATCTATGCCAGATGCATGATTTTTCGTTCTTGTTTTTTAACAAAACGAAACTTTCAACGAACTTCATGGTATAATTAATTAAAGTTCAAACGATTCCGTTACACAATCTAAATTAAAAGTTTGTTTTATTTCCCCCACAAAATTGGTGATAGTAATCTATGTTCATTTAAGATACATCAAGATGGCCGTTCACACGACCTTAATTACATTTCAAATGGCTGATTTAAAATTCCAATTACAAGACAGTACTAAGAATTTATGGGATAGAACGAAATGAGAGTAAATTGAATAAACAGAAGGTGTAAATTACTCCCTTAATTACTTCAAAGCCTAAAGGTATGGGGGAAATTATTTTCGTTAAAGTATGTCACCCTTTTAATAGGATGAACCGAAGTATGCAAATTCTTTGCTGTTTAATGATGGAAATTAGTTTTTAGATATTTTATTTGCTGTGCAAGAAATCATAGTAAGTGATATTACTAAAACCTTAGCAGCAAACTTTTCTTGCTGTTGTGGTCATTATGTGAAACATTTCTTCAGTATATTCTAAAGGCATGTGAAAATTAGTCAGATGTGCCAATCCCAAAACTTTCTTCTATCTCACACTGGTTTTGCATACACTAAAAAGCATCAGCACCAATTTATATCAAGGTCTAACTGAATCTAAAGTTTTATTAAATTCCGTGCATTAGTTCTTGAGATATAACTATTGCTAAAATCGTGTAAATCCTTAAAAATGCAGCATAGCAGCGCCCCCTGTGGAGAGATTTAGACCAAAACCTAATGAACAGCAACTTATGTCAACGTCTAACTGAATCTAAAGTTTGGTGAAATTCCGTGCAATAGTTCTTGAGATATAGGTATCGTAAAAATAATGAAAAACGTAGTATAGCAGCGCAACCTGTCAGGCGATTTTCACCAAAACCTAATAAGCACCAACTTATATCAGGAACTAACTGAATCTAAAGTTTTATTAAATTTCGTGCATTAGTTTTTGAGATAGAGCGCCCACAAAATTTTTGTCACATACATACAGACAGACGGACAGTCACAGACTCACAGACAGACATTTTCTAAAAACAGTCAAATCGTGTTCAAGACCTTCTAAAACGTATAAATCCGTCGAAAAATTTCATGAATCCAATACTTCCTTCTTCTAAAGATACAAGAAAGTAAAAAATGTATTCGTGTATCCAGGAGAAATAAGTATGTCCACAAAATCAGGAGGGGAGGGCACATTAGATGATAAATATAGTTTATTATTAAACATATAAAGAATTAAGAATTATTTTAAAAGTCATGATTAATTATTTTTTCCAAATTAGTTCAGCTTCAAATGCTGAACTTTCCGTATTCACATTACATATTCACATTCTCTCAAGATATCCAGGGCAAGACTGAAGGCTTACAGTAAGGTTCATATTTAAAAAAACAAAAATGACATCATCAATCTAAAAATTGCAACATAATGTTCACATAATATACTTACTGGCAATTATAAACATTAAATTATCTCAATATAAATAATAAATTATATGAAAATCATTATAGACCAATGATTTATATGAAAATCATTATAAGATCGTAAATTACATGAAAATCATTATAGACCAATAAAATTTTCTGCACAAGTATGAATAACTTAATTTTTTGTCAGTAGAATTTTTGTGTGATGTTTCCTAATACAGTTGCCTCTTCTTATTGTGCTCTTCGAGATAGCACTCATTCTGATAATCTGCTATTTTTCCATGTGTCCCCAAAAGAAAATTAATAAAAGGCTGTACCTTAACCATCCTTTTTAGCTCACAGGCTATCAAAGCGTGAGAGCTAATGTGCCTGCAGTAGAATTGCAAAGGCTAGAAAAAACCGGTTTAAACCTGGGAATAAACCGGGTTTTTTGGGAATAAACCTGTTTTTTTGGGAATAAACCAGGTCTTTTGGCAATAACCCTGGGAATAAACCGGGTCTATTGGAAATAAACCTGGGAATAAACCGGTTTTTTGTAACTCTAGCCCGCAGGTTCTATTTGTACGTATGTACGTATGTGCGAAACGCGATAACTCTTGATAGATATATCCGATTTTCTACAATTTTTGTATCTAGGTTCATTATGATAAGACGCTTTTCTGATTAGTTTTGTGTGTTCATTTGTTAAGCATAAAGGGGGAAAAGGGGGACTAAATCCCGCCTAAATTTAAATAAATAGGTTTTTCATGCAGAATTATCCGATTTGCTTCAAATTTTGTATATAAGTTCATTGTGATAAGGCGTTTCCCTGACTAGTCTTGGGGGTTCATTGGTTAAGTATAAAGGGGGAAACGGGGGCTAAACCACCCCCTTTACTTTAAATAAATGGTTTTTTTTTATGCAGAACTAATCGATTTGCTTCAAATTTGGTATACAGGTTTATTGTCGATTTCTCTATTTTTCAAAGGGCATTATCTTTGAAATAAGAGTATAATATACAGTTAAAGTGAATAGCCTGTGGGCTCAATGCCTTCAGTTTAACCGGGCACTTTTCTTTTTATTATAAAAGTTAGTGTAGATAAAAATATGTGTAGATAAAAATAGTAAAATGCCATTCTATGTTGTTATTTTGTGGAGAACATTATATTCTGCATACAAATTAACATTTTGAAGATTATTATAACGCCAACAGATTATCATCTTTCAATATCCTTGTTAATATCGCGTCCTTGTTATTACCTTCCTAAAATATAACGAGGGTCTAATGTACCAGATAAAGTAATTTGATATTTTTCCACACCACTGTTCACAAGTCTCAACGAATTTTTTATTTGTTTCTTCATTCTCTAATTAATTGCTGCTTCATGTAACATTTTCATTTATTAATGAAAAATGTTATTTTTGCATTTATAAAACATTTTTTTTCAAAAACGCCATGATTACATTTTTTTTTTCTTTTTATAAATGAAAAAGCATATATTTCAATTAACCATACTTATAATTCCACATGAGATAACATTTTCCAATTTTTAATTTCTCCTCTTTCTTTAATTATAGTTTCCATGCGGTCTCAATATTTTGATCATGAAATAAAACCACTTTAATCAGCGATTTTTTAATCTTCCAAATTAAATCATTCTTTATTTTTTTTTATTAATTTAACAAATAAAAAGCTTGATAATGTGAACAATCATTACATTTTTTCCCTGTAACATGTTTTAACCATTGTCTTTTGTTCTTTATGAAGCAGTTAAATTCTTTACTTAGTCGAAAATAAATGAACATTTTAAATATCCGGATTTAATTTTAGCAGTTTCCAAGTGCATATTTATCTTCTTTAGGGAAATCTCTATAATGCTAACTTATCTTAGATTACTTCTGGGTCTGACAAGATAATTCCTGTGTTTATTTATATATTTATTTTTTAACTTTCTGATTAGAATTATTTTTTTTTTCGATTTTCTTAATATCTAATTTTTAAATTTTAAATTTTGTGCTACTTTTAGTCTTTTTCTAAAGTCCTTTGCATTTACAAAGCGTCTTATCTCCATAACGTTATTTTTATATGATTTTTGTAACACTTTTAAACGTATATCTTAATAAAATGCACATAACATGAATATATAAATTTAAATAATACCAGTTGATCCAGCACGGGCTTACCGGATTACAGAATATATTTTTCAGTGTATAGAGAGAGGATAGGTGAACTATTCTTCTTAACTTAAATAATTCAATATATAGGAAACTTTAAAAATTATTGCAATTCAAGAATATATTTAGCGATTACTACAACAGAATGTACAATTTAAGTTTTATTGGAATAACCTTTTACTTACAAGTACAATAATGAAAATAAATAATTCTCAATAGAACTCACACAAATCAAATTTTATTTCAATGAATTTCCTCAGAAGTTCTTCAGCGTTTTATCATTTCTAAGTTAAAAAAAATATATATTTATTTACAAAGAAAAGCAATAAATTTGTTCTATGCGTAAAGAATTTTTGTTTGAAAAACATATGGTATGAACATTAGTGAGGAAAAAACTTATATTGGCTTTCTTTTCTTTGGCTTCTTTTTTTTCTTGATAAATAAGTGAAGATGTTTTTTTATGTCGACTGTTTCATTTTAAAATTATTGAAGTAAAAAGAATTATTTAATTTTAAATTGTCCTTAATATCTTTATATATTTATGTGTCATGAAGTTTAGATTTAGTAACTGTTCTAAATGTTTATACACGAAATATATATGTATATATCAATTTTGAAAAAAAAAAGTATTCTTATAAATTAACATATTAGCCTGAAAATTGAAACGTTATAATACAACGTTTTTGTGTCAGAAAAAAAGGTTGTAACAAAAAAAAAAAAAAAAAAAAACTGACAGTAATTTAATAAAAATAAATAAAAACTGATTTTGTGTTATAACTCACAAGCGCATCATAGTCAGGAAGATAATATCACATTTATAAAACCAATTTTAGCGTCGATGATTTTAGTATATATGATAGATTAGATGATACAGATAACGATACTGGCAGTCAGCTGGCACGCCAACAATCACTATAACCACCATACCATAGCAGCATAGCACATTCTTCTGCAATGTAAAATGATTTGCAGCCCGATTACTCATGTTACTACGATTCGGAGATATAATCAGTAATCTGGTTGTCATTCATTTAACATTGCAGTGAGCTGTGTGATGTTGTTATGTCAGCATCCCCCCCCCCCTCCCGCGCTGGTTTGCCAGCTGACTGGCAATATCTTTGTCTGTATCATCTCATGTATCATATATATCAAAATCGTCGACGCTGAAATTAGTTTAAAAAATGAGACGCTGCTTCCCGAACTATCAATACAAAAATATGAAATTCAGATGAAGTGTTCATTATGCGATTATTTGTAGCTTTTTACATTGTTTTGCAACAAGAAGGAAAAATATACATTTAACTTTTTCTTGCTAGTGTGAAAATTAAATAAAGATTGAAAAAGCGGCCTTATTGGCAGATTTTAATTCATGCACAACAATAGCTAATATTAGTAAATACTCCCCTCTGATACATCAATAAAATCTGCAGATGTGGCAGATTTTTACTATTTTTAATGTGATGTCTCTTTGTATTTGTTTAGTTCTCTATCCATAATCGTGGTGGTGCCTGACTTTTTTCCCATGATGATGGGTTCCTTTTTGTCAGTAACACACAGAATATTTTTTTAATTAAAAAATATTTATTAAATAATTAAAAAAAAGCATATGATGTATCTCATATCAATTCAAACATGAAAAAAAAATGAATAAATTACTTTTGTCATAAACCTAATTCTATTTTTCCTATCATTGAAACAACAGCTTACTCTGTTGCTAAAAGTATAGACGTAGTCGAAAATGACACGTTCCATAAATAATTCTACTTGAAGTAACTTTTATTTTACAATTTTCAACTTTTCAACAGATTTCTGTTTCGATGGTATGATTTTTTATTTTTTGCAACTTATACTATTATATTTGAATATTTATATAAAGGAAATAATTAAATGAGAAACTTAGTGTATTTATTTGATAAATAAACAAATCATTGAATGATGTTTATAACTGTATGAAAATAGGAGATATAAAGGCACTTTTTCTACTAATTACTTAACTCTAGAGCACTTGTGTTATTCTGTTTCTAATCATTTAGCTCACAGATTAACAAATAACCAAAGGGTACTTATAATATTCCCTTTAATTAGTGCAAACAAAAACATTCAGAAATATTAATTAACTTTTATGATTACAAATAACTCTTCAGAACTACTAATTAATAACATTATTTAATAAGTTAAAAACACGTAATTATTAGCGATTCTTAATGTAGCCGAGAGCAATAAATAAACTTCTGTAATTATCATTACCGAGTGGTTCATTTGAGAATTACGTAGATTCTGTGAATGATATAGCCTATAAGAGAACGTGTTGATTTATTAAGGAAAGGAGAGTATTAGTAAACTGACAATAAGGTGACTAATGTTAAGATTCTAAGGTTCTAATGTTAAGATTTTACAAGAAATGTGTATTGGTATTTTGACTATCATATGAAGACTTCGATAGAAAAATTAGCATCTGTATAGTGACTATCAGACGTACACTGTAAAAAAATTCTGTTCAGCATTAAATCATCGGTGGTGCAGAAAATGCAAAAGCACCAAAACATGGTTCACTAGATTTGTTTCGTTGAAATTTTAACAATAGTTCAATTTTTTAAAGATCCTGTGGGCAATATGGAATAGCCAACATAAACATAATTCTATTCACTCATAGTATGTTGGTTTAAAGGAGGTATATTATCCTTCTGTTGTGTAGTTGTTAGAATATTTGCTGCAACTCAAAGAGTGCCAAATTCAAATTTTATTTAAGCTTGGATGTCCGTAGTGCTTTTAACATTGTCCCAGTCTAATTGACCTTTGTTTGCGACGGTCAACTGTAGCTCCTTGGTGGTTCAGCATTTTACCAGTTCATAGTTCAACCTACAAACGTTTATGGTTCAACCGGATCACCAACGTTTAGAACAAAGTTCCGCCATCTTATGGTGCCAACATTTTTGGCACCATGTTTTGATGAAATGTTGAACCAAATCTTTAACAGTATATACCAGGAGTCACTAACGTGGTCAATTTTGACCGCCAAGGGTCGATGCAGCCTCAGATGTTCATTGGGTGTCTATGGAAAACATTTTTTTTAATCATCCATCGTGAAAAAAGACTAACATAAGAAACGGAAATGTCTATTGCAATTCCACTCTAACGTCATGATGTTACGAGGTGAAATTTCTTACAGACATTAAATCATTTTCAAAACACTTTCCAACATAGTTGAAAAGTGTTTAGGAAAATTCAGATTGTCTTGTCTGTCTGTCTGTGCTCTAATTCTCGTAAATATATTCGGATTGTCATGTATTTGATATACAATAATGATGATTACTATGGCAAGTTTTCTATTGAAAACAAAGTCTGAAGCAATTACAGTTCGTTTACAAGAACACTCAAAGTATTCCGTTTTATTATTGTCAATGGGGAAAAAACAGTTGCTGTGTATTTGATTGGTGTTTTTTTAATTGTTTGATTGGTGTTCTATTACAAACATAATAAAATTTATATGAATTTCTCTTGTGCACTGAAACATGTTTTCTGTTGAATAAGGAGTGTGTAGCATGTATAGTTCGTTTAAAGGAACACTAAAAAAATTCCATTACACTACGATCTATGTGGGGAAAAATCTTTTGCGGTATATTTTAATGATGTTACACTGTTACAAACATAATGAAATTGACATGAATTTCTAAGATGGTCCAAAACATAACTTCAGTAGAATATGAATTGCAAAGCATTTATCATTCATTTACAGGGTCACACAAAAGAATACGGTTACATAATGGCTGGTGTGCAAAGAAAAACTGTTTGAAACATATTTTAGTTATGTTACACTTTCAAACATAATGAAATTGATATACAATATTGAGGTTCACTATAAGATGTATGCTGTAGTGTATGATGTACATAGTATTTATCGTTCATTTACTGGGACTCATAAAAGATGTCGGATGCAGTACTGTCTGTTAGCGATAATTGCTGCAAGTGCGTTTTCAGTTATAATATGTGTTTTTAAGTTTAACTACATTTTTGCATATCACATGGTGCGTATAAATTCTATAGATCACATACAGGGTTACACAAAAAATCTGTAAGCATTACTGAGTATGGGAGTGAATTGCTTAAAGGTAGTTTTCAATTAAATTTTGCATTTTCAAAAAAAAAAAAAAAAAAAAAAAAAAAAAAAAAACATATTTAGTATACTAAGAGATGGTTTTATAGAATTTAAATCGATTCACATACAGGGCTACGCAGAGAACAGGATACATTGCCGTGAGCATATCCTACTTTATGAATGTGTGATTTTAGTCATTTTCAGCGTTTTTTGTCTGAATTAAATTTTAGCTTAATATGTGGCATGTATAATAATTTCTATATAAAATATAGGGCTATGCAAAAGAAGTCGAGTAAAATTCCATCTATTGCTAAAAATTGCTGAAGGTAATTGCCCAACTGTGTTATGAATTTACTAACTAAACTAAATTTTAACATACTATGTAGAATATATACAAATCTATAGATCATATACAGGGCTGCACAAGAGATTTCAAGTAATTTCTGGCTATGGACAGTAGATGCCGAAATTTAGTTTACAAAAATGTTATGCGCTTTCTAAATTACTAAGGTAGGGGAAAGGGGGGCACAGTGGGACAAAAGGCATTTTTTCTACCATTCAAATACTCAACAATTAGAAATGTATGCATCATTTAGTTAACCTGTATGACAACACTGAGTAAACTAGTCCCAGTCACATTTCATTTTATAGGGAAGTTACAGCCATTTTTGTTTTTACTATCACTGTTAGAAAAATCAGATAAATTTTACTTTCTTGAATTTGAGCAATAAAATATCATCCAATAATGAATATCATTGCATTAATTTAAAGCTTAAACTTTCTTCATTACATGTGTGTAATGTTCTTAATTCTATTAATACGAGGGGCAATCGGAAAATAAGTTTCTCCTGGCGACTGTGGACAGGGGAAACTTATTTTCCGACTGCCCCTCGTAAATTTTGTGCAACTTTTGACTTTGGATTTAAAAATACTCCTTGGGGGTACAGTGGGACATGATGATAGGGGCACAGTGGGACACGTCCCACTGTACCCCAATGTAAATATATTAAAGGATAACAATCACAATATAGCCGAGCTTGTTGGCAAGGCTTATCCTCTGGCCGTTTGTGCAAAGAACATCCTACCTGGATTTCCATCTACTTGCATTTTTCCATATAATAACAACGTTTATACTGAAGAAGATTTCATAGCTGCAAGTGTTACTGATGTTCCATCAGCCATGTGCTGCTGATACATCAATTACTGAACATGTCATTCTATCACATGAGTCAAGTGAAGCTAGTAAATCTAGACCATTCACAGAAGAGCCACAATCAGAGTGCTACAATTTAAATTTATCTCTGGTGGAAAACCAAAAAGTTGATGAACTTGTTTTGTCACCAGAACTAATAAGGCCTCTAATAAAATGGCATGCACCTGATAATTCTAAGAGGAACCGAAGGAAAGGGAAAATCAGAAGTATTGAGTGATACCACCTGTAAAAAGTAGAATAGAGCAGGAAACTTTTGAAAGAATTGAAAAGCAAAATAAAGGTAAAAAGAAGTATTTTTCTAATGTTTCGAAATTGATAACCAAAAAGAAAAAAAGATTGTAAATAAAATTTTTTGAGAAAGCAGTTCTTCAGAAGACGAAGATTTGAAGCTCTCTTCAAGTGATAGTGTTTCAGACGATGAGGTGAAAGAAAGAGAAAGTATTTCTGAGGATGATATGGAAGAAAGAGAAAGCGTTTCTATTAATATTGGAGATTTTGTATTAGTCAAAGTGTGTGGGAAAAGGAAAGGGGCCATATGCTATTATGTTGCAGAAATCATAAATAAAAGTGAAATTGACTTTGAAGTGAAGTATATGAAAAGACTTTTTTGCCAGCATACAATTTTGTCATTGATGATGAGACAACATATTTAGCTGTTCTTGCTGACATTGAAATGAAATTACCAAAACCAATAGCTTGCGGAGGAACAGAAAGAACAATGACACAATTATCATTTCCTGTAGACTTCCAAGGTTATTCCATGATAAAATGGAACTTTTGAAAACTTTTTGTTATCCTTTAATGTTTGATTTGATATTACCTTATTATTTTTAATTCATCATACATTATTTTGCAAAGAATTTTTCATCTCTTAAATGTGTTCCATTATTATAACTTTTTTTAAGTCTTATCATTTGAAAATGACTTTCATATCTTCTATGTTCAATATCTAAACCTGCATTTAATAATAATAAATGTGTTGTGATGATATTGCTAATTCTGTATGTGCCTTACTCACCATCCCACTGTACCCCATTCCTTGACCCACTGTGCCCCGCCAGGGGGCACAATGGGACATCTTGAGTACCTTTCGAATTTTTTTTTCAAAGAATAAAATAAGTATAAATTATGAAAAAAAATTACAATGAAAGCTAAAAGTTGCCAAAATATTACTCTCTATTTGTTTTATTTTTTTAATTAAAAGGGAAGAAATTATCATAACTAAGTGAAAATTGCCCCACTGTACTCCACTCTACCATATCTTCTTGACGTAATTAAAGGGTGAAGTTTTTCAAAGTATTCTGGAGGTGTTGGAAAATGTTCCATAATCTATGCTTGACGCATGATTTTTCTTTCTTGTTGAGTAATAAATTGAAATAAAATAAAAATATTTTGTACTTTGCGGACTTATTTACAAAATTTATAACCGTCCAGACACATCTACAAGCTCCGTTACGAGAAGTATTACAATTGTCTTCTGAATACCTCTATTTCCGTAGAGGAAAAGTCATTTTATTTCTTTAAATGAACTAATAGACGGATATTAAAAATAATTAATAATAACATTTCATGTGAAGGGGGAAACATCAGTGAATTGATTATCAAACAAACACTTATTGGTAGTATGAGACGTTTTATGAGTAATAAATTATAAATAAATAACACAAATGTTAATAAATTCAATTGTGTTAGATTTCCACTTTCGGAAATATTTATACAGATAGTTCAAAAAATTATTAACCATTGTAAGAAGTATGAAAAATATTTTTTCTCGGAGAAAAATTTCCTCATCTTTATTCCAATTTAGCCATAAAACATACATAATCAAATTTTCCCTTTCTTATCACAAAACTGAACATTAAATATGATTTGTCTATAACTCCCCGTCTTTTATAAATTGGACCTGAATTAAAAATTTCAATTTTATCGCAGAGAATGTTTTATCCTATTGTAATTTCAAAGATTGGGAAAATATGTTCACGGGAAAATAGGCTCGCCATGTTTATTCTTTCTCCTTGTATAAAATAACTAAGTTGTAATTTCGAATGTGCAACACAGAAAATTCGACTGGCATTTGGCCAACGTCTAGGCTAGGAATTCGCTTCTGTTCCCCTAGAGAAACATTTTACATTGATTGCTGCACTGTATGATAAAATGTTCGTAATATTTTAATGGCAAAAGTTTCTTCGTTTGTTGTAACTTTGTTAAATATGAATTACTACACATGTTATGAGAGAACCATATTCACAATATTTTCAATCAATAAAACCTGAATGAAAAATGATAGCAAAAGCATGCATTGCAACCAAGCAACATGTTATAGGCCAGGGATAGCGAAGCTATGGTACGCGTGCCCAACGTGGCAGGTAAGAAAGTTTCCCTGGTACGCGAAAATAGATAACATTCAGTTTATGGGGCAAATTCCATTTTATGTTTGTTACAAAAATTACAGTTTGTTTAACATGTATAAACTATTAAAATAATCCGTTGCTTTTGAATGAATAACACATTATAAATCTCAGTGTAAGCGTTCTGTAGCGCCATTTTCTCACCAGATGATATTTAACACGTGTGTTTGCCAAAGCATTTTTCTTCTGTGTCAAATTTTAAAAATTCAATTTTTTGAAAATCGAATTTTAAAAGATAGTTTAAATAAAATGCCTAATGAACTCACTTCTACGGTCATGTAACTAAAACAGACAAAACAAACACCAGATTCGGCATCGGAAGTACACAATAGGGAAAAATCTCATTTATAAATTATTAATATGTATTTCAATGCGCCATGACTATATTATTAAGTTTATACAGCATAATAAATAAGTTTGGAGTTATATTTAGTAAAAATAAAAAAAAATATTTTAGTAAAAATTCTGCAAAAACTAATTTTTTATTGAGATATTTTCCAACTTATGATATTACTGGTACATTTGAATGTTCACACGTGATAATTCTGAAACAGTTAAACGCACGTACAGAGAAAGTTTCGCCATACCTGTTATATGATGGAAGGTGAAGAAATTTATTTAAGTGTTTGATAAAGATTGAAATATTTATAAAACGTTTTCGTTTGTTTTCTTGAATGAGATATTAGGGGATTAGAATGACAGTAGAGTAAGTCAAAGATTTGAAAAATCTAGATAACCATATTTTCACTGAACGTATATTAATTTCTGTTCGGTACAACAGTTAAATAAGTCATAGTTCACTTAGGGGGTCGTTAGAGGGCAAAACAAGTTGGACCACTTAATGCACCGGCAATACGACAAGTTTCAGAAAACCCTTCATTTCTCAAATTACAAAATATTGACTTAATCCACTGTCATTCTAACTCCCACCCCCACTCATATGGATTACCTAGCTGGTTACCAGAAGTTTAAAAGAACACAAAGCAAACTCACACTGTCCATTGCAAAGCGAAATGAATGGAACCACGGTTACGAGAGACTGCCACCATTGTCGGGTTAACATTGATTCCGCTTTGCAGCAGACAGTGCGATGTTGCTAGGTGTAATTATATACCAATGGCTATCTGCCAAATCATCCACGCATGTTTCAATTAATCAAGAAAAATAATTTGTTTTAATTGTTACAACATTCGCTAAGTACTTTTTTTCACCAGCTCTCGGTCTATTATTTGCAGAGTTTCCAAGTCTCCGGCTTTTTGTACACCAGTATTTTAATGGAGAAAATGTCATTCTTATGTCATAAATCGCAGAGTGCTCCGATTAAAGAAGTCAACTTTTTCTGTACTAAAATACCGGTATCCAAAAAGCCGGAGACTTGGAAGCTCTGTATTTGCATATTTCTGGGGAAGGGGGTGGGATGATTACCCCTACAAACTCAGCCGCAAATCATCATACAAAAATCTGACTGATACCAACATATTAGTAATAACATTAACTAATTAATATTATTCTTAAAGTTTCCTTAAATGGTCGCGTATACAGGGTGATTCGCTACCACGTGTACAAACTTTGAAGGGTTGTATTTATTTCACTAAAACAAATATTTATTGTATAGGAAAGCTGGATCGCAATCCGCTACAGTGTGTCTCACTGCAGGTCGAACCCGAGTTTTTGTTCACAACTTTAAAGGTAATGAAGATATTTTACCGGTATATTCAACAGACTTACTTCCTTTTGTGTGAAATGTTGAGATATATTATTACGGGAAATCCACTGTAATTAAGTCAGTAGCACGTATGTACCGTAAGCGACATTCCAAATTACGAAGTGTCTAGGTCAGTGTTGTTTGGACGCAGATCGTGGCCATTTCGAGCAATTCTTGGGACATTTCATTGAAAATAAAGTATGTCTGTTGAAAATATCGGTAAACTACTTTCATTATTGTTAAAGCTATGACCGAAAACTCGGGTTCGACTTGCAATGAAACACCTTGTATTTAGGACTGAATAAGTGGATTGCGACCCAGCTTTACTATACACAAAATGTTCATTTTAGTGAGCTGTGCCACCCCTCAAAGTTTGTGCACGCGATAGCGAATCGCCCTGTATATGGGAATTGTCACAAACTTTAAAATTTTCTATATTAACACCTAATTTAGACATCATATTCAGATTTTTGGTAAATTTTACATTTCTTTTCTCAAATAATTCCCCAATTCTCAAATGACTTTTAACTGAATTTTTTTATAAATAGAGCTATCAAACTTTTATTCTAAATTATCTTTTTCCTTTAGAATTTTATTGGATTTTCAGTTGCGTAATTCTGAGACTGGTTTCTTTTACAATTTTGGCCATTTAGTCCTTTGAAAGATTTATCATTTTCATTGCTGCATTTTTCTACTCCAGCTGTTGTGCATCATCGAAGCAAACTGTCGTGCATTCTAAAACGACTTCGCCTAAAAAATAAATAAATAAAATAAACAACAATTTATAATACAGAATGTCTACTGTAAACTAAGTGCGACGCATAAATTTTCTTTCTTATTAATTTTCTCTTTTAGTTTTCTATCTTTAGTATTAAATGGGTTACATCGATAATCCATGTATTTTTCTCATAAATATCCCTCGAGGACAAGTTATTATGTCTAATGATATTTTGTTATAAAACTAAGACACTGATGGTAATTAATTATCTCTCACTCGATTTTTTGTTAAAACCCAGTTATTAATTTTGTTTAAAGAGACAAGATAAAACCTCTATAAAAGGAAAAAAAATAATAATCATTTTAACAGACATTAATTATTAATAGTTCATTATTAAGTTCATCAATAATTAATAGTTCATTAATTATTTCAGCATTATTTTCATTAAAATTACGCTTAGAAAAACATATTTATAATAAGATAACAGTACCATACGAAAACTGTATGGATTTTTAATTTTGATTATGTATTATAATGAAACGTTATATAATTCGATTTATTCATTTTTCTTCCTCTTTATGAATGTCATCTACTTATATAAAATACAATTGTAGGAAAGTGTATGTAACCAATCGAACCAAGTCGGAGCTGCGCACCGACCGTAGCTAAACGCCATGTTAGGCTTAATGAATAATATATTCTAACATATGACAGCTAAATGATTATTTATTCTACTCATATCATATCTGTTCAGCATATTTTCGTATAAAAACATGTATATCAACATTTCTGTAAACACTTTTTTCAGTGTAAACAAACGGAAAGTGGTTTGGTGAGTTATTCAATTTTAAGATTCATTCATTTTCATAAAAATAATATGTTTTAAAATTTTAAAAACTTTAACGCATTGAATATTTAATTTTAATGTTGTGATTAATTGTGTGATTAATGTTGTGTTAATTGTGTTTCACTTTGATAATTATTATTGTTGCAATAAATAACTCTGTAGTCAGTCATTCACTTTGGGACTCATTCATCAAAATTATTTATGCTGTTTAAACATCTTTGTCGATCTAAAGATTGTTTTGAAGATTTATCGTTTTTAATCTTTACAGAACACTTTTTAAAAAAAACTTTCGCACATTGATTATTTTTTAAAATATTTTATTTGAATGTTTAGTCCAGTCGTTAAATTATATCAAAAATTGAATATTGAGTAAAAAAAAAAAAATTCTCATCATTTGTATTTGTAGAAATCATTTATCATTTTAAAAATGTGCTTTTCTACAGTACAAACCTTTCAATAATAAAATCTGCATGCTGTTTGTTTGTATAAAATGTTTTTTTTTTTTTTTTTTTTTTTTTTTTGTAATCTAAGAGGAGCATCGATTTAGTCCCATTTAACAAATAATATGGTAAATTCAATAAACAAAATTATTTAAATCAAAAGATTAAGGGGAGAAATTTATTTAAATATAAAATTTTAATTAAAATCCTTGTTTTTGATTCATAAAAGTTTTATTTGTAATCAAATGTGGAGGGGAGAGGGTTAAGTACAGATACATATTTTACGTATGTATATGTGCTAATGCATGTTTCAGGAATTACTTTTCAAAACACACTATAATGTAGTCGATGCTCATTAATTCGAACTCTCAGAAACCAAAATAAAAATTCTTATTATCCGATATCAAAAAAGAAAATGCTTTTTTTCAATTATCGCTAAAGAAAAAACTAGTTCAGCAAAATATACCATTTTTAAATTCGAATTATTTTAAACATTATTTTAAAATGTAAAATAACATATTACATTCTAAAATTAAACGTGTTAGAAGATATTAATCTTAAAAGGATAAAAAATATTTTCTCTTTCTCGAAAATAGAATAATAAGAACAGAAATAAAGCAGAGAGATTGAAATGTATAATGAACTAAATAAAAAAAAAAACTACATTTTAGAAGACAAAAATTGGTCAAGTGATTTTTGTTGTAATTTGCTATTCCTATGTTTATCTGCCAATCTTTTATTTTGAATAAACATTTTAGATCTTTATCTGTCCATCGGAATATATATATTTTTTTTCAATATATTAATCGCATCTATTACGGAATTTTTATTGGAACACTTAAGGACATTGAGAGTCCCATAACCAGTTATATTTTTTCCCTATTTTCTTTAATAATTTAATTTTTTATGTTTTACTTAATTTCCCACAAATTTCGAAATGTTTATCTATTGCTACATGTTTAAAAAATGTTACATTTTTGCAGTTGAATTTTTCGTTCAGAAAATCTGGCATCATGTTGTTATCCCAATCTTCTGCATATTTCTTTTCTCTCTCATCTGTATAATCGGCATAGTGACAGAAATGTATTATTATTTCCCATTTCACATCATTAAATGTAAGTACACAGATTCATTAATGGCCAATAGTAGCGTAATATTATAATATTCAGTAGGATTTATTGAAAAAATTATTTGTTCTAAGAGTCTCTAGATATTTTGCTGCTCTTTTTAAAACTTTCCAACATAGTTGAAAAGTGTTAATGGCTTCGGTTTGTGTAGCCGCCTGTCAGCCGTGCTCTAACTCGCGTAAATATACTTGGATTACCATGCTTTTGGTATATATTGTTGAGGTTTATCATAGGACGTTCCCTATTGAAAATAGAATATGTAGCATTTACAGTTTGTTTACAGGGACGCACAAAATAATTCCGTTACATTATGATGTATGAGAAAAAATCGTTTGCTGCGTATTTTAATGAAATTACACTATTTCAAACATGCTGAAATTGATATACATTATTGAGGTGCAGTGTAACATTCTTTCTATTGAATATGGGGTACATGACATTTACCATTCAATTACAGGGACGCACAGAAGAGTTACATTACATTATGGCCTATATAGAAAAATCATTTGCAGTGTATTTTTAAAATGTTAAACTACTTCAAACATTTCAGATATTTGTGTGTCCATCTGAATATATATTTTCTTTTTTCAAAATATTAATTGCATCCATTGCTAATTTTTCATTAGAACATTTAAGGACGTTGGGAATCTCATCATCTGACCCAGTGTCATCTCACAATCCAGTATCTTTTTTGTGTATTTGCCTTTATTTATTTTAATATTTTTTATTTAATCTTCCACATATTACGAAATTATTATCTGTTGCTTCAGAAAACGTTACACTTTCGCAGTTAAATGTTTTGTTAAAGTTCAGAAATTCTGGAATCATGTTGTTATGCGTGATTATTTTTTATCTCATTTGTAAAACGGGCATGGTGATTCACTATTGTTTCCCCTTTCACATTTTATATGTGTCTTACAGATCATTAATGGCCAACAGCAGCATATTATAATATTCACTAATATATTCAAAAAAATATTTGTTATAAGAGTCTCTAGCAATTTCGAGCAAAGAGCAAAATTCTGCTCTTTTTAAAAACTTTATAATGTAGTTTGAAAAGAGTTTATGACTTCAGTTTGTCTGGCAAGCCGTGAGTCTGCCCATGTTCTAACTCGCGCAAATATACTTGGATTAACACGTAAGCTTTATATGTTTATATGTTATTGAGGTTTAGTGTTAAATGTTCGGTATTGAAAATGACGTGCTTAGAATTCAGTGTTGAATTCAGGGGTGGCCCGGGGGGAACATTACCCCCCTCCACGGAGCATTGAAATGTCCCCTACAGAAGATTTGAAATTTTACACTTTTAATGGTTAAAAAGTACAATTGCCCACCCCCCGGAACCCTACAATGTCCCGCCCGGAGCCACAGAAATCCCTCCCGGAGAAAAGTGTCTGAATTCAACACTGATAGAATTTATAGTTCGTTTACATGGACGCACAAAAGAATTCCATTACACTATGATATATGGGGAAAAATCGGGGTTTCGGCGCATTTTACTGAAGAAACATAAGGAAATAGATATACATTATTCAGATTTAATACAGAATTTTTCCTGTTACATATGGAGTGCATGGCATTTAGCCTTCATTTACAGGGACACATAAAAAAAATTACGATCCATTATGGCTTATGGTGTAAAATCCATTACAGTGTTTTTTTTTTTTTTTTTTTTTTTTTTTAATGTTAAATTATTTCAAACATAATGAAATTTATGTACATTGATGAGGTGCGCTATAAGATGCTTACTGTATAGCATAGAGTGCATAGCATTTATTTGTTCATTTACAGAGGCACAGAAAAAAGAATTTGTTTATGATCTAATGAGTGATTATCGCTGGAAGTGAGTTTTCAGATGCGGTATGCATTTTAAAGCTTTACTAAATTTTAGTACATTTCGTGATGTGTATCAATTCTATAGCTTATATACAGGGTTGTTTAAAAAAATCATAAGCATTGCTGTCTGTGGGCGTGAATTGCTGAGATGCGTTTTTTAGTTGTGTTATGCGTTTGCTATCTGAATTAAATTTTAGCTTAATGTGTGATGTGTATAAAAATCTGCAAATCATATACAGGGCTGCACAAATTATTTCAAGTCTTCTTATATTGGTAGTAAATGCTGAAAAGAATTTTTCAATTGTGTTTTTCGTTTTAAAGCTGAATTAAATTTTGGAATGTAACAAATCTGTAGATTATATGGACCGCTGCTCGAAAGAATTTGAATATATTATAGATTGTAGGCGTTAACGGCTGAAGTGTTGGAAAGGATTTCGTAATCCATGCGTGACGCATGATTTTTCTTTCTTGTTTTTGTTTTGTTTTTCCCTTAATTTATTACATTCTCTAATTCTAATTAGCAACAATTATTTTAAGATTAATTCTTATTCAATATTTTCGAAACTTTATTATTAGTTCGAATTAACAGAGTATAAATTATCGCAAGTCCACTGTATGTGTTGTGTGGCATAATTTATGAAGTTATGAAATTTTAATGAAACACAAGCCTGTCAAGTTTTAGACAAATACTTTTGTTCTTTTGACATTTAAAGCTTACAGTCTTTGTATAGATTTTTCATATATTTTAATATTATATGGCATGAATAAAAGGAATAAAAGTAAAACTTAACCATTATATATATATATATATAGGGAGAGCGGGGGGGGGGGTAAGTCTTTTAGCTTTTAAAATTTTTATAAAGAAGATTAATAGTCTGTCAAACTTTTGAGAAATGATAATACAGTCCTATGAATACTTAAGAAGATTGAAAATATACTAAAAGCTTTGATAAGAATAAATTAAAAACCTTTTTGAAAATGAAAGTGAGTTCACTATCAAGGGAAACGCACATTTTTACAAAATTCAGTAATTTCTGTATGACCCTCATTTAAGATTTAGTTAATACTGTTGACTCTCACATATAGTTCATTACCAGGGTTTACAAATTTGGTAAAATCTGGTGGCCAGCAAAAAGTTCTAGTCGCCAGAAAAAAATATCACCTCCCCCTTCCCTGTCATTGAATTTCAAGAAGCAAAAATGCTTTTTAGGAATTAATTGGGAAAAAATAATAACAAGCATAGTTTAGAATTTTTAGCTACATAATTTAGAATAGTTTATAATTTAGAAAGATACTATCTAAGTTTTTTTTATTAAACTTATGGAAATTATATATATCTGCAAAAATATATACTGTAAAGGCTAAATTAACATAGATGTTTGTAAAATGCTGATTGCAAAATACTTCAAATGTCCGGCTAGTTGAGTGCTACAAGATCTCGATCTGCTGACGAGGACATTGATATAATAGTGAAGCAGGAAAAACAAAATTGCCTATTTTTCTGTCGAAGTCAATCAAATTATTCTGATTTTATTATTTTAAAATTTGCACTTGATGAACTTATTTTTTCCAAATTAAAAATAAAGTTAAAAATATTTTTGTTTGAATATAGCTTCTAACTTTATTTCTTAAGATCGGGGAGGGCAACCTGGTGACCGCATTTGTCAAACGCTGGTCATTACAACCGTGCCCGTTTTTTTTTTTTTTTTTATATAACAGTATCCCTGCTCATAATTTATATCCATATTCTTATCTTTTTCAGAATTTTTATAATGACAAAAAATACAATTGATCTCACATTTTTGTGAATTTTTATGCATTTGACATAATTAAATAACTTAAAAGTTTAGCGCACAAAATCTGTAAGCAGTTTAAGTAATTTATGCCCGTTTGAGTTGTAATTTTTTAGAAAATATAATTTTTGCCAGTTTTTCTTGTGTGCTTGTATTTATGTGACTGCGCAGTAACAAATTTAGTTAAAAGATCTTTTATTACCCATTTATACAATTTGAATATTTGTATCTTATTTTGCAGTTTTAGTTTTAGTTTATATATAATAAAAAAAAAAGTAGACTAGCATTCCCTACGATGTTGGCCGTGTTAAGCATGGGGTCCTTATGGGTAAAATAAACAAAAATGTAATATCTTAAAAATATGGCGATCATAACTATCGAGCTCTTTGCATTCTCACGAAAAAAAAATGACGTTACTTTCACGCAACCATAATAAAATTCCCCCAGCTTCATAAATGAGAGTGCACATTTTCTTTGGGATGAGTAACAGAAAAATATATGATTTCCCTAACAATACCAGAAAAAAATTCAATAAATGTACCCAAATGGCGAAATATTTACTGAAATTCTATTTCGTATGGCTTGAAAATAAAGCCTTTTACTTTATATAATGGACGTTAATTTCATAAGAGCAAAAGTCCTCTACTTATCAAAAAAGCGTAATTTTCAAATAGAAACATATTTTCATTCGTAAAAATTAAATATACAATGATTGCATAAAAATGACGGCATTTGCTTTTTTAACACTTTCCAACCTAGTTGAAAAGTGTTTATGACTTCGGTTTGTCTGGCCGTCTGGCCGTCTGTCCGTGCTCTAACTCCCGTAAATATGCTCGGATTGCTCTGCAATTTTTATATGTTATAGTCGTTATCTATAGCATGTTCCCTATTTCAACGGAAGTGTGTAGCACTTATAGTTTTTTTACAGGGACACTCAAAAGAATTCCGTTACATTGCGGTCTATGGGGAAAAATCATTTGCGGCTTATTTAAATAATGTTTCACTATTTTAAACGCATTGAAATTTATATATATCACTAAGGTGCATTAGAAGAAGCTTAATATGGAATAGGGTGTGCATAGCACTTATAGTTACTTTACAGGGACAGTCAAAAGAATTCCGTTGCATTACGTCTATGGAGAAAAATCGTCTGCGGTTTATTTAAATAATGTTTCCCTATTTTAAACGCATTCAAATTTATATAAGGTACATTACAAGAGACTTACTACAGAATATTGTGTGTATAGCAGTCATCGTTCATTTACAGGGACACACAAAAGAATTCTCTACTGTATGTTAACAATAATATATACCTGGAAGTGCGTTTTAAGTTACTGAACGCGATTTTAATTTTAAATCGCTTTTTGTATATTACGTAGTGAGTATAAATTCTGTAGATCTTATACAGGGAAGCACAAAAGTTCGCGAACACATTTAAGTATTATTTAACTCCAGACGGAGAATTTTAAACTGTGCTACGCGTTTCCTAACTGAAATAAAATTTAGCATCCTATGTAGTATATATACAAATCTGTAGATCCTATACAGGGCTGAATAAAAGTATTCGGATTACTTAGATGTTATCTTTTAGCTTATCAAAGAGTATGATTCGTAAAATTATTTTGGAAGCGTTGTGGAAAGTGTTACATAATCTATGCTTGACGCATGATTTTTCGTTCTTGTTTCCTTTTAATGAGGATCTTATGTCAAAAATGACAACCTATTTAGGAAATTGTTTTTTTTTTTTTCCTTCCTGAAATGTCTGTATTATAGTAGGAATTTTAGTTCAAACTGCGTTTAAATGCAGGTACTGCGTAAATTTAAGGTACTTATAGTATTTTGTTTTAATTTGATATACGAAGTATGCGCATTATTTGCTCAGTATGGCATCTGTTTCGAATGCGAAAATAAACCGAGTAAGTTGGAATTTTTATTGGCTTAATAAAAATATTGTCCATACACAGTTTCTTTTTGTGGCAACAGGAAAATAAAGATTAAATTAGATTTAGATAAAGATAAATAATGGCAGGTGACTGAAAAAAAAAGGATAAAGGGGTGGTCTGGGAAAATTGTAAAGTAGCCAGCATGTTTCGCCAGGATCTAAAACGCTTGCATGTAGCGTTTCGTATTGTAATAAATAATTCTAGATTTGTATCAAAAACAGACATACAAACATTGTAAACATTTTTAGCTCACAGGCTATCAAAGCCTGAGAGCTAATGTGCCCGCCCGTTCTGTATGTATGTACGTATGTACGTAACGCGATAACTCTTGATAGAAATATCCGATTTGTTTAAAATTTTGGTTATAGGTTCATTGTGATAAGGCGCTTCCCTGATTAGTTTTGGAGTTTCATTGGTTATGTATAAAGGGGGGAACGGGGGACTAATTCCCCCCATAATTTAGATAAATGGGTTTTTCAGGCAGAATCATCCTATTTGCTTCAAATATTGTATATAATTTCATTGTGATAATGCGCTTCCCTGATTAGTTTGGAGGTTCATTGGTTAACTATAAAGGGGGAACGGGGGTCTGATCCCCCGCCCCTTAAGTTAGATAAATTGGTTTTTCATGCAGAATTATCTGATTTGCTTCAAATTTTGTATATAGGCTCATTGTGATAAGGCGCTTCCCTGGTTAGTTTTGGGGGTTCACTTGTTAAGTATAAAAGGGGGGTTAATTCTCTCCTTAATTTATTATCGATTTTTTTAGGGCATTATTCTTTTAAATAAGAGTATAATATACAATTATTATGAATAGCCTGTGAGCTCAATGCCATCAGTTTAACTGGGCACTTTTCTTTTTATTAAAGTAGCTAGCATTTGTCGCCGGGACCTAAAACGCATGTATACCGCGTATCATACAAATCAGTCAAAAATTGTAGATTTGTATAAGAAACATACACACAAACATTGACATATATATAGAGAGAGATTATTTTACTTGTGTGGCTGATTTTTTCAGTCTTTTTTTCAAGTATATTTCACATTATTCTAAAATTTTAATGCAAAATGTAAAAAAAAAAAGAAAAAAGAAAAGAAAAGAAAGAAAATAAAAAGAAAACAAGAAAAAAAGAAAGCGGAAAAATTTTTACACAAAAAAAAATTACCCAACATATTATTAGACGCAATCCCATCTCAAATAATAATATTGTGTTAACCCTACACTGCAGGGATTTTATTTTTCCCATTCTTCCCAAAAAAATTACAGAACTCTCACAATTGCCTATCTATCAAAATATATTTCCATCTATTGTCCAAAATATATAAAAGATGCAAACTGTGACAAATGGATACATTATTGAACTAAACAACTTATAAAGCCAAATTTGTATAGTTTTCAACAAAAATATTCTTGTTGATCCGAACATTTATGTGCATAAGAAAAAATATTACTTAAGAAAATGATGCATTTTTGCATTATTCAGCAGGGAACGAGTTAAGTCATACCACGAAAAGCGAAAATGCCCTGTGTGTTACGGTTATTGAGACGTTTTGTATCATAAAAGGAAAATTGCATCTCTAACGACAAATAACTTTCTTCAAATCTTTTGAACAGATCGAAAATATTCTCTTTTCTAAAGAAGTAAATACTTACTATAAAATTGGAATAAAGTCCAAAAAGTTTTTTTTTTCTTTTTAATGCATGCGGGTCAAAGAGTTTTAAGCAGATCTTTTTTATGTGGACCTGCATCTCTTTTAGGTAGCTTTCAATACAAAAAGCCTATTGCAGCCTATTGCAGCCGTTTGGAGGAAAGCAATTCCAAAAAAAATCGGTATATTTTCACCGATCATGACCCCAAGACACCCAAACCACCCTCCGTTCAAATGTTGATATATATATATATATGACATATGTCATGCTGTAACTCTCTTATTTATGAATCGATTTGAATGTAACTGAACATGTGTATTGGACATACAGGTCTCGTCCGAGTTCGTTGGCGAGCTTCATCCGTCATCTTGTTTCAAAATGGCGGACAGTGAAAAATGTTATTATTTTTTTAATACAAAAGCATGCCAAAAAAATTTATACATTAAAAAAATTGTTTCTGTTAAGTGTTAGAACGAGATACAAGGATCCTGGAACATTTTTTGTTTTTGCTATATCGTAAAAAATGGCTGAGATACGGCAGTTTGAAATTCTTAGGTGGCTGAGATTTTGAAACAATCTCATATCTGTTATGCTGTAACTCTCGTATTTATGAACCGATTTGAATGTGACTGATCATGTATACAGAACATACCAAGGTCTCAACCGAGTTCGTTGGCCAGCTTCATCCGCCATCTTGTTTCAAAATGGCGGCCAGTGAATTTTTTTAAATTTTTTTTAATTCAAAAACCTGTTCAAAAAATTATAAATTGGAAAAATTGTTTGTGTTAAGTGTTAGAACGTGATACAAGGATTCTGGAACATTTTTTGTTTTTGCTATATCTTAAAAAATTGTAGAGATATGGTAGTTTGAAATTCTAGGTTGGCTGACATTTTGAAACAATCTGATTTTTGTTATGCTGTAACTCTCATGCAGAAATGTACATTCAAATTCAGTATTAACAAAAACAGGGATTGAATTTTCTATAATCGGGTTCCAAGCAATTTAGCTTATGATGTTTGAGTAAAATGAGTTGAATTTTTCAAAACATGGACTAAGGACTATGAAAGCTAACCTTTTCCTCCCGGTACAGGCCGGAAAGACTTTTTAATCCATTGTCTTAGTATGGAAGGGGAAAAATAGTTTACAATATCAATCTCCTTTTTTTAAATCCATTGTCTTAGTATAGAAGGGGAAAAATAGTTTACAATATCAATCTCCTTTTTTTTTTTTAATCCATTGTCTTAGTATGGAAGGGGAAAAGTAGTTTACAATATCAATCTCCTTTTTTTTCTTCTCCTTATGTTTCTAAAAGTATATCTCACAGCTGTAAATCACTTTAATATTTTAATATTTTCATTACTTTAAATCAAATATCAGAAAAATATTAAAAATTCAGTCACAGTGAATGTTTATTTTCTGATATTATCTACTATTTTTGTCAACGAAAATGTTAGGATTACAAAAAAAAAAAAGAAAGAAAGAAAATGCTTGTGAAATGCATTTAATTTAAAAATTTCCATCTTTACAAAAACCAAATGTGTTTCACTAATTTAGTTTGCAGTTAGGTAAATAGTCCTGAATTTATGGTTTTATCTAAACCAATAAAATATTTTCGAAGTTAAAAATAACTTTAAACTCATTAAGGTTTTTTGTTTAAACTCTTTTTAACGACATCTGCGGAATTAAAAGGCGGTTTTAATGCTTAGTAGCACATTAAAAAGTACGTAGGCAATTAATTATTGCAAATCACATGACCGCTGAAAGTAATGAACGGAAACAAGAAAGCAAAATTAAACGTTATGCATAGTTTATAGCACATATGCCAATATGCTTCAAGTATAAATGAAGTTTTTTTTTTTTTTACGTTGGATTCAGCTGACAGATATATTTCTCGAACAGATTAAGCGTATTTTAAACAAGTAACAGTTTATTATTAATAAGATACAGACTGAGATAGATGGCACATGACATTACATTAATTACTTTGATTAAAATAAAACAGAAGAAAAGAAATGCACAAAGCTCAGGGTTGGCAAGTTTCTGTCGGGGTGGTTAAAACCAGTGGTTGTACCCGGTTAAAACCAGCATGGTAGAAACTAGTTTCTGCCAGTAAGTGGCAAAAACTGGCAGAAACTAAGAAATAATACTAAGAAGAACGTTAATCTGCAATGATTCATAATTCACACATGTATTTGATATGTAAACAATTAAGTTAAAAATTAAAACTAAAGATTATGAATGTTATTCAGAATAGCAAAAAGTTTCAAAATTATCATATAAATATACTTTGTTTATATAATACTAATTTTCTTTCACTTGAAAAACAGAAATTTTCATAATGGTAATCTGATACTGTATAAGTTTAACTATTAATATTATTGTTTACAGTTAAATTTCTATATAAAAGTAAAAAAAAAAAATTATAAAACATTCTATGATATTTTAACTAATCACTTTTCAGGGTATTTTTAAATAAATATTACAACGCAATAACTTAAAGATTATCTACTATATATAATTGGATATAGTTTTCTATTTTGATTTTTAAACAGATATGTTAAATACTCTAATAATTGTTTATAAATAAAATAACACAGCCATATTATAACAAAAATTTTATCTGTTACATTAGTCATTTTTCTAATACAAATTTATTTATATTTTAATTAAAACCACAATATTTTATTTGTTATTTATCCTAAATAAAATTTACTTAGAGAATTTAGTACTACTAAAAAAGTCTCAGATTATGTCACGAAATGTGCCAGTTGTTGCCAGTTTCTGCCAGGGATGTAGCTAGAAGTAAACAACAGGGGGTGCTCAAGAAAATGTAGGGGGGGGGGTGCTCATACTATTTCTCTCTCTCTCTGACACATGCACGCACAAACATAGATATATATGATCAAAGTACTATATAGAAAGTTAAATTATTGCATATTCATATTGTAGGCACTACGTTTCTTATTAAACTGTTTATAATAACTTTATTTGATGATGAGAAAAGTAAAAGCTGCAGACGGGAATGTAATGGGGGATATACGGTGGATACGACTTATACGGTATGCGACTTATACCTCTACTCAAAAACACTATAGCATATACTCTTTAGGGTATACCCTCTGCCTGCAGCATATGCCCTCTGGATTTTTAACGACTACTTCACTGGCTGCAGAATGAAAATTTTCAGTGTATAATTATACTAGTAAAATAATAAGTGATGATGTCAATAAGTAAATAAAAAGCTGACAGTTCACCTGTTTCAAAAGAGTTGCAATCTTTAATTTTTTTTTCTGAATATTCCCTGCCCTTAAGAATTCTGAATTAATGTTTTTATAGGATAACAAACATTAGAAAAACCAAGGATGTATTTTGCATTTTAAAATTATTTTTGTGTTTAGTCAAATGCTTGTATTTAAATTGGCTATTAGCTTTTTTTCATTAGTATGATTTATAAATCCAGGATCTTATATATATATTTTTTTAAACTAGGATGACTCAAATACGAAACATAATGTTTTATCATAAGAATTATATTTACCATCAAACTCATTAGAATAACTTTGTTTTATGTTAATAATGGAAAACGCTGCAAAATGAAAAATTTCAGTATATAAGTTATGTAAAAGTCAATGTTGCATCAGCAAAAGATTGCTAATTCTGAGTATGTGCAGATAGGATGCGCGCATATCGAAGCACTTATTCGCAGTTTTTAAACAAATACTATACTTTAGTATTTATGCAAAACTGTAAAAAGCCCCAAAACTAAGTTCAATTTTTTAACACAGTTTTTTTAACACACGATTTTTGAAACAGAATTTCATTTGGTGTCCTTGACAACTTTCCCAGGGGGGGGGGGGGGGCTCAAAAATTTTCAGGGGGTGCTGAGCCCCCTCTGGCACCCCCCTAGCTACGGCCCTGGTTTCTGCCTGTTAAAACCGGTTGTAACCACTTTCTGCTACTGGTACAGCAGAAACCACTTTCTGTCGGCAAAAACCCAGCCCTCACAAATATTTCCTTTTCATGATATAATCAAATTATTTTAATATTTAGATCAGTAAAATTTCATGTAGAATTATACCTAATATGTGTCTTTAATTTTTTTTTATTATGTATTTATTAACATTTTATTATGATTGGAAATTAATTGTTAAATTTTTATATTTTAAATGCATGCTTTTAACAGGAGATAGGCAAGTTAAACTCAGAGCAGAGTTAAACGCATTGGAAAGTATTACCAGCTGAATGAAAGTCCACGCCACATGTAGCTTTTCATAATTTTATTTAAAAGCAAAAACAGGTATCTTTTTTCCAGAGTCTAAACTTAAAATTTAAACATAAAAGTAATTCAATTATCATACCCATAATCTTGGAGGTTACAGCATGATACATGAGATAGTTGCAGGTTTAATATGACGGAGGTGGAAGGTGGACAGAAACTGCAGGTTTAATATGACAGAGCCATATCTATATACCACCTCACTACATGACAATTTCTCCACTATATATATATACATATGTGTGTGTGTATGTGTTTTATACATTACGTAACGACACACATTTGCCGAAATAATTTAGAAAAGGCAAGTTGCCAAAAGTAAAATATCAGTAGAAAATGCCTTCGCATGCAAACGTACTTAGAAGCTGCGCAAAATGAAAATAAATTCTACGAAATTCGAAGCGACTGAAAAACTGTGGTAAAAAAAAAGGGCATGTGTAGACGCAAAGGATTTTCTCGCAACTCGGAAAAAGATATTGGCAGGACTATCTAAACTACGTGAAAGCATTTTAACTTGCGAAAACTTTTATACATGCCTAACAATGCCCCCCCCCCCCTTTAAATTGCAAACTTTTCATTTTCAAAAAGAAGTCACTACATATTTCTGTTTAAAATTTAACTTTCACATATTCAAAAGAGTTTAAAGAATAAAATACAGACTTTTTTTTTTTTTAATTATTATTCAAGGGATAATTTGGGTAAAAAAAAAAAAGGATACCTCAAGTGGCTTAAAATGTTCCACCCTCCGTTGTTGAGCAGATCAATGATAATTCGACGAAACGGGTTAATGTTCGTACTATAACAAGGAATTTGAATTTTCATGTACAAAAATTGTAAAGTGAAAGGGCCACATAAAATTGCTTACATGTCACATTTCTACAGACTATACATCAGTTATTGGCAGCAAGGTGCGCATATTCAACACAATGAGACCATTTTGAGTCAGCTTCTAGAAACCTTTGTGTGGTGTAATGTTAGTCATGTGTCCATTTGTAGATTGTGTTATCCGTATCTCTGCGCGATAGAGAGTTTGTGTGTGTGGTGTAAATTAAAAAACTTACACGGGGACATTTCGTATCCGGTTCTTTATTGGTAGTGCTGTTTTGTATTTATTAAATGACAATACTCATAGCGCCATATTTTCGTCTATCATCCGTTTTTGTAAGTAAAAATTTTATTACGTTCTTCATTTCTTCATAGTATAGGATGTTTATAAGAGATAAAATTCAACATAACAAAGATAACAAAGATAAAATTCATTTCCTGCAGAGTGTTCCAAACAAGAATATTTTATTTTTAATTACCCTATTTTCCATTTTAATACTAGCTTCTAAGAACTCAGCCCCCCCCCCCCCCCACCACCACCACACACACACACACACACACAAAAAAAAAAAAAAAAAAAAAAAAAAAAAAAAAAAAAAAAAAGCTACATTTCTTGCCTAACGCGAACACAAATCTCGCTTTCCCTAATACTTATGCCCATCTATATTGGCTATGTGTGAAAACACCATTTCCTTTAGAAAAACCTCTTAAAAGTCTATAATTTTGATAGCATTAAAAGCTTTATAAAAAGGCATAGATTCGATTTCTTTGACAAAAAAATTTAAAAGTGCAGTCGGCTAAAAAAAGAAAAAAGAACACCCCGTACATTTTAATTTTCAAATTGTCCCAGAAAAAATAGAAGTAGCCATTCACCTGGAATATATGTCTTCTTTCCATGTATGTTATAAAAAAATAAGCTTATCTTCGTACTAAAATTTTTCAATACGTACACCTAATTTTAACATCATATTTACCATTTTCGGCAAATTTTACCTTAGGATACCAAAAAGATACTTCGGTAAGTAGTTTAGAAATTATGAAGATTTAAAGTGTGGAACTTTTAATTTTAAATTCATTGGTAATCATTTCAAATCAGATAGCAACGAGCGTAGTTTTTGTGGCATAACTCAAAACTACATATCGAAATAAGCTTTAATTTTAAATTCACATACTATTTGAAGCTTCTAAACACCGATTTCAGTTAAAGAATTTATTGGTTACCACTCATATTTCTTACGAAAATTTATTTCGAAACTACATATTTGTTAAAATTCCTTCATTTACGAAAAAAAAATATTAATTGTAACCTATAATTTTTTTAATAGAAATATATTTTTGCGAACCCAAAATTACAGCTAATTCCGACTAATTCCGATTAGTTTTTAATTATGGTTAAAAACATTACCCACATTGCAATCTGGTTTTGCAGCGATTGCAAATGAATTTAACATTAGGAGTTCCAAGCCTTCATAATTTCTAAACAACTGAACCAAATGACATGCTATTTGGTATCTTAAGGTAAAATTTACCGAAAAAGCCAAATATGATGTCGAAATTGGGTTGTGGCATCGTGGTCGCATACATATAATTAAACATATCATATCGTATCAAACGAAAAAGTTTTATTTCAAAACAGTAATTGTAAAATGACATGATAGTGAAAATTTGGATGATATTTACAAGACATTTTTGTACATATCAAGACCCCCAAAAAAAACAAGGTCCAGAACTCAAAACCCAGACTGTCCCTTCAATGGCGAAAAACTATATCCTCTTCCCCTGTGCATAATCCACTGATCCTCCTTGATTGTCACACCCTTCTTCCCTCCTCCTACCCCTTTTTATCCAGAATTCTTTGAAATACCTTTCTTTAGTCATGCCATTCATACAAATACCTTCCTGACACATTTTAAACCCCTTCAGATAATCTACTTATAGATAAAGTTTACACACACTTAGCAAGGCTATACAAAACATGCAAGCTTTTCATTCTTATTTGAAAATAACTAAAGATTTTTTTCTCTCTAAGATAATCATTTTACAATAGTTGCCAATCAAGACGGATCATTCCATTTTATTCTGGGATTATTTTAATCCTATCAGAATGAAATATGTTGATGGACCCCAATCCATCACAGGGTGTTCGCACTGAAAATTTCAGAAATTGATGCAATATCAGTATATAGACGACCGCCTAAGCTTTTTTTTACTTGCATTGAAAGAAGACACGATGTCGAATTGCTACGCCTGCTTCTTTCTGTGACAAATTAGAGATTCAAATGTCTGGGGTATTCTCTTTTATTGATTTATTATTTTTCTTGACTGACTGTACATTTCCAGTATTCTCTTAAGTTTAACTGAAATCAGTTCACCTATAGTTTCATGCTTAATGCACCAATTAAGTAAGTTGAAATCGTAATTATTCACCAAATAATTCATTTACGTAAGTTCAAATACAGCATGTTATGTTCTTGAAACTGATTGATGGTACTGCATTTTCCACTAATCTATTTAATAAATTTCCAAGTGTCAATTCGATGGTTAACCGATTACTTTAAATAAAACCGTTTCTCTCCTAGATTCTAATTTATAATCACATCATTATAGAGCCCTAAATAATGTGAGTATAAATATGACTCACTTGTAACTTCTTTTTCGCTCTATCTAACTCTATTTCTGATCATTTTAAATATAAAATCGTTAACATATCGTAAACAGAAGTATGGATAAACCTGGACTGTTTTTTTTTTCTTCTAAAATTATTAAAACAAACTTTGCGTTGTTTAGAAGAATAAATTGTAACTATGAATTTTACTATAACATTAACTGATGCATATAACTGATCACAAAAAGTAATAATAATAATAAAAAAACCTCTGTACTATTTAATAATAAAAGTATTGCAGAGATACGCAAAAGGCACGATTGAATAGGAAATTACAACTTCTATAAATTCTCTTCTATAAATTCTTCGATAAAAATAAGTAAACTTTGGTTGTGAAGAAGACGTTCGCCTTTGACTGATACAGACACTCTGGAAGCTGGAAACTGTCTTCTTAAAAGTGATAGTGTTTAGTAACAGTGTATGCGTGCATGAATGATACAATCCTAAAGATCTCTAAGTATCCTAAGATGTGATTGATCTATCTACCCCTATCCCTGTCCTTCGTCAAAAAATTTCATAAATCTATTTTAAATATATCAATTGTAGTTTTTGTTTATCTGATGAATAGCTAGACTATTATATGCTTTAGCAGTGCAAAATTCCGAAATAAATTTTAATACTAGCTGACCCGCCCGGCGTTGCCCGGGCAGCCTGTCATTGAAAAATATAACAGTGGAGTGAACTAAATAATAATAAAAAAGACTGAATAACATTTATTTATACTAAAAATTTGTAAAAAAAATAAATAAGAGCTAAAATTTCAAAAGTATAACAGTTACGTTTAAAAAATGAAACGGTCAAGGAAAGTTACTACACTTACTTTTCCCTTTTTAAAAATCATTGCTTTGTTTACATTTTTAATTTTATATTGCTAATTGTATTTTTTTAATTATAAATATTAAATGCTTACAAAAATCAATATTTCAAATGAAACTGTATAAAAATATATCGATTTAATTGTTAATGTTGACAAATTATAATTACAATTTATTTGCACTAAAATCATTGTTTGTTTCGCTTTCATCACTGTAGATGGCAGCACCAAACAGTTACATGTAAAAAATCTCCTGGCCTAAATCCTGCCAAAGGGCTTTTACACAATAACCAATGAGATGTGTTTCATTCGGGTGTTGCCATTAAACAATTAACAAATAAGCGCGATTTCTGTGCCACGTACAATAGCATAATATATATATAGATCTTTGTTTTTGCATGGTAATGTAAGAGACAAAAGAAAAATTCTGGGGATGGTAACGTAGGAGACAAATATAAACTATAATGAAGCGGAAAACAATTTTAGAAACAAGCCGTAACGAAAAATGTATTAGGTATAGATTATGAAACACTTTCCAACACTAACAGAATATTATTAAGAAATTTCATCGTTACATACAATGAAACCAGATATCTAAATAAGCAATTTAAAAAAATCGCATAACTCTGAAAAAATCCATTTTCAACAATTGCTGTCCATATCCGGTATTGTGTGCGAATTCTTTTACATAAAATTGTATATGATCTATAGAATTTGTACACACCACGTAACACAAAAAATTAGATAAGTTTTTAAATGGATACCATAGCTGAAAAAGCACCTCCAACGATTATCGATTATTAGTCAGTCTTGTAACTGAATTCTTTTGTGCGTCTCTGTAAATGAACCATAAATGCTACTTATTGCTGAAACGTCAGGGAATAAGGCTCACTGTGGAGACGCGAAAAGTTTTTGGTTTCTGTCTGTCTGTTCCGCGATAACTGCCGTAAAAAAACGTTCGATTAGGTTGAATTTTTGTGGGTATGTTGGTGAGGTACCCGGAATCAGCTGTATAGTTTTTAGTTACATTTGGTTCATTCGTTCGGAAAATATAGAACATTTCTTTTTAGGTCATAATGCTTTCCTATCGGGATGCAGACGATTTTTCAAATTTCATTTTTATCTGAAATGAAAATGGAATATTTGCATAATGGATTTAGACGCAAAATTATGAATGCTAAATTTTCGATATGGATTTCCAATAGTTTTAAAATTTTGTCTATAAATTTAATAGAGTTTAGAAATTAATTGCTTAAAATATTTGAAAATATTTTTGCACCTGTTCAGGAAATATAAACATCTTATTTTCATATTTTTTACAATTTTTAAAAGCGTTTATTTTTACTTACCACTTTAATTTTTTCGTTGCTTAGCAACCCTATTTCAAAGAGTATAAAATAATAAAATTCAAGGAACTCGCACTATTTTAGTGATTTTTTTTATATCAAAACGAATGTAAATTTAATGAGACTACGGGTGGATGCATAATTTATCTCAATAGTATTTAAGATTAAAAATTTATTTAATTTGAATATAAATGAGTATGCACTATGTTTACTATTCTACATAAAATGTATCATTATTTTTAGAAATATACTACAGAGTATATTTTCATAATGGGATTAAAACACCGATTAATTTTCTTTTATATGGGTTTCGGTTCGGGTTCAGATCGAGTTGACTTCACATAGAATTTCCGACTTCAGATTGGTATAAACTGAGCCGTTATTGACTCTAATGTGAATAAGAATACAGGTTAGTCACAAAAACACGATGGTAAGAAGATATTTTTTAAAGTCCATTTTATTTTTTGTTAAACTTACTTGTTAAGTTTTTATTTAAACTTACTTGTTAAGCTTTTTGTTAAACTTACTTGCTAGACCTAATATAGTGTAATTACATAGTTTTTATTTCTTAAGGCTAACGTAATACAAGCCAGAATTTAGTAATTTTATGCCTTTCCGAGCTATTTCCTTGATAAATTCAATGAATGGCAATGTAAGTTAATGTCCTTTTAATGGTTTTCTTTAGTGCTCTTTAAATTTTATTTTTCTAGTAAAACATAAAGGATGCACTTCTTTCGAGAAAACATTGTCTTAAAACACTTAAAATTGAGTGTATATATCTTCCTTATCAACTAACTACGTAAATAATATTTCTCTTTCATAGGTTATTTATTCTTTCAATTTACTCGTTGAAAGCACATATACATTACGTTAAGAAACATACATTTATGTTTGTGAATTGTAACTGTATATTTCACTAAAGAACGATTATTGATTATTTTCTGATAGGAAATAACTTCAGAAAATCAATAATCGTTCTTTAGTGAAATACAGTTATACTTTATAGTGAAATACAGTGAAATACAGCCAATATCTTTCTACACGCAATTATTCCTAATTGTGAATATGATCGAATAATACAAAGAATTTTACAGCTAACGGAACAATTTTTGAGGGATAATAGTAAGTATCAAGTCTAACAATTTTTGTATATGGGAACTCCGGAACATCCATGTGATTGAAAAAGATTTTTCTACTATTTGAAGAAATTTCCATCTTTTCAACTGAAGAATCTCAGGAAATTTTGAGCTTAGGTTTGCGAATTTTTTCGTGTTTTAAAGTAAAAAGGACATACTAAAAATTTCGTTTCTAATACGAAAAAGTACTAAGCAGCACAGTTGCCGGAACGCCCCTCTGATTTGACAAAAATGCAACTTCGGATTGTTGGATTTCAGGTAATTTTTATATTAGATTGGGAAATTGTCTGTATTTTGAGGGTAAATGGGCAAAACAAAGCAGATTTTTTTTTTGTTTTCTTTTAACGAAATATAATCAACGAAAAATACGTCCAATTTAAGGATTTATTTTCGAGTGCATGTCACCAAGTATAAGCTTCATGGCTATCCATGTCATTCCAAGACTCGGTACCGAATAACAAATACTCAAAAGTTACAGATAATGCAAACTGCATTAAATAAAATGCATAAATAAAATGTACACTTATTAAAGATGTTTATGAACTGCTACTTCTCGGCAAAGAATGCAGAGGTATCTGACTCCTAAGATTGCCATTAATAGCTCCAGCTACAGCAGAGAGCAAAATACACCCAGAGAAAAGTTTTGTTGAATCAACAAAAATTTGGTTGGCCCAACAAAACTTTCCGTTTAAATATGGGTCAATGGAAATTTTGTTTGAATCAACAAGAAAAAAAGTGTTGATTTTTTTTGCAGTTCCAACAAAAAATTTTGTATCATCAATAAAAAAATGTTTTGTTAATTCAAGTAAAAATGTTTAATTTTACTTGAATTAACAAAATTCTTTTGTTGAAAGTTTTCTCAAAATAAATATAATTATCTGTTACTTTAAGAGTTCGTTTCAGTTTCGGCAACAAAAACTTTTGTTTAAAGAACGATTATTTTGTGTAATTTTAAGAATTTTTTTGTTTTAACAACAAAAGGTTTTTGTTACAGAAACAATAATAATATTTATTTAGAATTATTTTTTATATTAGAACCAATCTAAACTTAATTATTTTTAATATATTTTCAGCCTGCAATCCTTGAATAATAACAAATGAATTTTTATCCTGCTTTTTTTCAAGTGTAAACCAACAGATTATACGATGTCCCTGGCCGGGACTCGATCCAGGGCCCTCAGAACAGCGCGCTGAGGCTCTACCACTGAGCTACAAGGAACTATATCCGAATCGAAATTTCTCACTCTTATATATGTCGGACCGGCTGCAACTGCAGCACAAGATGGAAATATCATCATGAGCACAGGGCTCTCTTAAGGCTGCTCGTCAGTAAACTTCCCGATTCCCCTCGCTAATGTTATTCCTATGGGCGTAGGATGCATTCGTATTTTTAAAATATCTCCTCGGAAAATTAATATTTTTAACTTCTATTTTCTGTGTTAAAGAATGTCTCTTTTTTTTTCTTAGTTATCAAAATATTTCTAAACTATGTGCTTAATTTATATTTTTATGTGTTGAAATGTTAGCGAAACTGAATAAGATTTTAACGTTTCATATAAAATTCAGTATATATTTTAGAAAAAAAAATTGACAACTAAGAAAACTAGTCGTTGGAGGCCACCGTAATACTTACCCATCATGGATATGCATAATGTAAAATATTAAAACAAAAATGTGTAAACTACTTATAAAATGCATAGCAATTCAAATAAAATCGTGGCTTGATGACGTCATAACTTTATAGGCTCGATTACTGAATTGCTTGAAAGAGGTTTTTCCTTATAACTCCAAAAATAATAATCCTATTAACTAGCGGTTTATTGCATCTGATTAAGCGTCAAATTTCCAATTAAAATATATCTTTGAAGTGAAATTTGGATGAAATACAGGGTCATGAAAAATCGAAGAGTGGGAAAATAGGATTCCAAATATCTCGGCAACTAATTATCCGATCGACTTCATGCTTTATGCAAAATTTATGTTTTTTTATTGTCTTTTATAATCATTTCTTAAAATAAACAATTTCGAAAATTTTTATATACCTTTTATCAGAACGAATATTTCGGGAGTCCGAAAAAAATAGTTCCGGTTAATCGAGGTTATTGAAATGAAATAGGCTTCTTCCCATTATTACATACTAAGTACATACCAAATTGCAAGTGTCTATCTCAATTTTTTCGGGAGATAGAACTTTCACAGACACACACACACAGAGACACACAGACGGACGGCAAAATTTTTTTTCTAAAAATATGTTTTTTGGAATCGCCAGTGTCTGAAACGTGTAAATGCGTCAAAAAAAAATTTTCGATTTTCAAAACGATTACAAGACTTACCCTATACTACGTATGATGGGTAAGTAAAAAGAGACATTCTTGAAAAACAGTACAAAGAAAACAGAAGTTAAAAATATTAATTTTCCGAGGAGATATTTTAAAAATACGAATGCATCCTACGCCCATAGGAATAACATTAGCGCGGGGAATCGGGAAGTTTACTGACGAGCAGCCTTAAGACATAAAAGTAGGGGAAGCCCGGCGTTACTCTAAGGTCCCCCTTTACCAATTGCTTTGTTATTTACTAAATTAATTTTTGGTATGCTGAAACAATTTGAAATTTTACCATCAAAATTTCGAGTAAACATCAATTTAGAAAGAGCGAGCTTCTTAGATAAAAATTTCGTAAGGAAAAAGCGCATTTTTTACCCGGATTGATTTTTTTTTTTTTTTTTTTTTTTTTTTTTTTTTTTTTTTTTGTAAAAAGTTATTTTGAAAAATAAATTTGGGGGTACCTTTGTATTTCTTAGGATAAGCACGGGCTTTTCGGGCCTATTCAGTAAACAGGCCCTGCATGAACATGCAAATTTCTGCGGCAAACATGCTACGAAAATACAAAGCTCAGCATATGGCAACATATAGCTAATTTTAATTCATTTTCAGCAGTGAATTACGCCTGTAAAAAGCAGGATAAAAATTCACTGGGTATTATTCAAGGATTACAGGCATAATTCACTGCAGAAAAATAATTAAAAATTAACTGTTTTGCGTATGCTGGGGCCTCAGAGCGCTATTCTGAGGACACGGGTACGATTCCCGGCTTAGGACATATTTCACTCTGTCGGTTTACGCTTGAAAAAAAGCAGGATAAAAATTCAGTGGTTATTATTTAAGAATTGCAGGCGTAAATGACTGCTGAAAATGAATTAAAAATTAATCCGTGCATTAGTTTTTGAGATTTATTTATAGTGAAAATCATGAAAAAAGTAGCATAGCAGCGCCACCTGTTGTGCTATTTATACCAAAACGTAATCAGCTTCTATTTATGTCAAGGTCTAACTCAATCTGTAGCTTGATGTAAATAAGTACATTAGTTCTTGAGAAATCGCGAATTGATTGCAGAAATCGCGAAAATTGCAACATTGCAGCGCCACGTGTTGCGCTATTTACGCCAAAAACTCATCAACACCAATTTATATCAGGAAGTAACTGAATATAAAGTTTTATTAAATTCTGTGCATTAGTTCTTGAAATAGAGCGCCCGCAAAATTTTTGTCACATACAGACAGACAGAGTCATAGACAGTCATTTTCTAAAAACAGTTAAATTGCGTTCAGGACCTTCAAAAACCGTTGAAAACCAGAAGTTGAAAAATTTCATGACGCCAATACTTTCTTCTTGTAAAGATAGAAGAAAGTAATAAATGGGATAGGGGGGTTTTTAAAACTACCTTGGTCCGTGGCAATTAAAAAAGTTTTAATTATCCAAAAATTATGTTAATCCTTTAATTATATAGCTATAGAAGTCAAATAAACCAAGTTAGGTGAGAGAGTTATGGCTACTACACAACAATTTAAATTTTGTATAAATTACAAATTTAAATTACAAAATTATGGTAAAATTAAAAAAAAAAACAGATTTTGTTAACTCAAGTAAAATTGGGGAAATTTTGTAAAAGTGTTAACAATATTTTTTTGTCAATGCAACAAAACCAACTTTTTACTTGAACTAAAAATTTTGCTTGAAACAACCAAAATGTACTCAACAAAAGGTGTTTTGTTGCTTTAATCAATTCCTTTTTCTGGGTGTAGCGCTACAGGCTTAACATAGTTACTGATAAACTACATTCTACTCTTGCGGTTTGCATCTAAACCTGGCGCACGTGTAGGTAAAGCACTCTAATTTTTACTTTCTGTTTCTTCTATATAAATAAGAAGAAAGTATTGGAAAATCATTTAAATTTTTGACTTCTGCTTTTTTATGTATTTATTGGAATGTCCAGAATACAATTTGACTATTTTTGGAAAATGTCTGTTTGTCTGTATGTGACAGTTTTTCTGCCTGCTCTATCTCAAGAACTAATGCACAGAATTTCGAAAGACTTTATATTCTGTTAGAACTCGATATGAATATATTCTGATTAGGTGTTGGTGTATATCACCCATGGTGTGTTTTTCACGATTTCCGCAATAGCTATATCTGAAAAAAAATCATATTTTATTTGACCTTGACATAATTAGATGCTGAGGTGGGATGGCTATGCTGTCTTTTTCACGGTATCCGCGATTATTTTATTTCAATCAATAATTCACGAAATTTCATTAAATTTCATATTCTATAAGACTTTAACATAAATTAATGCTGATGCCATTTTGGTGTATATTGTCTTACAGCTGACGGTTCTATAATGCGTGTTTCAGGATTTCCCCGATTTCTCTATCTCGGCATCTTTTGCATATAATTGTACCAAATTTTATATGTAAGATCCCTTTTCTGAAAATCGATGCAGATTCAATTTTCGCTTTGATCGATCAACAGGGTACGCTGATATCCTATGCTTTGGAAAAGATTCCTATTTGAGTCATAATCAATTGATGCTATTTAGCGAGCGTGCTTTGTCATATTATTATCTCCAGCACTGTAACTCTCATACACTTTTAACCACATTATTGTCAGAATTATTGAATGCTAATTTTGGCTCTGGACCCTATTACGGATTGTTAGCTCTATGCTTTTTGCACTGACCATTATAGCTGTATTTTATTTTCTGTTGTATAGAAATGCACTAAATTTCTTCAATATTTAAGATTAATGATTTGAAATGTATATATTGATCTAATTTTAAATTTTAATACCAAATAGAGAAGCGCTTTTGTTCTGTTTTATTATTATTATTATTAATATTATTATTATTTCACTGATCTCTGTAACTCCATGTTAAATTCAGAGAAATGCACTGTAATTTATATTCCTAATTATTTATGGGATCATAAATTCATATATTATAATGAAATAGAAGAAAGTTTTGTGGCGGCCACAGCATATGTTATCATTTTAAAAAGGTTTCTTTTGAAAGATTTATTTTATTCTTTTTTTTTTCAATTTTTGGTAGGGTTATAAAGATACTTTAGAAGCATTCTATGCATATATTTTAACAATAGTATCCAAGTCCAACTGATTAGATTTTTATGCTCGAAGAATGAATGGAAAATTTCTTTCTGTTACATTAAAAAATAAATATTAAATTAAGAAACATAATTTTAAGGTTAGATATTGCTATTCTTCTAAATACAGATATAAATAGCGCAGTCACAATCCATTAAACGTAAAAGGTTAGAATAGAATCTTCTATGTAATCTTTAATAATAAAGATACTGCCAAATTTTTGTCTCTTAGGATGAGATGAATAATGAAAACATGCACTAAGTTGTGATAGATATTGTAAGATAGATAACGTAACTCTATTAGTAATGAAAAATGATAACGATGATGAACCTTGTCTCAAATAGAAACAATAAATTGCTGCCACATCTCATTGAATATATGAAAAATGGTCTGCATTAAAGAAAATAAATTACCGCGGCGAAGATAAATATCAACCGCAATGTTTGGTTGGATTACCATGTCGTATGCTGACTAGTGAAAGAAAAATTAAGAAGTCATGTATCATTTGAATTAAAGATATTTTATAAGTCAGTAAAGATAAGAAAAAGTCGTAGAAATTAAAAAAAAAAAAACAATGGTAGTTAACATTAGTAATTACAGTGAAGCTAGTAATAACATGTTAAAAGCAGAAGCAAGCATAAAAAGTTGGAGATAAATATAATTGTGTTTCTGTGGTGCATAGCTATTTTTCCCCAAATGAGAAATTCCAGAATTAAAAGCTGATTGTATCGAACTTACAAATAAATATGCTTTACATTCAATAAAAAAGATGATTACATGATCATTGATATTTGGTCCCCGGTAGTGTCACATTTGTTTTATTTTTTCTAAAAATTTTTGGTTGTTTTAATAAAAATTTGGGATCTACATGTACTAGTTTTGTCATTGAATTTATCTGAAGATACAGGATTATACAGGATTTGAACCCAGTACCTTGTCTTAAGCTACAAACGTTGTGCCAACTGATCTATCCTGGACAAATTCGGCAAACACAATTCACTCAGACAAACTTTTGATAATCAGATCTGAATAGACCAATTGTCATTATCAAAATGTTGTCTGAGTGAATTCTGTTCGCCGGATTTATCAAATCCTCTAACGTCTCACCCTGTTTGTTTGGTCTCTGCTTCCTGGGTTTAGGCCCTTTTCCTGAATTTTTCTTCTAATCCTGAGCCATTAGCAGCACTCTCTTTCGCTTCTTCAGCCAGCAATTTTCTCTTTCGCCCCTTTGCCCATCTGGGATTTGTCTTTTGATTCAATTAGTGAAGTTTTATAAGGTGATGAAGTGAGAATTACAGTTTTCCCTCTGTATCTTAAAACTTGTTTTAGTCCAACCTTAACTTTGGGAACTGGCATAATACGTTCCAGGGAAAGGGCAGGAACATTTGAAACAGTGATGTTACTGGGAGTAGCTACGGGCGCAGCTTGAGGAGGTCCATCAGGCTTCCAAGAACATTGGGGTGTCTGCGGTGAGAAGTTGAGCGCAGGATCTTCAGGAGCAGTGGCAGGTGCTTCAACTATGGAAATGTCTGTTGTTGCAGAGGGCAAAAAGTCATCTTCTTTGAAGACATTTATATTTGTTGGCCAAATACCCGTCGCTTCGAAGTTCTCACATTCGCAGCTTGAAAAAATGCTTCTCCGTACAGTGTTGATTCTTGCCACAGAGTGACCACGTTCCCTGGATTTGTTCTTACCATTTTCTCACTCCTTGTTCGTAAAACATGCTGATTGGATTCATGACCGTCGCATCAAGAGGCTGCAGTCGATGTGAATAATGAGGGTAAAAGAACAGTAATATAAATCTGTTGTCCCGAGCAAGATCGAGCACGTCCAAATTTTTAGTATGGGAAGAATGTTCATCGAGGAGCAAAATAACAGGGTTGTTTTTTTCCTCATTTGAGAACTCGATAAATTTTTGGAACCACCTTAAAAAATTTCTCCGGTTATCCACCCAGTTTCGTAACATTCAGCCCAACAAACTGCAGGCAAACCCAAATCAAATTCCTTTTGCATCCTTTTCCTGGGAAAAATCAACATTGAGGCACGAAACTTCCGGCCGCTGAACAGCAAACTTCGACCGTCACTGTATTTCCACGCTCAGCAGACGTCAAAACACCAACTTGGCGCTGCCCTTTCATTGCAATTACTCTTGAATGCTGTTTTGGTACAACAGTTACGCCGCTTTCGTCGGTGTTGTAAATTTTTGCTGTAGTTAGTTTGTTTTCGTCGATAATTTTAATCAATAAATCAAAAAACTGGGAAACTGCAACTTTATTGCATCCCATTGCACGCGCTCCTGATGTACCTTCCGGTTTTCACAAACTTAAATCACTGTGAACCATAAAACCTTGACCCAATCTCCTCCTGCCATTTCAGTTTCTTTGTTGAAATGATGGTTACAGCTATTTCGCTCAGCCAACTGATACGCCAATCTACGCAGTTCTTTAAGTGTCACACCAAACAATCGCTTTTGCATGTCCTTTAGATATGCTACAAGTTCCAACTCTTGTTCCTTCTTGAAAACACATTGATATTTTCCAGATGTTTTATCTACTATCGACATGGGATTCTACTTCTTCTTATTCACATATCTTTCCAATGTGGTTTGTGGCACTTGAAACTGTTCTGCAGCCTTTTTATAACCAAACTTTCCATCTATCACCGATTGAACCGCTTCATTCATTCTTTCTGTTGACCACTTTTGTCTTTCCGTCTTCCTCACGTAATTACGCACCATCTGTAAAAAAAGTAAATTCAAAATAAATATTATATTTGTTTATAAATAATACATTTTATTATTTATATATTTATTATATATTTTTATTATTTTAGCTTAATTATTTATATATATTTATATATTTATATTTATATATTATTATATATTTTTATATTATGTATATATTATATATATGTTATAGAAACGGGGCAAAACACCGGGGCGGCGCTTCATCCCGTTCTGCCCCGCGCGTTAACATTTGAAAACGTCACGTGACTACCATTAACCATTGATGTTCCGATCATTGCATCATGGAAAAATATATTTAAAAACAGGGTTAATTCATTGGAATTAATGTTAATTGGGGACAAAATACGGAATGAAGGCTTACCTTGTATCAAAAATTTCCAAATATTACAGTAAAACACTCAATTTATAGCTAAAAGTTGCCAAAGTGAGTTAATGAATTTCAGGAATCAGACAGACGCTACTCACCAACGTCCTGCATGCAACTGAGGCTCGTGAAGCTTTGCCGTGCTACTCTAACGCCACTGGCGGGAAATAAATGCCGTATCCCGTTCTACCCCGGTATCCCATCCCGCCCCGTTGTCCCCTAACGCGATTGAAAACGCATTTCAGCAAATCACATCCATACAAGTTAATTCAGTTTTTAGGGTAACCCTGTATATCCTCTACAGATGCTTTGCATGTCATGTAACATATTAAAGTTTAGTTATGCTTGAAAATGAATAACATAACAGGAAATGTACATCTTGCAGTTACTGTTTATAGGCGATAACGCATTTGAAATATTTTTTGTGTGTCCTTGTAAATGCGTAAATGAACAAATGTTACACACACGTTTTTCATCAGGAACGCTTTTCATCAGGATTTACTATATATCAATATTTTATATCAATTTCGTAACTTTTCAAATAATGCAAAAATATTAAAATGTACTTTGAAAAATTCTATTTCATAGACTATAATGTATCCGAATTTTTTTGAGTGTCTGTGTAAAGAAACTATAGATGCTACACACTTGATCTTCAATAGACCATTTCATGGTAAACTTCAATAACATATATCAGTCACGTGGAAGTCAAAATATATTAGACGCCAGACGAACCGAAATCAGAAATCCAACATAGTTGAAAAGTGTTAAAAATTGTACAGAAATTAGAAAAACATGTGAAACATGATAGAGATTTTTAAGATATTAAAGCTATGGATAATCGTTAACTATCTTAAATAAAATTAATCTTCACTATACCTCTTTTAAAACATCATTTCTGTATAGAAATGATAATTTTAAACCACTGTCGAGTGATGCGGAATTTGATTTGTTAGAATTAGACGTAAGACAGTTCCAGGTCCCGAAGAGAGAATAGCGCATGCAAATTATCTGATAATTTAGCATATTATTTATTTTATTATTGATAGCGTTGATTTATTTATCTTATTATTGATAGCATATTATTTATTTGCATGCAAATAGTTAACTATTGGTAGCGAGCAAATAGTTAACGATTGATGGCATTGATTGATTTATTTTATTATTGATAGTATATTATTTATTTGCACGCAAATAGTTAACGATTATGCATAGCTTTAATATCTTTAAAATCTCTATCATGTTTTACATCTTATTCTAATTTTTGCACAATTGTTAACACTTTTCAACTATGTTGGATTTCTGATTTCGGTTAGTCTGCACTCTAACTCTCTTAAATATATTTCGATTTCCACGAGATTGATATATGTTATTGAAGCTTACCATGAAATGGTCTATTGAAGGTTAAGTGTGTAGCATCTGTAGTTTATTTACAGAGACACTAAAAAAAATTCGGATACATTACGATCTATGAAATAGAATTTTTACTTAAACTTTGCACTTATATGAGTGAGACACACTGACTTTTTACCTTAAATCGTCGTCATAAATAGCACAAGACTAATCTATGGTGTATACAAGGTTTTTAAGATTTTCTGGGGTAATCCTTAATCATAAAGACGATGTAAAATTTTGTCTTATAGGATAAGAACAATGATGGAAACATGTATGAAATAAGGACAGGTAACGTTCACTATTATAAGATGAAATGATAACGTTCGACCTTGTCTCACATAAAAACAATGCATTATCATCATTCCTCTCCGAATAAAAGGAAAAGCCAATAAATAAATAAATAAAATAAATTGCGTTAAAGATGAATATTGACTACAACAATTTTCTATTTTAGCATTGAGGCTTTTAAGAGAAAATTGATAAATTATGTGCAAATATCGGAGAAAATAATTCAAGCATATAAAAGTTTGAAATAAAAGACACTCCAAGAACATTATCTTTATGTAGTGCTTGACGAACCATTTCCAATGAGTTGAATTTTCATAACTATGATTTATTTTTGCATCAATTTGTGATACTGCTCTTTAAAATAAAAAACTTTTTTTTTTCCTTTAAATTTAGTTTTGACTTTCAAACGTAGTTGCTCTTTTCTACAAGTTATTTACCAGAGTTTTCACTCGGTATTGTTCACTTTGATGGTATATGTAAAGAAAATTTTAATATAACATTGGTGTATATATTTCAACTGAAATGAAATAAAGCAATATAATAAATGCGCTTGTAAGATCGAAAATGACTCATACCTTATACGCAACGCAAGTTTCCTACTTGTTTTATTATTAACTCTGAAAGTACACATCTTATTTAAAGTTTTAAACCTTAATAATGATAACGACTTTTTAGACACTGTAATATTTTAACGCCATCTTCTCAAAAATTTTGAAATGTATTTAATGTCAAACATTGTAGAATAACAGAAAAATAATCTTCTTCATATGCCATGTTTTGCTTTAGAAAACCTGTCAGGAAAATGATGCATGCACAATCCTGTTTGTCTAAAAATATTTACATATCAAAAGACGTCGAAAATTTCAGTAAAAGATACTTTTAAATACTTCCTATGATTAATTTACTATTTAGGCTATATGATTTGAATAAATTAGACAATACTGACAATATTTGAAATATTTTCTTTGCTGAGGGGTTTTGTATCATTCTTGTTCTTTTATCAAAGGCGAGGCCTGTTTTCATCATCACTCAAACCATTTTACTGGAAGAGATTTTCTATTAAATCTAGCAGCTGTAACAAGGCTTTAATAAACCAAAATAAGGCGTTCATGAAAAATTAACTTGATTGGATATAAGGGTTGTTCTTATGTTTTGCTGCTTTCTTTTTAGAACTCATTTACTTCTTTAACACTTAAAACCTTACTGTTTAACAATACAACCGTCAATTTCTATTTGATTATTTACATGAATAAGTTCAAAGGTTCAATCATTTTTCCATTAATGCCTCCTAAAAATTTCGACACTTTGTATTTTCTAGAGAGATATATTGCAAGAAAAATGTTGTAATCATGATAAAAAATAGACTGTGAAATTTTAGACGCACAAAAATTTGAGTGCGGAGACGTCATTTACTGTTTTGGCTTCGAAGTTCCCACGAGTTTTATGTAAATACTAGCTTACCCGCCCGGCGTTGCCCGTGCCAACAACCTTAAACGTACCTGAAATCAGGGTTAAATGATTTTTTTTAATTTTAAACGAAAGTAATGTTAGAGGCCCCACTGCCATAGACACAGCATACACTGGGCGTGCCATGCATAATCCCATATGTTACTGTAAGCAAACCTGGAAATTCTCAGAATTTTTTTATGAAAAGCCAAATGGTATTTTTTCCTTCAAGCTTTTATCCAGGTTTAGGACTGGCTAAAAGAAAGGCAATTGCGTTTAGAAGCAAATATATATTTTATGTTTTAGCCATAAACCAAAAGCCTTTCTTTTAGGCGTTTTAAAAAATTTGCCTGAGCTAACAACAGGTATTGTTCCTTTGGAACCCAATATCTTTACACAAACAAAACATTTCAATAAATACACATTATATACAATTAAATAAAACAAAATCTATACAATTAAATAAAACACAATCTATACAATATAATAAACATAAAACATGAAAAAAAATTTATATTCTGAAAACATGTCATTTTATAACTTAGTATTATACTACCGTACTATTTCCTGCAAGCGATATCGCCATCTGTGAATATACAGCCATCTCGTAGATGTTAAATGCTTGGATGTTCACAAAACTTTATATTTAGTATTCCCTTAATGATTATTGATCCTGAATCAAGTGCGGTTCAAAAAACAAAGAATAAACAATAACAACAATCCTGACAGACTACTTAAACGCACTCTTTTATACAACAAACACTGTTTCATGAAAATTCTATTCCTAAATATTAAACTGATGCAACTCTCTTCAAGAAAATGAGATATAAATTCTCACTATATGTTGGCCAATCCTGTTTTACAACTTGTTCATCATTTGCGTGGCACCATCCGTCTTCCATTCGATGATAACTGGAATAATGTCCTCCATGTGTTGAATCGCCGTAATGAAATATACCAGACATAACTTCATAGACACCATCGTGAATAATGAGACGTGCTGTCGGAACACCTAATAATTTGTAATCAGTAATTTTACCCTGTGAGGTAAATATCATCATTTGCATAAATAAATAATTTGGTGGCGATATTAGTTTCTCTTCTTTTCTTGTTTTAGAGAGTCCACAAAAATCACATCCACGTTCAATATATTCAACTGATGATATACTTTCCGCTACCAAATCTTCAAAATTAAAGCAATTACCACCTGTGGGTATATGAATTCTGATTACGGAATCCATATCATCCATATCCACTTCATTAAAACAACTAAAACACTGTAGTTTTGTGCGTCGTGTGAAAGAAATTTCATATAATAGAAATGGCAGCGCTTGAGCAAGATAGTTCAAAAACTCAAAAACATCTTCTTGACTACCATCAGTGAAAAGTACATCTTCAGCTAGATTGACATTATCTAAATAATACTGTCTTGCCAATTGTCGAAGCGGAATAATCACAAATTCATCAATTGAAAGTGGAAAAATAGCAATATTCATCAATCGATAGCGGAAAAATTACAAAATTCATCAATTGATAGCGGAAAAATCACAAAATGCATCAATCAATAGTTGAAAAAAAATCTCAAAAATCATCAAATGGTCTTGGGGGAAAAATGCAAATATCGGCAAACAGCTTTAAAAAAAAAAATCACAATTTGTCAAATGATTTGGTGGTGGGGGGGGGGGGGGTAGGTAATTGTGAAATGTACCAAATGGTTTTGAAAATCATCAAACAACAGCAGGCGAAAAAAATCTTTTTTCAATCAATCATCACAATTGGCGAGTGTGACTATTAAGATGGCTAGTGGTGGCAAAACAGTCAATCGACAAATTTTTAGTACTACTTGCAGATTTGTGAGTGCTAATTTTGTCCTATATGTGAGTGATTCTTATGAAACTCATGTCACAAAATGCACATCATAAATATTTCACGGACTGGGAATTTTTAATCAGTTCATCAAAACAATTTAATAATTACCGTAAAATCCCGTTAATCCGCCCCCCTAAATGCGACGGAGAATCTTAAAATAACCGGGATGGGGGGCTTGCACGGTATTAGAATTGTAGTATATATTTATGGGTGGCTGGTGATGACAGCAAAAAAAGAAAACCAATTTTGTCAAGGAATCGTGGAAATAAATAGCAGAATTTGTCAATCTCTAAAAATATAGCGAATTTCGCAAAATAATTGCAGGAAAAAAAAATAATTTTGTCAAACTGTCGTGAAAAAAAATTTAAAAAAAAAAATCAAGAAATCCGTCATACCTATAGTCTCAGAAAAAAAAATTCTCAAAATTCATCAAATGATCATGGGAGAAAAATTGTGAAAATAGTCCAATAATTGCAGAACAGAATTGCAAAATTCGTCGAACGACAGTGGAAATAAAGTACACAATTCGAAGTCAGCGGAAAGAAAGTGTGCGATTTGTTGAACGTTCAGGGAAAAAAAAATCTTGAAATTCATTAACCTTGAGTCGATAAATCACGAAAATCATCAACCAATAGCGGAATAATCACAAAATTCATCAATTGAAAGTGGAAAAATAGCAAAATTCATCAATCGATAGCGGAAAAATCACAAAATTCATCAATTGATAGCGGAAAAATCACAAAATGCATCAATCAATAGTTGAAAAAAAATCTCAAAAATCATCAAATGGTCTCGGGGGGAAAAATGCAAATATCGGCAAACAGCTTTTTTTTAAAAAAAAAATCACAATTTGTCAAATGATTTGGCGGGGGGGGGGGGGGGGGTAGATAATTGTGAAATGTACCAAATGGTTTTGAAAATCATCAAACGACAGCAGGCGAAAAAAATCTTTTTTCAATCAATCATCACAATCGATAGCGGAAAAATCACAAAATTCATCAATTGATAGCGGAAAAATCACAAAATTCATCAATCAATAGTTGAAAAAAAATCTCAAAAATCATCAAATGGTCTCGGGGGGAAAAAATGCAAATATCGGCAAATAGCTTTTAAAAAAAAATCACAATTTGTCAAATTATTTGGCGGAAACTCATGTCACAAAATGCACATCATAAATATTTCACGGACTGGGAATTTTTAATCAGTTCATCAAAACAATTTAATAATTACTGTAAAATCCCGTTAATCCGCCCCCCTAAATGCGACGGAGAATCGTAAAATAACCGGGCTGGGGCGCTTGCACGGTATTAGAATTGTAGTATATGATATTTATGGGTGGTGGTGGTGGTTGGATGCTACCGGCCGATCGTCGCAAAGTATGCATTCTATAAAGTGACAAAAGAAACAAATTTGGAAAAAAAATGATATACAAAATAGAAAAACAGTATAACTTTACTATTAATGACGATTTCAGATTATAAAAAATTCTGGATTTCAGAAGCTTTGAAACTGGAATGCATTTAGATTAATAATAACACTAATATCTGTCATTAATATGGCAACAGAAAAATAAAGCAAACTTAATAATTTAAAAAAATTAAAAAACACCGAGAAATTGCAGTTGAAATTTTTAGTCGCCCAAGAATCGACTGCGTTTCTTAAACTTTACTTTCTATAAAATGAAAACATTCAGCAAATAATTTCCGTTCTCAGGTGATTAAGATTTAATAATTATTTACTGAATGTTTTCATTTTATTCAAAGTAAAGTTCAAGGAAAACATTAGATTCTTGGACGACTAAAAAAGTTCTTAAATCATAAACATCACTCAAAAACACCCCAACAAAAAAATAATGAATATATAGAAACAGCTCAGAAAATCTGTTTCATTAAGAATATTTTTAGTCGCCCAAGAATCGACTGCTTTTCTTGAACTTTACTTTCTATAAAATGAAAACATTCAGAAAATAATTTCCATTCTCAGGTCAATTGATTAAGATTTAATAATTATTTACTGAATAAAACATTAGATTCTTGGATGACTAAAAAAGCTCTTAAATCATAAACATCACTCAAAAACACCCCAACAAAAAAATAATGAATATATAGAAACAGCTCAGAAAATCTGTTTCATTAAGAATATTTTTAGTCGCCCAAGAATCGACTGCTTTTCTTGAACTTTACTTTCTATAAAATGAAAACATTCAGAAAATAATTTCCATTCTCAGGTCAATTGATTAAGATTTAATAATTATTTACTGAATAAAACATTAGATTCTTGGGCGACTAAAAAAGTTCTTAAATGAAACTTCTTAAATGGAGTTAAAAAATGGTTCTTAAATGGAGTTCAATAACAAATCTTAATGAGAACATACATCTTAATAATTTATCGCATGTTATGAATTCACCATTCTCGGGAACTAAAAATGTAGTACAAAACAATTACAGGAAAAAAATTGTAAACAATAAATAGGGTAGATGTGCCAGTAATGGACCGCCTTCCAGTAATGGGCCGCCTTCAATGTTTTTGGTTTATAAAAAAATAAACAATAAAAATTCAGCTTTTTTTTATTTCATTAATATGCTTTCTTTAAATTCTAGTTTTAAATACAATCACAATATATTTTCCATTCAATTATGTATTACTTTTTGTGGGGTGTCCATTACTGGAATTTAGGGTGTTTTGATTTATTTCTGTTATTTACAATTAAATTTCGATTCACATTGGGAAATGTGACTATGAGCATGGTTAAATATTGTTGGTAGATTAATATAATATTAAAAAATGTGAAATATAACAATTATAACTATTAATTTAAAAATAATTTTTAAAAGAAATTCCTTAAGGGTGTTCATTACTGGCACATCTACCCTAAATACTCAAAAATTTAATGTAAATTGTTTGTTTCCATCAAAAATATTTAATTTGTAAGTATGAGGTAAAAAAATAAATCACAATGGATTCCTAACCGCCCAAGAACTCAAATTATTTACTGAATATTTTCATACTAAAAATGTTAAATAATGAAACAAACTAACTAAAAATACAGTCAAAAACAGTTTCTTTAAATATTATAAGCGTTGCACAAATTATTTACTGAATATTTTCATACTAAAAATGCTAAAAAATGAAACAAACTAACTAAAAATACAGTCAAGAATAGTTTTTTTAAATATTATAAGCGTTGCAGATACATGAAGATATACTTTCTGTTCAGTGAAGTGTAAGATGAAATAGGCCTAAACCCCAGTGACAAAACTAACTATCGGGAACTTAATATGATATATATTGCATATTTCAAACTATTTTTGAAATATTATTAGCGTTGCAGACACACGAACATAGTTCTGTCACTGGGTTTAGGCCTATTTCATCTTACACTTCACTGAACAGAATGTAAATAAACTACTTACGGAAACTTAAACTAAATATATAAAAAATAACAGAAACTAACTTACGGGAATTTAAATTAGTAAAAAATATATTTTACAATACTAAAATGTTTAAAAATAGAAAACTATAGCTCAACAGTGAAAACTGCTGTTTGATCTCGTTAGCCAAGCTAAAAGCTCCGAGCAGTGAATGTTTGGGGCTATGGACAGACCTTTCGCCTGATCTCATTGGCGGATTGTAAATAGCCTCAAACCAGAATGTCATATGCACGTTTGCTGTCGCTTCGCTGGGTGAGCTTGAAATAGCCTCGAACCCAAAATTCCATATACACGTTTTAAAAAATCTAAAAAAATAAAAAAAAATCTAGATTAAAATTTTAAAATCCGGCCCCGAGGTATACTGTCCGGTGACAACATCTACACATGACAAAAATTTTAGAGTCCTAGGTGTTATAATTACGGAGAAATCCGCGGGCAGGCAGACAGACACTTACTCTTTTATAGAGATAGAGATTTATATTTTAACTTAGTTTTTCACGTTATTTACGATTTCATTTAATCTTCTTAATATTTTAATATCACATTATTACTTTAAGTAACTTACAACTTATATGGCTTATAACTTATGTGATTTTAAAATCAAAAGTTTTTTTACATTTGTTATATTTTTTTTCTCAGAACTTCTTATATTTTATAAATGTACTTGTGCCATAGTTGTCTTGGGGTGGAGCTACTTATTGACAGGGATTTTTAATAAATTATTATTTGTTTACATATTTGTCTTACGGAATTTGAAATTAATTGCTGACTTAGTTATTTGCCTTTCTTAACCTTTTTTCTACTGCAATTCCCACTTAATTTATTATTGTTATTTTGTCAAACAATATTAATTGAATATTATTGCATTGATATTTACTTTCTTATCCCTTACTCCGACAATTTTTCCTTAATTGAAGCAAACGGTGCTCCTTCTGTTATTTTACTAATTACTTTTTATATGAACCCAACAGCTGCGAATTATTAACCATTTTACTGCCATTTTTTTATTTGAACCAAACAATTTTCTTCTGAATAAAACAATACATTTGTGCTTACTTTCTTAAGTAGTAAACTTAGTACAACTTAACTTTTTCCCTGCAAAAAATAACTTGCATAATTCACACAGTGTCCTTTCTGCTTTTGTAATTATTGCTAGAGAAATTCATTATAGTAATGTGAAGTGAGATTTCATAGCACTTTCACCATTCTTCCCAAATTACCCAAAAAATGAATCAAACAGTGTCATTGTCCTTCTGATGAAAACAATTCCCTTTTCCCCATTATAATTAGCATGATATTTTCCCCATGAATCTAACAGTGCCCTTCCTGCTATTGAAGTTTATGCTAGCGTAATTCATTCTAATATTGTATAGTGAATAATTATACAATTAACGCTTCTTAACCAAATATCCCACTATAAGATTCAAACGACGCCATTGTTTGTTTCTCTGATTATAACATTGCCTTTTTTCATTATAATTAAGGCTTATACTGTAAAACGTTTTTTTAGCATCTAATCTTCCATCACCAATTATCCCCTTATATGAATCAAAAGGTGCCTTAGTCCTTCTTATTTAAATAAAGCCTTTTATGCATTATAATTAATGATAAATTTCGTAATTTAAGTATTACTTAACCCTTTCCATACCAAATTATTTTTTCTTCCATAATTCAAACAGTACTTCTTTTCTTATTAAAATTAACGCTAGTGTATCTTATTAACGTAGTAAAGCGACAAACCAGTTAATCGTCCCTGAACATTTTCTTTTTAGATAAATAAAGAGTGTCCTTGTCCTTCTGATTAAAACAATGAGATTTATTCATTTTTATTAATGACAAAATTTCTAATTTAAGTATCCTTAACTCCTTCATACTTACAACTTTCCTCCGTGATTCAAACAGTACCCTTTCTCCAATTAAATTTATTGCTAGTGTAAATGCTTAATTTTGTAAAGTGAGGTAGCAATACTTATCCCTCATTTTGCTTAATATCCTCTCATGCTTAATAATGTATGTTCAAAAAACCATTTTAATTTTAATTTTAAAAGTTCATATCACTAACACGTGAATGAAAATCATTAAGTTCTGCGAGCATTATAAAAAAATAAATTATGCATATAAAAAACCATTTTATACTAAAATAGAATCATAACTCATAATATACACATCTCTAACTTAAAACCAAAATATACACAAAAAGTATTGTTTAAAATTTTATTTTAACACAAAAATTTTTAAAAATTAATAATTTTCAAAAAATAAAATTTTTTTAAAGTGCAAAAGGAAAAGGGTGATTTTTTTGGTTTTAGGATGTATAGTATGTACAAACGCATATGCGATTAAATTTTTAAACAGTGAGCGCAAACTCAAAATTTACTAATCAGAGAAAACTCATCTTAAAGTTTCAATATCCACTTATTTTCAATTATACCCACCATTTATAAATGATTTTAACTCAAGAAATAATGCAGGTTTTCGAATGCGGTTTTTTGCATATTGTTTAGAAATGTTTAGAAATTCAGAATAAAACGAAAAAAAAAATTCTTTGAAATCAAAAGGTCCTGTGTCCATTTAAAACAATTGTTTAGTATATTTTATATCTTATGTAATGTTTTTTCACACTTTTTACGAGAATATTTGAAATTTATTTTTTATTAGAACTAGCTGGACCCACTTATTATCTTAAACATGTTTTGATAATTACATTTTTATTGCCAAAATTTACTTATATTATGGGATTGAATCCTTATATATATATATATATATATATATATATATATATATATATATATATATATATATATATATATATATATATATATATATATATATATATATATATATATATACATGAATTCATTGCTTAATTTACATTTAATTCAACTAATAATGTTTAAAATTGGTTTTTAGTTTTTATGGTCGGTTTCTACGTATGCCGAAGTAAAAATCTTTTTACTGATGCTTATCTGGAAAGAAGAGGGAAGGGGGTAATCCCCTATCTAAGTTTAATTTCCCTAGATTTAAATGGCATCGAATCTCTCCAAGAGAAATCGGTGCGGTGAACCACTATATGAAATCTGTCCTGATTTAAATATATATATATATATGCGCTTATGGAGACCTTCCTTGTAAGCTTCAGCTGAGTTATATAATCCGGGCATCTAATACAAAACGTTTTCGTTATTTAGAAATATTTGCTCTGAAATCTTCTACAGTAAATAATGTTTTATGATATAAGAAAACACATTCAATTCCTTTTGTGTCAAATTTTCTGAGATTTCGTCTTTTGCTAACATGTAATTTAATGGAGACATAAATTTATAGCACATGTGCTAAAACAGACTTTCTTGCTTCTGTAACAAAGTACGGCCATTATGTTAGAAGTAATTTATGGCTTCGAAAATATCTTTTATGTGTGACCGTTATAATTTGACGACAAATTAACTACTTTTTTTCTATTGTTTTCTTCGGTAATATTTTTATTCTGATGATATTCTAAATTATTCTCGATTTCAAATCATACAGAAAAGTCTTCTGTATTTATGTCGTGATGACAGATAATCCATGAAGCAACGTATTTATGAGAATATTTTAAAATTCAAATGATGAAAATTTTATATCCAATATCTCTATTCTAAACATAGTAACTAATACTGCTGCTGCCATAATTGAATTTATTGTGACCTTTTCACTTTCTCCGTTTATACTGCAAAAACTATTGCATATAAAAGCATGAAAACTGGCAGTTTTATAGAGAAATAAACACGCTGAAGCAGAGAGTTTATAGGTGCGTTTGTAATTACATAAATATGTAGCACCTATAGTCGTCGTCTGGTCCGTCCACCCGTCTGTCTGTCCGTCTGTCCGCATATAGCAGCACAAAAACTGCCCAACCGAATGGTTTGAAATTTAATATATATTATCGTTGTAGAATTTTTTTGAGTCATTTCAAATTTTATGAAAATCGAATCAAAACTTTAAAAGATATTAATAAAAGTTTTCTTTATTCTATTAAATCCTATCGTACGTAATCTATATTATAAAAGCGCAACTCATGTGACTGAGGAAAACAAATACGGGCAAACCACTTCTTTTTCATATGCCAGGCTGCCATTTTTATTCAAAATTATTTTTTCGAATAAAATTGCATAAAAGTTACATTTTTAGAAAGATCGTTGAAAAAAAATGTTTGTTTGAAAGATGAGTTACATTAAAATATGTATAGATTCTGAGATAACTTCAGTGAAAATTAGGTTAACAGCCGAATATCTCAATTCATTAAAGTAAATAAACAAAAAGATTCATTCATCGTGAGTCATAGAACTATTAAACCATGTAGGTAATCATTCGTAAAGCAAGATCTCCATGGTGAATTTCACAGTGCTGTCTAGTGTCGAAAAAAAAATCTAATCTGTAAACGTGGCATACGTAATAAGAAAAGAAAAAGGCATCCTCATTTCGCTCACAGCAGACGATATAATTTATTTCACTGACATATCAACGATAGTTTTTTTTACAATGTAAAACTAGTTATAATAGCACGAAACGAATGCGCCTCATTTGTCACGCTTAACGTACAATTTCCAACTTGTTAAATCTAATAAGAGTTATTTTCAGCGCTATTTAATGTTGAAATCAGTCAAGACAGTTTAGTTAAATAAGTTTTATTGGATCAAAAAAAATTGTATGAACGTCGAAAATAAGCATGACGTCTGCAGTATAAACATTTTGTCTAATATTTTTAGATTTAATTTTTATTTCTTAAAATTATTTTTTCGTATGTTATAAAATCTTATGAATGTTTTTTCACACTTTTTGCGAGAATATTTGAAATTTGTTTTTTCAGCGAATTAACTGGACCCCCTTATTATCATAAATAAATTATATTTACATTTTTATTGTCAAAATTTATTTATTTTACAGGATTGAATCCTTATAATTTTTTTATTTAGCATGGTCCTTACAATTCATTGAATTCATTGCTTAATTTTAAATTTAATTCAACTAGAATGCGTAACGTAGGATTTTATCGCCAGTTTCTACGTACCGAAGTTAAAAGTATTTTATTGCTTCTTATCTGGACAGGAAGGGGGAGGGGATCCTCTCTATCTAATTTTGATTTCCCTAGCTTTAAATTGGCAAAAATCGTTTGGCGTGTATGCATAGCAAGTTAATCATCTTTTGCAGGCACATACTTGACTAGTTTGTGGCATGCAGTGTCCAATCATTTTTTTTATTATTATTCGTCTATCTTTTTAAGGTTTTTTTTTCAACTTTTTTCAAAATTTCGTTATCTGAAAAGAGATTTAATTCATAGTTTGAAATAGCCGGGGTTTTTTTTAGCTACTATTCCCAGATTTTAAAAAGCTCAAATAATAATATTTACAAACATTTTTCGATTGAAAAACAAATTATTTACACGTAAATATTTTTTTCTTAAAGAAAACTTTTAAGTAATTAAATTATTACGTGCGAAAAGCATTTAATTCTAAAATTACGTCATATTCAAAACACTACATTTAAAACCTAATACTTACAACGATTTTCTTAAAGCGTCGTTATAAAAGTCCAGGAGGCAGCGACATTTTTTTACTTAACCATTTTATGCAAGCCGATTTTTAAATGTGTAATTGAACTTACTTAATCAATCACAAAAACAGCCGTCAGCTGTCACGACAGTGGTGCATATGCCCTTGATAACCAAAAAATCCCCTGCCAAATGGAAATAAATGGCAACCCGTTTACAGAAGATCGCCACTGGTAGTGTTAATAACACTCAATCTTCGGTAATCGGGTAATCTTTAAACCGAGCAAATTGTCGTGTTTTTATAGCCTCGGGATCTAGAGGGGTGTTGGTGAGCGTAGCTCCGTGTGTCTAATCGAAAATCTTGATACGCACTACGACAAATTATTATTATGTTTCTAAGGCGAATTTACCGGTCATAAGTTGAATACGTGAACGTCATCTCTTTTAATTTTTAGCTTGAAACTGTAACAAGTATCCAGAAGCAAGAAGATTAATTTCCTTATCACCTAAATTCTATTGAAAATTATATTTTTATCACTTATTTTAATATATATTATAAATTCTAAAATATTATTCAAACATAAAACGATCGAGACACATAATTTCGTATTGGCTCATATTTTGATAACTGTGAGCCAACAAATAAATGCTAAATGATTTGAGTCAACAAATAAATGCTAAATGATTTGAGTCAGCAAATAAATGCTAAAAGATCTGAGTCAACAAATAAATTTCAGCCATATTTTAAAATAATGCATGCATAAGTTAAAAATTGAAAAATAATCTATTTCATATCAATTATTATTACATATTCTAAAATTTCATTAAGCCGTTGATAATACATTTTCATGATAAAAAAATTTAACTTCGTGCCAACATAAGCTAACAAAGTTCCACTTTCCCATCGCATGCCAGTGCTTAAATACAGCCGTATCGATTGACCAGATGTAGAAATATGCATAAATATCGATACGAAGAGAAAAATTACAAGTTCCAAGGTTTTCACACTCTTTCATCGAAAGTTAGAGAAAGCTAGCCTTGGTAACTTTTACGTACATTGACAATTACTGGACAAAAAGTACGTTCGCAATCAAAACTTCGCCTACTCTTATAATCAGAGTAGTCGACACATCATAGACTTACCTATATTTAATGGTGTTTCTTTATCACCTTTAAAATTAAAACACAACCCTCGTATCTGTTATTAACCTCCTCGATTTCATAAAAATTGAAAAATAATTAATATGGGTATACCTTATTTTTTACAGTCGTTATTAATGCATTCCAGATTTCTACATTTCTTCACAACAAATTTAATTCGATACAATATTATTATGTTTTTAAGGCAAATTTTCCGGTCATAAGTTGAATGCGTCTCTTTTAATATTTAGCCTAAAACTGTAACAAGTATGCAGAAGCAAGAAGATTTATTTCCTTATCACTTAAATTCCATTGTAAATTATGTTTTGATCACTTATTTTTAGTATATTTTGTATATTCAAAAATATTATTCAAACATTAAAGGATCAAGACACATAATTTTGTATTGGCTCATATTTTGATAACTGTGAGTCAATAAATAAATGCTAAATGATTTGAGTCAACAAATAAATTTCGGCCATATTTTAAAATAATGCATGCATAAGTTGAAAATTGAAAAATAATCTATTTCATATCAATTATCTCTAATACATTTTACATATTCAAAAATTTTATTTATTATAAAGCTGTTGATAATACATTTTCATGATAAAAAAATTTAACTTCGTGACAACATATTAAAATGCAGATAGACAACATGATAACAAGCATAAATTAATTTTAAATGTAGGCAGTAAATTTTAACTTTCTCTTTTAACCTTGTAATGAAGATGAAGTTTTTGAAGTTCCGTAACAGCTGCCGGCTGTCTACATTTAAAAAATTTTCTCTGCATTTAAAATTAGTTCGGGCTTCTTATCACGTTGCCTATCTGTGTTTTAATATGTTATTATACTTTTATTAGACCACGTATAACAAAATTAATTTTTGCTGACTTTGAAAAATGAAATAATCGTCGTGACACACAATTTTGTGTTGACACATATTTATCAAAGTATCAGTTAACAAATAAATAATTAATTGAATAGATATTTTAAATAATGCAAGCATAAGCGGAAGATTAAAAAAAAAATATGTACAATAGAGTCTCTCTATAACTAACTTTATGTAACAAAATTCTCCATATAATGAATTTTTCGCAGGAGCGGTCACTTTTCCCCATGATTTTCCCATTATAAATAATCCCCATACAGCAAAAGATCTGTCTCTATATAAAGAAAATGTTCTTCATTTGCCCAGAAAAAGCTTCAAAACCACGTGGAATCAATTTTCCTTCACTGATTTATGGTTTATCTTTCAAAACTGAGTACCTCTACCTTATTCTTTATTTTATTTATCACGTACATTTTCACAAACATTTTGAAAATGTCGCCGATTGAGAGAACGACACCTTTTGATCTGTTTATTAAAAGATATTTGTGAGCCTTTATGTGTGCTGTTATAAATTTAAGAATATACAGGGTGGTTATAATATATGTATCTCTGGAATATAAGTATCTAGCTATCTGTAGCTTGAAGGAACAACCCGAATAAAACCAAAATCTGTACACTTACTATTCGAGAAGGGGGGAGAAGAATGGAACAATAAAAAAAATAGTTGGAATAATCGCCAACAGATGGCGCTATGTTGCCATAAAATCAATTGTGTAACGTGGAGGTGTCGCAAACCTATTGACATAAAGGATGGCATATCACAACATGTGCGAAACATCACTCCTGATGCATTATATTCTGCAATTGAGCATGTCATGCACCGCCTGGATTGTGTCCTGCAGCACAATGACCATGTGGAATCTGAACTTGAACAACACCGCCATGCGAAAACGTAACCACATTCACTGTAACATTTTCTAATAAATTAGGTATGTCATCCGATTTTACGCCTTAATTCTTTGTTCTTGTATTGCACATTACATTTCACACTCAAAAGCACCATCTGTCGGTGATTACTGCAACTATTTTTTTTTTATTGTTCCATTCTTCTTTCCCCTTCTCGAATAGTAAGTGTACCGATTTTGGTTTCATTCGGGTTATTCCTTTAAGCTACAGACAGCTCCAAATAGAGATACTTATATTATCACGGCTGCCAACTACTACGCTTATTTTGAATGAAATAATTATTTTAGTACTGGAAATTTCACTCAACAAACGCATTAACCTATAAAATACATCATGTCAATAAATAAATTCAGTATACAATTTATTAAATATTTTTCTGGTTAAAAACATGAATATTTGATTTAAAAAGGCGTAGAAGTTGGCAGACCTGTATTATAACCACCCGGTACAATTCCACTTTAATAATAATAAGTGACTTTTTTATATAATTCTGCATTCCTTGTTAAAGTGTTGAAATTTTTACGAGGGTGTAGCAGTTTTGAAATCAAAACAACCAAAAATTTAAACTTTCTTCGTCTAAAACAAATGTATGTTTTCCTTATGCGTTTCTTTACTAATGCTTTCAAATAAATGTTTATTTTCCGTTTTGAAACCGTTTAAAATTTTTTAAATATAATATGAAGTTAATATTTAGAGTTAAGCATTTCAAAATCTTTTATTAAACAACTCAAAAACAATTGTTTTTTTCTCAAAATTTACATATTAAATAGGAATATTTTTTTTTGTTATTCTTTGTATCACGCATTTTTCTATGTAACGAATTTTTTGACTGGGACAATGGATTTTGTTATTTAGAGACTCCACTGTATTTATTATCACTTATTTTTTAGTAAATTTTACAAATTCAAAAATCTTATTTATTATGCAGCCTTTAATCATCATTTCCGTAATAAAATGTCGAGAAAAGAAGATGTAGTTTATGCCGCTATGTTTTTTTTCTGAATAAACCGAGGATTACATTAAAATTTCCTTTTGTAAAGTTAATTTTACGCTGCTATTACTCTTAGAATAGAGCCTTAAAAAATTATAGCATTTCTCAGTTTCTGTAAATCCTCTTATAAGCTTTTCGATTTCACAGTCTGCCGTATTGCAGCTTTGAGATTATAAAGATTTTTAGAAAATGTCATTATTTTTTTTTTTTTTTTGTAAATGTGCGTGTATTATAAATTTGCTAAGATGCTGTACTATATTCATTACAAACGGCGTCCAACTTTCTTTTCTATTTTAAAAAGCTTCTGGTTCTATATTTTTCCCGGGAACTATTTAATTAGTACATTTTCCTCTTTCTTTCGAAGTTAATTGCTATAGGTTCCTTTCAATCCCAATTAACTTTCTCATTTGATTGATCAAAGAAACCACAAGACAGTGAATTCGATAAACTTACAGGCCTTAACACCCACCATATATGATAATGAAAACAAGGCAACCAAAATTTTTTCGAAAGACCTAACCTAATTATATAATAATTAAAGTCAATTTGTTCAGCATTTCCTTTTTCTATAAACAGCTTCGAAACCATGTTCATCATTACGTTACTAATTGCCGCAGCTTAATGAGGCTACATGATGATTTCGATTTTTCAAACGATTAATAGTAAAAATCTACTGCAGATTTCTACAATTTAAAATAAACAATTTAAACGCAAAAATGTGAATAATCCTTCTAGATGTCGAATCATATACATATACACTGGTGTCCAAAAATTAAGGACAGTGACTGGACGCTTTCGCTTTTTATACGGTTTGTCTACAGAAATTCTTGACAAATGGTTCTTGAAATTCGAAGATGTAAAGCACATGTTTGACTTCAAGAACAGTATAAACAGTATACAGCAATTAAAAAATTAATATATTCAATATTTGATTAGATATGGACATTTATCTGAAATAATTTATAACTGCGCATGAGCAAACTATACCAAAGATGTTTATTATGATTTGGTAGTCAATTCCATAGAGTAACTCATATACAAATACCAGTCAAATATCGTGAAAACTCAGAAAGATGCCAGCAATAGAGTGAGCTAATTGACAAATTCGCGGAGAAATCCCATATAATCCAAATCCTCCTCGAATTTGTCAATTAGCTCACTGTATTACTTGTACCTTTCTGAGTTTGCAAGACATTTGACTGGTCTTTTCATATGAGTTACTCTATAAAAGTAACTCATATAGAATTGACTACCGAATCATGAAAAAAAAATCGTTGGTATAGTTCGCGCATGCGCAGTTATAAATTATTTCATACAAATGCCCATATTTCATCAAATATTCAATATATTAATTTTTTTAATTGCAGTATACTGTTTCTACTGTTCTTGATGTCAAACATGTGCTTCACATCTTCGAATTTCAAGAACAATTTGTCAAGAATTTCAGTAGAAAGCGAAAGCGTCCGGTCACTGCCCCTTAATTTTTGGACACCAGTGTATATTATATATAATGGATACTTGTTAATGCGTCTCCGCTTAAGACATTCCGGTTAATGAGGATAATTTTGTTTTTCCCATCATTTCCTATTAGCAGTTGTATTAAACTGATTATTTATGAAGTTTCTTCCCACATACTCAAAACTATCGATATAATTAATTGAGAAAAATTCTGTATAAGCTATCCAATATCTTGCATTTACATTGAATATTATTATAAACTCTTATTAATTATAAATCAAAATCATGTAGAATAACTTATAAATTAGAATTTTGATAATATAAGAATGTAATAATTTTCACGAAATTTTAATGCATTGTTGAAACAAAATAAAAAATCATCATAAAAAAGATTTGGAAAATGTTTCATAATGCATGCATACAGCTAGAAACTTTTTATTTTTTATTTCCTCAATCAAACTGCTCTATTTGAGAAAACCGGCTCTCCCTGCCCACCCTCTCTCTCTGTATATACATATGTATATATATATATCTTGCACTACTAATGTTAAATAAACCTAGATTTTTTTCTTATACAAATATATGTTTGACCATGGCAAATTTTATGTTGAAAAAGTGAACGCAATTCGTTTTTGGGAAGTGAGTTTAAACCGCGTAGTTATGCAATTTCCCACCAGGTGCGCTACTAGAATGTAAGCCCTTATCATGTAAAAACTTTTATAAGAACATATATTTGACCTCGGCAAAAGCTTATTCTGAATATCTGAGCGAAATATGATCGTAGGAAGTGAGTTTAATTTGCGAACTAACGAAACTGTTTCGCCAGAAACGTTGCTACCATTAAAGAAAAAAAACTACCACTTAAATATTTTTATAAAAAACATAAAATTAACCATGACAGAAGCTTATTCTGAAAATATGAGCGAAATTCGTTAATAGGAAGTTAGTTTAATTTGCATAGTTATGCAATTTCCTACCAGGACTACTAGCATTAAAAATCTTATCGCATGATGTGTTTTATCAAAACATGAAATTGACCAAGACAGAAGCTTATTCTGAAGATTAGAGCGAAATTCGTTCTTGTGAAGTCAGTTTAAATCTTGTCTAAAAAGTTAGATGAAAACGTAGTTACATATGAAACATTATAAGTTAAATAAAAGTCAGAGAAAAATATTTCGCAGCCTTCAGATTCAATAAATTTTTCTACTTTTTTTATATTTTGGAATAAATGTCTATATTTATTTAAACGGTACTGGCAAACTACAATTTTATCCTGAAAAAAAAAATATTTTTTCTCAGTGCAGTCAAATATTGGAAATGGTTTATGTTTCGCGTTTAAAAAAGTATTAAAATACTTTATAAGATCATTTCTATATTCTGTATTAACTTTATCTACTTCAACAATTTTAATTAGAAAAAAATAAAAGCATAGAAAACAAAATTTGCGTAATTCTTTTTTCTTTCTTTCCCCAGAATGTAAGTTTTACAACTTTTTATACACATTTTAAAAAAACTATAAAAGTTAGTTTAGGTAGTGTAAACTTCACATACTTGTATAACTAATCTGTTTCATTAAAGCAATCTAAAATCGTGTTTGTAGTTATAATATCGCAGAAGATATACTGAAATATAGTTTTGTCTTTACGGAAAGTGGATCTGAACTTTATTTGCAAAAAAACAGTCATAGCTTACTACATTAGTAGACACGGTAGCTTCCCATCATTTTAAAATAAAATAGGAAAACGCTCCTCCCCAACATGTATATGCCAAAAAAGCTCAAGAACTGTTCTACATTACATATACGGTAATTGTCCTCTAATGAGACATGCTTTCAATTTCAATAAAAACACTGTGAGACAAAATCTGAATATAACTCTGTTTGATCCTTTAAACTATGATAAACTAAAAGAAAATTACAACATTCTGATTAAACATTTCTCCTTTATTAAAAAGGATCTATGATCCTTTTTCCTACATTTATAAAGTACTTTTTAATAGAATATATTTTGTTTTTTTGTAATTTGTATTTTATAGTTCACATACTGATCACATTTTTGTACTCATACTGTTCCTATTTCAGCTTACTGTTTGAACCATGCAAAATTACTAGTTGTGTTAAGTATTCTTTTCATAAATTTTCTAATTACTTTCTTTTATACTTTTTCTTATATAATTTTTTTAATATTAAGAAATATTGTGATCTCAACCAGTATTGTAAAATCTAAATTTGAACAAATTTTATTTTAATCTCTAATGCAATATTCAACATCTGTATTCTAAAATATGAATTTTCAATAAACATTTCCCCTCGTGGAGAAAAGTTCCTATGATTAACTGCTGGATCTCCGTAAGAGGGTGATTTCATTTCTTTTCATTTCATTTGTCTTTGACTGAAGAATAGTTATGTATATGAACAGATTGCAATGCAAGGAGTTTTTCAAGCATAACTCAAAAACTACTTGGTAGGTTGAGCTGTGTAATTTTGGATCCACAAAGCTTAGTAGAAATCGATTTCTGTTAAAATTTGTATAGGTTATAATACAGGGTTCGTACGGATCAGGGAATTTTCCAGGAGTTTCACCAGTATTTTCTTTATACAAAATGAAATATAGGTTAAACTAGCGAAACTTCGCCTTCTTTTAAGGAGATATTTTCTGTAAGAAAATACTGGTATCGAAGATTTTCCTGGTCGCAAAATTCCAGGAGCCGTATGAACCCTGTAATATATATATATATTTTTTTAATAATAATTTCATAGTTTATATGCATTGTTAATAATGTTTACAAAATATATGTATAAAACATGTATGTGTTTTAACATATATCGATTTCTAAAGCTTGAAATATATCTTAAATTACAGTTCATTCCGCCAAGTAGTATTGAGTCATTCTTTAAAAAGTAACTGCATTGCAATATGTTTTGAAATAATTAAAAATAACTTAACATTGGGTGTTCCAAACTTTAAACCTGTATAATTTATAACGTACTTGACCGAATGACTTCCCTTTGGTATCCAGAGATAAAATTGGCCAAAAAACCAAATTATGATGTCAAAATTAGGTGTTAGTATTGAAAATTTTAAAGTTTATTACAATTTCAATATGTAGACGACCCCTTACGCACATTTTAAACATAGCATTAATTATTTAATGTTATTACTAATAATTTGACATCAGTCACATTTTTAGATGATGTTTTGTAGCAGAATTGGTGGGGGAAGGTGTATCCTTTTCTTTCCACGATTACACATGCATATGTCTTAATATCTTATATATGTTATATATATATATATATACAGTGAAACTTCCATTTAACGAAGTCTCATCGTTACACTTAAAAACTTCGTTATGAAGAAAATTCGTTAAATAGAAATCAACTTAAATTCATGAAATTTTACCTTCAGATATGACAAACAGGTATTGGATTCAGATGCATTTGATTCAGTTTCAATTATGAAACCGTCTTTTACAAAACTGTTGTGTACGGTCGATGAAATCACGTCACATTTCCAAGGTTTCATCAGTTCTGATGCACAGATTCTCAAACTAATATTTTCACTATATTCTCTTTTTTCTGTCTCTTTCGATAATGTATTCAAGATTTTTTATTATTCCTTAGAGTAATGGCTGAAATTTAGAAGTTGTATTAGCATAGGAACAAAAATAACTTTAATGTTGTTCTATTTGCATTTTAAAACACATTCTTGTGGATGTACAAAGCAATTGTCTAACAGCAATGACAGGTCAGAATGGTAACTGTCTGACTCTAATTGATATTTTTTGCTTCAATGCATTTGACACCATTATGTCACTGCATCTTCTATATCATTGAATGTAAAAAGGGGATTTTAACTTCCCCCAACTGTCAGTGCTGGAGTGTCGGTGTGAGAAATTATAACAAGTGTTTTTCTTAGTGTGATAAAAAATTGTTTTATTTAGTACCAAACAGAATGGAAATTATTTAAATGTGTACAGTTTCGTAACAATCCGCTGAAATAAATTCGCATATCCATCGCAACAGCAACCTCTTAGTTTGAATTCTGTACATGTACAAAAGTGGAATAAACTTCGTTATATAGAATATATTTTTCGTAATATGGAGATTAATTTACATGCTAATGGTGTTCAAAGTCAAAGTTCTGCAGAAAATTTCGTTAAGTAGAAAACTTCGCTAAATAGGGACTTCGTTAAAGGGAAGTTCTACTGTATATCGATTAATATTAGTGCATTTACATATTTTTTTACATAGTAGACGTTTCAGTCTTTTTATAATTAGTCTAAATAGTTTCTGATTTCTTTCTATTTATGTTTCTATATAGTTTCTGATTTCTTTCTATTAAGTTTATGATTATTTTATGTGTAGAATTAATATTTTTTTTTTGGTATACATAGATTTTTCAAGATTGTGTACAAGTAATTCATAATTATTTTGCATCGTCGTATTTGACCCCACCAAATTCATTTCTTACAGAGAAATTCTAAAGCTAGTCATAAAATTAATGCATTATAAAAGCTTAATTTTATAATGCAACTTTTGTGCACTATGATGTAAGTTTTACATTTACATTTTTTGCATTCAGTAATATAGAGTAGTATATTCACTCAGTTCACTTACAGATATTATGTAAAAGTTTGATAATCTATTATTAGGGCCCAAATATATATATATATTAACCCAAAGCCTAAAGTTTTCGTGATTGGACCCTGATTAATTACTGAATGTATTTACTGAATGCACACTTGTAACTTTTATTTTAAAAAACAACATAGTAGGATCATATCTATTGAACCCTCCTTACAAATTAGATTCGATACAATGCAATGAAATGTAATCAGCGGCGACAAAATAAAATTGTTTTAAAAAAAATTCTTTTGAAAATAATAGACAAACTGCGTTTGCTGTAATATCTGCAACACATTGATAAAAAGAGTTTAATAACTAAATTAGTTTAATCGGTTTGTTTATATATATTACATCAAATTCAAGCTAATATAAAACTTTCATTATCATTATTATTATTTATTTATTTATTTAATAAAACACTATGTTTTCAATAATTTAAAAAAAATGCGTTCTTCTGTTAAAATAATATTTTACAATACTATAAACATTATTCAGCAGTTCTGAATTTGTTTTTCCGTACTCATGCATAAAAAATATATTCAAATATCTCAGTTGAGTTAGCTTTCAATATCACTTTGAAAATTTCAAAATAAGCTTTTTCCATATCTTTATATCTAATATCAGCATTTTTTAAACTTATAAAAAGAAACCTTTCTTTACAGTCTCAAAATTCAATAAAATTTCCTTTTCCTTTTATTTTAAAAATAAATGTTCATATTTACAGAAAAGCGACTGTGAACTAAAATTTTATCTCGGAAAAATTTCGATCTTTTTTGCTAGTGCTGTCAAATAATAAAAAGATTTATTTCTTACGTGTAAAAAATGTGTATTAAAATATATTTTTTAGATCTATTATTTACTAATAAAAACTTGTAAAGTGGTTTATTTTTTGATGACTTAATAATTCAAATTAATTATAACACATAAACTTAAGAATTTTTTTAATTAAAATATTACTTTTATAAATTGGAAATTTAATATCCGGAACTCGATATTCGATTTTCCATGAAGGTAATTTAATTTCGAACTCAAACATTGATGACATATGTCCATTTAATGTCAATCAGCGCGAGCATTTTTTTCAAATAGTTACAATTATTATTATTATTACCCATAATTCAATGTTATAAGCGAAAACGTTTACTGCTTCTTCCAAAATAAAATATTGGTTACACTCATAAACGTATGCGAAAACCTCAAAAGCTCAAAAAACTATTTTTCCCGCTCAGCAACAAGAAATTTAAACATTAACATCATGTCCATTGTTAACATCTCTTAACATCTTGTAAACATCTCTTAACATCTCTTAAATATCATCTCTTAAACATCTTAAACATCTCTTAAACATCATCTTGTAAACATCTCCTAACATCTCTTAACATCCTGTCCATTTACGTCTGTCCGTTTACATGTGTTAAATTTGGTTTACAGTACATCTCTTAACATCGCTTAACATCTCTCCACTTACATCTCTTAAATTTGGTTGACATCTGTCTATTTACATCTGTCCATTTACATCTTCCAGTTGACATCTGTCCCAATACTTGCAGATATGATTATTGAAGTGATTTGTAAGCGAACAGTTTTTTCATTTTCCGATTAAATGAATTACATCTTCAGTTATAAGTTATTCCAACCTCAGAGCGGCAGATTTTTTTTTTCCGTTCCTGCGCTGTTGCATCCGGAAATTTGGTTGACATCTGTCCATTTAATGACAATCAGCAGAAATTTCAGAAATTTCAGATAGACCAGAAATTTCAAATAGAAATATTTGCTTTATTTTATAACAGACATTTCGCGATTACGTACAGTATTTTTTTTTTTTTCAAAATTTCCGGTATGAATTCGGCATCTCTAAATAAAACTGGCAAAAAATTGCAACTCTGATCTTCACAAAAATTATTGCTAGGCGAAGAATTCTAATAAAATTTAGTGGTGACAATCGGCCCATCTTTAAAAGTAATGAAAAATGCATTTTTTCTTATTCGATAGTTTGACATGGTAGCGACGATATTATTAAGCGTACCTGACCATATTATTGATCAGATTATGATAAGAATACCTTTAAATTACGATTATGTAACCGTTTTCTACAAAAATGGTAGAATGACTGGGCAGTTTGCTACAAATTGTTAACAGTTCATAGATGACAGAAAGAGCCCTTTTTCTGAAATGGATACTTTAGGGAACTGGTAATTTAGGTTCACACATATGGGTCGAAAATTACTAGCCCCCTTAAGGGGACAAGGGACCTTCAAAATCAGCAAAATCGCTCTAATTTTCGAAAAAAATTTCTTGTCCTCAAAAAATAAACATTAAACATGTAAAGGTTTTGCATATATATGATTTTAGTCCCTTTCAGGGCATATTTTCTTATGTTTACCAATACTAAAACTTTAAAATTATTTTTCTCATTTCGAAAATTTTGTCGGTTTTCCTTTTTTCAAAATGCTCCACGCGCATACTATTTCATCTGAATAGTTTGAAATTTTTTGTAGCTATTTATCATTATATTTGTCATAAAACTTGGCATGGTTTTTTGAAATGAGGTATAATTTAAAAAATTTAAAGGTAGTTAATTGAAAAAATATGATACAAAAATGCGGAAAATTTCAAAAAATTTTGAATTTTTTTTTTTTAACCTTTATATTCAAATATATAAAATTTGATGCCAAGTTTTATTTGTATATGTAAACCAAACCTGCATAAAAAATATTGATGATTTTAATTGATATGGAATGCGCATGGGACATTTTGAAAAATTCTGCGTAACGGTTAAAAAATTCAGAAAAATTCCTTATTTTTCTCCAAAAAAAAATTTTTTTTTTAATTCTGGTGTGATAAATACATGCCATAATGCATATAGTGTGTCCTTGAATAGTATTTAAAGTGAAATAAAAAAAAAATAAAAAAAATGAGTTTTAAGGTCCCCTGTCCCCTTAAAATATCAATCTAATTATCAATAACCTAAATTCACGCAATAATAAATTTAAGGTCTTTAAACAAGTGAATGATCTACAAAACCTCAAAATCTTTTATTTTAAACCGTTTAAGTTAAATAATAATGAAAATTACTAACTTTCTTGGCCACACTGTCTTGAAGGCATTTTGCGAGCTCAGATGAAAATAACATTTATTTTATGAAGAAATAAGCATCAGTGCTATCATTTATTGGTTTTGTTTCAAATCAAAAAACATTCAGCTATATAGGGGTGTTTACGCTGCGCTAAAGTTATTGATTAAGTGAACTGTATTAAGAAAATATGTAATGCATTGATGCAAATAATGAAAAGAGTTTCTAAATTACTAAAATGTTTATACACATATTTACATTACACTAGGTTAAATCCAACGTACTGACACCATAGTTAGTTTCGAACACTATCAGAATGAATGAATGGACAATACCACTTGAAGAACATAATAACTATATTATTGTTACTATCATTAATAAATAACATAACTATGTTATCCTTACTATGCTTAAGAAATGACTTCTTATTTAATGACCCCATAGTCATTTTAGCTAATAAAATAGCTCCATTTTGCAGTTTATTCTATGTTGAATTATTCGTGCGAATATCACAACAAATGCGGGAGAAACTAACTGATGCCATGCGGCAAAAACAAAATTACAATAGAATGCGCAAAAGTCGTCTGCAAGACCAAGGAAAGCCATAACAAGGAGTAAAGTAAAAATTTAAAAAAAAAAATTCAAAAGTTTAGTTTTTATGACAAAAGATTACAGGGGTACATTTGTGTACCTCAGGTCTGAAGAGGTTAAATTCGCAACGTATTATGTTTGTTATACTTTTACAGCAGATAAAGTGAATAATATAGTTCTGAACACCTGACCTGAAACCCCGACCCACAAAAACATGGTCCGAGATCCAGAAGTGACTAGCGATCTATAATTTGGAAATTTCTGTGGAAAATGTGATAATGTTTTTAGATAGTAATTTAGTAAATAATCGTAAGTAATAAGACGAATAAGTGTTTGAACAATATCTTAAAGTCAATAAAATAGAATTCAAAAAATAATAATCATAGTTAAAGTTAGTAATCGCAGTAAGCGAAAGTTTGTTTAAGTAGATAAAAAATCTAGTTTCAAAATTTGCCTAACTAGCGCTATAATTTCAAAGTTGCAAATAAGCATCACAAACCCAAGATAGCGGTTACAGACCATTTATACAATCTGTCACCGTATTTTAAGGTGTTGAATATGAAATTGGGTATTGTTTGGATGTAGTTCGAGCTGCAAAAGTCATACACACTGAAATATGGTAGTAGATTATACAAAATAAAATGATCTACCTTGCTTTTTTTTTTTTTAGCTTTTTTTAGCTTTTTTTTAGCTTTTTTGCAATTTTGAATGTGCAGCACTATCTACGGATAATTTTAGAAACTATTTTTTAATATGCAAAACTTTCGGCTATGAGAAGCCTTTTTGTCGAAGGCTTTCGTACGCTTTCGTACGTCAAATAGTTGATTTTGTATAGAATTGAATTTTAAAATGCGTTGAAGACTTTTATCCCATCCTGCATTTCCTAGTTTGTAAGCTTTTAGTCAAGTGGTTTTTATTTTATAGGGTTTCGAACTGAAATTTTATTTATGATCTCTGTATGTAATAGTTTTTACTATTATTACCGAAGCACTATAAAAGTTTGATTTTCATTAAATTTTTATATTCATAAATTTTAAAGCAATTAAAAAATTAAATGTCTACCAGAAAAGAAAAGATTTTCTTATCATTGAAATACGTATAATAAATAACGAATCAATCGAATTTAAAATTTAACATTTTTCTCTAAGTTTACCAGTCGAAATGATGTACTACCAAATTCCTTCAACTTTTAATCTTTACTAAACATTTCCTTGTAACTTCAAGGGAATCCCATTCAATAATATGGCCACAATTTTAAATAACTGAAGAAATAATCAACAAAACTTTTAACAGTCTTCAAAGCATGAATAATTAATTAAATAACAGCTCAAACAATTCCATTAAACTTTCTACATTAAAAGTTAATTTTTTTTTTTACCTCAAAAATAGTAATAGCATAATGCGTTCATTTAAGCAACGACATGACATGCAGCAACACAGGCTTAATTACTTTTCAGCTGGTTGATTTAAAAACCCAATTACAAGATAGATCAAAAATTTATGGAACAAACCAAACGAGAACTTAATAGACTGCATAAATTACCTTTTTTTATCCTTTAATGCCACTGTTTTAATGGGATAAACCAACGTAGAGAAAAGTTTTCTGATCGCGAGTAAAGTATGAAAGTGTTTCAATACTTTTATTTTCTACGCACATAAACTCTGTGAAAGTTTCTGAAACTTTAGAATAAATGCCTGCTAGACTTCATGAAAACCAAATATAAAGACGTTATTTAAATATAATTTCTTGTTTTATACTGCATGTTTTATTCATTATTTAATAAAATCGGTTAACTTTGAAACACTTTAAATATGAATAAATACAAGTCATATAAATATAAAAAAAAATAAAAATTATAATGGCCTTTTTTAAAAAGAAAAAAGAAAAACATGCTTTCTTAATGTTTTTTTTTCTTTTTTTTTTTTTTTGCCTTATGACACTTTATCGAAAATAGTAGGATGAAAGATAGCCAATGGAAGAATATTATAGAAGATTAATGGATTTAAATGGGAATTTCGCCAAATTAGCCAGTTATCGCCAAGTTGGCTACATATATGGCAACTTATTTTTCCGCCAAATGTGGCGATATTTAGCCAAGTTGGCCAAATTTTGGCTCTGTGTGGTAACCTTGTCATTAGTACTTTTCAATAAATACTCATTGCATTGATATGTATTCATCAATATACATACTCATTCATATATATTTCATAAAAATGTTGACGTCGCAATCATGCGGGCAACAATGTGATTAAAATGGATGAATGTTGCAACAATGGAGCTATTTTCTTTCAATTAATATTAAACAATCGCAAAGTTATTTCTATGAGAAAAATACAAGTTTTGGGCCGACGACGTTGCCCCCCGCCCTCCCCAGAGATCGAATTTTAAAGTGGGTGAAAAATGAGTGACAACATTTGATTGACACATACATACACACATCTACTTATAATAAAATCCGAAGGCAAGAAAGTGTCTGTAACCATTCCAGGCGGGACCACTCTGGTCTGCGAATCGACCATTGTTAAGCTTAATGAAAAACCTATGCTAACATATGACAGCTAAATGATAATATCTGCTACTTGAAATCATGTCTGTTCAGCATATGTTTCCTATAAAACATGTATATCATATCCTATTATAATGTTTTAAGTTCTTAATTAAAAATCCAGATTTAACATCGGAATCCTAGATATAAACAAACGAACACTGTTGCGAACAATATTGTTTTGGCGCAATCTACCGGCTTTAAAATGTACTTTTCTACAATACAAACCTCCCAATAATAAAATCATCATGCTGTTTGTCTGTATGAACGCAGATCAACAATCCGTCATTTTTGACGGGGGTTATATACTAGTATAAACATAATTGTAAGCTAAAAGAAAGCATGTAATAATTTTAGAACAACATGATGAAATAAAAACAACCTATTACGTATTTTTTAACCAAAAAATTATGATGCTTCTTCAATAATGTATTACAGGGTGCACGTGATAAATTTGCAAAATTTTAGTAATAACAAAATTTTAGTCTCTTAGTCTCTTCTAAAAGAACATGCGATCGGTATCTAACATCTTCAGCAATCAGCAACAGCCTTGCCAACCGTTACATGCAACATGTTCAGTACTCTAGTTATGGAGTGGAGTTCTGCATTGGGTCTCGTAACCCGATTTTACCGGAACCCTCTGATCGGGTTTGCACCAGGATTCTGGCTGCCTATCATCTTGCATCAAATCGTGACAATTTATTTTTGTTGATTAGCCAAATTGCTAACGATGCTAGTTAAAGGCCAGCGAAAACCTGGTTGGCGCTTTTGAATTTTTTAATTTTTGAAATGAAAATTTCATTTGTGCGGATCGGGATTGACTCTAATTCTTTCGGACTCGGGTAGGTTATTGGTTGGGTTTTGAGCTTTGCAAGTCGTGTTCAGATTAACCATGTTTCCAATACTCTGTAAAACGTTTATATTATTTAACTTGATTCATAAGTGAAAAGACGGAATTTCGTAGAAGATTTTTAACCCACATTCAGATGTGCTGGAGTCAGTGCCTGATTATCCAAAAGGCACGTGAAGCACATGCTTCCCCTCTAAAATTTAAAAGAGGCCTCAAAATGACTGTGAAGAGAGCCCTCTAATTCTCATTTTCATTTTCTTACATTGTATTTTAAAAAATTTTTGGAAAAGATGTTTGCTTAATACAAGAGGAAATCCATGCACTATTTCAAGAAACTTATTTAACAGGGAAATATGAATGTCATTAATAAGATGTTACTTAATCATATAGCATCCTGATGTGCCTGTTATTATTATTATTAAACCGCAGAACAGGCCCCTACCTGCCGGGCATTATGCCCAGCTTAACGAGTTTGTATACCTGGTACTGCGGTAGTTTGTATACGCGGGGCGAAATTCGCCTAATCTCCTCATAGCAGAGATCCACCTGAGCATACAGATATATGTAATAAATATATCTGAAGTATGTATATACAGAGAACATAAAAAAGCTGTTTAATTACATATATGTGACCTCTGCTAAGCTACTCCGGAGAATAATATTAGAATCATTGATGAGTTTCCATGAATGAAGAATTGAGAAAACTTTTGTCAAATGAAATGTGGCCCAAAAATGATACCGTACTTCCCCTAAATTCAGAGGTCAATCGGGCCCTGGCTGTAATTTTAGAAATTATGCACAGACGTGAGTTCCCGATGACAATACAATATTTTCATACACAGAATTCAACTGTCATTAATCTTAATTAAATATTAATTATAGATTGAGAAATTAATTTAAAAATCTCAGATAGTTTAAATTATTTTCAGGTATAATTTTTTTTCAATCTAAAACAACTTGACTCAACAATAAATAGGTGTTTGTAACAATAATGGAAAGAAACATTTGCAGTAATGTAAAAAATACTTTTTTATATTTTTCTTTGCTTTCCTGATGCCAAAAAAAGATCTTAATAAGATCTTAAAAGATCTTAATAAGATCTTAAAAGATCTTAATAAGATCTTAAAAGATCTTAAGCCCTGATCTTAAAAAGAAACTGAGTAAAAATTAAAACTTTTTGGTAAATATTCCTTAAACATATATATATATATATATATTACATAGAAATGCGACATCACATATACACTGTAAAAATGATATATATATATATATATATATATATATATATATATTACATAGAAATGCGACATCACATATACACTGTAAAAATGACAACTGTTTCTTAATCTATGAAAATACAATATAACCACGAACAAAAATATACAATAACCTCTTTCGAGTTACCCACGATTCCAAAAAAATATTCTTTATATTTAGACACCTCAGAATCCAATATACTTTCGAGATTTAAAGAAGCATTTACAAAAAAAAGTTTCTTTCGCCGCCACTGTTTTTCGGAAATGTTTCCGAGTAATTTTTATAGTGTATAAATCAATTTTCTCCACTCGGAATGTAGGTTTTTTGGATGCTATCAATTTTCCGGTAAACATTTTCTCGTATACAAAGGAAATGTTTTACAAACAAACATAATAAATTCACAGCGTTAACATTAGCACTAAAATTAATATTATTTTGATACTCTTGAATGTATAAATTCAATTACGCAGCTGAAAAATGTTCAATCGAGAATTGATAGTATGGTGTAGCGTCGTTAAATTAAAAAGACTTTCTGGCGCAACATTTATTTTAATAACGCTACTTCACAGTACACTTAAACAGTGACAAGCAACATATGCGTTTAGTTCTTAAAGTTTTTTGTCAGGAAAGTCTCGGGTCTTGGGTTCGATGCTAGGTGGAAATCCCTTTTCCGGCAACTCCAGACCATATCTCCCGTTCTCCTTAGAGAGGACGTTTCCAACTGTTCTGCTGAAAGCTTGCAACAAATTAGCCTCCAATTTTGAGTATATACCGTAGATGAATTTCAAGTAGTTCAATGACTTAATAACCGAGGTTATGTAACTAAGGCGGATCTTCAAGTGGTTGAGAGATGTTAAACTCCTGGTCTCAAGTACTACGAATTTATTGTGCAATAAAGGTCTGTATATAGTCAGATCACAAGAAGCGAGATAAAATTTACATGCACTTGGTACGTCTAATACACTGTTAAAAATTTGCAGCAAACTGTCCAGTCATTTGACCGTTTTTGTAGAAAATGGTTACATAACCGTAATTTAACTCTATTCTGACCATAATATGGGCAATAATATGGTCAGAATAGCGCTAAATTACGGTTATGTAACTGTTTTCTATAAAAACGGTCAAATGACTGGACAGTTTGCTGCAAATTTTTAACAGTGTAGTCTCTTGATAATATTTACGCGTGTACATCTTTAACTGATTTCCAGTTCATTTTGAAGGAAGTAATACTTAACAGTCATTTTGTATATAACTTATTCTTCCAATTAGTGAGTCAGACATAAAGCTTTACAATGGTAAAAACCGATATTCCGGTGTGAAAAAACTCGTTGATACAATGTAAAAACTTCTAAGAAACGTTTCTAAAAATTAAGGACAGCAAAAGAAACCCTGCTTTTATAAGCGTTTCTTTATATCTCAAAAATATACGGTTTTCTGTGTTTCTAAAGATAAAGAACGCTTTTCAAAATCATGGGTATCTTGGAACAGGTTATTGTGTATTTTTGTTCGTGGCTATATTATATTTTCGTAGATTAAGAAACATTTGCCTTTTTTCACAGTGTAGAAAATAAATAAAAATGTTTTTAAAAAATGTACTGTTTCTTTTAATTATTTTTTATTTAAAAAATAATAATTCAACAATCATTCTTATCGTTTCCAGTTTACATTATTTTTCCTCTTTTAGGAAGGGAGCATAATTTAGAATTTATTGGGATTTTTTTTTTTCCAAGCAGTTACAGAAAGTTTACTGATAATTAGTATTATGGAACTTGTTTTACTTTTTATAACACATTTTTATCACTAGAATCTGACATTAATTGAATTTCCGAATTATCTCACTAATTTAATAATTAATCACTTTAGAAAGGCATTTCCTTACTATTGCGTTGCTTTACGTTATTGTTGAATCAAACGATAATGGATTTAAAAATAATAATAATAATGTTAGTGAAAAAAAACTAAATATTGATATAGATTTTGTTGCGAGATTAGAATAGCGTTTTGAATTTTTGAAAAAGCAAATTAGTTTAACTTGATATTAATTTTATGGACTGAGAAAAATGACACCTTGAAATCTGAGTAAATCGATGTTTTCATTTTGTTATGAAACTTTTTGTTTCAAATAGGACGATCCAATGCTTTCAATTCTGAAATACCAAAAATACTCAGAATATTGAATATGGACATACTCAAAACTGAGCTCATAGAGGTCAGTTCATACTCATTTTTTTAAATATGGACATATTCAAAAATGATTAGAATCAGTTCATTCTCATTTTTGAAACATGGACATACTCAAAAATGATTAGAATCAGTTCATTCTCATTTTTAAAACATGTACATACTCAAAAATGATTAGAATCAGTTCATTCTCATTTTTGAAACATGGACATACTCAAAAATGATTAGAATCAGTTCATTCTCATTTTTGAAACATGGATATACTCAAAAATGATTAGAATCAGTTCATTCTCATTTTTGAAACATGGACATTCTCAAAAATGATTAGAATCAGTTCATTCTCATTTTTGAAACATGGACATACTCAAATATGAGCACATAATGTTTTTATTCTTGAGTGTGTGCATGTTTTCAGAAATGAGATATACATGTTTTAAACTTGAGTAATTTTGATTTGGAGCCCTTTTTAGTATGTGACATACTCAGATTTGAGTATTTTTTGCTCAGTTTTGAAAATGTCGTTCTTAGAGCATGTGCAACATAAAATGAAAATTAGTCTTTTCGTTGACAGATTTTAGTTTAGTGTCAAAGTGCGGTTTGGCGGTATGCGCAGTATTAGTGCCAAAGTGCTCTGGGCAGTCAATTTTGTCAATTATGATAACTCTGCATTAGTTACTTTACATTATTGTAGCACATCATTTATTGTTGAGATAGAATTTTTTTTTTTTAATCATTCTTGAGATTTCTTTAAAAAGTCAATAATTTGAGCTGCTGTTTTCAAAGAAATTTCATTCAAAAGTACATTTTTTTTCTCATGCGATAATGTAATGATAGAAATTGTGCGATATTTAGAAGTGATGTATGAGCGATGAAAATATAGAAATCTGTTTTTGGTACCCTTGCAAAAGAGGTCTGCAGATATCTGGCAGAAAAGTAAACAGTGAAAGAAATAACACTTTAATAACACACTAAACAAATTTCTTTTGTCACTAGTTTTACTTTTAAAAGAATTTTGAGATTATTTTTTTGTAATGCGCGAAGTTCAAAAGTTTTTTACTAAGAACTTTTCCAGTACATATTATATGTATGCTCAACATATCAAAAGATTTTTTTCCAGAATAACGAATAAAAAAGAAAAGACAATAGATAATATGAAAAAGTATAAAACGATTTCAAACATGAACAAAAATTATTTGCCAATTAAAGTATAAAAAATATATAACTAGAAATATTCTAATAAGATTAATTATTTATTTCAAAGATAAATAATATGATAATCAGTCTTTTTGTTGACAGATTTTAGTTTAGCGCCAAAGTCTGATATGGCGGTATGCGCAGTATTAGTGCCAAAGTAAAATATATTCAATTATAATAAATATAATAAATTCAATTATAATAATTATAATAAATTCAATTATATCGTACATCCTATGTGAGTCAGATTAAAAGTCCATTGAAACTATACCATATAAAAAGAGTAAATATTAAAATTTCATAAATAAAATATTGGAGATCAACACAAAAAGGCAATGGATGTTTCATTCTGCCCCGTCCGCATTTCCGTTTATAGAAATATTTTAGTCCTCTAGCCTCTAACTTTAGTTCTATTTGAAATCCGTCAAAACAAGTAGCTTTCACTGCTAAAAGGTTTGTTTGTCGATTTGTAGATAGTACCATTTTACAGGACCAGATATATAACGTATCAGTTCATAAACTTATATTTCACATTAGTACAAGCTTCTATTCCTGTTATTATAATCTTCTATTTAAAAATTCTGTATCTTTACTCAAAATTTGCACCATTAAATATGTCATTTTATTTTAATATTTCATCTTAGGTAAATGCCTGAAAAGTTAATAGAACTCGCTCTAGGCAGTGAAATGCTATTTCTATTTTAACTTCAATAATTTGACGAAATAACTGCTTCTAGATGATATATTTTATCATCCTATAAAATATATTAATGGAGATTTTATTGCGAAATTCTCTTGCAAAATCGACCTATTTCCTTTCTTCCCAAAACGATTATTCCAAATATTGAAATATCTTTCATTAGAAAGGTTATTACGACCTTAGAGGGAAGATATATTATCGAAATAAAACCATATATTTTATAACTTAATTAGTCTCGTAAAAAGTTTTATGTTACTTGACTCCTGATGAACTTCGTAAATATATCTTACACTGTACAAGAAAAAAAAATCCGAGGTTACTAAAATGTTTTTAGTAGATTTGTATTCCACAGAATTTTTTAGTAACCGGTATTATAAACCGGTATCGTTTCGAACTGTTTTCTACTAATTCTTACAGATTTTCTTATAAACTGAGTAAGAATACAAAGAAATCTTTAGTAATTGCAAGCATCAATGAGAAAACCTAAAATTTCTTTTAGTAGATCGACAAATTTTTTTACAGTGTATGTAATATTTATTTATTTGTATGTAATGTTTGTTATATTATATTTATTTATTCGTAAAATATCGTATGTGATGTTTATTTGACATAGACATTTTACCGTTATAAGGCATACTATGTATCATGTATGTAATATTACGTATTGCAATATTTTCATGTTACATATTTTCTCCATATCAATTATACCGCACATGCAATTTTCGAAAATTCGGCTTCTTCGTTTATTTTGCATTTTATAAAATAGGTAGTTACTTTAATTAATAACCAAGCCTCCTGTTTCATTTTCAAAGGAATGTCAGAATCTTCTTCCACATAAGTTCCATCATTTCAATCTGTTTAAAGGGACATAATATCACAGTACTAAAGCCCTAAAACTTCAACATTATCATAAAATCTACAACTTGTATTTCTATACAGAATTATAACTTCAATGTTACTCTAAGTGTTACTGTGCATTGTTGCAGCAAACAAATCATTAATATGATGTCACTTGTAGCTAGATAAATATATTATACACTTGAAATTTATTTTGAAAAATCTTCCAAAATCGGTTAATTAAGTTGTACTTTTCCAAAAAACTGTATTTAACAATAGTGCATGTTTTGTTATATTGTACGGCGCAAAGACAGAAATTATGCGATGCTTAGATAAAAATATGTGCAATCGAAATCCAGCATAGTTGAAAAGTGTTTATAAATTCGGTTGGTCGGGACGTCTGTCTGTCTCTCCGAACTCTAACTCGCGTAAATATAGTCGGATTGCTATTTAACTTATATATGTTATTGAGATTTACTATGGCATGTTCGGTATTGAAAATGAAACGTGTAGCACACGTCGTACATGTACAAGGACAATCAAAGGAATACCTTTACATTATGGTCTATGGGTAAAAATCGTTTGGAATGTATTTTGATAATGTTATACTATTTCAAACATATGGAAATTTATATATATCGTTGAGGTGCACAACAAGTTGCTTACTACTGAGTAGGGTGTACATAGCATTTATCGTTCATATACAGGGACACACAAAAGTGTTTGGTTGTTACAGCAATTATCGCTGTCTATGAGCGATAATTGCTGGAAGTGCGTTTTCAGTTGTGGTATGCATTTTTAAAATTAACAAATATTGTGCATATTACTTGGCGTGTATAATTTATATAAATGTAGGGCTGTACAAAAGAATTTGAACACATTTCCGTTTAATGACGGATATTAAATTGTTAATTTTAAACTGTGGTAAGCGTTTCCTAATTTAACTAAATTTTAGCATAATATGTAGGGTATATGCAAATGTATAGATCATATACAGAGGTTCACAAAATAATTTGAATTCTTTTCCGACTATAGACGGTAATTGCCGAAATTGTGTATACAAATGTTTTATGCGTTTTCCAAATTGTTTACTTAGATATCATATTTCACCTTATTAAGAGGCTACTTCACTCAGTTGAAAACACCCGCTTGCTCATATTAATCCTTTGAGAGAAATATTATACGATTTACATTTTTTTCACATTTTAGTATTTTTAAATGATTTTTTTTTCATTGGATAGCTGAGGTTAATCTCTACACAGGCCTTTTTTTAAATTTTCTATTTTGCGCATAATTAACTCCATTGTGTTTGTAATTCAACAGTTGTAACCATCAAGATTACTTGGCGATTTATCTCCTGCGACCGGCTAACGGAAAAATGCCTTAAAATGAATTTATTAATTTATAATTAAGTTCAAAAATATTAAAATTTAGTGTTGTATTGTCATCGGAAACACACCTGTGTGCATAATTTTTATAATTCTAGAACATCAGGGAGTGAGCGAAAAATCGTTTACAAAACACACCTGTGTGCATAACTTTAATAATTCTAGAACACCAAGAAGTGAGCGAAAACTCTATTACAAAACACACCTGTATGCATAATTTTAATAATTCTAGACCATCAGGAAATGAGCGAAAAATTGATTACAAAACCCACCTGTGTGCATAATTTTTATAATTCTAGAACATCAGGAAGTGAGCGAAAAATCGATTACAAAACACACCTGTGTGCAAAATTTTTATAATTCTAGAATATCAGGAAATGAGCAAAACTCGACTATAAAATTCTATCTTTAAATACAAAAACAAAGTTAAATTAAAGTCAGATGTTTAAAATACAAAAAACTCAGAAATAACTCTCGGAGCAAATAGGAGAATCCTTTTTTTTTTAATACTTCCAGAATATTAAAAAATACTGTTTTATTCAAAATACAATTTCATTTACGAAACTACATTATTTCCCTATAGTTTTGTTAATGTTATTTGTAAAATACCATTTATTAATTTTTAAAAGATTTTGTTAAACATGCAGTAACTTAAATTTAGCTGTTAGAATATCACTTCATTCTCAAACTAATATTTTCTTAAAATTTTCCTATCAAATAAATAAGCTTAATTAAGCATATACCTTTCAAATGATATAACATCTAGTTTCTGAAATTTATTTGTTCAGAACCTTCAGTTGATAAATTCAATAAATTTCAATCTAAGTTTAAATTTCTAAGACAGAATATGAGAGATTGTCATAGTATTTTATGACTTCACCATAGTTAAATGCTAGAAAAGTTAAATGAATATCCAATACATAAATCCTCTCTGGTGAAAGATCTCTGCATTCATTATAACTTTAATAAATTGGGGAAATATCTGCGCTTATATGACATAATTTATCCACCTATAAATTACATTCAGAAACATTTTATTATGGAACTAATTTCATCTTGCGAAATTTTCATTTTCCTTTTTCCTTAAAGTGTCGTTGTATATATTAAATTTTGTTATGTTTGAAAATGTTATTATACCGTTCATTTGTTAACGCATTTTTATGAAATAAAAACGGAACTTTCCGTTGTTAAATTAATTTGATTTTTTTTTTTTTTTTTTTTTTTTTTTTTTTTTTTTTTTTTTTTTTTTTTTTGCATTACTTCATGTCTAAAAATTTTTACATAGGTAAATATCCTTCCAAGTTCATCTCGATGTTTGATAGGTGACATTATGACATATGAAAATTTATCACAGTGATTAAGAACAAATAGTGTATGTGCATATTCTAAAAAATGGAATTTAAATCATCCTTATTTAAAAAACAACTAGCTGGCGTAGCAACCGTATGTTTTGCATTTGCATTGCTTGAAATATTTCGATTTTGGGGGAAAACAGTAATGTAATTTAATTGTACATTTAGAAAAGCTTTATAATATTAATTTTATTAAATTTCTTATGTAGACAAAAAATCATATTTACAATGAACTGGTTTTAAATGAACTGAAATTTACGAAAATTACATTTTGCGAGTTATGTACGTGATTTTGATGCAATTAAAGTAGAATGTAGTATACCTTTTATAAGAAAATGGCGACATACGGACAGTAAAATTCGATTGGCCGAGATGATTTTGAGTAAAAATTTTGGAAGTTCGCCATTATTGCCAAGCTGATGCTTGTTTATTTTTCTAACTCGTCTATGCTAATTCGACAAGTTTTGTAGGGTGAGTTGTTATGGTTCGGTCAAAAACTTTTAATGTGAGCAATATTCTCTGTATGTATGTTCAGACTCCAAGCTCAAAACTCCATGTTCTATCACAGTGTATTCATTTAGAGTTTAAACAAATACATACAAAAATAATACAAAATATTTAAAATTTACATTTAAAAATATTATTTTATATTTATCAATAATATTAACATCTTACAACCTTTTTAATATTAATTTTAGTAAATACGGAAGGAAGTCGCGTAGATATTCTTTACATTATATATATATATATATATATATATATATATATATATATATATATATATATATTATTTATTTATTTATTTATTTATTTGAAGAGAATGTAAACTAAAAATCTTTAAATAGATTTATTCAAACAACACAAAGATATTTACAAATTAAAAACAACATAAATATCCAAAAAAACATATACGTACCATTTCATAAGATAATTTATGAAGGTGTTTGACTTCATATACAAAACTGTATTTTACGTAGACAACCGAGCGCTTTCGAGCAAACTTAAGCTCATCTTCAGGGTTACAAAACAAAACAAAACGCAAGTACACAAATTATAAATGGCGAAAAAAACAGTAAGAACATCGTTCACTGCAGGAGAATGGAAGAAACCATTAAAACAAACCAACAGGGGTGGGAGGCACAGGGAGGAGTGTGATAATCATATTTCGTCTTGAACAATTCCTAAGAGTTTATACCATAATTTGGGAATATTGTAGGATAATGAATCATTGCATGTTTTATCTTTTTAAAAGTTGGTGTATTTCTACCCAATAGAAACTGAGATACAGCTGTAGTGTTCAATGCGGCATCTCTTAAGCAGTATACTCCAAAACCTAATCAGCACCAATGTTTGTCAAGGTCTGACAGAATATGAAGTTTAATAAAATTCCGTGCATTAGTTCTTTAGATAGAGCGGCCACAATGTTTGTGTCGCATACGAGGTGACAAGTAAAAAGCGCCTCAATTTGAAAATTCAATAATTCGTTAACTATACTAAACTAGTCGAATGTGTCAATCCCAAAACTTTCTTCTATCTCACACAGGTTTTGCATACACTAAAAAGAATCAGCACCCATTTACATCAATGTCTAACTGAAGCTCAAGTTTTATTAAATTCCGTGCAGTATTTCTTGAGATATGACTATCGCCAAAATCGTGTAAATCCTTCAAAATGCTGCATAGCAGCGCCACCTGCTGGGTGATTTTTACCAAAAACTAATCAGCACCAATTTATATCAGAGACTAACTGAATATAAAGTTTTATTTAATTCCGAGCATTAGTTCTTGAGATAGAGCTATTGCGGAAATCGCGAAAAATGCTGCTTAGCAGCGCCACCTGCCGGGCGATTTTTACCAAAACCTAATCAACACCAATTTATATCAGGGACTAACTGAATCTAAAGTTTTATTAAATTCCGAGCATTAGTTCTTGAGATAGAGCTATTGCGGAAATCGCGAAAAAAGCTGCATAGCAGCGCCACCTGCCGGGCGATTTTTACCAAAACCTAACCAGCATCAATTTATATCAGGGACTAACTGAATCTAAAGTTTTATTAAATTCCGAGCATTAGTTCTTGAGATAGAGCTATTGCGGAAATCGCGAAAATTGCTGCATAGCAGCGCCACCTGCCGGGCGATTTTTACCAAAACCTAACCAGCATCAATTTATATCAGGGACTAACTGAATCTAAAGTTTTATTAAATTCCGAGCATTAGTTCTTGAGATAGAGCTACTGCAGAAATCGCGAAAAAAGCTGCATAGCAGCGCCACCTGCCGGGCGATTTTTACCAAAACCTAACCAGCATCAATTTATAACAGGGACTAACTGAATCTAAAGTTTTATTAAATTCCGAGCATTAGTTCTTGAGATAGAGCTATTGCGGAAATCGCGAAAAAAGCTGCATATCAGCGCCACCTGCCGGGCGATTTTTACCAAAAACTAATCAGCATCAATTTATATTAGGGACTAACTGAATCTAAAGTTTTATTAAATTCCGAGCATTAGTTCTTGAGATAGAGCGCCCACAAAATTTTTGTCACATACAGACAGACAGACAGACAGAGTCACAGACAGACATTTTCTAAAAATAGTCAAATCGTGTTCAGGACCTTCTAAAACGTATATATCCGTCGAAAACCGGAAGTCGAAAATTTTCATGAATCCAATACTTTCTTCTTGTAAAGATAGAAGAAAGTAATATGAAGATGAAAAAAATGACATTTATATCTGATAACTCTTAAATTTCATATGCGTAATTAAAAAAATAGTTCAAATTTTTGTCAATAGAGGTCACTGCACTGTTTTAAATTATAAGAAGGCTCAAACTAACATGTAAAACTGAATTAAAAATCCCTCGTTTTATTCTGTACTCTATTTAGCGATTGAAATCCGAAAAAAGGCTTGATTTTTGAGATTTATTAGAGCATTTTTAATGTATCAGACGCTGCAGCGTTATCTATTGACGAAAATTCGACTGTTTTAAAAATTACGACATATAAAATTCAAGAGGTACCAGATATAAATGTCACTTATTTCATCTTCATATTTGTTATAGTTAATGAATTATTGAATTTTCAAATTGAGGCGTTGTTTTCTTGTCATCCTGTACATACACACAGACATAGAGACATTTTCCAAAAATAATCAAATCGTGTTCAACACATCCCGTAACGTGTAATATACTCTTGAGCAATATAAGGTCTGTCTCAAAAGTTTAAGCACAAGCATAAAATGTCGATTTTCAAAGAATTATAATAAGTCAAAATGAATTAAAAAAATTTATTTGCAGATTTCGTAACATTATTTAAATAAATGATATCAAAAGTAGAAAAAAATAAATTACATAATTGTAAAAAATATAGTTAAAAAAAATGTTTAAAAAAATAAACTGTCTCAAAAGATTATGCACAGTGTCAAAAACAACCAGATTTATAATTTTTACAGAACTTTTTACTTACAAATTATTTTTCCGTGATTTCGGATTAGTTCAAATAAACGTGCGTCCATCGAAATTATTAGTTTTTGTAGGGTTTCTGGTGGCAAAGAGTACCATGCTTTCTCAATAGCCTCTTGGAGTTCTTCAATAGAGTCATACTGCTTTCCATTGCCATAAACCTGGCGGGTTAAAATTCCCCAGGCATTCTCAATCGGGTTTAAGTTAACATTTTTCTAAGAAAGCCAAAGTTTTGTAGAATGTGAAACGGGGATTGAGGCATTGTCTTGTTGAAAAGTCCATTCAGGACCCCCCAAAATGTCACTGAATGGAAGCAAATGTTGGTTTAGCGTCTCTTGATACTTTTTTGAATCCTGTCTTCCTTTTAGAAAAGCCAGAGAGGTCTGGCCACTGAATCCAAATGCTCCCCCCCCCCCAAACCATAACAGATTTACCTCCTTGCTGCCTGCTGAAAAATGCCCTTGGTTCCTTTCGTAAATCATGCCAATAGGCATTCCAACCATCAGGGCCATCTAAGTTCCACTTTTTCTCACCTCTGAATAAAACAGGAAGCCATTTGTCCCCGTAGGTCTTGTGTTTTTTAGCCCAGTTCATTCTTGCCTGTTTGTGATGTAATTTGAGAGACGGTTTTGCGAAACATTTTCTTTAGTATGATGTAATCACACTCTTTAATACGTCTATGTACAGTGTCTTTCGACACCTGTACACTGAGATTATTTTTAATTTGCCGTGTGGACATATTTTGTCTAAATACCAATGTCCGTATTCTCCGATCAGTCTGAACAGTCGTCATACGTGGTCGTCCACATTTTGGTTTCCGATTAAAATTATTATTTCTAATGTATACCTCGCTTTGATCGATTTAAAACTTTCGCAATTTCAGAAACAGTTTTATTTTGCGATTTCAATTTTAAAACTTTCAAAATCTCACATTTTGTGAATTCTCTGTGAATTGCGCCCACAATGTTTGTGTCGCATACAGGGAGAAAAGTAATAAGTGACTCTATTTGAAAATTCAATAATTCGTTAACTATACTAAATATGAAGATGAAAAAAATTACATTTATATCTGATAGCTCTTAAATTTCATAAGCTGTAATTTAAAAAATAGTTAAAATTTTCGTCAATAGAGGTCACTGCACTGTTTTAAATTGTAAAAAGGCTCATGTAAACTAACATGTAAAATTGCATTAAAAATCTCTCGTTTTATTCTTTTCTCTAGTTAGTGACTAAACCCGAAAAAAGTCTTGAATTTTGAAATTTATTTGAGCATATTTAATGTATCAGAAGCTGCAGCGCCATCCATTGACGGAAATTCGAACTGTTTTTAAAATTACAGCATACAAAATTTAAGAGGTACCAGATATCAATGTCACCCTGTACATACAGACAGACATGAGACATTTTCCAAAAATAATCAAATCGTGTTTAGGACATTCCGAAATGTGTAAATCGATGAAAATATGGCAGTTGAAAATTACCATAATAAAGTACCATATAAAAGAAAGTAAAAGCCTGGTTCTGATTGTAATAAGACTGACTCTTTCTGACAGGATAAATGGATTTCCTATATAAAAATTCGTTTTGATGTTGTACTTTCTACCACCTATTAAAGTTTGATTACGATCAATTCTTAATCTCCCTGCATACACTATCTCCAAACTAATTTCTCTTCCGTACTAATTACCTACTCCTTGTTTATTACATATCTAATACAGAAGCTCTTTACATAACAGACTTACTGAAGTAAGCTATTAAATTAATCTTCTTGAAAATAATCACTTTTTCAAACACTTACGAAACTATTTAAGAAACTACTGCTTTAACCAAAATAATTTTGTTAAATTCTTTCCTTAATGTGAATTTGTATATTTTTGGGGGGACTGCACGTCTACATCGCACGATGAAGAATATTTTTTAATAACACTTTCCAAATTAATCACTTTTTCAAACGCCTTCACAATATTGAGATAGTATTATTTTATTACAAATATATTTGTCAAGTGCACGGATTATAAATTTACATGCTTCTCTATAATTTTATCATATGTTATTTTGAAAATACTCTTTATCCATTTTCTTTAGATCTTGTTAAGTATGCAGTAACTTTAATTAATATAGAAGAATCTCATTTTATTCTCAAATTGATATTTACTTAAAGCTTTTTTTTTTTTTTTTTTTTTTTTTTGTCACAATATCTTAACTAAGCTTATAACTTTCAACAGATATAACATATCGTTTTTTAAAAACTATTAATTTTCAATCTTCAGTTGATGAATTCTATAAATTTTAATTTAAATTTAAATTTGTGTCAGTGAATATGAGAGTGTGCCGTCGGATTTTACAATTTCACCATAGTTAAATGCTAGAAAATTCAAGTGAAAAGTCCATTGTATCTCTGGCCTTTAAATTATTTAAATCTGGCCTTTAAATTAAAAGCCTTTTTAATAAACAAACCGACTAATTTCGTGCATACCAATAACCAGCGATGTAGTGGAGGGTACCCCTATACATTCTGAACTTTTTTAAGAAACTCCGTATACCTTCCGTAGCTATAGAGTATACTCTCTAGTCTTTGGTGTATACTAGAGACTGTGGTCTATGTCACGGCCAAACTCGATTCTCCCTCCTCTCATACGGCCTTCACAATCACCCCTTAGTTTCGGAATCGTTAAAAGGCTGCTTCGCTGGTAGATGGCGCGATATACTTACCATAAATAATGTTTAGTAAATGTTACTTCTATACATAAAAATACAAGAATATTTGCAATATATTCATTATAAAAGGTATATATAACATATGTATCTTTTGTTTCGGCATTTTCTTTACTACAAACAGGAAAAACTAAAAGATTTAGAGATAAAATAAATAAATACAATGCTTTCAGCAATTAAAAATAGTTTAAATAACACGCTACTATAAAATGCATATAAGTAAATTTCTATATTTATATACATTTAAATTCTTGATTACTTGAAACATTGATAATTCTGAGCGTAAAATGCACAATAAAAAATTTAAAAAATAATTACAAGTTTCATAATAGTATAGTAAGAAAATTAAGCAAGTTCGCCAATATCCGGCAATGAACTCATATCGATTTTTTTTTCTCAAAACATGGATTATTTTTACACGATTCTTAATTATTTAAAATATGTATATATATATATATGTATATTCAAAACAATTTTCAATAAATTTAATCATTATAGGTACTGATCTGAAATATATAAGCATTATATGTAACATATCTATCTTTTACTTCCGCGTTTTCTTTACTACAAACAGGAAAAACTAAAAGGGAAAAACTAAACAAAACAAACAGGACAAACAGGAAAAAGTAAAAGATTTAGAGATAAAATAACTAAATACAATGCTTTAAGCAATTAAAAATAGTTTAAATAACATCCTACTACAAAATGTAAAACAAACATTATAAGTAAATTTCAATACATTAAAATTCTGGATTACTTGAAACATTGATAATTCTGAGCGTAAAATACACAGCAAAAAATAAAAAAAATAATTACTAGTTTCATAATAGTAGTAAGAAAATTAAGCAACTTCGCCAATATCCGGCAATAAACTCATATCGATTTTTTTTCTCTCAAAACATGGATTATTTTTACACGATTCTGAATTATTTAAAATATATGTATATATGTGTACATTCAAAACAATTTTTAATAAATTTAACCATTATAGGTACTGAGCTGAAATATATAAGCATATAGAAATATAATAGAATTACATATAAAATTAAATATTATATTCTAGTTCTGGAAAGTCATGGTATAAAAGTATGTATATAAAAATAAAAATATACTTTCACGTTTCATAATATCAACAGAATAAGAAAACATATTTCGCCAATATCCGGCAATCAACTCACATCGCTTTTTTTTTCTCAAAACATGGATTATTTAACAAATTCATAATAATTTTTACAGGTTTTATTATTTTAGAGAATGAACAAGTTTTTTTTTTTTTTTTTCTGCTGTAGCATTATGTACTCCATTTATGAGAGAATAGTTTTTGTGGAAATTTTAGAATATTGTGTGGTTACAGAAATTACAGAATATTTTTTCAGATTTTTAAAATATTAATTCATAAATCTATCCACCCTACTTGTATATATATATGTATCTATAGGTATATGCAGATTCTATTTCTTGATTAGACTTTAAACATTGATAATTTTTACAGTGAAATATACATTAAATATTATAAAATTAAAATTAAGTAAACTTTAAAATTTTTCTTGATAAAGAGTTCTTACATGCAGATAAATTGGTTTCATTTGTAAAATATCTTGCCCTATTTTTTTAAATGATGGGCAAGAATTTTGCACATATTAATGAGCATATATTTATTTTATGCTCGTTTAAGTCACATTCCCCTAAAGGATTTTTTATTAGTCTTGGATATATCAATTCATAAATAGTTTTGACGAACGAAACGCAAAGATAAGGAAATTCTCCATTAGTAATGGTAAGTAATAGCGCCCCCTACGTTCTTCCGGGGAGAAACTCTTATTCCTCTTGAACAAAGGGAAAATGACTTTTTGTTACGGCCGTATAAAGGGAAGGAGAAAATCGAGTTAGGCCGTGTCTATGTACACTAATAGTGTATCTAAGCCTAGCGGATACCCTCTGGGTTTTTTGAAGATCTGTAATGATAAATGAACTATTATCGCATATAATTTGAAATATATTTAGCATGTGTGTTTTATTTTAATGATAATGATAAGTGATTTTTTTTTCTTTTCTAATTATATAAATCTTCATTGTTAACATTATGAACAAAATTCCGGTTTCAGATTGAAATGAGACATCCTGTAATTTTTCTCTGAATAAATGGATTATGACACGGCGATCCTACACAAAAATTCTTTATTATAAGATTCCTACCACACCTTAATGTTTGAACGATCATTTCTGAATCATCTTTTATACACTATCTTTGTGATAAAGCATTTCTACCATTTTAATATAGTAGCTCCTTACGTAACACAAAGAAGTAAACTAATTAAATTATGACTTTTGAAAATAATAATTTTTTTTAAACAATTCCGGAGCGTTCAGAAATTACTTCTTTAAGCAGGATAATTTTGTTAAGTCATTTCCTTAACCCTTTGAGGGGCGGTGGTACATATTATATACCACCTAATTTTAATCCGATTTAAACCAGAAACTTTTAATTAAATTTTACTTTTTTAACTTTGACGAGAAAAAGTTGAAAAATTGCTTATTCTTATTTTGAACTAAATTCTTTCCTAATTTCCGATGGGAATTCAACGTTACAGGAGCACAAGTGCTTGTCCCTGAAAGGGTTAATGTGAATTTGCATATCATCACACATCTACATCACCTGCTGAAGAAAATTTCAGTGTTACTGCTTTCAAAATTTTCAAACGCGTTCTCACTTTTGAAATACTATTGTTTTATTAAATATATATTTGTCAAGTTATATATAAGTTATACATTTACATAATTATAATTTTATGATAGATAGCTATAATACATATTTTTAATTTTACAACATACAGGGTGATCAATTTAAAAGAGTGACCGTTGGTTTTTCTTATTACCCTTAAATCTGACGGATGTGACAACTGTTTTTTTTAACATTGAAGTATAAATGTTTGAACATTGTTTAAATGTAGGAGACAATTTCCAACACTGTTGGACTGTCAAAACTTTATTTGTGAGGTAAAACAGAAATGGAGACGCACAATCTACTTAATTCTGTTATAATTTTATTTAAAAAATAATAATAATTTAATTCAAATTTTTTTACATTATCATTCCTTACATCAAATGTTGAAAATGTTCACCACCGTTTTGAATGCAAACATGAACACGTCGAACCAAGTTTTTTGACACACTTTGTAACATTGTTGGTGTTATTGACGAGATTTCTTCAGTTATGATTTGTTTAATTCATCTATGTTTGCAGGACATTATAGGACGAGCCATTTTCATTAAAGTCAAAGAATTAGTTCATGCAGATGATTTTTATTGTTGCCATTCACAATCTTACGAAATGAGTTTTCAAAAAATAATAATAATAACAATAATAAAACATTGAAAGAAGCAGACGATTTACTCAAATCATTTGCGCAGAATCGGATTAAAAATTACTAATGATGTTCACGCGAATTTATGTTTAAAAAACAAGTTTTCACAGTTAGAAAGTAAAAAAAAAAAAAACGATATCCACACATTAAATATAGACCTATTAAATAAGTAATGATGTTGAAAGTTCTGTTACATATATTATAGATGAGGATAACAGAAAAAAGAAACGAGTAACTCTTTAAACTTACGGGTACGAGTCAATGGGTACTCTTTTAAATTGATCACCCTGTATTATTTTGAAAATACCGTTTATCTATTTTCTTTTAATTAATATTGAAGAATCTCACCTTATTCTGAAATTCATATTTATTTACTCTGCTCCTCTTAGCTCAAAATCTTAATTCCGAGTACATCTTTCAACAAATATGACACCTCTCTTCTGAAAATTATCTATTTTCAATATTCAATTGATGAAGTCAACAAATTTTAATCCAAGTTTGAATTTGTGTCAGTAAATATACGAGTGTGCCATCGGATTTTATGATTTCACCGTAGTTAAATGCTAGAAAAGTCAAGTGCAAAGCCGGTACTTAAATTCTCGCATGGGAAAGAGCTCTACGTTTATTATAACTTCAATAAATTGAGAAAATATCTGCGTCTAAATGATATGATTTATCGACATAATAAATTATATTCTGGGATGTTTTATTGGAAAGCAGATTTTATCTTGTGAAATTGTCCGACTGCCTTTTTTTCTGTTGAAAATATTAAATTTTCTTTCGTTAGAAAATGTTAGTATCATTTGTTAAGGTAAGGATTTTTTATATATAAAATCGAAACTTTTCGTTATTTAAATTAAAGTGAAAATATATTTTGTGTTAGCTAATGTCTAATAAATTTTGCATTGAGAAATATCCTGCCCAGTTCATATTGATTTTTCATAGTTGACATCATGACATATCGAAGTATATCAGAGTGATTGAGAGCAAATAATATGTACATATATTATGTTTTAAAAAAATGTCATTTTAAATAATATGTATTAAAAAAAAATTTCACTTCATTAAACATTTTTATTGACGCGTCAGAGTGGATAAGGCTATGGGGTAAATGCACTTTTAATTTTTAAACTACCATCAAGCTCAATTGTTGCATATTTAATACATTTTCCCTATAGTTATTCCATTATAATATTTGTACACTATCTCTATCACATTAATAAGTCACTAGCTGGCTTCGCCCGCTAGCGGGTCCTTAATTTACATCTGGGCCTCGAACTGTAGAAAACCTCGAACCGAACAATCCTCAAGCTCGGGTCCCCGCTGCCTTCGGCACCGTATACCGGCCGTGCTACGCACGCTCCGGATAGTCCCTTAATTTACAGATCGAATAGTATAAACCTCTAACCAAACGAAACTCCGACTCGGGTCTCCGCTGCCTGCGGCACCGTATAGCAGTCGTGCTGCGCACGCGCTGCAATATCCGTTAGTTCCAGCTTCTACCACCATGGACACCGGCCATTCTACAAAGACGTTACATTTTAAGTATAGGGTAGTTAATTTTTGACAGAATGTATTTTCAAAAAAGTTTTAGAGGTTTTACATAACTGAACACATTAAAATTATATATGTAATAAAGACTTCTGAATTGGGAATGTTTTTATTTGTTTTTCTTAATGAATGGGAGTATATTATTTACCTTCGTTACATGTTACACCCAATTTCCTGTATTAGAATCCTTACTTATTTTGTGAATGGTGATGAATATATTATTCGTTCATTAATGTATTTATGTGTAAATTAAATTTTGTCATATGACATATAGTATTTTTTTAATTATGTTTCGCCATCGTTAAATGCTATAAATGTTGAGTGAATAACCTATACTTAGCCCTTTACCTGTGGAATATATTTCAGAAAAAAATGTGCCAAAAATGGTGGAGGGGAGGGGGGATTCCTTTTTAATTTTGTGCATAATAATAATAAAAATGTTAGAAATGGATTATTTTCTTTGAAAAAAGAAACAAATCCATAAACAAAATAACTACTATATTTAATATTTTCACATATGAGAAAAATTAATGGATAATACTTATATTTTATTTAACCATCTTACCATCTTACCATTGCCATCTTTTGTAAAAATAGTAAATTAAATTATATTACACATTTAAAAAAGGAAAACGAATTCAAGGAATAGAATCACTAATTTTTATCATTTCCGAACTCAGTTCAGTGATTCCAATTATGGCGCGGTCGAGTTGCTCGAACTAGATTCGGGCGATACGAGCAAGAGGTAAATTTATCTCTCTGGGGGAAAATCTCTAAGCTGAGGAGGAACCTTTTGTTATATAAATTGCTCAAATTTGTACAGAGTAATGAAATTCATTCATCAAATTTTATACTTAAAAAAAAAAATAAATAAAGTAATATAAAATAAAGATGTTTCAAAAACAAAAATCTAATTTATAACAAAAAATGTATAACAAAAAAAAGGAAATTTCTTAACTCTATGCGATTCAATAAATATAAATCAAGAATCAAACTAAAAACTTTTATATATTATTTTATTGCAAAGCTTAAACTGACCATCGAAATGAAATCTTGGAAAAAAAGCTAATTACAATGCCAGCCACAAAAATACGATATCGAAAGGAAAATGATTAGTTGACTGTACCACAAAATCAAACTTCAGTATAGAAAAAGTGAAAAAGTTTTTTTAGAAAAGATGATCTATTTTATTATACAAATTGGCAATATTTTATATTTTTACTATCTTAGTGTAAAAGCGTATTCATTCTCTTTTTCTCTATTTTTTTTTTCTTAATACATATTGAAATTATTGTCGGAAAGATTTTTCGTCAATGGGGAAAAAAAGAAAAAAAAAAAAAAGAAATTTCATTCCAACATCTATGTTGGTAGATTAGTTTATAGATTTTAAGACAAATTCAAACGTTTGTTAATGATAGCTTTAACACATATATATATCACAAATGCGATGATTTATAAAGATTAATTTTTAATATTTTGTTGTTGTTGTTATTGTTTTGCAAACATTACACTTGTGTCGGATGTGATTATATATATATATATATATACAGTCGGACCTCGATATCTCGAACCTCTTTATCTCGAAACCCTTGATATCTCGAAAAAAGAAATTTCCCCTGCATTTTTATCAATATTCTTACGTATTTTCCATAGTTATCTCGAAATATATTTTTCAAAACCCTTGATATATCGAATTTTTTTCCACAGAAATTAATTTTATTTTTTTCCTTTGACTATTATTTGCTGCAGAAACAGTTTGATCTAGATGCCCGTTTCACATTTTTCTATCCCTTTGTTGATACAAAGACTTAAAGGATGAGAATGGAAGGGTTTATAGACCGCAACTAACAAAACTACACTTGAAAGTACGCTGAAAGGAGCAACAGAAATCCAATCACACGCTTGCTGCATTGCATCCGAAAAAAATTCACTGTTAAATTTTTGCTGCCAAACACGACTTCAAAGTTACAACCACTCGACCAGGGGATAATCCGTAGTTTCAAGGTTGGTTATCGAGCGCAAATTGTGAGAAGACTCCTGGATAACATCGGTGAAGGTAAACCTTCTAACACACACCTATCAACATCTTACAGTCAATGCGAATGGCTGACTATACTTGGAGAAATGTTACAGAATCATTTAAGAAATTGTTTCATCAAAGCAGGGTTTTTAGAAAAAGTAAATTCCAGTGAAACAGAGGAAGTTGATTCCATTAAGCAAACAACTGAAGAGTGAGAACTGAATCTAGAACACTGGGAATCAATACAAAAGGCATATCACACTGAAATTTCATTCGAAGAATTTTTGAGTGTAGACAATGAGCTTGAAGTGTGCGGCACGATGAGAGATGAAGAGATTGTGACAAGCATTAACGCAGAAGTTTCTGGTGAAGAAATCGAAGAAGTACTCGATCAACAAGAGCATGAAAAAATTACCGTGCAGGAAGTCGAGAAGGCAGTTGACCTGCTACGGCGATTTCTCGAAACAAACGATAATATTCGAACAGAAGCGTTTGGTGCCATTGCTACGTTACAGAAACCTGTGCAATTGCAAAAAGATTCTGTGAGACGACAGACTTCAATTAAAGATTTTTTCTTCAGAAAAAACTAAATGTATTTCTTGATGAAGAATTGGATATTGTATTTAATCAAAACAGGTATGTGTATCACACAATTTTGAAATTATGTTAAAACGTTGAAAATAGTATTTTTTTAATTATTAGTAGATTGTACATATAGTTTTTAATGAATCTTATTTTTTACAGCAAAAAAACATTACTAAGATTTGGATTTTTTAATTTTGTCAAAACCTTGATAACTCGAAACCTCTATATCTCGAATTTTTTTCTCTTCCCCAGAGATTCGAGATATCGAGGTTATACTGTATATATATATATATATATATATATATATATAAAGATAGATTTATTTGTTTATTCAGTACTGTGGTTATTTTAAGTTCATATACATTCTTTGATGAAATAGGGCGGGGGGGGGCTATTTTTGGTTATCTGAATTAGAGATCTGGAAACGAAATTTCCAGGCCCGGGCCGATTTAAAGGTTAAAAGTTCGGCCCGAGCCCGGCCTGGTATAAAAGAAGTTCGCTCCGAGCCCGACCTGGCCCGGAAAAAAAGTTAAAACCTCGGTCGAGTGAATTTCTACAAAACATTGATTTTTACGTCGATTTGGTTAAAAACTTGCCTCGTAGGAGGAGATCTAACCAAAAATTCCTATCTTAGCCCTTTTTTTTTTTTTATGTTTATAATCTTCATTTTTATAGAGGTGCCGCAACCTGGAATATTTATTTTTTTAATAAATTTCTATTTGCTGCATGTATGTGTTTAAATCATTAATATTGTTAATCCATATTCCATTTATTGAAGTGTAAAAAATCAGAAAAATGTTATACAGTAAAATCTTCTAAGATGGAATTGCATAGGGAAGAAAAAAAATGAGTTATAGACAATTTGAATTCTTATCAGGTGTAAATGTATTATATATTCTTTTCTTACGTATTAGTATATTCATTTTTCATGGATCAACACATTTTTCAGTTTAAGGCAGGATTCCGTCATAAGTAGGTTCTTTTTCACACGTTTTACTATATTTTAATTTAGCCATATTTTAATGTGTACAAATCTACTATTCTTTAAAAAGAATAAATTTTAATGTTTAATTGTAGAAGAAGGACGATTTAAAAATGTATGCATGTTTTGCAAAGATTTTTGTGCCAGGTATTATTTTACTGACCTTCGAACGGACCAGGCCACGCCGAGACAATGATATTCATATGGGTCAAAACCAGGACTGAAAATTTTGGGGCGTGAAGACTAGGAATGAAACCAGTCCCGGCTCTGTACGGAAAAAATAATTTAAGGCACGGCCTTATCCTACATAAAAAAGTAAGGCCCGGTCCGGCCCGGCCCGTAAAGAGTAATGACTAGGCCTGGCCTGGCCCGACCAAAGTGTCGTGAAGGAAAATAGGCCCGAGCCGGACTCGGGCTTCGGGCCTTCGTCCGGCCCGTGCAGATCTCTAATCTGAATACAGAGATCCGTTAGTGCGGATATCGAAGGGAGGCCATTTTATGTCTACAGTAACCGAAGTCCGCATTAAACAATGTAAACATTTGAATGGTGTAAAATATTCCCTTTCGTTAAATAAATTGAATTCAGTTTTTGACAGAAATGAAGTAAGGTAAGTTACCAACTTAATACTACAATTAACAACTATTTATTTTAATTTAGTAATTTTAGTTAAAAAACAAGTTAGTGGCAATTTCTTAATACAAAAGAATAAATTACTGACAAACAAAATATGCAAAGAAATTGCCGTTACATATTGCTTACAATATTGCTTTCATACCCTTTTCCTTACCTATATGTTTCATCTATACATAATTCATACTTACATCAACATTATAATAATTACACACATTTTATAATGTACATACTTACTTACTGATGATATTTTTCAATGTACACAATAAATACCTTTGTTAATATATGATGAAATGTATTAGATTGATGCAAAAGTTTGTAGCGTATAAATTTTATCTGTGATGAATAGTATACCGAAATTTTCAGTAATGAAACAATGAGTTTTTTCCATAATCCTAGTGCCTTTACCATAAATTCCACAACGTTTTTCCAGCAATTGAAAAAATATATCAAAATTCTGTCGCTTAATAATGAAATCGGATTGAAGCTCTCGTGATATACTTAATAATTTTTATGTAATTGTTAAATTTACAAACTCAGCGCTCAATGTCCCACACAGCACACTTGGTTCCAGTGATGTCTCAAGTACATCGCAAAGTCTCATTATCATCACGTCTCTGTGTGATGTACATGAAACATCTCTGAGATAACAAAACAGGCTGCCACTGAGATGTAACTTTGCGATAGCCTGGAGACGCAAGCTGCCGTTTTCGTCCATGCGCAAATACGCGATGGTCATTCACGCATGTGCGAGCTAAATGGCGTCTAATGCAAAGCGAATTCATAGTGAAGGATGTGTATGCATGCCATGTTGTTTGCTGTGTGTTGGATTTCTGTCTTTTTTTTTTTCTATTTGAGTGACGTTTCTTCAGTTTTTAGGAAAAAATAAAAAAACTATGGTTATTCTTGAAGACTAAGCGTACATATAAATGATTATGTTAATATAATCAGGCTTGATAACTGCACTTCCTTTCGCAATTTTAAAGTAGATTGCTGTTTGCATTATTTTTCATATCCAGAGGAACTCTCAAAAATATTAATCTTCAAATATAATAATAAAAACTTGTCATAATAGAAAAGTTTGTCATAGCAAAACATATTAAAAACGCTTTGCGATGTTATAGTTATTTTACTTATATGTGATATTTTCAGCTTTTAGGTATCTAAATAAAATTTCTTTTTTATGTTTACCTTTTGTACTTTATTTAATTTTTTTTTATGTTAAAAAATATAATTAAACAATTGTTCATTGCAATTCATTACAAACATCATAAAACATTTATATTAATATATATAAATCTACAATATCGCGAGTAATGATCTATTCTAATAAAAAATAATAGTATTATTTGCAAAAGTTGAGAGATCTTGAAAGGTAAGTGTTATAATTTATTAAACTTTATTATCGTGTTATGTATTTATACATTTTACATTTTCTTAAATATATTTAAATGTCTTATGAAGCTTATTCTGCAGTTTTATTTAATGTATATTAAAGAAAAATGTGTTGCAAGTTTTAAGTAAAAAATATAATTAAAACTATAGAAAATTAACATTTTACATTATCCACCATCCATGCAATACTAAACTTTTTTTTTTTTTTTTTTTTTTTTTTTTTTTTTTTTTTAATGGTAATTGTGTAAACAACAATGCAATGAGTCAGTATTCAAGTTGCATGCACTTTTGAACTTTTTTTCGGTATAAAAAATAATAATTTTAGTTTCTTATTTAACTTAAAAATGAACCATTCATTCAAAAATAGTTATATAAAGCTTAGAATTTGTTTTGTTCCTTTTTAAAAGGACTATTTAATTTTATTTTCTTAAAAGAGTATTGCTTTTTACAAATATGTATAGTTCAGATCTGTGAGGATTAAGTCTTAAGGATTAAGATGTATTACATCAGTGAAATTACTATGTATTCTTAAAAAATGAGAGTGCATCATAAGTTGAAATTTCTTTCATCTATTTGTGCTGGGAGTGGGGGGGGGGGGGGTCCTGTTTTTACCATGAAACTCATGCAGTATTTTCTTAAAATTAAACACAGAATATATTTGTTAAATTGTGAAGATTTAGGTAGTAATATCTTTAAGGTCAGATAACAAAATAATAGTAATAAAGATAACTTCAGTTTCTCGATGGATTTTACATTATATGCTCATATGCTGCAGGATTATTTTGCATTAATTGTGTTTGTTTAAATTATTATTCTAAAGTTATGTACTGCCAAAATTCAAGATAATTTTAAATATGCATTAAAAATAGGACATTTCAATGTGAAAAAAAAAAAAAAAAAAAGAGCACATTTTGTATCAATATATATTTGTGCTATACAATAGGGACATCAAAGTTTTCTCATTTCTGTAAATGCTCGCTAAATATGATTTGATAGAAAAACATAGCAATATTTTAATTTAAACCTGGTTAGTATAATAAGGTTGGTTTATTTATATTTTAATATTATTCATGAATTTATTTTTTAGCAATGAAAAAATAAATTTAAACATTTCATTATGCATTTTAAAACTATTTAAAGTTAAAAAATATTTAACACTGGCATGAGGAAATATTTTTAGAAACATGTTGTTTTATCGAGAGGATAAAGTTCTTTAATTCTAATGCAGCACATGTTGATTTCTAGTCAATAAAGAAAATTGTTAAAATTTGCAAATTTGGTATACATCAGAAAATTTTCTCAGCATTTAGCACAGATTGCTTTTAAATAATTGAAATTAAAACAAATATAATAATCAAATTCTATCTGTATTAAAGGATGTAAAATTTGTTTGTATGAAAAAATGATTGATTCATCAATAGCATTTTATCGATTCAAAGAAGCAATTTTTTAATATTAAACTGAATTATTTTAATCTGTAGGTATGTGGAATTTTATGATTAATAAAGTAATTATTAATTTCTGATACCATAGTTAGTACAACAAACTGCAAAGTTTAACCCTTTTCACTCCAAATACTCTGCTGGAAAGGGGGGGGGGTCGATATTCAATAGATTGCTTTTAGTAAGATATTTATATATAATTTTCTATTACTGTTAATCATGATTAACAGTTGATCTTCATGAAATGCAAAATGTTTGCATTAAAAAATATGATTTTTTAAACAGTTGAGTTTGAACCAGTAAAATTCATAAATTGAAATAGTGACACATATGACATATGATGTAATGTAAGCAGCCACAGGAGTGTTAAAAATAAAAAGTTGTTTTAGTTTCGGTTTAAAATGGATGAGAAAAATTGGAAATAAACATTGAATAAATGTATTGTATGAGTTTTGATTTTTAAGAAAATTTCAGGAAAAATTCACCAACTATGAACTAGAATGGAGTTTAGTCTCATCAAGTAAATTTCAATACATACACACATTAAAAGAAGTATTATTGATTATAAATTTTACTATGCAAACACAATTCCAATAATTTAGGTACCCAGAATACAAATGATACAAGTCTATGAAAGCTAATTTTTTAGAAATGTAAACAAAAATTTAGAGTAGAATGGTAATGTCCTGGAATGAATTGGGATAATAAAGCAGCAGTGTTCATACTTAGAAAGAACATAGTCATTAAGCACTTTTTCAGCAAATTTTCATCTTTGAATCAGATGTATTCTGGATGCCTCAATAATCATAATGGAAGTTGCCGAGTTTTCACACAAACTTACAGAAAAATAAAAAATAAAAATCCTGCTTCATATATAGATTATGAAACACTTTCCAACATTTCCAGAATACTTTACCAATTAATAAAGTGGAAGTTGAAGTGTAAATAAACAATTTTGGAAACACATAACAATTTTGAAAACCCAATTTCAGCAGTTATTATCAATTGTGGAAAAAATATTTGCATTATTTTGTGCAGTCTTGTATATGATCTGTAGATTTGTATATATACTACTTAGTATGTTAAAATGTAGTTCAGTTAGGAAACGCATAGCACAGTTGAAAATCCCCCTTCAGCAATTTCCATCACCCGAATTCTTTGCCCTCCTCCTCCCCCCAATCACTGAAATTTTTAAAAGTTGGCTCTCTGACACAAAAACAAATGAATATAAACAGATCTTATCAGGGAGTTTGATCTATTTCTACAAAACTTCTTTGAATATGTAAACTACTATTATAAATATAAAGATAATAAAACTGTATTAGTCATTGATATTTTTGCACAATAAGTACTCATGAAAGTATTGTGATTATAGATGTGACAGACGTCATTTATCATTTAAACATTCTCATTACAAAATCAGCAGGAATATTTTACTTTAAACCTGATTAGTTTAATGATGTTTGAGTTTTTTTATTGATATTATTCATAATTTTTTTTTCATCAATGAAGAATAAATTACAAATAAATAAATTTAAACTTTTCATTAGGCATTAAAACTATTGAAAGTTACAAAATGTTTAACATCTACATGAGAAATAATTAATGAATTATTATTTACTAGAAACATATTGTTTTATCCACATGATAATTGTGAAATTATCAAAAGATTTCCTCAGGAATTACCACAAATTACTATTGAATAATTTAAATAAAAACAATTATTGTAAATAATGAAATTACATCTGTATTAAAGGATGCAAAATTATTGTACATCCAAAAAGATTAATAACATTTTTATAATATTCAGAGAAGCATATTTTGAAACTTGTTTAGCTGAATTATTTTAATCAGCAGATATGTGGAATTTTATGATTAATCAAGTAATTATTGATTTACATTATTATATTATAGTACAGAGTACTACAAAATTAACCTTTTAACCCCAAAGACTCTGCTGGAAGGGGGGGGGGGGATTAATATATTCCTTAATAAGTTTTCTTAATAATACTAAAGAAATTAATACGTAACTTTTGATTTAAAAAAAATAAATTAAGCATGCAAATATTGTAATGTGTAAGAGTTAACATTTTATGACAATCTTTTCTTAATTATAATTAACATATGATTTTCATCAGAAGTAAAATGCTTGCATTCAGTAATATGAGTTTATTTTTTTAAAATAATTAAGTTTGAACCAGTAAAATTCATCGATTGAATTAGTGAAACATATATGATGTAAAATAAGGAATATTTAATAAAAGGGGTTGAATAAAATTTCTGTTTAAAATAGCTGAGAAAAATTATAAAAAAAACATCGAATAAACACTAATACAATTCTTTGTCTTACACTATTATATAATATTATTACTCATCATAAATCATGTATTGCATGAGTTTTCATTAAAAAAGTGTGTAATGAGAAATTCTTGAATTATGTATTAACATGGTTTTATCTCTACAGTAAATTCTAATATGACACATGCATTTTTAAAAAAGTTATTACCAATTATAAATTTTACAATGCAGATACAATTCTAATAATTTAGGTACCCAGAATACAAATGATACAAGTCCAAAAAACTTATTTTGAGAAATTTAAACAAAGATTTAGTTAAAGGTCTTGGAATGAATTAGGATAATAAAGCAACTTAGACTGTTTATACTTTGAAAGAATACACACTCTTTCACCAAATTTTTAACTCTGTATCAAATTTGCTGAAAGTGTGTTTTCAAAAAGTGTTCATTAAAAGTGTATTCTGGATGCCTCACTTATCAGATATAGACATATCCTAAGAAAGTTGTCACACAAACTCACAATACAATAACACAGTTGTATTTCTATGTCATTAAAGGATGGAAGATTTTATTAAATGCAAGATGATTTAGGAACAAAGAAGAACTTTTTGACATTTACTTGGGCTTGCTTAAGTTAATTGGGACCCTGCAGTATGAATTATTTACTAACAAAGTATTTTACTTATGCAATGTCTTTTTAGGTAGATTTCGTAAGAAATACTACCTATTACATTCTCCCCTAAGTTGGAATTCCTGAAACATTTTTGCAGATCTATGCCGATCATGACTCCCAGAACCCAAAAACAACCCTAGTTCAAAACTTTATCTATCTATATACCAATGTCACTTTTTTATGGACACAATAACTGCAATAATTCTGCACAAATCGCTTCCAAACTGATACATAAAATTAAGGGGCATAAAATCTCGGTCAAGTTCGTTCATGGCCAAAATCGAACCAGGGGGGGGGGGGGGGCTTTTTGTGAAAACAAAAAAAACCCTATAATTTCTTAATTATGATACGTATCGAATCCGTTTAAAGTTATTAGTACTTTTAGGAGAAGGGCCGAAAATGTATGTAGGACAGATTTTTGATATAATTATAAATGCCCCCAAGGGGGGGGGGGGGAAGGGGGTGTTTTAGAAGAAAAAAAATCATAACTTCGTCAATTTACAGGATATCAAATCCGCTTAAATTTATTATAAATCCTCTTAATATTATCTAAAACTTTTATATTGACAAGTTTTTTATAGAACCAAAAAAAAAAAAAAATCCCTGCTGGCTCCGCCTGCAAACAAGTTAGGTTTTGAAGTAGGTGGTTCCAACTGCCGCATCATGGCAAAAAGGTCATTTCTTCCCCAATTCCCAACAAATAGGCGCCCCACGGTCTGCGTCTTCGAAATCTACCTGTGCCTGTAGACCGAGCCGTCAGGGATTTTTTTTAAAGTGTATTGATTACAAATTTAGTATGTAAACACAAGTAGAATAATTTATATACCCAGAATAAAGCCATACAAGTCCATCAAAACTAATTTTTTGACATTTAGAGTAGGGTAGTACAGTCACTCAAACTGTTAAATATACTTAGGAAAAATAGATTATTGAGAAAGAAGAAGAGTACTGTTTTCAGATTACTTGTATTCAATGTGTTTTCTCATATTATAGATAATTCTTAGGAAAGCTCTTAAAACATGAATTTCCAATTCATTACTAGAATGCATCTCAGTTTTATTAGAGGATGCAAGACGTTGCAGGATTCAGAGAAGGGAATTTTTTATATTACTATGACTATCTTGAATTGAAAAATAACAGCAATATGAAATTCAGTTATTTTGCAATACCTTTGAATAACAGTCACACCTTGGGTAATTAATTTGATTTACAAGTAAGTGAGGTCCTTAAAAAGTAATTTTTTTTTAAATTAGAGAAAAATACATCAACAAAAAAGTCAGGGTAAATTTACATATCAGCAGGCCAATTGTCATCACTATTTCCGACTAGTAATTTTAATTTTATTTAGGATATAAATTTGTTATTAAATAAGATTCAGATTGGTAATCAGAAGTAGTGGTAACAATTTGAGACCTGTAGACTGTAGATGTTACAATGTGACGTCGCATTGGTGTTGCACTGCGATATTGCTGAAAAAGGACATTCGCACATTTCCAGAACATTTCTGAGACCATCTGTGCGATGTACTGTAGATGATAAAATGCAATATCGCACAGATATCGCAATGCGATGGCTCATAGATGTTGCAATGCGACGTCGCTGAAAAAGGACATTTGCGCATTGCCAGAACATTTCTGAGACCATCTGTGCGATGTACTGTAGATGATAAAATGCAATATCGCACAGATATCGCAATGCGATGGCTCATAGATGTTGCAATGCGACGTCGCTGAAAAAGGACATTTGCGCATTGCCAGAACATCTCTGAGACGTTCCGCGGGACATCACAACGTCGCAGTGCGATGTATATGCGACGTTCTAGAGATGAAAGTGTGCTGTATGGGGTAATGTTGACATAAGACGGTCATGAAATCAGCGATTGGCCCGGGGGAGGTGGACGTTCCCCCGGAACTACAGAAATTCCTCCCAGAATATGAAATATCCTTGAGAAAAATATCTGAATTCAACACTGCATACTAAAGAATAAACAAAAAACAGCTCTAATGATGATTTCTGTGTAACATTTAATGTTTAATTTATTGTCAATTTCAATTCATCACTAAATTACAGTGAAAAGTAAATAAGTACAGGTATGCACTATATGTAACTCCCCTTGTCCACTTAAAAAAAGAATAAGTTCATTTTTATGTAATTAATTTACAAAAGGCAGAATGGATAATTTTCACCAAAAATTTTCACTTTGAAACAAAACTATATGCTAGTTTTATCTAATCTACCGTTTTAAAACAATGCAATTTTTTAATAAAAATAAATAAACAGTATGAAATCCTCATAGAAACAGGCCTCGAACTGTTGGACTACAATATGAAGAAGTTAGTTTATGGTATTATATAATTACGATTTATTTTCATAAAATAAATTATAAAGATGTGACATGTGAAAGCAATAAGAATAGGAGACTTTTTTAAAAATTAAATAAAGTAAGGACGGATCTTTCTATGCGTCTTAAAAAGCTGATTGTTTTACATACTGTCGCTAGATGGCGCTATGAGTATAAAAAAATTAATTGGAACTACCATAGTTTTTCTAAATTTGATAAATTCCACTAAATTTATTATAGAATGTAATTCAGTTATCAAAGGAAAACGCTGAGGCTAAAATAAATTTTCTCTTGTGCTTTTTTCTTTCTTTCTTTCTTTTTAGGTAGATTTCGTAAGAAATACTACCTATTACATTCTCACCTAAGTTGGAAATTTTGAAAAATTTTTGCAGATCTACGCCGATCATGACTCCCAGAACCCAAAACCACCCCCAGTTCAAAAGTTTATATATATATATATATATATATCTATCTATCTATCTATCTATCTATCTATCTATGTCACTTTTTTCTGACCACGATAACTGGAAAAATTCTGCATAAATCTTTTCCAAACTGATACATAAAATCAAGGGTCATAAAATCTCGGTCAAGTTCGTTAATGGGCAAAATCGAACCAAGGGGGGGGGGAAATGGGGGGGCTTTTTGTGAAAACAGAAAAATCCTCATAATTTCTTTATTATTATACGTATCGAATCCGTTTGAAGTTATTATTACTTCTAGGAGAGGAGGACCGAAAGTTTATGTATGACAGATTTTTGATATAATTAAAAATTGCCTTAAGGGGGGGGGGGGGGGGGAGGGGGGTTTTAGAAGAAAAAAAATCATAACTTCGTCAATTCCCAAGATTTCAAATCTGCTTAAATTTATTATAAATCCTCTTAATATTATCTAAAACTTTTATATTGACATGTTTTTTATAGGACCAACTCTTATAGCAAAAAAAAAAAAAAAAAAAAAAAAAAAAAAAAAAAAAATCCTTGCTGGCTCCGCCTGCAAACAAGTTTCGTTTCGAAGTAGGCGGTTCCAACTGCAGCATCATCGCAAAAAGGTCATTTCTTCCGCAATTCCCGACAAACAGGCACCCCACGTTCTGCGTCTTCGAAATCTACCTGTGCCTGTAGGCCGAGCCGTCAGGGATTTTTTTAACTGAATAAGGAGTAAGGCTGTTGAGTTTTGTTTTGCTTTTCCCACTTATATTACAGCGAGTTTAAAAACAGAACTTGGATTTATTTTCTGCCATTTGTTTGGAATTCAGTTTCTTCCAATAAAACTTATTGATCAAAAGATAAATAAATAAGTAAATAAAAATAATAAAGTATTTTATTTATCTATCAATAACTTTTATCTTTTTATTTTTAATTAAGGAAAGACAACCTTTTCGTTTGCCTGTTTTATTTTATTTCTTTGTTTGATGAGAATTTTTTGGCAATTACTACAAAGTCATGTTTATTGTCGAAACCTCACTGTAGCTTATGGAGACACGACTGAGTTTATTGTGTATATATGTACGTCTGTCTCGTGAAAACTGCCGCAAAAAGCCTCCGATTAGCTGGAAATGGAAACTGGGTAGATATGTTGGTGAAGTGTTCGGATTCAGCTGTGTAGCTATTTGTTTAATTTAGTTGATTCGTTCGAAAAATACAGAAAATTGTCTTTTATAATATACTTTCCTATGATAATTCACAGACGGTTTCACTATTTTATCATTTGCTCGAAAGAAAAGTGCACAATTGGATAATTCATTTAGATGTTAAAACTGCGGACGCTAATTTTTCGGAATCTTTTCCCCTACATACAAACTATATTTTATATTTTAGGCATTGCCATTAAAAATTCGTTCAATTTTTTCCTGCAATATAATTTGTTGATGAAGTTCATTTATTTTTCTAGAATTCAAACTACAAATAATAAATAATTACAAGGAAAATATGCTTTGTTCAAATACTATTCTCGACCACTGTGAGTTAAACAATACTAGCTAAATCACCCGGGCCTATGATAATAACCTTAAAGATATCTAAAATAAGTGTTGAATGGTTTGATATTTTTAAATGAAAATCCGTCCAAATGAACCTGGGGAGTACAATGTTGGGGTCGGACAGCTTTTCGAAACGTACGCCTTCGAATATTTATGATTTTATATATTTAAATGAACATCTGTTCATCTGAACTTAGAGTTGGGTGTGCTACGCACACTCCGGTCTCTTTTGATTTTATTTTTTTTAAAGGAAAATCTTTCCAAATGAATCTAATATTAGGGGATCCACTGCCTTCGGTAGCGTAAGTAGATGGAAAGTGGGGGTTCAACGGCCACAGGCGCATTCGCAATGTGCAGCTGCACATCCGATGTACAGCGGGCTCCTACGTCATAGTATCGTTACAAGGTTCTGATTTTCTGATCTCTTTATAGCACTAGTTTTTTTCCAATGCTATGTTTGATATTATCCTGGCAAAGCAGATTTACTTATCTATCTCTATATATTCGTGTATATCTGGTACTATCCTGGCAAAACGGATTTATTAATCTCTCTCTATATATACGTGTATGTCTGGTACTTTCCTGGCAAAGCTGATTTATTTATCTCTCTATATATACGTGTCTAATATTATAGAGCAAAGCTGATTTATATATCTCTCTATATATACGAGTCTAATATTATAGAGCAAAGCGGATTTACTTTTCAAGTTTCTGATTTTCTGATCTCTTTATAGCACTAGTTTTTTTCCAATGCTATGTGTGATATTATCCTGGCAAAGCAGATTTATTTATCTCTCTCTATATATATACGTGTCTGATATTATCCTGACAAAGCGGATTTATTAATCTCTCTATATATATTCGTGTATGCCTGGTACTATCCTGGCAAAGCAGATTTATTTATCTCTCTGTATATATTCGTGTATGTCTGATACTATGATGGCAAAGCGATTATATATGTGTGTGGGTAAAATATATATCCATATCATTCATAAACTGGAAAAAAATATTAAAATCATTTTTAAAAAGAATGCATAATTTAAAAAAAAAAAAAACTTTAGAAAATTACAAAGTATTAAAAAAAACTTTAGAAAATTAAAAAATAGTAAAAAAAAAAAAGTTTAAAAACTTTATATGGTGATAAAAATACGTATGTTTGTATATGTGGGTGATTATACGTATGGGTAGAATAGGTTTCAATAAAGTTCACATACATAGCATTCTACGAGAAATGTTTGTGTAGAAGTTTTTAATAAGTACACATATTTAAAATTAACATTTTTTATTAAAACAAAAAATACAGAAAGTTTTATTTACAGTAGAGTATTTACATCTCGATTTATCATTAACAATACAAATCAGCATTTTCTTCTTTATTACAATCTTCATTAATGTCACAATGTCCATACGCTAAGCTGAATATCCCATCATCTAACAAGTAGCGCTTATCGTCAAAAGGACTTAGACTAATCTTATTCTGAGTTAGTGTGTATAGACGATGGTTATCTTGGGCGATCCTCGTCTGCTTCTCCATACTTGTTTTTTGCTGTTGTAGACACTCCAAATAGTCTTCATGCTTTATTTTCTGACGAACAATCTGTGTTGACACACCTTTTGCTCGCTTCTTTACTTCTTTCATGGATTTTAATGAATACATTTTAGCCCTGAGGCCAACAAATTCAAGGGCTAATTCGCCATTTAGCTCGTCCTTAAACTTACCAATCACCTTTTTGTTATCATCAGAGAATAAGTTATGGGATTTTGAAAGTCGGAGAAGTCAAACAAATCACGATGTTGCTTCATGTCATCAAAAATATTGTTTGTTTTTATATGATAAGCTAAGGAGTCTGTGTCAGTGAAAAGAAGTGTCGCTCGATTTTTGTATATGCTTTTTATATACCCATAATGAAATTGAAACATTAATAATTTAGATAGCTCTAAAATTGTGAATCCGACATAAATAGGTCGATTCATTAAGATACTAGTATTAAGCCGTTCTACAGCAGCCAAGCCTTCATCATAGGTTTTAAAGGATTTAAATGAGGGTGATGCCACTAGTTTTTTAGCTCTTTTTTTATCATTACACAATACAATATTTCGCCTTTTTCGAAGATTTTCCATAGTTTTAGCAAAAACAGAATTATTTAGTAATTTAAAAAAATCCTTTTCAAAAGAAGATGTTGCTTCTTTCCTTTTTTGAGTATTAAAATTAATATATTTCTCAAGCCAAGGTGCTTGTTTAAATTTTATGGCTTTATGTACGGCAGTAATTTTTAATCCAAGCTGCAAATAATATTTTAAGTTGCGATAATGGGTTATATAATTCCTTTTATTATTCAAATTGGGTATAAGTTTAGGGGTTCCTATAAATTTTCTATTATTATTCACCAAGTTTCGTGCATAGGGAGATAGCATTTGTTCCTCCACAGTTACTCTCTCAGGGGCGACAGGGTATTCATTGTGCAAAGGATGTAAATGTTTTGGATAATCGAGGTCACCTCAAAGAGATACCCAATTTCAGAACTATCAGGTAGAGACAAAATCCAATCTTCTGTGATATGACTAGTTTCACACCATTCAAATCCGCCATAGGGTAAAAATTGGCTCATAGCCCACCCATATAAGTTATTAGCATCCCAGTACATGATGTAGCTGGGTGCCTCATTTTCTCTATATTCAGGCGTACCGGGTATGTTTGCCTTAGCATATCTTCGGCTTATCATACTGACGCCTCCACGTATTCCATTTTCAACCATGAGCAACATGTTTATATCAGTAAGTAACTCTAAAGGTGTTTCAGACATCTTCAAACTCGCCTGCCATGCGAGCGAAGGTGCAGTGAACAGGTGAGCAGGATCAATTTCATAATACTGCTGACATAATTTCCTAAAGTTTTGAAACACGTCAGCAAGTAGTAGAACATCTGTCTTCACATACAGATTGTGATAATCCCCCAAAGTTTTAAGACTGAAGGAGTTCCACACATTCTGGGCATGCTGATAATCCTCATCTTGAATATCTTCATTGGTCAGGCTATTAAAAAATGCTGAAGGTAGGGGGAGCTGCTTCTCTTCAAATTTTTCAAAAGACGTAAAATAATCATAGGGGTAAACCCCTTTACGTGTCAGTAAAGATAAATTATTATTTTGTGGGAAATTTTCTCTACGTATGGTGAATTGATCATCTCGAAGATTTTTAACAAGTTTTTCAAATGACGTAGGCAAAAATTGGAAAGAATCTATAAACACCATCTGAGTAGAAGATGTAGGCTTTTTGATTTTAAATGTGATATAGTTTTCCATAGAAGTAGCAATAACATCAATTTCAATATCTTTAAATTTTCCTAACTTCGTCATAAGGTGGTGTGCATCATAGTTTTTTAAGTTATGGAAAATAACAGGAATTGTCTTTGATTGTCTGAAATTGAGGTTGCAATATGGGTATGCAGCTCCTCTATACACACCTGACAGGTGATCATGGTCACGTGTAAGTTTCTCATATAAAGCTTTTTTACAAATATGACAAAACTCTGCTTCTCGAAATGCCTTTTCTTCCTGGGGAAAAAGCTTCATAGGTTTCACATCTAATAACTTTTGTCCCAATATTTCCTTCTCTTGCATTATTTGGTTTAAAAAATGCTCAACACAGTTTCTACCACGATATACCTGTGCTTTCTTCACACATGGTCCATCGGATCCGACAACCACATAAGCGTACCCACACGGTAAGTGATAGGTTGTTTTCTCAGTATAGGATGTTTTAGAAGAGGGTGAGGCTAATGAAATGGGTATAAGTAGACTCTCGAAATCCGCATAAATCGTATAGGCCACAGGATGTTGTAGATGAATACCTGAAAACTTTAATATATTATCATTTTTACTAGGCATCTTTATAGCTTGTGCTGCATGGCGAGAACAATATTCGCTATGCTTATCCAACAGGTCTTGTCTTGAAAATCGATGTAAACATCGATAACAATAATAGCCAGCGGCTCTATGCTTGGTAAGATCACTCAAAAGTCTTGAAAAACTTCTTATCAAACAATAGTGTTGCTTTTCTCCATTGTCGACTAGTAACAAATTAATCACATCATGATCCTTCTTTTCAGATATATACAGAGGACAAACTTCATCCTCTTCATACCCAAACACATTAACCCGTAAATTGTTGAGTTGTTCAATAACAGGTATCTTCTGAAGGGGTACAGGACATTCTACACTGCCTAATTTAATATCATGTTCATAAGGTCGATAATGTGAAACACGTTCAGGCTTTTTTGTATAATCTAAGTTCAGTTTAAAAGCCAAAAGGCACCACACCAAACACTTGTTGTCTTCATTTTTTATATTGAGCACGGCTTTTTTATCATCCAGTTTTTTAGGCAGAGGAATGTAGGAACTCGCAGCAAGGGGATGATATTTAGCAATCTTGAGCTCCAAACGATGGATTTTTCTAAGTTTCCACCCAGAACCTCGTTGTACAAATTCTTCAAAGGACTTAGTTATCTTTGAAAATCCTTCTTCAATATGTTGTGAGATAGTATCTTCGGTGAGCTCGGTGAAGCATGAGCATAAAAAAAAAGATTCAATTTCTTGCATCTCCTCATTATTTGTCATACGTTCAAGTGATATTTTTTCTACCATATACTATTTAATGGCACCCTTTTCTTGAAATTCACTTACTAGGCGTTCATGTATCTCAGATTGTAAGTGTGTATGAAATACCTCTAAATCACTTTCTTCTTGTTCGTCGGGATACAAAATTACTGTTTTAAATACATTAAGTACATCAGACTGCTTCGGTTTTCTAGACTTTACATTAGACAAAGTCATTTTTCGTTTAACACTCACAAGAGGTGTGCGAGAGTGTTGGGTGCGTACATGATGTCTCAATTCAAATTTTCGTCCAAACACCTTATCACAATCACGGCAAGGGAATGTGGACTTCTGATGTGACTTTAAATGATACTTCAAATTATCCTTCCGTGTAAAAACTTGCTCACATTCATCACACTTTAATCTAGACTGTCCAGTAGCATTATGGGTTTCCAGGTGTCTTTTTAAATTCGATTTCTGATCAAAAGACTTCAGACACATATCACAGGTATTCAATTTCTCATTACCATGAACCTTCATATGCCGTTTTAAATTAAAACAGGATGAAAAACCCTTGCTACAGATAGGACAAGCATTGCTCTTCTCAGAATTCGCAGAGATCACAGTCTTTAGAGAAACATCTTCTTCAGGTGACATCTCGACATACATGAGACAAGGGGATATAGTGTCCTTCTCTGTTAAAACTTGAGAATCCTCATAGAGTTCAATACTATTATGCATCTTGTTGTGTCTAATCAAGCTTGATTTCCGTCCAAAGGCTTTCTGACACACGTCACAGATATACAACTTCTCATTTAAATGAGACTTTACATGCTGCCTCAAATTAAAAGGAGTTGAGAATGTCTTCGCACAAGTCAGACACTGGTACATCTTCTTCACAGGCGCAGAATTTCTCAAAGGCAGAACTCCATCACTAGACATAACGCTGTCCATAATATATCAACAAAAAAACTTTTAAAACCAAAACACAATCTTCACAAATAAATGATCCACTTAGGTAAAGATAGAGATCAGGAGCGGTTTAAAACACGTCCGTTCACTAAAAAGCAAATCAACAAATGACACGAATCACACTTCTCGCCCGCTATTTATACCCCAGACCCCTCACGACCACCCACGTTGATCATAATCTGACGACAAAATATTCCACTTGGTGAGAAAGCATAAAATTAAAATCGCCAAATCAAGACAAAATAATTCATACGGCGAGAAAACGAAAGATTCAAATTGCCAAATTATAAGACTATTTTTTCCCCGTGAGTGTCTCTTAAAATATCTAGCTAACGACTTATAATTCTATTCATTCGTTAATTAAATCCTGTATACAAATGTTTAACGCATATGAAACTGCATTTATTAAAAAGGTTTTTCTAAAGATTAAATAAGATCGTCTATTATATCAGAAAAAAAAAATATATATATACGAAGTTTAAAATGCTTCAAAATTTTTATATTATTAAATCCCGAACGATTAAAAAATATGTATATTATCAAACTCTTCTAATGAATTTATCTGTTATAGGGAGACTCGCAATATGAATCAGTCTTTCCCCACTACTCATTTCTAAAACTATATCCGTGAAACCCTCACTAGATGCCTAAACTGGAAGATCTCAAATCAAACCCCACATAAGCAAATAATGAAAATACTTTCCAAAATACTTCAAAAACGTCTCATAGATGGCGCTTTCAATTCTAAACTAAACTAAAAAAAATTCTAATTCTCAAAGACAGAGAAAAAAAATCTGTACAATTAATTTACCCCACTCATTAAAACTAAAAAATAAAAATTATAAAGATACTAAATAATCCACCGTTAAAAATACTAACACACGAATGAATCAGTCTTTCCCCACTACTCATGTCTAAACCTATATCCGAGAAACAGTCACTAGACCCATACGCTTCCTAAACTACAAGACCTCAAATCGAACCCCGCTTAAGCAAATAATGAAAACATTTTCCAAAATACTTCAAAAATATCTCATAGATGGCGCTACTAAAGAGAAAAAAACCGAAACTAATTTAAAACACTTTAAAAAATAAATTCTAAACTTATTTCATACCATCTAAACTAAAATATCTCAAATCGAACCAAGCCTAAACAAATAATGACAATATTTTCCAAAATACACTGCTCAAAACAATTAAAGGATATTTGAAGTTTTATATAAAATAAAGATATAAACGAAATTTTTTTTGCCGAAAATAGAAGAAGAGAATCACAAATGCAAATTTTTCTGGTTTTCAAACTGTGGAGTATGCAAATTTTGAGTTCGACGTCAAAAACGTCGCTTCAGCGGCAGCGAATGAAATTCGACTTTCAACTGGATAAAAGAGAATGAAGACAAGGATGATCGGCATTCAGTGATTGCTTTGTTTCGATGAATACGATGCCTCAGCGAAGTCATTTGACAGATTCAGAAGCTTGGAGAATTGTTGGTAGGTTAGAAGGGGGCCAAACTGAAGCCGAAGTAGCGCAAGCCATTGGAGTGTCACAAAGTGTCATTTCCAGGATCTGGAACCGTTTTTTGGAGAGTGGATGTGCAGGCCGAAGACCAGGGCAAGGTCGTAGACGGGCAACAACGCCCAATGAAGATCGGTATTTAGCGTTAACAGCTCGGAGACACCGAAACATGAACGCTACTCTTCTCCAACAACACCTTCGCTCGGCTACAGGCACCACGATTTCAACTCAGACTGTCCGAAACCGGCTCCATGCTGTAGGTCTGCATGCTCGCCGACCGATGGTATGTGTTAGATTAACATCAAGGCATCGTCGCGACCGCAGGGAGTGGGCAACCGAGCATGTCAACTGGAGGAGAAATAAATGGAGCAATATTCTGTTTTCTGACGAGTCCCGTTTTTCTGTGCATCCGGATAATAGGCGTATTTTCATCTGGAGGGACCGTGGCAGTAGGAATAATCCTGCGTTCGTGCACGAAAGTGTCAGATTTGGCGGTGGAGGAGTGTTGGTGTATGGTGGCATCTCCATTGACGGGCGCACTGACCTCTACATCATTCGAGATGGAGCTCTGACTGGTCGCCGATATAGGGATGAGATCCTCAGACCTCTTGTAGTCCCTTACGCTGCAGCAATCGGAGATAACTTCATTTTAATGGACGATAACTGCAGGCCACATCGTGCAAACCTGGTGGAGGATTTCCTTTTCGAGGAAGGAATCGTTCGAATGGAATGGCCAGCGTGTTCTCCAGACATGAATCCAATCGAGCACGTTTGGGACGCTCTAGGAAGACGAGTTTCTGGCCGCCAACAACCCCCACAAACTCTCCAAGAACTGGAAAGAGCTCTTCTGGAAGAGTGGGGCAGAATACCCCAACTCGTCATTAATAGCCTCATTGAGTCCATGCCTCAAAGGTGTTCAACGTTGCTGGCCGCCCGTGGAAACCATACCCCCTACTGAAAATGATTTTCTTTGAAGAAAACACCTTTTCTTATTCTTTTTTTCTCATATGCACAAATTGTGTTTTTTTCCTTTTGTACACAAATGCGCAATAAAATGCATTTTTTTCTGCCAAACATGTGTAATTTATTCTCATATAACCTACTATGTCTGTCGACCATGTATCAATCAGCTAAAAAGTTTCCCAGATACAAAATCCACCTAAAACTGCAATATCCTTTAATTGTTTTGAGCAGTGTACTTCAAAAACATCCCATAGATGGCGCTATAAAAGCGAGAAAAAAAACGAAACTAATTTAAAACACTTTAAAAAACAAATTCTAAACTTATTTCACACAATCTAAACTAAAAGATCTCAAATCAAACCCAGCCTAAACAAATAATGACAATATTTTTCAAAATACTTCAAAAACATCTCACAGATGGCGCTACTAAAGAGAAAAAAAATCATAACTAATTTAAAATACTTTAAAAAATAAATTCAATAAATTCTAAACATATTTCACACCATCACAAAGTAGGAAATAAATAGCGGTTCTAACTCAGCGGCGTACGCGCCGTGACCTCTGTGCGCTGTGAAGGTCATTGCGGCGTGCGGCGGCGTGACCTTCACTGTGCGACTGTCGCGCCATCTATGGGATGTTTTTGAAGTATTTTGGAAAATATTGTCATTATTTGTTTAGGCTTTGTTCGATTTGAGATATTTTAGTTTAGATGGTATGAAATAAGTTTAGAATTTATTTTTTAAAGTGTTTTAAATTATTTTCGGTTTTTTTCTCTTTAGTAGCGCCATCTATGAGATATTTTTGAAGTATTTTGGAAAATGTTTTCATTATTTGCTTAGGCGGGGTTCGATTTGAGGTCTTGTAGTTTAGGAAGCGTATGGGTCTAGTGAGTGTTTCTCGGATATAGTTTTAGAAATGAGTAGTGGGGAAAGACTGATTCATATTGCGAGTCTCCCTATAACAAATAAATTCATTAGAAGAGTTTGATAATATACATATTTTTTAATCGTTCGGGATTTAATAATATAAAAATTTTGAAGCATTTTAAACTTCGTATATATATTTTTTTTTTCTGATATAATAGACGATCTTATTTAATCTTTAGAAAAACCTTTTTAATAAATGCAGTTTCATATGCGTTAAACATTTGTATACAGGATTTAATTAACGAATGAATAGAATTATAAGTCGTTAGCTAGATATTTTAAGAGACACTCACGGGGAAAAAATAGTCTTATAATTTGGCAATTTGAATCTTTCGTTTTCTCGCCGTATGAATTATTTTGTCTTGATTTGGCGATTTTAATTTTATGCTTTCTCACCAAGTGGAATATTTTGTCGCCAGATTATGATCAACGTGGGTGGTCGTGAGGGGTCTGGGGTATAAATAGCGGGCGAGAAGTGTGATTCGTGTCATTTGTTGATTTGCTTTTTAGTGAACGGACGTGTTTTAAACCGCTCCTGATCTCTATCTTTACCTAAGTGGATCATTTATTTGTGAAGATTGTGTTTTGGTTTTAAAAGTTTTTTTGTTGATATATTATGGACAGCGTTATGTCTAGTGATGGAGTTATGCCTTTGAGAAATTCTGCGCCTGTGAAGAAGATGTACCAGTGTCTGACTTGTGCGAAGACATTCTCAACTCCTTTTAATTTGAGGCAGCATGTAAAGTCTCATTTAAATGAGAAGTTGTATATCTGTGACGTGTGTCAGAAAGCCTTTGGACGGAAATCAAGCTTGATTAGACACATCAAGATGCATAATAGTATTGAACTCTATGAGGATTCTCAAGTTTTAACAGAGAAGGACACTATATCCCCTTGTCTAATGAATGTCGAGATGTCACCTGAAGAAGATGTTTCTCTAAAGACTGTGATCTCTACGAATTCTGAGAAGAGCAATGCTTGTCCTACCTGTAGCAAGGGTTTTTCATCCTGTTTTAATTTAAAACGGCATATGAAGGTTCATGGTAATGGGAAATTGCTTACCTGTGATATGTGTCTGAAGTCTTTTGATCAGAAATCGAATTTAAAAAGACACCTGGAAACCCATAATGCTACTGGACAGTCTACATTAAAGTGTGATGAATGTGATCAAGGTTTTACACGGAAGGATAATTTGAAGTATCATTTAAAGCCACATCAGAAGTCCACATTCCCTTGCCGTGATTGTGATAAGGTGTTTGGAAGAAAATTCGAATTGAGACAGCATGTACGCACCCAACACTCTCGCACACCTCTTGTGAGTGTTAAACGAAAAATGACTTTGTCTAATGTAAAGTCTAAAAAACCGAAGCAGTCTGATGTACTTAATGTATTTAAAACAGTAATTTTGTATCCCGACGAACAAGAAGAAAGTGATTTAGAGGTATTTCATACACACTTACAATCTGAGATACATGAACGCCTAGTAAGTGAATTTCAAGAAAAGGGTGCCATTAAATGGTATATGGTAGAAAAAATATCACTTGAACGTATGACAAATAATGAGGAGATGCAAGAAATTGAATCTTTTTTTCTATGCTCATGCTTCACCGAGCTCACCGAAGATACTATCTCACAACATATTGAAGAAGGATTTTGTAAGATAACTAAGTCCTTTGAAGAATTTGTACAACGAGGTTCTGGGTGGAAACTTAGAAAAATCCATCGTTTGGAGCTCAAGATTGCTAAATATCATCCCCTTGCTGCGAGTTCCTACATTCGTCTGCCTAAAAAACTGGATGATAAAAAAGCCGTGCTCAATATAAAAAATGAAGACAACAAGTGTTTGGTGTGGTGCCTTTTGGCTTTTAAATTGAACTTAGATTATACAAAAAAGCCTGAACGTGTTTCACATTATCGACCTTATGAACATGATATTAAATTAGGCAGTGTAGAATGACCTGTACCGCTCCAGAAGATACCTGTTATTGAACAACTCAACAATTTACGGGTTAATGTGTGTGGGTATGAAGAGGATGAAGTTTGTCCTCTGTATATATCTGAAAAGAAGGATCATGATGTGATTAATTTGTTACTAGTCGACAATGGAGAAAAGCAACACTATTGTTTGATAAGAAGTTTTTCAAGACTTTTGAGTGATCTTACCAAGCATAGAGCCGCTGGCTATTATTGTTATCGATGTTTACATCGATTTTCAAGACAAGACCTGTTGGATAAGCATAGCGAAAATTGTTCTCGCCATGCAGCACAAGCTATAAAGATGCCTAGTTAAAATGATAATATATTAAAGTTTTCAGGTATTCATCTACAACATCCTGTGGCCTATACGATTTATGCGGATTTCGAGAGTCTACTTATACCCATTTCATTAGCCTCACCCTCTTTTAAAACATCCTATACTGAGAAAACAACCTATCACTTACCGTGTGGGTACGCTTATGTGGTTGTCGGATCCGATGGAACATGTGTGAAGAAAACACAGGTATATCGTGGTAGAAACTGTGTTGAGCATTTTTTAAACCAAATGATGCAAGAAAAGAAAATATTGGGACAAAAGTTATTAGATGTGAAACCTATGAAGCTTTCTCCCCAGGAAGAAAAGGCATTTCGAGAAGCAGAGTTTTGTCATATTTGTAAAAAAGCTTTATATGAGAAACTTACACGTGACCATGATCACCTGTCAGGTGTGTATAGAGGAGCTGCACACCCATATTGCAACCTCAATTTCAGACAATCAAAGACAATTCCTGTTATTTTCCATAACTTAAAAAACTATGATGCACACCACCTTATGACGAAGTTAGGAAAATTTAAAGATATTGAAATTGATGTTATTGCTACTTCTATGGAAAACTATATCACATTTAAAATCAAAAAGCCTACATCTTCTACTCAGATGGTGTTTATAGATTCTTTCCAATTTTTGCCTACGTCATTGGAAAAACTTGTTAAAAATCTTCGAGATGATCAATTCACCATACTTAGAGAAAATTTCTCACAAAATAATAATTTATCTTTACTGACACGTAAAGGGGTTTACCCCTATGATTATTTAACGTCTTTTGAAAAATTTGAAGAGAAGCAGCTCCCCCTACCTTCAGCCTTTTTTAATAGCCTGACCAATGAAGATATTCAAGATGAGGATTATCAGCATGCCAGAATGTGTGGAACCCCTTCAGTCTTAAAACTTTGGGGGATTATCACAATCTGTATGTGAAGACAGATGTTCTACTACTTGCTGACGTGTTTCAAAACTTTAGGAAATTATGTCAGCAGTATTATGAAATTGATCCTGCTCACCTGTTCACTGCACCTTCGCTCGCATAGCAGGCGAGTTTGAAGATGTCTGAAACACCTTTAGAGTTACTTACTGATATATACATGTTGCTCATGGTTGAAAATGGAATACGTGGAGGCGTCAGTATGATAAGCCGAAGATATGCTAAGGCAAACATACCCGGTACGCCTGATTATAGAGAAAATGAGGCACCCAACTACATCATGTACTGGGATGCTAATAACTTATATGGGTGGGCTATGAGCCAATTTTTACCCTATGGCGGATTTGAATGGTGTGAAACTAGTCATATCACAGAAGATTGGATTTTGTCTCTACCTGATAGTTCTGAAATTGGGTATCTCTTTGAGGTGAACCTCGATTATCCAAAACATTTACATCCTTTGCACAATGAATACCCTGTCGCCCCTGAGAGAGTAGCTGTGGAGGAACAAATGCTATCTCCCTATGCACGAAACTTGGTGAATAATAATAGAAAATTCATAGGAACCCCTAAACTTATACCCAATTTGAATAATAAAAGGAATTATATAACCCATTATCGCAACTTAAAATATTATTTGCAGCTTGGATTAAAAATTACTGCTGTACATAAAGCCATAAAATTTAAACAAGCACCTTGGCTTGAGAAATATATTAATTTTAATACTCAAAAAAGGAAAGAAGCAACATCTTCTTTTGAAAAGGATTTTTTTAAATTATTAAATAATTCTGTTTTTGGTAAAACTATGGAAAATCTTCGAAAAAGGCGAAATATTGTATTGTGTAATGATGAAAAAAGAGCTAAAAAACTAGTGGCATCACCCTTATTTAAATCCCTTAAAACCTATGATGAAGGCTTGGCTGCTGTAGAACGGCTTAATACTAGTATCTTAATGAATCGACCTATTTATGTCGGATTCACAATTTTAGAGCTATCTAAATTATTAATGTTTCAATTTCATTATGGGTATATAAAAAGCATATACAAAAATCGAGCGACACTTCTTTTTACTGAGACAGACTCCTTAGCTTATCATATAAAAACAAACAATATTTTTGATGACATGAAGCAACATCGTGATTTGTTTGACTTCTCCGACTTTCAAAATCCCATAACTTATTCTCTGATGATAACAAAAAGGTGATTGGTAAGTTTAAGGACGAGCTAAATGGCGAATTAGCCCTTGAATTTGTTGGCCTCAGGGCTAAAATGTATTCATTAAAATCCATGAAAGAAGTAAAGAAGCGAGCAAAAGGTGTGTCAACACAGATTGTTCGTCAGAAAATAAAGCATGAAGACTATTTGGAGTGTCTACAACAGCAAAAAACAAGTATGGAGAAGCAGACGAGGATCGCCCAAGATAACCATCGTCTATACACACTAACTCAGAATAAGATTAGTCTAAGTCCTTTTGACGATAAGCGCTACTTGTTAGATGATGGGATATCCAGCTTAGCGTATGGACATTGTGACATTAATGAAGATTGTAATAAAGAAGAAAATGCTGATTTGTATTGTTAATGATAAATCGAGATGTAAATACTCTACTGTAAATAAAACTTTCTGTATTTTTTGTTTTAATAAAAAATGTTAATTTTAAATATGTGTACTTATTAAAAATTTCTACACAAACATTTCTCGTAGAATGCTATGTATGTGAACTTTATTGAAACCTATTCTACCCATACGTATAATCACCCACATATACAAACATACGTATTTTTATCACCATATAAAGTTTTTAAACTTTTTTTTTTTTTTTACTATTTTTTAATTTTCTAAAGTTTTTTTTTTTTAAATTATGCATTCTTTTTAAAAAAGATTTTAATATTTTTTTCCAGTTTATGAATGATATGGATATATATTTTCCCCACACACATATATAATCGCTTTGCCATCATAGTATCAGACATACACGAATATATACAGAGAGATAAATAAATCTGCTTTGCCAGGATAGTACCAGACATACACGAATATATATAGAGAGATTAATAAATCCGCTTTGTCAGGATAATATCAGACACGTATATATATAGAGAGAAATAAATAAATCTGCTTTGCCAGGATAATATCACACATAGCATTGGAAAAAAACTAGTGCTATAAAGAGATCAGAAAATCAGAACCTTGTAAAGTAAATCCGCTTTGCTCTATAGTATTAGACGCGTATATATATAGAGATATATAAATCAGCTTTGCTCTATAATATTAGACACGTATATATAGAAAGATAAATAAATCAGCTTTGCCAGGATAGTACCAGACATACACGTATATATAGAGAGAGATTAATAAATCCGTTTTGCCATGATAGTACCAGATATACACGAATATACAGAGAGAGATAAATAAATCTGCTTTGCCAGGATAATATCAAACATAGCATTGGAAAAAAACTAGTGCTATAAAGAGATCAGAAAATCAGAACCTTGTAAAGATACTATGACGTAGGAGTCCACTGCACATCGGATGTGCAGTTGCACATTGCGAATGCGCCTGTGGCCGTTGAACCCCCACTTTCCATCTACTAGCGTACATCCTGCGTACACCGGAAGTGCTACGCACGCTCCTGTCTATTTTGATTTTATATTTTTAAATGAAAATCTTTCCAATCTTTCCTTAGATATACCTTCAGAAATAGTATTATCAGGTGCTCCTATGTAAACCGAACGTTGTAATTTTCTCAAAACCTGTACTGCGGAGCCATGAAAATTCCGATTTTCACAATGTACAAAGTCTTTTAAAATTTCGTTTCTGCTGTGTTACATATTAGTTCTAGATCAAATTATTACCAAAAAAAAAAAAAAAAAAAATTTAGTAATTTATACATTTTGTTCGGAAATTCCTAAATTTGCTCATACATGTGCTCTTTCTAATGCATATACAATTTTTTAATCGTCCTTTATCTTATTCTTCCCAACGGCATATAAAATACTTTCTTTCCTTAAGGCGGTGCTTTTAGAAAAACTTTCAAAATGGGATTTACAGTTAGATTTTAAGCCTCTTAAGAAATTTCACTAATCTTAAAATGTTTCTTAAACGAAATAAATATTTTTGTTTTAATATATATATATATATATATATATATAATTGTAATTGATATCGGGTGTGTAAATAATTTTTATTTATTTGGAGAAAAAGAGAAAAAAACAGCATTTACTTATAAAAATGTTTTCTATGTAAAAGTGATTCGTTGAGGTTTTTATAAGTGTACAAACAATAAACAAAAATAACTTGTGAGTGGAAAAATATGAGTGGAAGCTAATGCTCGATATTTCGCAGACGACATTAATGGGGGAGATCACGTTAAAGGTAAAAAAAAAAAAAATCAATTTTTCAAAAAAAATAGCATGAGTATCTTGAAACGTTACAAAACCACTGCAAAAATAATTTTACAAAAATTCCGATTAGGACAGAAATTATCGCTAAAAATGTCTTGTATAAAAACATTTGCTGTTATAAAGTTAACTTTGAAATCCTTTTTCTCAAAATTGTATTTTTGGCATTGTGCACAATATCATTTGAAAACTAATTATCATAGAACCTTGAAATTTTGCGTATAATTAATTTTTATGAATAATTAAATGCTGACTCTAAATTTAGCCTGATTTTCGTCATAGAAAATTTTGTATTCAAAAATTAAATCTAATTTTTTTGGTAAATTTAGTGAATATGATATAAAAGCCATTAATTATGCTAATGAATTTTAATATACTTTTAAATTTAGGTGTAAAATATAGTAGTATAAGTGAAAATAAATTAAATATTAAATAGGTATCTGAAGTAGAATTTTTTTAATCTAGCGCGCAAAATGCATATTGTAGTATTTATATTTAAAAAAAAAAAACAGTTTTTGTCGTTATCATTTAATTAATTAATATTTCTAAATATATATAATTTGAATGTTTTTTTTTTTTTACTACTTTTTTGTAAAATTATAGAAAAAAAAATTGTTGAATTTTGTGCATTGGTTTTAAAATTACAGAGTTTTCCGTACTGGTATCCCCCCCCCCCCACACTACTTCGAATGCAAATAATCGAAAAAAAAATAAAAACTTGCGTATATGTCAACCTAATTCGGGAGAAAAAAATCCGGATTCGACCCTCTTAATTCTTCATAAACGAAAACTTGTACATTTTTTTTAAGAGAAAAAAATCTTTTAACCTTTCATTCTTTCCAAAATATTTGAAATCAAAATATAAATATATAACTATACATAAGATAAATTCAATCAGCATAAAATTTAGTCATTGGAATCATTCTAATTCCGATCCGATGTTCACGGAAGAGTTCGTCAAAGTCTTGTTAAGTCATCGGCACGTCGTTATAAGTAGGGTATAAATGTCATTATGGAGCCACTGCGGCTGCGGCGTAAAAGGATCGTGGATCTCGGAGGGTGGATCTTGGTGGTGGCGGCATGCCGGTGGTGGTGGATCTTGGTAGCTCTCGGCGGTGGGTTTGTGCGCGCCTTCACTTTTGAGGGTGCATTTTGGTGATGGCGGAGATAAGATAAGAAAAGAGATATTCACCAATTTTTGAAGCGTGTTACCACTTTCGAGGGTGGATTTCGACGTCGCCTCCACTTTGGAGTATGGATTTCAGTGATAAGAAGCGAGTTACAGTATACAATAAGGGGTATTCGCCACTTTTTGAGGGGTATTTGCCACTTTTGAAGGAGATAAAAATTTTTTACTGTTTTAGAGTAGGGATTCATGATAAAAAGGAAATAAATAAGAAATAAAAAAGAAATAAAAAACAGGAATGAAGAATGGGGACTTGAGAAATTTCGCGCAATCTTATTCTGTGTAGAATCGGTAAAATTTCTGTAGAAGTATGGAGGAATGATTCGTATCTATATTTTCTAACGTATGAGATTCATGTCTTGAATTAATTTGCATTGTGCCCATGAAAAATACATACATAGCTTATACGAAAAATGAAAAAATAGCTCTACCTTGCTCATCGGCAGAACACACAAAAAATTCTCAAATGGATTGAAATATAAAATAGGTTTTACATGAATGCATTTTTTTTAGTATAGCATGCAAAAATTAAAATTAAAATAGTTAAAAGTTACAAAGACCCTTCGAATGGAATGGTTACACGTTTTGCAGACTTTTCGAAAGAAACTGGAAAAAGTTATAGATATTGCTCCCCTTCAAAAATAATCCAATGGGTTCAAGTTATGTTACGTGGTCCCTTCCTAAAAACAGTTCCTCCCTGCTTTTTTTAGATACGAGTGTGGCTCACGATACAGAGTCCTTCACAAAAATTGCATACGTCCTCTGTTTGCAATTTTTGTGAAAGAGCCTTTAGAGAACGTAGGCTTTTTCATTCAAACAGGGGACGTATGCAATTTTTGTGAAGGCCTCTGTTCTCTTATCTTTTCTCCGCCACATCCGCACTCGGCCACCACCAAAATCCACCGTCAAAAGTGGAGGAGGCGCACAAATCTACCACCGAGATCCACCAAGATCCACCGCTGCACGCCGCCACCACCAAGATCTACCCTGCGAGATCCACCAACATCCACGATGCACTTACGCCGCAGACGCAGTGGCCCCATAATGACATTTATATCCTACTGCCATACATATCCTCAGTTTCATCATTAATGTAATTAAAATTAACACATCATCGTAATCCTACATTCTGTCCAGTTATTTGTTGTTGCAGCATTTTTTTAATGTTCTGGCTCTGTTGGCATAGTGGTCCCGTGATTTTTTATCTAGACCCCCAAACCAGTGTAACAGCTTTCTTCTTCAAATTTCAACCTTTGATTTCAGATGGCAAACTTGAGCTGATGAAGTTTCCCCAGTCTTTTTGAACCCTAGGTTTCAAAATGTTTAAGAAGCAGAGAACTAAAGGATAAATTAATAATATCAAACCCTCTGGAGGGACAACAGGAGTTGTTTTAATTTTTTTAACTGCATCACTGTCGCGAGCATCAAATGAATCCCACAACAAAAGCTAATATATATATTTCTTCAAAGTTGCACACAATGAATGAAAATGTTTAACCATTCTTTAATAAGGCCACATTCATCAATTTTTTTATGTGCAAGAACGGTACCATAACATTGAAAATTCAGCTCTTTTTAAAAGAATATTTTGCCTAAAAATTGTTACAGAAGGCGAATATCATTTTGGTAGGCGAAAGTTAAAAAATTTAGATGGCGACATTAAAAGGCATACGATTAAGTATTAGCTCAATGCCATTGATATATATAAAACCTAATATCTTAACATTACTGTTTGTAATTATTTCATTTATATTTTCATTGGTTGCTTTGGGGGAAAAAGAATTTCAAAGTTTGGATTTTTTGGTCTCTCGTATACGTTGACTTCACCACTTTGTACCTGTTTTTGTCCTTTTCTGGACTTATACGAGAGTATATACCACTCGAATTCTTTCTTATCTCCAATACGCTTGTATAAGTTGTGATTCATTTTCACTAAATAATGTGTGCTACACTGTAAACTGAAATGTCTTAAAATCAGACATTTAAGTGTCTAAAACGGATGGTTCAAAAAAGAGACACTTTAAAGTGTCTTAAAATTTTAAGACATTTGTAAGTGTCTTATTTTCAGACATTTGAAGTGTCTGAAATAGCGCCATTTCTTTTACCCGGGCAAACAGAATGTAAAAAAAATTGCAAAAATGCGAAGTGCTGCCATTATTTTTAACTTCGATTACGGGAGGATAATCTGACACCCCCATTCTATCCACGATTGGGCTCGATCTCGCGTCCTTCTGTTTACGAGACTAACGCCTTAACCAATCACGCCATCAAGACATGTGAAACATTGGTTTTAAATTAAAGTAATGAGATGAGTCGGTAGCATGTTGATATTTTTATAGATTTGATTCATATGTTCCTGAGAAAATGGAAAATTTTGGAAAGATTTGGGGAATTTGAAATGATGATTAAAATTTTACAATTTTATTATTTATGGGGGGGGGAGGATATATGAATTATACATATTTTCAATTCAAATATTATAAATTAAGTGATTAAAAGTATAACAAATTATAGCACCTTTTAATTATATACTTCTTTTAATTGCTAAAAGGCGTAAAATAAAAAGATTATAATAAGTTTTTACAGAAAAAATGAGAATATACCTGATATTAAGTATAATAGAAAAACCACAGACCTGGCAAGATAATATCAAGAAGAAAGCATCCAAATAAATTTCAATGAAAGTAAAATAATTTTTCCCCTGCAATGTAAACTATCAATCTATTATAAGGGAAACCATAGAAGTTGTAAAAGGTAAAAATACAATATGTAACAATTCAACATCTTAACTTATCAAATTTGCGCTTAATGTTATCATTTTAACGTTATCATTTAACTTACCAAAATTGTGACTCGAGTTATCCTATGGTTACAAACATGGAAATAAACATCCAAGTAAAAAATAGAAAATAAATAACGTGCATAATATAAAAAGTACGTGAAAAATTAAATTGTAGCATTACAAATAACTCCATAGATCGTGCAATTATAGAATAATTTTATTTGTTTGATAATGACTCAGATTGAGCTGAAACATGTCAACAGTCTAATAAAATTTATTTTACTGTTTATAACATTTTTATTTTACAACTTTTAGAAATTAAAAGAAGTATTAAATGTGATTATTAAAAGGGGGGGGGGGGTATTTTTTCTGCGTTCGCACTTCTGACACATTTTCCGACTCATTTTTAAACGCAAAGGCATGAGATTAGCTATTGAAGCGATTTAGGATCGTAATCAGTGTTCCATTTTTTAATAAATGAATTACTTTTCGAATTATATGCAGATTCTGACTCTGACTTCTCGCTCCGAAAATTCGGTTCAAAACGCCAACTTTGACTATTTTCTGAAAGATTTGTTGTATTTACCAAAACATGGAAATCATTATACGATTACATAGTTTCTGAACAAAAAAACCTACACTTTTCCCGTTTTTTTTTTTTTTTTTTTTTTTTTTTTTTTTTTACAGAAATGAATTAAAAATTTTGGGAGAAATTATCTTTTCTGGATATGTGGAGCCCCACCAGTGGCTGAGAGGTTGTGCTCTCGAAGCTGGTAGACGGGATGTGCTGGGTTCGATCCCAATCGCGCCCGTCGGCCTAATCGTTCGGAGTTTTCGTGGTTTTCTTCGAGCCGTGGATTTATCCATGCGTAAATACGGGTTAGGTTCCCTTAGAAAGACCCCCACGAAGGGCACTCCCCCCGGGCCTATATCCCTAGTGCAGATAATTGGCCGTCAATAATCAACCCAACTCAACTCTGGATATGTGAACAAAAACAGGGATCGCCTTGAATAGTGTCGCCATCTGTTATCAATTTTTCTAATCAGTCCCAATTACAACCAATCGCTAAAAATAAATATTTAAAATATTCTAAAGGATATATTATTTTTAGAAATGAGAAATTGTTATACACACTGCATGCGAAAGAAATTACACGCTTTTTTTATACACTTTATTGTCTAATATTACATCCCTCTATATTATATGTCTATATTATCTATGATATGTACAAATTGTAAAGAGATTTTTATTAGTCGAATATTGCAGTGAGAGATGTTTGGGCCTCGCTAAGTGATTTTCCAGGGCCTCACGCAAAATTTAGTGGAAAGAATAGTATTTGAAGCAACATTCTTCTGCTCCGAAACATTATTTGATATTTCTGGCATATACAGGGGCAAGATTGTATCACAGTCACCACGCATATCACACAATTGTGGTAAATTCAGAATTCAGACACTTAAGTGTCTGAATTCTTCCTTACTTTCATATGTCTTATTTTCAGACATATCGTCATTATTCAGACATTTTCTCAGTTTTTTTATACCCTGGTCAACGTAAGACACTTATGTGTCTTAAATTCAGACATCTCTGATGTCTGAATTTGCACTGAATTTTCATATTCAGACACTTAAGTGTCTAAATTGCTTTTTCAGACATATATGTGTCTAAATTTAAGACGCCTCTATTTGCAGTGTAGTAAGTGGCCTAGAGAAGAATCTGTCTAATGTCATATGCCTTTGCTAAAATTGTAAAAGTTACCTTAAATGTTGCTTGTAATTGCCACCAGACAAGCTGATCAGTGTTGAATTCAGGGGCTAGCCTGGGGGGGAGAGGATATTACCCGGGATCATTGAAATGTCCCCCCCCCCCCCGGCAGATTTAAGATTTTGTGGTTTTAATGGTTAAAAAGTGAAATTTCCCCCGGATCTCTACAATGCCCCCCTCCCCGCCGGAGCCACAGAAATCCCTCCCGGAGAAAAGTGTCTGAATTCAACACTGAAGCTGATGCTGCTAGTCATGCCGTAATACCATACTGTAAAGCTTCACTACAAAGTTCTGAATATTAACGTAAAATGACTGTTTCTCTAAAAAAGATGATGCTTTTGTTTACAATCGCAAAAACTGAAGCGCCGATTCTTGAGTCGTCACATACTAATGCTTTAGCAATCGTTTTTATGTCTGATTTAAGAAAACTGTGCTAGCGATTTTTATTCAACCTGTTATCAATCAACAGTTCCAGATGCTACAAGGAGCAAAGATTACTTTACTACATTAAATTTAGAGACCACATTCTGGGCCCTCTTCTGAAAGGGGCCCCATATTTTTACAAAGTGTTGTTATAAAGTGTAAATATGTATAAATTGCTCTAGGAAGCCCCAGATAATTATGTATGTTTGGAGACACGAGAGTTTCCAAGTTAACAAATAGGTCCCTGAGGAATGGTAATTTGTTTGGACACTAATGAAAATACTTCCCCCTCTTATTTCTTAAAAAATAAGGATTTCCTTATCAGAAGTTCTCATCTAGTAATTATCGTATGGATCAAAGAGTAAAATGCATCTAATCGTTTATTTTCATCTCCATATTAAAGATAAATCGAAATATCTCGGTATTCAGACATCGTGAACGCATAACTGAATTAAAGAAATGAAATGATGGCAGTAAATTTCGTTCTGCAATCGATTTAAACAATTCTTCCCATTTCTAAGTACTCATCTAAACAGGACAATTTTCAAAGACAGCAGAAGAAAATTCAAATGAATAATTCACCATTGATGTTCTTTTATAGGGACATTAAATGTGATTTGTTCCAAGTTATGTATGGAAGAAAAATGGTCAGAAAGGGGAATTTTGCAATAAAATAAATAAAAGTTGTCTTAGAGAAATTGAATTTCGATTAAAATAAACTAATAAATATATATTTATCTTTAATAATAATAAAAATAAAATAATAATAAATATATAATAATAATAAGTATAATTTAAAATAATAATAAATAGAATAAGTAATAAATAAATAATAAATAATATAATAACAAATAATATAATAATAAATAAATAAATAATAATAATAATAATAATAATAATAATAATAATAATAATAATAATAATAATAATAATAATAATATAATAAATAATAGTATAAATAATAATATAAATAATAATAAATAGTATAATAATAATAATAATATAATATAATAATATAATAATAAATAATAATAAATATAATAGTAAATATGTCTAAAAAGTAATAATAAATAATAATATAAATAATAAATATATCTTAAAATAATAATAAATATATCTCTAAGATACATCCTTTTAAATATATTCGTAAAAATGAATATTTGTGCGATATTTTAAATAAATTACTTAATTTACTTTGTTATTATATAAAAGATTGATATAAAAATATTTTCCATTGCATTAATTATTATTGTTATTATTATTATTATTATTATTATTATTATTATTATTATTATTATCAAGTAGAATACATACAGCATTCAACATTTTCTAATAACACGAAGGTTTCGTCCGAAATCGAACAATTTAACAAAAGTTAGAGGTTGAATACAAAGGCAGATAAACACCTTTTTGCATTGTTGGAAGGAAAAGTTACAACATCAAAACCTCTCGACCAACAATTTCTCAATTCGATAAAATGACATAATACATGTAATCATTTATTTTCAGCTCACGTATTAAATACCGATCGAAAGATCTCGCAGCTCAGACATTATTGAGCACATAATCAAGTTAGGGGAACGAAAGTAAGACGGTAAATTTTGTTTTGCAATCGATTTATCAATTTCTCTCCAATTCGTAGCTTTCATCTCAAGAGGACAACTTTCAGAAACATTATAAGAAAACACCGATTAATAACTCAACATGAATGTCGCTTTATAGAGCTATCACGTATGATTTATTTCAAATTCCTTTTAAATGTACGCATGGAAGCAGGCAAGGGAGGGGGGTAGAAGAAGGAAATGGGCATTGCCCTTCCCTGTATTTTCAAATTTAATTAATTAAATTGTCTTTTCAATTTGGAAAACGATACGTACAAAAGTAAAAACAGAGGGGTTTTTTTTTAACTCTTTTATAGGCATTCAATGTTTATTTTTAAAATCACGCCTAATTTCATGACAGTTCATGTCTTTTCCCAAAAATTTCTGTTACAATACAATAATTTAGCGTCGGCAGCGAACTCGATTATTCACTGCTTTTTTTACACCTAGTAGAAAGCGTAAGCAAGTGAATTTATTAAAAAATAATATAATTTTTACTCTGTTTCTTTTTTAATGAGATATGGCAACAGGAAAGAGAAAAGGCAACATTATTTAGACTAGCCTTTAAAGATTTCTAAATTGATTTCTCAACGTACAGTCGTAAATTAATTAATATTAAACTATTAATTGATAAAACCTTATTTTTTACATATTATACTTTTTATTTTATTTATTTTATTTATAATTTATTTTCTGCTTTTTAGCCTTCAAAATATTTTATTGTTGCAGTTTCATATTTGCCATATTTTATATGATCATTATCAAGAATATATTTATATGTGCACTAAGAAAAATATCTGATTATTTCTCATAAGAAATAATCACATATTAAAGAGTCACATATTAAAATCACATATTAAATTATTTTATTACATTATAAAAAGAAAATAAGAGAAAATAGAAAGAAGGAAAAATATTCCTCTAAAAACTATAAAATGAATTTTCTTAATATCCATGATTTAATAATTAAATAATGTATGAAAATATTAAATTAAATTCAAGTAATTAAAAAATGCAGCAAATTTTACTTTCGGGGTTTTAGAGTGAGACTGATAAAAATAAAATTAATGAAAAAAAATTAAAGGTCGCGTAATTTTAAAAAATTAGAAAATACTAAATATTGTTATTTTTTCAAAAAAAAATGAGTCTGTGATAAGTAAAAATAAATGACCTATACATTTAATTAATATTTTTAGTTAAACTTCTGCTAGAAAACTAGCATAATATGTTATAAATTACAAGTTTAAAATTTTGTCACTACATTAATTGAGTACGTTGGACTTAAAGCAACATCTATCGCCTTATATCTATAAGAATAGCTTATACAATATAGCAATTGTTCAAGTTTTCAACACTTAATTAATTTAAAAGCAGCTTTTTAAAAATTCAAACATTTTTCTAATGAAACTTTCAAGTTGTTTACCGTCAGATCTTGATGGGTACTATCGAGTAGTTATTATTATATTTTTAAATCATGCCAAAATTTCTCGTCCAATAGTATTTTTAACCCTCCGCCTACCAGACAGGTCCAGTGTATCCGACAGGTACATTCAAAATGACTATTCCAACCAGAATTAAAATAAGTTAAATATAAACCACAAAGAACTAAAGTAAATAAATAAGTTAAATATTTTTAAATAAAAATCCTGGTGTAAAATGCTTTTATCAAGGTTGAGTAAAATTTCCGATAAATCTAGGGTTAATCAGTCAAATGTTATTGAAATAATATTTATTTTCAGCTCGCCGTATTAGATACGGATCGAAAGATCTCCCCATTCAGTCGTATAATCAAGTTAAGAACCTACATTAGTCACGAGAAAACACTCGCAAGGTAATGTTAATCCTATGGAAGCGTTCTTTTCAAATTTCTCGCTTGCTTTTTAATATTTAATTTTATTTTTCTTGGGATACCTGATGCAAAAATAAATAAATAAATATTAAAATGCAAGCGAGAAATTTGAAAATAATCCTCCCATAGGATTAGCATTAGCGTGCCCATTTCTTTTCGTGACTAGTGTAGGCTCCTAAGAGTCTGCACTAGTCCCGTGTAAACACTCGTAAGCTAATGTTAAATATATGGGAACGTTATTTTCAAATTTCTCGCTTGCATTTTAATATTTTTAAATTATTATTTTTTTTTCTTGCATTGGATAGCTGAGGTCGATCTCTAACCGGGCTAGTTTTTACTTTCCCGATTTTGGTTTCAAATTTTCTTTAGAAAGTTACTTTCATTTTCTAAACCGGTGCCGAAAATAAAAAGTCTCATTTAAAAAAAAAAAAAAAAAAAAAAAAAAAAAACTGCAACCAAAATTGAAAAAGTAAAAACCAGCCTGGTTAGAGATCGATCGCAGCTATCCTATGCATAAAAAGAATAAATAAATAAATAAATGAATAAAAAAAATCATTTAAAAGTATTAAAATGCAAGCGAGAAATTTGAAAATAATGTTTACATAGACTTAAAATTAGCTTACGAATGTTTTTTTCGTAACTACTGAAGGGTATTAAACGAAGCTAGCAAATTTTGTTCTGCACTCAATTTATCAATTCCTTGTCATTTTGTGATACTCATAAGAAAAGAAAATCCTTCAAAATCAACGAAAGTAAATTTGAATGAATAATTCAGTAAAAACTTTGTTTTATAAAGCAATATATCACATGTGATTACAATATGTCACGTGTGATTTATTCTAAGTTTCTTTTAAATATTTAAGAGCAAAACGGTGATAAGGAGATACAAAATGGTAATAGAAAATCTTAGCAAATAGGAATGTCGATTACAATGGTAATAATAATAATAAATGTATCTTTAAACAACAGGCTTTTAAATTCATAAATATGCACCAGTTCCAGAGTTTGTAAGAATTTCATAAGTGTAGTTATTTATATCTGCTAACTACCTCAGATTTCTAAAAAATGATTACACTAATCATTTCCGACAAGCAATATCGAAATTTTTCATACATTTGAACGACATGAAATTTTCGTCTGAATGCGAAGAGTTTAACAATATTAACTGCTACATCAATACAAAAAAGCAGTCTCTGAAACTGCTTGATCGGAGGATGAATAAAAGGACTTGATTAATCCTTTAACGGGCGGTGTCCACAAAAAAGGACACCTAATTTTAATTCCAAAACTGACAAATGGCACCAAGAATATTTAATTAAAATTTTCCTTTTATTAAGTACTGGTAAATAAGCAAGTTTTTATTTTCTAATGAATTCGTTTGTAAATTCTGGTGTCAGTCCATTATTTCATCATTTTACAAACAGACTTACTCCGCGCCGGAAAGGGTTAACTCTAGGGTACTGGTACTGTACTAAGCATTGTGTACAGGACTACTGTAATTAAAATTCACCTATTCAGAAGTTTTTAGTGGTAATACTAGTGCTCCAAACGAAACAAAATTTCCCTAGAATCTAAAGTTAAACTGAAAATTACAAGATAAATTGCGAAAATTGAAAAAATAAGACAGCGGTCTGTGAGACTGCCAAGAGCAGTTAGGAGGCCGTTTCACTGAAACTCTCCGATCGCAAAAACCCAAATTAATCTATGGGAAAACTTTAACCCTCTGAGCGTCTGAGGGCTTTCCTGCATTTTCATAAAAATATTTATAAAACTTAAAATAAATTAAATTTTATTTCCCCGTTTGTTTCTAAAGTACACTTCATATCTCTTTACTTTACGTATAGCTTAAAATACAATTTTGTTAAAATATTTTTGTCTAGAGCTGATTTAAAGTTGTTTTGGGGAAACAGAAAAATACGGCCAAAATGCTTAGATGGTTTTAAAGTGCGATTACTCATTACCTAATATAATTACTATAATACGGTTTTCACCATCATACAGTAGACGTCAGTTTCCGACGATGTGCGTTTTTAAAAATTGTCTCCTTAAATTTTAAGAATTTAAAAAATCCCAATAAATTCTGAAATTTCCACTTGATGAAATTTTATCATTCTCTTAAAAATACTTAAAACTTAAGGAGACAATCTTTAAAAACACACATCGTTGGCATCTGATGTGTACTTTCTGATGGTGAAAACAGCATTTTAATAATTACATTAAGTAATGAGTAATCGCGTTTTTAATTTTTCCCATACGTTAATATGGGAATTCGCAATCGGGGAGCTTCAGTGAAGCAGCCTCTAAAACAATAGTTAGAACTCCCCTTTTCGTGCAGCTCGCACCTAGCATTAAGACCTGTTACATTTTAAAGCCCTATATTACAAAGTTTGAGAATCGATAAAATTTTTCTGTTAAAATCGTAGTTATTGATTTTACAGCAGCATAACTTTCTGAAATTGCAATTTTCGAGACCATTTAACGGACTATTAACTAAGAAGTTTAGAAAAAAAAATTAAAAATACAAATTAGTCAATAATAAGTATAAATTGTTGAAAAAGTTAAAAAATTCCTTCAAATACCTAAGAATTTGATTTTGAAAAAGTACAACATTATGATTGCATTTTTGGCGACGCGAAATTGGCTTTATTTTTTACCGTAGAATTTGTCTCGCCAACACTGGACAAATGTCATAGTCGTCTGCTGTGCGTGAGTAATAGTTTGGATTTGTAGCACCATATTTCGCTACTTTACTCGCTTTTGGCGTAAAATTAACAATTAAAAATCCCAAAATAAAAAGTTAAAAGTATAAAAAAAATATGTAAAGTATGATTTTAACAGATAAATTTTATCGGTTCTCTAACATTTATGTATAGGACTACAAAATCCACCAGGTCTCGATGCTAGATGCGAGCTGCACTAAAAGGGGTTTCCCTTGTTAGATAATACAAAGAGCAGTAAAGCAACACTGTAAATATTTACCCACCTTGTTAGACTGAAACAATAAGAATGATAATAATATGAAATCCCATCAGCAGTTCTCGTTCAATAATTTTCGTAATCAATCAAATGGCATTGCAGGTAATGTTTATTTTCTCCTCACGTATTAAATATACGGATCGAAAGATCTCAACATTCATGCATCGCTGGACATATAACCGAGTGAAGGGAATAAAATGTAGCTAACAAATTTTGTTCTGCGATCGATTTATCAATTCCTTCCCATTTTGTGATTCTCATCAGAAAAGAACCTTCAGAAGCAATAGAAGTAAATTTGAATGAACAATTCAGCATAAACGTTGTTTGATAGAGCTATCATATGTGATTTATTCGAAGTTTCTTTTAAATGTAAGACTGCAAACTGATGAAAGGTAGGAAATTTAAAATGGGGTAAATAAAATACACCCTAGGGAGATGGAATTTTGATAAAAGAAAACGGTAAATAAAACTTCAAATTACGTGTTTATATGAGCAATCATACCAAGATGTATATTTGTTGAAGATTCTGTAAGACCTTTGTAATAATTTATTACACCTTCATTGTAAAATTTTATTAAATAAAAACTTTCTAAATTATCGATATCAAATTATCTTCTTAACATTCCATTAAAACAATTTTAAAACTTTCTGTTTTTATTTATTTAAAGTTTACCTGTGATTTCTACAAAAGCACAGAAAACAGGCATGCAAAGTTGACTAGGGGCCTGACTTCTGCAATAAACAGGTTGGCCTTTTGGGTTTTTTTTATGGTGTCTTTTCGATATTTCCTGAAGAAGTTAGTCTTTTTACAGAACCTTAAAACAGCTGCAGTCAATAGCAGGCATGGACTGACTAATGTAGGGGCATGCACGGCAGCCTTCCCCGAGCTCCCCATGGGCGTAAGGATTTTTGTTAAGAGGGCGCTAATGGTAAAAATTGGCCAAAAGTGACCCAAATTCTTACATTTTCAAAAGATTGTGCGGATTATGGAACACTATAAAATTTTATACAAAAATACTTAGTGCATGAGGAATGCAGTAACAACATAACAAGTGTTGAAATTTATTACTATTAGTATTTGTTGCTATTAGCTTGCACTTGCCTTGCCACATTATGGAATAACCCAAATGATTGTTGATTCAATACAAAGATTACATTTTATACTCAGGTAGAAAAATTTATGGTAATATGACAAATAGCCAAGACCTGCATATTTCCACCTACGCATAAGTTCTTATATTCCTATAACAAAAAAAAAAAAAAAAAAAAAAAAAAAAAGTTTATTTTATCATTTTTTTTGTGATACCTTGTATAGAGATGTGAATAGTTACCTGGTACGAAATATATGTATGCATAAAATAATGGAGTTTAGTATTAGTCACTTCAGCATAATTCACAAACAATTTCTGTTTATAAACAGAAGGGGAGCCCTCCAGCATAATGTTTTCCCTGGGGCCCTACATAGTCTCAGTCGGGCCCTGAAAGCACGGCTGTCCAACGCAACACCCGCGGGTGGCATGGTGCTCTTTAACAATTTCCTTCACACCCTTTCGAATATTTCCTCTTATTAGCTTTCTTTAAAAAATAAAAATTCATTTTAAAAGATTTTTTCTTTAAAATCAATAAAAATTTACATATTTTTAATTATAGGTGCGATGAAGGTTTCTTTCTTCTACAAATGTTTTTGAGATAAGTCCCTTTTCAGAAATTGTAATTCTAAATTTACTGTGATTTATGTTTTTTTCTGAAAATTATTTTCACATGAAGTTCCTCAATCGTAAGATCTCTGCAACTACGACTGTGAGATGTATGTGCATGTGCATCTATAAAATGTGTATGTATTGCTATTAATACTATAAGTGTGATAATATTGTTGTATGTTTAGAGTCATGTATATAATAGCGCCCTTCATTGTTTGCCACCTACTAAGGTGCGCCCCTGCGTACCGAATGGTTGAACAGGCTTGGTCTGAAAGTTTATAAATATTTGTGCTTTTCTTTATGTAGTTTTTTTTACGCATCATCATAACACAAAGGGTTTCGTATTTATTGTACTAAACGACGCTGTTTAGAGTTATCTTTTAAACACAGTGGTTTTAGAATTTAGAAGCTTATTTTCTAAAGAAAATTTCTAAACTAAAGCGCAAATGTATATTTATTGAAATTTAGAATTGATTTTAATGTTGCATTCCAGATTTTTCTTTTCCAAAAAATCAATGTTATAAAAACTTTTATTATTTATTTTATTTAATTATTTATTTATTTTGTAAATGAATTATTAATTTGAAATTTAAATATTATTGTTGAGTTTAAATATTGTGTATCAGACTTAATTTAAAAAAAAAAAAATGTTTTAGCAATTCAATGCATATGAATTTTTGATTATCTCATTATGATATACATTTACACATCTGCATATCTAACAGAATATTGTTCTTTTGGAATAAATTAATATATTTTTTATTGTCATTAACTAAACTCATTTCATTTCTATCTTTTTATAATTTTGTGTTTGGTGCAATAATATAAAAGTAAACATATGCATAATTTTTTTTTAATATTCTTATGTTGCTGCTTTTAAAAAAGTAAAAATGTTAAAGGTTTTAAATACATTTTCTTTAAACAAGCTAAAAAACAAACAGTTAACTTGGTTTTAAAAAAATATATTTTTTAAAAAAATCGTCGGTCAGCGGCGTTTATCTGAAATGTGTGTTAAAAAGTACAGAATTTTTTCAAAAATTCATTAAAAGACAAATCATAAACTTGTCGAAAAAATGAAGTAGCAAGACTTTAATCCGTATTTTGTATTAAGCCTCTTAAATGTGAAAACAAGTTTACCTAACTGTTTCCTCGCAATAAAGTGTTCATGTTCTTCCTACCTAAGAAACGGAGCAACAAATTGATTGCTCTCGAAATTATAATAGAGTTTTCCTCTTTTTACTGGAGTTTGCAGAAGTTTTTACAGCAATATTTAAAGCACCATTTTTTTAATCTCAAGAATTTTATGTTCCATGAAAACTTAGATGAAATACAGGGTGTCCCAAAAGTCTCCGTACAACTTCAAAAAGTTATTACAAAAAAATAATAGGCCTACAGCAAAAATAATTACAACAGTGCATAGAGTAACTTAAAAAGTTGTTTTCTACAGCCTTAGTAAACTGCAATATGAGATCCTTTCGTAGCACGAAGAATATCAAGACGATATTTCAATTCAATCCACGAACGTTTTTCATGCTAACATCAACAGTAGCTACTGCTGTTTGGATCTTTTGTTTCAATTCCATGAGACTATTAACTTTTATTCAAATTTCATCAAACAGTTGTAACTACTGTTGATGTTAGCATGCTGAAACGCACGTGGATGGAATTGGAATATCGACTTGATATTCTTCGTGCAACGAAAAGATCTCATGTACAAGTATACTAAGGTAGTAGAAAAAAACTTTTTAATTTACTCTATGTAGTGTTGTAATTATTTTTGCTGTAGGCCTTTTTTTTTTTTTTTTTTTTTTTTTTTTTTTTTTTTGTAATAATTTTTGGAAGTTGTACGGAAACTTTTGAGACACCCTGTATATCACTGTAGTTTATAAGTGTTAACGTTCAAGTTGAAACATCGAATATGGTAGATTACCACCTATGAGAAGATTGTACTTGTCAGCATTATGTAATGATCACATACAAACATACACTGTAAAAAAATCTAAGAAATTTCCTGGTATAGAACGGATGTTAATGAAAATTTTATGTAAATATGCAGTTGCCCATGTCTTTAAAAATCTCTTCTTTAAAACCATAATGTTTTCGAAGAAAAAAAAGCCGACTAGAAACTTTAAAAACGAGTAGACTCCCGAAAATAACAAAAACGTCTTTTCTAAAATTTACACGGTAGAAAAAGGACTCTTTTATCTCAGAAACGTTTCTGTTAATCTAAAAAACACACGGATTTTTTTTTTTTTTTTTAATTATCTGATTTATTCTTTTTCTATTAGTTTCTGGAGACGATCTGCCAGACCTTTAAAAAGCCGCTTCTGGCTGAAATTTAAAAAGTTTTGAACCCGACCTATACTTTGTCATTGATGCAAAAGAATGTGATGAATTTTATTGACTTTTGAACTCTATTTTTCTAATACATTCATTATGAAATGTATTTTTTTACGTAGTAGAAGGTTTTAATGACTCCACTTCCCCCATTAGTATTACATTCTACTATTCTTGTTGTGTTTTGTGTCAAATGTTCATCTTTGTCTTAGGATGTATTATACAATATGCTCTTTGTTCCTATATATTAATGGGGGATGGGGCGAAAAAAATTATATTTTAAGATAGGTCGCTTAACAAGAAAGTTTAAAAACCACTGTTTTATGTTATTGTAATGCTGTAAATAGTTTTAAATGCATCTACCGATTTATAGAAGGATTTAATTGTTTTTTTACTTTTACATACATTGTGAAATAAAATATGGAAATAAGGTCATTTTTATGATTTTCTGTCACATTTATGACCGAAATGTAACTTTCATCATTTAAAAAAACCTTTCTTTCAATTATACTTGCTGACTTTTTTAGATCAATATGAATGAAATTTTATTTTTCATGGATTTTTCCCGTTTAATGTTCCCGATTACGATCCTTGGCCTGCAACAGGTTAAGATGCATTTCGGATACTAGTTCTAGACTGAAAGGTATCTCAATTCTACTGTATACTTTGTAAAAAATAAATAAATAAATAAATAATACTGTTGAAACGATATAGATTTCGAATCAGAGTCAGACTGAGTGGAGTTTCCGGCCCTTGAAATTTATGGCTTCTGTGCTCCATCTGTATTTAGCTAACTTTTTTAAGTTGCAATATGTATGGATAAATTTTGCAATTAACATACAGACATACAGGTTATCAAAATTTTCACATTCAACATACAGACATGCAAGCCATAAAAAATTAGATAAATGCACAACTCAGTATATACAGTATTATTATAGTATAAATTTCAGCCTCTGAGAAGATTGGAACATTATTTGAGGGGGTCGGGGCAAGCGAGTACTAAGCCACATTTGTAAACTCCTGATATATATCAGTTTGAAAATTTGATCAAACAGTCAAACCAAGATATATACCAAAAAGTTTTTTCGCCAATGTCTTAGTAACATCTGAGATATTCTGAGTAACAATATGACATTACTTTAATGATGTTATTATTATGTTTTTTTGTAAATTAGCTATCTTCACTGCAGGCATAAACGTTTGAGGCAAAAACGAAACCTGGGACATATGCTGTCACCATGTGACATTAAAAACAAATTATATTTAGGATATTATAATTTACAATATTAAGCAACAGATTACAGTGTTAGATTTATTTCACCAAAAATGTGGCTTGGCACTTTCTTACCCCGACCACCTTACTTATACTGTCTATAGATATTGAAGACAGATTTTGAAAGAATGTTGGCTATTTTCAATTATTTCGATGTAATTAATTATTTTGTCAATGAGATCATTTCTTTTTACTATATATATAAACACTGTTATAATTCTGGGATGAATCATCATCCCGGCTTCTTTATGTGAACTTCCGAGGTTAGAGGGCAATTTAATATATAATGCAGAGAAGTTGACATACGCGCAAATTAAACGATGTATCGGATAGTGATAGAGTTGCAAAGGCTAGAAAAAAAACCCGGTTTAAACCTGGGAATAAACCGGAATTTTCGGGAATAAACCAGGTCTTTAGGGAATAAACCTGGGAATAAACAGGGTCTATTGGAAATAAACACGGTAATAAACCGTATTTTTGCAACTCTAGATAGTGATACTCACGTTTCTTTTCTTTTACAGGATGCAATTCCGACGTGCTGGACGATGCGGAGGAGATCACGGAAATCAATGGCCGCTGTCTGGACAACTGGATGCTCAGCGACATCGCCGACTACATCCAGAGGGTACGTATATGCTAGATAGGAACTATACAATTTATCGCACAAATTGTCAATATTTGTCAGCTAACGTAAAAAATAACAGACACAATAAGTTCCGGCACAGATGTCATAGGCACACAACGTTGGCGCGACTTTTTCCCCCGCCAATTTGACGAAAAATTAGTTACAAATAGCATGCGATAATAGGACGTGATTTCAATATAAAAATAAAATAACGTAATAAATGAAATAACTTCTATTATTTTAAAAAAGGAAATAAAAATAAATAAATAATAGTTTGATATAAATAAATATTGATATACAGAATAAAAATAATTTATAGAATTAAAATAAAAAATAAAAGTAAATAAACAACAATTTATTAAAAAAAGAAACAACAGTTGAAGCAATAAATAAACAGTTATAAATAATAAACATAATAATAAGTTTTCGCCAAATTGGCAGGGGAAAAATCGCGCCAACGTGGTGCGAATATGACATCCGTGCGGAAGTTCCGTTTCATAAATACATTTGTCTTATTGTACTTCCCTGCATGTTGCGTACATTCCTTGGAATTTCCAAGAAGTCTGGGACCACTATTTCCGATTAGAAAACTTTTATTTAATATTTAAATCTCAGAATTTGTAATGGCCTTGTTTGATCGCAAAATTTGTAATACTTTTCTGCGATTAAACAATATAAAAAATTATATTAAACTGCGTTAGAATTGTACGCAACCTGGTAATAGTTATAGTGTCATTGGCGCTCTTTAAAAAGCTTGTGGTAATTCGGGCTTAAGAAAGTTAGATTTGTGGAAAAATGATATAAACAGCTCTGAAAACAAAAAGGATCAACACGTACATACTTAAAATATCTATCTACATATTATTATGTATGTTATTATGTATGTGCGTTTTTTCAAAAACATACATAAACATGTTTGTTTATGTATTTATTTGAAAAAGTGCTTTTAGATACGCGTATGAGATAAATTACTTCTGTATGTGTGTGATAACAGATAAATGGTTTCTGTATGCTAAATAAATTTCATAAATGTGAAAACATTGCTTGTATGCACATGAAACAGTAATTAAGTTGCCATACAATACGGGTGAAAAATTTACTTTACTTGCCAAGGCTATTTTCTCTTTCTCGCCAAAACCCCTATAACAAGGAATTACCGTTTTTATATAATAAAAAGTGATGTAGTACTTTTTTTTCCCAATTATTTTTTAAAAATCTATATTTGGTTACTGTGAAATTGGTGCTAAAAGCTGTTAATTTAATGCTAACATTTTTTTTGGAATGATTTCCGAGAAAATTAAAAAAAAAAAAAAAAAAAAAAAAAAAAAAAAAATTATTGTCAATTTCAAAATACTATTTTTCCGTAGTTACCATATTTCCTTCAATTTCTTATATCTGTGTCATCAGTAATATAATCAATAAATATGAAGGTAAGATTTTATTCATAAACATTTAGATAAGCATTAGTGTGTATTTAAAACATAAAGAACATTCTGAAAAGCACAAACTGAGATAAATGCATTTAAACACTTCATTCTGTAGGGAAAACAGTTGATAACTATGTTAAAAACGGTTGTAGTTGACATTATTTTAGCTAGAAATAAAACGTTTAAGAATGCAATAAAATTTTCTTGTGATGTACTTAAGAACTTATGAATTATTTCTGTATAAAATCTCAAAATTGATATCTTAAACAAATTTCGAATTTATTGAGGTACCGAGTCCTCGTAAGGGGGATATCTTGTCATTCTATCCTTTTCAGTAAACATGTGTCTTGGTGCTATTTTTGTTTCTTTATTTTCCTCTTTCGTTTTCCACTAAATTAGAGTTTCTTATAAAGTGTGAATAGAAAATCCATGTTAAATTTCCTTGTTGCATTGACCTCTTAAAAGTTAAGGTAAACCTGTTTTGTGCATAGCTTATAAACAAATTAATATAAAAATATGAAATTTAGATTATGTGTTCATTACACAATTATGATAGTGAATTTTATATTAGTTTTTTATCATGCATATGTAGGTATGTTAATGTATGTCTAAATATGTAGTTACATCCTTCCATAAAAGTACACCTTTGGAGAAAAGTCTATCCTTTACATACTGGCAAACAGGCTTTAAGACAATCGAATGCGAAGTATTTACTATTATAGAATAAAATATTGTTGTGAGCTCGGGGTTCGAAAGGACTGATGCCAATATATAAGAACAATCAAAAGGCTTTATTCACTATAAACAGAGCAATACGATCACAAATATCTTCAGAAAATTACAAGATATTCAGTAATCTTCAAATCCAATAAAAGCACAGCAAAATTTCACACAGAAACAATGCGTTCAATACGACGTATCAACGACAAAATCGATCCGAGAAACACAGTTCTCATGCAAAGCCTCTCGTATGAATTCAATCGCAGTTGACAGACAACTAACTGAACTGAACTGGTGGAGGTCCCTTATTATAAACCCATCACGAGATGAGACTTCGGAACACCCATTTTCGGAAGAGTCTATTTTATGAAAGGTATGCACGATGAAACTGGCGGGAAAAATCAACCCCGCTCTTTCAGTGTCGACCAATCACTGCATCGAATAAAGGGCTGCAATGAAATAAATATTCGCCATTCGCGCCAACACTTTTTATGTCACTCCTCAGAAACCTGTTTTCCTGCCTTCGGTTAGCTGTGTTGTATTTCTCTCTCTATCTTTTAACTTATTTTGCAATATTCAAACTGTTTTTTTTTTTTTTTTTTTCAAAACAAATTGTTATTTTATTAACAAAAATGTCCTCAAAAGGGAAAACAATTCATTCTAAAGAAAGAATGATCGTAAATAAAGTTACAGAATTTTTTGAGAAGGAAGCAAATGCTCAGAAATCCTTCTTAGTTATAAATATATATCGTTCAAAAGGAACATATATATTGCTCAGTTGCCAATATAAGAAGAAAGGCTGCAACAACAATTTTTAAACATGCCAGCTTTTATAGCTGCCAGTCCTAAGTCTGGGTAAAACCTGAAGGAAAATTGTTATCCATCTATACTATTATGTAAAGAGAGAACACCGATTGGGTGGGTGGGGAAAAGGGAAAAGAGAATTGAACATTTTAGGTCATTTCGCTATATCTCAGCAGCAGTTTTAGGCAGGAGCATGTACTTTAGGATAAAAAATCTACTAAAAAAATAGTTAAACACATATTTCTGTGATTTTAGACATTCACCCACTAAGGCAGTTAAGCAACGGATGTTACCCGGAAGGCCAAGGTTAACTCGGGCGAAGCCAGGTGGTTCTGCTATATTAGAATAAGTTTATTTGTTTCAATATCTTCATAACCAGAAAAAAAATTATTTATCACATTTTTACAAACTTTTATTTAAAGTTAAAAATTTGTAAGTAATGCAATTTTGTCTCACCCCAGCTTTTATAGGATTTAGAACATTTTTTTTTAAATTATCTACCCTACATTGTACTCGACATATTGTCCACCCTCGCGAAGCTGGGACAGGCAGCTAGTGTTTTATAGAATTGGAATTGCATTATCTGAAAATTTTATGCGCGAATAGATGAAAAAATAATAAAATGTAAATGACATAAAATAATTAAACACTGAAGCAGAAAAGAAATAAGAATTTTTTTGCACGGACACTTCCACATCCTCTGTCAAGTGTATTTCTTAATTTAACTTATTTCATGTTTATATTCATCATTTCATTAAAAAAAAGTCTGCGCTGCAGACGACAGACTCATCTTTTCTTGCCCCTCCTTAGATTTTTTTTATGTCAGCACCCAGGTCCATACAGCTAAAATTATACTTGCAAAAAGATTATTGGAATAAATAAATAAATAAAATAAATAAAATAATAAAAATAAGAGATAATTTTATATTAGGACTGTTCTCAAATCTAAACTGTCTACTTTCTGACACATTTTTAAAATTCTTTTTTGTTCACAAATGTATCAAAATTGTCAGGTGCTCTTATTCAGTAGCTATGTAATCGAACTATTTTTCCGGTTTTAGGTAAAGACAGAAGACTTTTCTGAAAATGCTGCGTTTTGAACCAAATTTCTGGACTCGACAGCGCAGGAAAGTAAAAAAACGCCGTCCCGAGAGAACAATAGCTTACAACTCAAGCTGTAATTCAATTATCGGGAAAAAAACTGTTCGATTACAAATAACTTCAATAATCATGCCGCAAATAGCATGCTATGTTTAAAAATGTGTCAAAGTTTCGCGTTGTTGTGTGTGTGTGGGGAGGGGGGGGGTTGAGAATTGCCTTAAAATTAATTAAACCGTACGTATATTTTTCTTCAGTTTGTAGATTCCACAATTAGAATCACTTAAATTTAATTTTTAAAATAACAGTTGCGGTTTTTTCAAGTATTGTGGACTTTTGTATAAAAAAATAATACTTTATTTTATTAGTTTGTTGTTCGGAAGTTCAGAAAGGCAAAGAGCAAAATTTTAGTTTTATTGTTTCTTTCTCTCTTTCTTTTTTCTTTTTCTTTTTTTTTGTCCTATATAATAGTTGTTTTTTTAATTATTAAAAAACAAAAAGAAATAAAAATAATATTTTTTAACAAAGTTTGTAATAAAGTATACTTAAAATAAAAATAATTAATTATCGTCACTATTTAGAATTTTGTAACATTATTTATGTATTAATTTTTAACGTTTAATAATATCTTAGTCATCTTAAAACGAAATCCCCGTATCAAGTCAACAATAAGAATAAATAGTACAGAAATGATGCCAAAATGTCGAGGAGCGCCAAATATGGCAACCTTCCAATTTATTCTCTATGCCTATTTGGAGGTAATAGTACCGTCCGCTGCTACGTCACGGATGATTGACAGGTCTCTTCTCGTGAAAGGTCTATAATATATAGACTTCAGAGATCTTTCCAGATTATTCCAGGGCTTTCTAATGCTAGAAATTACCAGAAGGTCCTTCAACTCTCGATAGAGTACTCCAAACGTGAAAGGATCCCAATGTAAATGTATAAGGGGAGGTTGCACAAAAACTCGCCAAATCCGTCGCCAACTTGGCGACATTTGGCGATATATCGCCAAATTTGGCGACAAAAATAAGTCGCCAAAACCATCGCCAACTTGGCGATAAACCCATTCCTTGGCGATATTGCCATAGACTCCATTATAAAGATAAGGGTGTAAGGTTGTTTTTCTTGCAAAGCACCTGAGGCCTTTAGCATTGTGTTACATGATGCTCAATAGGAAATACATTAATAATACTGCAATTTTCACAATAATAAAACAAATGGAATATTTACAGATATATACAAAATTCATAACAATATGTTCCAGCTCATTTACAAGATTTAAAGCAGTCGTTTTGCTTCGAAAGTAATTTTCAACGTACTCGGATGTAGACAATTATTACTCGGATGTAGACCCAAGATATTACATATTAATATATCTTGGGAACCGACAAAAGAACCGCTTTTGGTGAAACTCGCACCTAGCATTGAGATATGATTCATTTTATAGCTCAGTTGGCCAAAGTTAGAGAACCGATAAAAATTATCTACAAAAATTATATTTATTGATTTTACAGCCGGATAACTTTCTGAAAATAAAATTTTCGAGACCAATTATCAGACTATTAACATAGACGTTTTTTTGGGGGGAAAAAATACTTTTAAATACAAATTAGTTAAAAATAAGAATAAAATATTGAAAAAAGTTTAAAAATTCTTTCAAGAACCTAGGAATTTCATTACAACATTATAATTTCATTTTTGGGTGCGTGAAACTGGCTTTTTTCGTTACCATAGAATTTTTCCAGGCAAATCTGACCAAATGTCATAGTGCTTTGTTGTGTGTGTTAGTAGAGGTTTGGATTCATAGCACCCTATTTGGCGACATAACTCGCTTTTGACGTGGAATTAACAATTTAAAATTCATTACTTTAAAATTAAATATATAAAAAAATATATAATAGGATTTTTTTCAGAAAAATTTTATCGGTTCTCTCACTTTGGTCTATAGGGTAATAAAATGCGCCAGGTCTCAGTGCTAGGTGCGAACTTCACCAAAAGTGGTTCCCTTGTGTGTATAACTCTTTCCGAAGATCATTATCTGATCCTTTTGATCCGAAGAAAATTATCATTACTATGCTCCAACCACCAACGTTGTAGATCATCTTATTGCAACAGCAGGATTTAAAAAAAAAAAAAAAAAAACCTGCAATTGATGGGCGAAAAGTCTTTACAAAGTCTGTATACAAGAAGACTAGTTGTGCGAGTGTCGCTTAAACAACTGCAGAGAAGTGCCTGATTATGTTGGTCAAAAGAGCGCCTTAACTAAGTAAAACGGCAATGGAAGACTACTTTTCAAAGACGAGTCCAGAATTACTTTGGCGAAAAGTAGCAAGTATTGTAAATCAAATGTTAATAAACGACACAGGTTACCTCTTCGCGACGCGTGTCACGTATGCATGACGCATAAGATGCTCAGAATTCTTTATTATTTCCACCAGTTATTTTTAATTGTAAACTTTGCCTTATTTGATCAGATCATTTCAATTAGGCAAAAATTTCTGTTTCATTAAACCGATGATAAAAGTTTAAAATTCTGTAAAGGATTGCGTCTGTGTTGCATCGATACAGGTTTTCCTGCGCCCATCACGAAATCCCTTATTTACCTGTGGAAAAAAATTAATTAGGTGACTGCTCATTACCAGTATAATTATCGAAAAACGTGTTTTCATCATTAAAAAATATACGTACGAGTGTGTTTAAAAAAATCTCCTGAAATTTTGACCATTTAAAAAAATTTATAAACTATAATCGGTTTGTTTGTGTAAAATTTTCAAATTTTATCACTTTTTAAATAACACATAAAATTTGAGAAGACCTTATAAAAACGCACTCCGCTGGCATCGAAGTCTACTTTCCTGATGGTGAAAACCGTTTTCCGATAATTCTACTGGGTAAAGAGTAATCCCTTAATAATTTTACCATAGTTAACGTGGGATTCTGCGATCGCTGAGGAAAGGTAAAGCGGCTTGTTTGGTCTGGATTCCCTCGTGTCTTTCTTAGAGTAAATCTGATTGCTGAGAGATATCCACACGAAATCCCTCATCTATAAGTAAGTAAGTCCCTATCCTAGGACTATAGCAGTAAGAGTGATTTCATCCTTATGGATTATTCGACCGCTGCAAATTAGACTTGTAGACAGCTTTCTTAATATTCAAGGTGCAGGATGAATGGACTGACCATCTTTGGTCTCTGACTAGAGAGATTGTTCATAGATAGACTAGAGAATCTGGTTATAGATATACTAGAGAGTCTGGTCATAGACAGTCTGAAGTTCAATATTGGGTCTTTATTCTAGGACTATGGCCAAGACTGACAAAAAAGACAGGCTGTCGCACTACGTTACACTTGAACAGCTTTCGGGACCGCATGAGTCACATGATGCTCTTTTCGTGACGCAGGTACTAGAAAAGCACGGGAAGAGTATCATGTGACTCTAAAGGTCCGAATGGAGAAGAACAGTCGTCAGCCTCGGCTGTGACTATGGTGGTGATTCCATTCTCATGGATGATCATACTGGACCGAAGCAAATTAGACTTGTAGACAGTTTTTTTTTAATTCAAGGTATAGGACAAATGGACTCACCATATGGATCTCCCGAGGTTATTCCTATCAAGCACATTTCAAACTAATTTCGAAACCAGGATGTTGTTTTGAGTTTTGTTCCACACTTGTCCAGTAAGCTGAAACATGGATTTTCCATATGCAATCTTTACTTTCCTTTATAATGTTCAATAACTTGACTGTCAATATGAAAAGATGACGTAATTCATGCATGATAATTAGGAAATAACAATAGTTTATTAAAACCCAATTATTTATTTTTTTCACAAAGTTTTTCTCTTATTTTCTGTCTTAAAAAACAAGATTATTTCTAAAATTCTAATTATTTACTTGTAAGTAACTTTTGCATGATGTAAAGAATATGTAAAATTTAATAAATAACTCTTTGCTGAAAGTTCATCTGAATTTCAGATTTTTATATTAATTTTTTTGTGAGTTAAACTCAAAAATTTGGTTACACCTTAACTTTTCGAGGCCGGTGTATTTTATTATTATTTACACTGGTTTCAACACGTGAGTAATAATAATTTTCTAAAACTGAATCCATAATATTTTATAGCTTCATTTTTTCCTGTGGTTTGATTTATTTCTTCGGGAATTTTCAAATTTAAGCATGAATTCCTTCGAAATATAATCTAAATCGTTGAATGAAGCCATTCAACAAGACAAGAAAACGACATATTTCATAAATATATACATATATATATATATAACTATACAGATAGGGAACAAAAACATCTGTTCAGAAGCAGTATATTTATTTTGAAGACATTGCTTATGATCCAGGCAATATTTTTGAAGGAAGAGGAATATTACTTTGACAGATTGTGACCCTTTTATGTGTCTCATAAAAATCCTCCCTCGTGATCATTTCTTCGCTTCACTTCACATTACTTTTTTTCCCATATTCAAAAACAAATTATTTTTTAGTTATAATTTTTTTCGTAATACATTACTTCAATTTAATGAATAAGTAACAATATACTGTAATCAATTCATTGCAAAAAAAAAAATAATAATAACAATGGTAACATTAATTGTCAGAAACTAATACTGGTATATTCTGAACATTTATAAAACAATTAGAACTGAAATAACATGCTTTACAGAATATTATTACTTTCGACAGGAAGTTAAATAACGAATTCCTTATATAGTAATACAAATGCATAGATCGCGTGCGGTGTATAAAATTTCATTATAATGTATAATTAAGGAAATGCTAAGTTTTTCTGCAACGGTTACTTTAACGCAAGACATGTTATTTGAAGCGGTACAAGAATGTAACTTAATTATCATGTTAAAAAGTTACAGATTTTTGTAAAACATGAGGAATTCATCAACTACAATTCTTTATATAGAATTGATCAAAGAAAAAACCCTAAACCCCTTATATTTTATAAAAAATTGAAGCAGAAAAACACGAAAATAGTCATTCAATTGGAAATTGTGTCTTTTTTAATTGCATGTTTAAAAAATAAGCTTAGGAGGCCGTCGTCATATAAATATTGTATCAAACTTTGAAATTTTCTATATAAGCACCGAATTCTGATATCATATTTGAATTCTTTGCTAAATTTTACCTTGAGGTACTTAACGGGAAGTTATTCGGTGAAGTAATTTAGGATTTATACAGATGTAAAGTTTGGAACTAATAATGCAAACCCCTTGAAGAGTGGTGGGATATATCCCATTTAATTTTCAACCCAAGTGCCATAATGGCACCAGAAATTTTAAATAAAATTTTGCCTTTATAATGCACGTGAAGAAAAGCTTTTACTCATTTTGAAATAAATGTATTCGCAAATCCTAATGTCATTCAATCATTTCAGAATATTTCGTAACCGAAGTACTTTGTCCCTAAAAGGGATAAATACATTTTTGATTGTTGGAAACAGATTGCAATGCGAGTAGTTTTTAAGCATAACTCAAAAACTATTTGGTGGCATGAGCTATAATTTTGGATTAGCATAACTTGAAGCTTTTAGAAATCTATTTCTGTCTTTTTTTTATATTAGAATATATATATATATATATTTAATATTAATTTTAAAATACACAATTAATTAAGTTAATATTCGAAAAAATAAATATTGTAAGTTAATAAATATTGCAATAATAAATATTGTAAGTTAACTGTAATTATTTAACAGTATTGTGATTAAAGTTTTAACAGAAATCGATTTCTAGAAGCTTCAAATATGCTAATCTAAAATTTAATTTCATTCCGCCAATTATTTTTTCAGTTAGACTTCAAAAACATCCGCATTGCAGCTTGTTTTGCAATTAATAAAACTGAATTAAAACATTCGGAGTTCAAAATTTTATATCTACATTAATTCCTAATCCTACTTCACCCAATCACTTCCCGCGTTCGGTATACCAAGATCAAATTGATCAAAACATCTAAATATGATGTCAAAATTAGGTGTTCGTATTGAAACTTTCAAAATTTGATGCAATTTCTATATGAAAACGGTACTCTAAGGTTTTTATTTTTATTTTTTAATATGCATTTTAAGAAAACTTAATTTTTTATATTACAATTTTCTTTTTCGAATATTAATTTTAAAATACATAAATAATGAAATTAATATTCGAAAAAACAAATATGTATTGTAGGCTATAAAAGTTTTAACAGAAATCGATTTCTAGAAGCTTCAAATATGCTTATCCAAAATTTAATTTCATTCCGCCAATTAGTTTTTGAGTTAGACTTAAAAAAACATCCGCATTGCACTTGTTTTGCAATTAATAAAACTGAATTGAAACATTCGGAGTTCATAGTTTTATATTTACATAATTCCTAATCCCACTTCCCGTTCGGTATCCCAAGATAAAATTTATCAAAGAATCTAAATAGGATATCAAAATTAGGTGTTCGTTTTCAAACTTTCAAAATTTGATACAATTTCTATATGAAAACGGTACCCTGAGTTTTTTGTTTTTTGTTTTTGTTTTTGTAACATACATTTTAAGAAATTTTAATTCCTATTCGAATACCGGTTTTCGTTTTACTCTGAGTTTATCTGGCAATAAAATGAACCTGGGGTGGAAGGGGGGGGGGATTTTTTTTTCGACCGACTGTACATATATTATTCTTCAAACGTGCATTTGTCAGATGGCTCCAAGCAAATTTTATCAGGATCTGACGATTACTTTCAAAATAAGAATGCATGTAACAGCAAAAAGTTACTTTTTTTTTCGATATAGTGAAACGCTTACGAAAATGCAATATAAACTTGTTAAACTTCAGAATTGACCACTGTTCTAGAAACATTTTGCTTATCATCGAAATCCATAGGAAGAAGAGTCAATAAATATTTTCAGAAACTTTTTCGTAAGGCCAAAGGACAGCAAAGGTTCACTTTTATTCCAGAAACATTTTTCACAAGTCTTCGAAGTCTATTGTTTCCGAGGTTTCTAATTGGTTCTTTGATAGATATAGTTCTCTGAAGATAAATGTGAGGTTTCTAGAACAGCGACTTTACAAAGTTGGAATGAATTTTTAGAAACTTTCTACATGAAGGAATATTTCAGCTTTTTATTTTTATTTTTTTACAGTGTACTACGCTAAAATAACAGTGAATGTAAGAGTAGATAGATGTATTGTGCTTTGAGGGAATAATATAAAAATTATTCACAAATTTCAGCAGTTTTTTTTCCTTTAGAATATGTTTTCTGTATGGTACTGCGGCTAACTTAGGAGATTTCGGAAAGAGTATGAAATTTTAAATCTCCTTTTTAACACTTTCCAATCTAGTTGAAAAGTGTTTCTGACTTCGGTTTGTCTGCCGTCTGGCTGTGCTCTAACTCACGTAAATATTCTCGGATTGCTCGGAAATTTTTGTATGTTATTGTCGTTAGCATACTTCCTATTTCAACTGAAGTGTATAGCACTTATAGTTTTTTTACAGGGACAGTCAAAAGTATTCCATTACATTACAGCCAATGGGAAATAATCGTTTCAAGTGCATTTTGATGATGCTACGTCATTTAAAACATGATGAAATTGATATATAATTATGAAGAGCATTAAAACATGCTTTTTGTAGAATATGAGGTGCAAAGCATTTATTATTCATTTATAGGATCAAACAAAAGAATTCTGTTACACATCGTTCTATGGGGGACAATCTTTTGCAGTGTAATTTAGTGATATTTCACTATTTCAAACTTAATGAAAATTATATGCATTACTGAGGTGCACTATAAATTGCTCTATTGTGTGCATTGCGTTTATTTACAGGGACACATAAAATATATCGGTTACAGTACATGTGCGATATTTACAGTCTATGTGTGATAAGTGCGTTTTCAACTTTGATTTATGTTTTTAAGTTTAACTAATTTTTTTCATAACACGTGAGTGTTTATAAACTTGGTTGATCATATACAGGGCCAAACAAGGGAATCCGTAAGTATTACAGACTATGGGAGTGAATTGCTTAAAGGTAGTTTTTAATTGTGTTACTCATTTTCCTGCTGAACTATATTTAATAGACTAATAGAAGTTTGTGGAATATAAATAAATTCATATACAGGCCTACGCAAACAAAAGATACATTGTCGTTTACGGTCGGTAATTGCGGTGAGTGAGTTTTAAGTTGCCTTTTAGCTTAATATATGGTGTGTACAAAAGTCTTCAGATAATATACAGTGCTGTACAAAAAGTTTCGAGTACATTTCCATCGATTGGCGAAAATTTCTAAATGTGAATATTCTAACTGAACTAAATTTTATCATGCTATATATCTACATATATAAATCATACACAGGACTGTACAAAATATTTTTTGACAATGGGAAGGTAATTTCGAAAACTGTATTTTTCAATGTGATATATGTTTTCTAAACTGTTAACTTGCATATCTTCTTTCACCTTATTAAACGGTGATGTTTCGTTACAGTTTTCTGTCTGTGTTGGAAAGTGTTTCATAATCTATGCTTGACGCATGATTTTTCGTTCTTGTTTTAAAATAAAATGCGTTTAAAAAATAGCATTGATTGTAAACTTTCAATATGTTTATAGAATTTATTCGAGTAAAGTATGCACTTCAGATAAATGCAGATCAATCTTTATTGAAAACATACTTTGTATACTTTATTTTTTAAATATTAAAGAACCTGAAAAAGCTTTCGTTTTGTAAAAGAAATCTGTTTATTGTTATTCTCTTTACAATAAAAGAAAAAATTTCTGATAAAAGTAAACTGAAACCTAAATCATTATTCGGAAAAATATGAATAAAACATGTTTTGTTGCATAGGTCAGTTACATTACATCATTCTATTTTTTGCGCTACAGTGCTATTTGCTATTGTCTCGAAAACTCAGAGAGAAAAAAATATAAAAAGGAGTCTTTTGGTCAGGATATGTTTACTTTATGCTGGGAGCAATAATAAATGATCCTATAAAGTTATTATATATTTAATCTTAGTGTCAATGTAAATTTAATTTTTGTTCCATCTTAGTATAGAAATAACACAAGTATATCACAGAAATACGTATTTAATTAAGAATAAATTTTAATCCGAATTACCAGCAATATTAATTAAATTAAATAAAATCTATCAATTTATACAATTTAATAACATTTAATAAATTTATAAAATTAATAAAATTTTATAAAATTAAACCAGGATTTTAATTCAAATTACCAGCAATAGATGGCGCTGCGAGCGATAAGAGTGCAATCCAGGCTCAGAACTAAATTCACCCAGAATTGAATCGAATGAAGGAGGTTCAATACATGGAGTAGGTCTCATTCGTTAACATAAACTTGTTCTTAGTGGCTGATTCTGAATAAGATTTTATTGATGAATGAGATTCACTCCATGTATTGAATCTCCTTTCTTCCCATCAATGCTGGGTGATATCTGCTTTTGTATGGATTGGATGTCTATTGCTCGCAGCGTTATCTATTGCTGATAAATTCGAACTAAAAGCAGGAATCGCAGTAAAAAAACTCCTTACATCATACATTGCTCTCCTGCAAGAGTTTTTTTTTATAATATCAGTCACTGTTTGTAAGTTATTGAATTTTAAAATCAGTCAGTCCATTTTAGAACACGGTAAATACCATGAGAAGATTTTTAAAATGTTAGGGTTCGATTGTTGCTACAATTCAGAATTTAATTATGTAAAGCTTGCCTGTTACTAAGGTCTGTCTCAAAAGTTTAAGCACAAGCCTAAAATGTCGATTTTCAAAGAATTATAAAAAGTTAGAATGAATAACATTTTTTTAATTTGCAGATTTCGCAACATTATTTAAATAAATGATATCAAAAATAGAAAAAAATAAATTACATAATTGTAAAAAATATAATTAAAAAAAATGTTTAAAAAAACTGTCTCAAAAATTTATGCACAATGTCAAAAACAATCAGATTTATAATTTTTACAGAACTTTTACTTACAAATTATTTTTCCGTAATTTCGGATTAGTTCAAATAAACGTGCGTCCATCGAAATTATTAGTTTTAGTAGGGTTTCTGGTGGCAAAGAGTATCATGCTTTCTCAATAGCCCGTTGGAGTTCTTCAATAGAGTCATACTGCTTTCCATTGCCGTAAACCTGACGGGTTAAAATACCCCAGACATTCTCAATCGGGTTTAAGTCTGGACTTAAAGCTGGCCAGTCAAGAACTTTAACATTTTTCTGAGAAAGCCAAAGTTTTATAGAATGTGATACGTGGATTGAGGCATTGTCTTGTTGAAAAGTCCATTCAGGACCCCCCCAAAATGTCACCGAATGGAAGCAAATGTTGGTTTAGCGTCTCTTGGTTTTTTAATCTTGTCTTCCTTTTAGAAAAGCCAAAGAGGTCTGGCCATCGAATCCAAATGCCCCCCAAACCATAACAGATTTACCGCCTTGCTGCCTGCTGAAAAATACCCTTGGTTCCTTTCGTAAATCATGCCAATACGCGTTCCAACCATCAGGGCCATCTAAGTTCCACTTTTTCGCATCGCTGAATAAAACAGTAAGCCATTTGTCCCCGTAGGACATGTGTTTTTTAGCCCAGTTCATTCTTACCTGTTTGTGGTGTAATTTGGGAGACGGTTTGCGAGCCATTTTCTTTAGTATGATGTAATCACACTCTTTAATACGATTATGTACAGTGTCTTTGAACACCTGTACACTGAGATTATTTTTAATTTGCCGTATGGACATATTTTGTCTAGATACCAATCTCCGTATTCTCCGATCAGTCTGAACAGTCGTCATACGTGGTCGTCCACATCTTAGTTTCCGCTAAAAATTATCATTTCTAGAGAGTACTTGATAAGCCTTTTGGGATTGCAATTTAAAAACTTTCAAAATCTCACATTTTGTGAAATCTTTATCCTTCGGCATTTTTAAAACGAGAGAAAATAATTTCTCCATCTTTTATACTTTTATAGAAGTGCAATATGATGACATACAACGTCATTACACATGGCCAATCCCGTGTTTCTAAAAAAATTTGCATAAAGTGCTTAAACTTTTGAGACAGCGTTTCTTCAAGAAAAAAGAAAAATTAAATAAAAATAAATATATTTTTTTATTTTAACCACCCAAAATGGCTTATTTTATTTTATTTTTATTAAATGTCGAGTATTTATTGTAAATTAGCATGAAATATTTTCTTCTTCAATTATTTGAAACCAAATTTGCAGAGTGCTTAAACTTTTGAGACAGACTATAAAATCAAACAAAATATGTATTTCTTTTAACTTTTTTTATTCATTTGTACCGTTAAGGGCGATACTAAAATATCCGGCACAGATAAAAGGAAAATCAGGTGTACGGAAACAAGTAAAAATCACATTTGAACGCAGGATCATAATTCAGTTATTTAATCAAAATTTCCGTGTGTCTCATTCAAAACGTTACAAGAATAAGAATTTTCATTCACAGCTTTAACGACAATGAAGACACCGTAAAAGTAATTTGAACACATTCCTTTTGCTTTGAGTGAAATGTGATGACATTACATTAAAGCGTTGGAAGTACACAATACACAATACACAGTGTTCACACATTTCTGTAACGATTTTTAGAAAAAGAAACATTTAAACGAAGATAAACATTTTATTTTCTAATACGTTCAGTCTGATCGCGACCTACGTTATACACGGCCGGTGCATGACGTCACATGGAGTGGATCATTTTTACGCGGCGATTGGTGCAAAATGGTGGGCGCCAATTGCCGTGTAAAAAATATCTACTTCATGGGACGTTTTAAACGTCATGCACCGGCTGTATATAAAGTAAGTCGCGGTCTGATAGCCCTTTTGTTGAACTATTACTTATTACTATCTTGATTTCCAAGATAAAAGAGCTTATCTTAAAATATCAAGCTTGATTTTGTTCCACTCCTAGACCACAATCTTCCAGAGTCCATTTAATGTTTTGGGATGCCACTTATAAAGGGCTTGTTTTAAAATTCCAAATGCACGATAATCCATAGGAGACACGTTGGAGGCCTTGGGTGGAATGCATTTAAATGGAATAGCCTCAATTCTGATTTAATTTCTCATTTTTTCTAAAAATATACCAGTAAATTTATAGGTATGGCTAGTAGCCTTATCCTGATGGAACTTATTGGAGATTTTTGGGGTAAAGCGATGGAATTCCTTCTTTGAAAACATTTGTTAAAACACATTACTAATAGGAATTCGAGTTAATTTTGACTTTTTTTTTCTTTTGACTTTCTTTCTTTTAAGTTTTTCGTTGTTAAGAGAATCCAGCAATAACCATAAAGCCTTTGGCAAAGCTTTCCTTGTTTTGTCTGAAGCAACATTTTAGGTATTTTTCTCCTCTTTGTCTATAGTAAATAAATTATTTTGAATTGCAATCAGATAAATATATACAAATCTCATAAATTGCAATTACATATTTCCATTTTTCATTTGCCAAATTCATACAGCAATCTGCACATAGACACGCTGAAAAGCATGTTACCCTAAAAAATATGTTTTACGCTGAGAAACATGATTTTGCATTAGACAGTGTATTTTTGTTGTTGTTGTTGTTGTTATTATTGTTATTGTTGTTGTTTTGACTAGCTTTAAATCAGATTTTATAATTTTGTTTCTAGTTCCTATAGATATGTTTAAGAATTTTGCGAGAGGTTTTTGGGAGGTTGGATTATTAAAGTATGATATGCGACTTTAGATATAATAAGTGGTGAACGTATCTTTGTAGATTATATATATATATATATATATATATATATTACCCTTTTCCCAGTGAAATGTAAACTTTGACGTTTCTTTTTTTTTTCTTTTTCTTTTTAACTTTTTTTTTAATTGTAAACTTTGACGTTTCTTTTTTTTTTCTTTTTTTTTTTATTAACTATGTCACATATTTTATGTGTAGAAATATTAAAACCATGCTTTTCACACCTTTTTTTATAATCGAATAAGAGTATTTATTTTTGTGAAGCGTAAATACACAGCAGTCGATAGATTGTTTATTTTCCAGCGACACTTTAAGGGAAAGTATCATCATATATTCTAATACGAGCAAATCTTGTGGGTGGTTATATATATATATATATATATATATGCAAAAATTATCTTAAAAACGGCTCTAAAGATTTTGACGAAATTTCGTATCCTACCGTTTTGGGACACCAGAAAACCATTGGGCTGGTCACATGTTCGAGAAAATTCGATTAGTGGGTCATTTTGGGTCATGGTCTAGCTAATTGTATCTAAAAAACGGTTCAAACGATTTTGACGAAATTTTGTATCCGACCATTTTCGGGCACGAGAAGTCTATTGGGCTGGGTCAAATGTTCGAGAACTTTCGATTAGTGGGTCATTTTTGGGTCAACGCGGGTCAAATTAATTTTATCTAAAAAACGGCTCTAACGATTTTGATTAAATTTTGTGTCCTACGAGTTTCGAGCACGATAAAAGCATTGGGCTAGGTCGCATGTCCGAGAAAATTCGATTAGTGGGTCATTTCTGGGCCATTGTGGGTCAAGATCTAAAAAGCGGCTCAATTGACACTAAATTTTGCATCCAATGGTTTTCGGGCACGAGAAGACTGTTGGGCTAGGTCACATGTTCGAGAAAATTCAATTAGTGGGTCATTTTGGGTCATGGTCAAGCTAATTGTATCTAAAAAACGATTCAAACGATTTTGACGAAATTTTGTATCCGACTATTTTCGGGCACGAGAAGACTATTGGGCTGGGTCACATGTTCGAGAACTTTCGATTAGTGGGTCATTTTTGGGTCAAAGCGGGTCAAATTAATTTTATCTAAAAAACGGCTCTAACGATTTTGATTAAATTTTGTGTCCTACGAGTTTCGAGCACGATAAAAGCATTGGGCTAGGTCGCATATCCGAGAAAATTCGATTAGTGGGTCATTTCTGGGTCATTGTGGTCAAGATCTAAAAAGCGGCTCAATTTACACTAAATTTTGCATCCAATGGTTTTCGGGCACGAGAAGACTGTTGGGCTAGGTCACATGTTCGAGAAAATTCAATTAGTGGGTCATTTTGGGTCATGGTCAAGCTAATTGTATCTAAAAAACGGTTCAAACGATTTTGACGAAATTTTGTATCCGACTATTTTCGGGCACGAGAAGACTATTGGGCTGGGTCACATGTTCGAGAACTTTCGATTAGTGGGTCATTTTTGGGTCAAAGCGGGTCAAATTAATTTTATCTAAAAAACGGCTCTAACGATTTTGATTAAATTTTGTATCCTACGAGTTTCGGGCACGCAAAAATCATTAGGCTAGGTCACATGTTCGAGAAAATTCGATTAGTGGGTCATTTCTGGGACATTGTGGGTCAAGATCTAAAAATCGGTTCAATTTACACTAAATTTTGCATCCTATGGTTTTCGGGCACGAGAAGACTGTTGGGCTAAGTCACATGTTCGAGAAAATTCAATTAGTGGGTCATTTTGGTCATGGGTCATGATATTTGAACTCAAATATAATTTTGACCGAGCATAGCTCGATCTTCCCTCCTCGTATATTTAATGCTGCAAACGATAATTAAACCCTATTCCGAATTGATGCCATATGTTTTTTTTTTTTACTTAATATATAAGGGAAAGTCAAACTCGTTACAAAAATGTGTCAGCATCGGTCAGCATCACCATACATACTGTCAGCTAGATTCCGAAATATTGACGTTTGCGTCAGCATTGTTGGACTCGGATGCTGGTGGCTTCAGACACATAATCATAGTGTCATCATATTTCTCACAAAAATAGATAATTCTGTTTAAAAAAATCGTTAAAATTTAAAATATCTTCAAAAAAATTGTAAAGAAATATTCAGGCTGAACGTGGAATGTGACAACGTGTATTATATATCCCGTGTATTTTTGCCTAAATAAAGGAATTATTACCCTATGTTGTTATGCAATTTTTGTTTGCTTGCGAACGACTGATTTGAATTTTCTTTTTACCAGATATTTTAGAATCACCCAGTATATAAAAAAAAAATTCCGAAAAATAAACTTAATGTACCGATATCTAATTGCAAAAATTTAACTGGTTGATTTAAATTTCATCATTCATGACTTTGCAGTGTCAGTTTTATTATTATTATTATCATTATTATTATTATTATTATTATTATTATTATTATTATTATTATTATTATTTATGTGCATAAAAGCAAATTTAGCGAAGGAGCCTCTGTATTATTATTATTCAATTGAAAAAGTATTGTATTTTATATATTGTATTACTTTAAATACTTTTTTGGATTTTAATGTTTTATTTACATAAATTGTTTTTATTTGTTTGTTTTTTTTTCAGTGTATCCATTCAAAAACAATATGTTTCAGCATAAAACCGAGGAAATCTCCTGATAAAGGTATGTACATTCTTTTGCATTGTTTCGTTTTATTAAATCGATTCTAAAAACTATTGTTCAATAAAATTTCCATCTGTTATTGGAATATTTTCTTTACGAATTCTACATTCTGTGCCGTAAATTGTATGTATACTTTGGCAGAAACAGCCTGTCTTACATTCCTCTGAAAGTTTTTGCATATTTCAAAGCATTAGGCTCTTCGGTTGTAACACTGTTTATAAAAAGAGAAAATATAGGACTGAAATAAACTTTAAGCTAATCGACTACATTAAAATTAGAAATTTGAGGTAAAATTTACATTTTTTGTCTAATTTTATTTAATTAAATGTAGGATTCGAATGTAAAGCAAGGTAACTAACAAGTTTCGAGATATTCAATATTCAAACTTTCTAAAGAAACCTACAACTCAAAGTACGAGGGAAAGTCATTAAGTAAGTCACAAAAGATAATTAAATAATAACTTACAATGATATTCACTTCAAAACTATTTTTATTTCTCACCAATATTTATGCACTTATCACCGTTTTATCAGTATCCCAACACCAGCTGCATAACATTCTTTGGGTTGCTGTCTCAGCCACATTAGGACTTCAAGTTGAACCTTTTCATCATCTGCGAACATCCTCTTGCTTCCAAGATGGTTTTTTAGTGGACTAAACAGATGAAAATCGCTTGGGGATAAGTCGAAGCTGTATGGTGGATGTTGAAGAAGTTGGCAACCAAACTTTTGAATGTGTGAAAACTTCTTAATGTGGCTGAAATAGCAAAACAAAGAATCTTATGCAGCTGGTGCTGGGGCACTGATAAAACGGTGATATAAGTGCATAAATATTGGTGAAGAATATGTTGAGAAATAAAAATAGTTTTGAAATGGAAAGCATTGTAAGTTATTATTTAATTATCTCTTGTGACTTACTTAATAACTTACCCTCGTATTGTGATTGCTTCCTCTGAAACAACTCATTTGTTAAGACTGAATCTTCAGTTAACTTATGAGCAACATTATTTGCCTGAAACAAGGTGAGACCGAAAAGTTAGGTGAATCCCCTTTCCTTTCGAAAAGGTACGTAGCGCGACGCGCTGACATATGCTTATTACGTTCTTCCCTGACTTACTCAAATTTTGCGCTTTGTTTTCAAAATTTCTCGGCAGGTGTTTTTTCTTGCGGCAACTGCAACTGAACAGTTGTTAGTTTACTGCATCATGGAGCAAAGAGCTAATGTGAAATTTTGTTTCAAATATGTTGGCGGGTATTTTTGGTGTGCCGCCTCAATTTGCTGCTGTGGATCATGGAAGTGATACCTTTTTGCACGATAATGCACGACCTCATACTTCTAGGTGTATGAAATGATTTCTCGTCCAGCATCAGATTACTGAATTGTCCCACCCTCCATACTCCCCTGATATTTCATCACAAGACTTTTTCCTGTTTCCAAGACTGAAAAAGGACATAGATTTGCAAATATTTCAGATTTCACAAAGAATTGCTACCAAGGAATTTAAAGCAATAGCGAAAGAGGACTCTTGCAGAAGTTTCCAACACTTGTATGAACATTGTCAGATGTGCATTACATCCGAGGGGGAGTGCTTCGAAAGACAATATGGTTCTTTTTTGCAAATATCTAATACTGTAATATTTATGTGATCAGTCACCTTATTTATCGGTTGCACGGTGTAGATTTTACTTTATTGGACTTATTAAATTTTAATAACAAAAACTCGTTTAACCTATCTAAAATTTATCCTTGATTATGATACCATCTATTGAGTAATAAATAAACTCCGTTCTTTTAAAGCTATATAATCTTAAATAGTTAATAAGAATATGTTCGATAATTTATCTTCAATTATTAAGAAATCTTAATTATTTTGTTTTGAGGAAGACGTTCATTATTGCCTCTATGGGAAAATGTTTAGTTTTTTATGATGTTTTAGGATATTTGGTATTGGTAGACAATAAATAATTAGGCACAGAACCAGAGACAAAATAGCTTTGATTGTTAGAATTCCTTCCATCCCCTTTAAATGTGCCACCCATTCTCAATATAGTTTTAAGAGCAATAAATAAAGGTTTGGCTTTTGTATACCAAAATATTAGGCAATAGAAAAACTCAATTTTTCTATTACAGAAATCTGAACATATAAACTTTTTTCATCGCATAGAAACTAAAATTCATTAAAATTTTACAACTTTGTAAATGTATGTCACTGTATTTCAGATAAATCCCGGATAGTAATAAAAATTTGCTTAAGTATACTAAGTATACTTTTTCATTTCTTTCTAATTTATAAAACCATAAAATGATGAATAAAATTTCATGGATTTCGTGAAAATAAATCACCGCTTTTTCAAATTTATTTGGCTTTTTGCCATTCCAACACAAAAGACTTGATTACATAACAGTTTTCCGGGCTTCATATTAATTTCTATGGAGTACATTTTCTATTCCTTTCTGTCTTCTGGGCGAAATCCAACTTTTTTAGCACAAGTCGTAATTCATTTTACGCGGAAATAAAGAGAGTTTCGTATAATGTAAATATTTATCTAACAGTATATTTAATTGAAACATTCGTAAAAGAATATTTTGGCCCTCATAATTTCAGTTGGTAAAAATTTTCAGCAACAAATATATATTTTTTAATGCTTCATTATAAAACGGATTAAAATCACAAAACTCTTAAAAAATCTGCTTTACGTTTTAAGGCTGCTCGTCAGTAAACTTCCCGATTCCCCTCGTTAATGTTATTCCTATGGGCGTAGAATGCATTCGTATTTTTAAAATATCTCCCCAGGAAATTAATATTTTTAACTTCTGTTTTCTGTGTACTGTTCTTAAAGAATGTCTCTTTTTTTTCTTAGTTATCAAAATATTTCTAAACTATGTGCTTAATTTATATTTTTATGTTTTAAAATCTTAGCGAAACTGAATAAGATTTTAACATTTCATATAAAATTCAGTATATATTTTAGAAAAAAAATTGACAACTAAGACAAAAAGATACATTCTTTAAGGTCAGTACAAAGAAAACAGAAGTTAAAAATATTAATTTTCCGAGGAGATATTTTAAAAATACGAATGCATCATACGACCATAGGAATAACATTAGCGCGGGGAATCGGGAAGTTTACTGACGAGCAGCCTTAAGTGTCTTCTTTCAATGTAAAGAAAAACAAGAACGAAAAATCATGCGTCAAACACAGATAATGTAACACTTTCCAACACTTCCAAAATAATTTTACATATCTTTTCAGTCTAATAAGGTGAAAGATGATATCTAAGGAAACAATTTGGAAAATGCATAACATATTTAAAACACAATTTCAGGAATTACCAGCAATATCCTGAAAAATATCCGAATTCTCTTGTGCAGCGCTGTATATGATCTATAGATTTATATATATATATATATATATATATATATATACTACACAGAATGCTAAATTTTAGTTCAGTTAGAAAACACGTAGCACAGTTTAAAATTTCCCTTTGGAATTTCCACCAATAAACGGAAATGTACTCGAGAGCTTTTGTGTTGCTCTGTATATGATATATACAATTTGTACACACCAAGTAATGTACAAAAAATGAGTTAAATTTAAAAACTCGTTCAGCAAAGGAAACCACACTTCCAGCAATTATTGTTAACAGACAGTACCGTATTCATTTGTGTGTCCCTTTAAATGAACGATGAATACACACTGTTGAAGGGGCGAGGCCAACGAGGTAAGCGCGTAACATCAGAATATTAAATTCTTCAAATTAAAATTAACTCTGGTCTTCAACATGCAGAAAGAAAAGGAATTGCTTACCTTTTCTAAGGTCTATCCAATTTATGAAATATCCACTGGTTTATATATTTCAACTATTTGAGAATTTATTATAAACACTTCTTGAATAATCGTGTAGTACCACTGCTGAAATAAGACTTGTAAAAAAAATTATATTAATGCACAATTCACATTGAATAAATAAGTTCACGTTTGGATTGATTTTAAAAATTATATTTTACATTACTTAAAATTTTAAAAGGTTTACATTTAGATTAATTTTAACATCAGGAAACATTTTTTCTGTGACTTTACAGAATGAAGGATAGTAATACACTGACTCATTTTCACAAAGTTTGGAAAGTTACGAGTAAAGTTGCATCATTTCTTTGAAACAAATTGACGTTGAATAATTGTCCTTTTAAATGTTTTAGTTCTGTAATAAGTTTATAATAGCATAATCACAAATAACAAATTATAAACATATTTCACATTATTAGAAGAGAACGATTATAACGAGGTAATAAATCTCTATTGCTTGATAAACTTGAAACTTAAGAGTCATAAATTAGGTCACTTGTTTTAAGAGATGAGAGAAAAATTATCGTTGGGTTTTTATCTGCGTGCTTCATCATTTTCTTTATTTATTTATTTTACTTTGAGTGGAAAATATTAAGTGATTGAAATGAATGGATTAGTTTTCTACAATTTCCCCCTTAATCCATTCATGGGGATTAACTAATATTTTCATTGAATTTCTGTGTTCGATGAATCGAGGCTTGGGTAAAGGTTTGGTAAGTGCATCAGCTATCATTTTTTCTGTTGGAAGATATCTTAACTCAATTATGCCTTCTTCGCTATATTGTTTAATGGCATTAAATTTGACGTCGATGTGCTTTGATCTTTTCGTGAATTTTTCTGATTCAACCATTTTTATGGTACTTTGATTGTCTTCATATAAAGTGATTGGTTTTTGCTGTGGAAAGCCTAGATCGTCAAGTAACTTCAATAACCAAATTATTTCTTGGCTAGCATGTGCTGCGGACACATATTCAGCCTCTGCTGAAGATAAGGCAATGCAACTTTGCCTTTTCGTCGTCCACTGAATTGGGTTGTTGCCCAACATATATAATATTCCCGATGTTGATCTGCGGGTTTTGGTATCACCTGCCCAATCGGCATCAGCGAATACTTTTAATATTGGTTCTTCATTAGTGTTAATTATTAATTTTAGTTCTTTAGTATGATATAGATATCTTATTATTCTTTTTACGGCTTGCCAGTCTTTTTCGCGAGGATTCTCATTTCTTCTGCTTAAAATGTTTACTGCTTCTGAAATGTTTTGATGGTACAATGTTGTGCTACTGGTGAAAATGTTTCTTGATAATCTTCCCCATATTTTTGACTGAAACCTTTGGCAACAAAACGTGCTTTATATTTTTGTGTATTTCCTGAACTATCAATTTTTCGTTTGAAAATCCATCTACTTCCTATGATTCTTTTATTAAGAGGAGGATCGACTAGATCCCATGTATTATTTTTCATTAACGATTGTATTTCGTTTTCAGTGGCTTTAAGCCAGTTTTTCTTTTCTAGTGGATTGTTTATTTTGATAAGCTGTTTCCAGTTTTCAGGTTCTGTTGTATCGCAATCATTTGCTAAAGCAATAAAATTGTCGGAAGTATATCTTTGAGGTGGTACTCCTCTGTTTTGTCTTTCAGATCTACGAGGTTGATGTGTTTCTGATTGTTTGGGCGCGTCAGGTGTACAGGGTGTGTCACCTATTTCTATTTCAATGTATTTTTTATCTTCAATTAATTGTTCGTGATCATTAATTTTCTCGTTTAAATTGTTCAGTTTTTCTTCCAGAAATTTTACAGATCTGGAAATTATTATTTCACCATTTTTAGTGAAAACGCGGTATCCCTTTGTATTATTATCATAGCCCATGAAGATACCCTCTTCTGCTGTGTCATCTAGTTTAGATCTTTTGTGTTTGTTTATGTAAGTGTATACTTTACAGCCAAATACACGTAAATAATAGAGATTTGGTTTTCTTTTGAACCAAATTTCATATGGCGTTTTATTTGTCAATTTAGTGGGGAGCCTATTTTGGAGGTGATTAGCAGTATTTATCGCTTCACCCCAGAACCTATGAGGTAAATTTGCTTCGGATAATAGGCTTCGTGTCATTTCAATTAAACTTCTGTTTTTTCTCTCAGCAATGCCATTCTGGCTGGGACAAAATGGAACTGTGTATTCATGTTTTATACCATGTTCCCTTAGAAAGGCTTCTGTTTTATTTCCTATGTATTCCCCACCGTTATCCGATCTAATCGCCGTCGGATATTTTCCTTGTCTGGTTTTGACCATTTGTACATAGTCTTTTATTTTTTCATAAACTTCATCTTTACTTTTTAATAAGTAAATAACTGTGAATCTAGAACTGTCATCTATGAATGTAAGGAAGTAATTTTTTCCTCCTATTGTGGGTGTTTTAAAAGGCCCACATAAATCAGTATGTACTAAATCTAATACTTTTGTTGTTTTATTTTCGATAGATTTAGAGTACGGTGCATTTGTTGACTTTGTTTTTATACAGGTTTCACAGTTTGTTTTATGATTACAGTTATTTATTTTTATCCCACTGGCCAAGTCATTTTTGACTAATTCTTTTATACTTTCATTATTTCTGTGGCCAAGGCGTTTATGCCAAATTTCGAGGCAATCTTTATTTCTGCAATCATGTGCAATGTTTATTTTATTTTGAGAACTTTCTTCTAGTGTTTCAACTTGATATAAGTTATGTTTCTTAAATGCTTCTAAGTATATATTTCCATTGCACGATAGTATGCATTTTTCATTTTCGAAAAATACTTTGTAGACATGTTCTGTGGCTTTACTTACGGAAATTAAATTTGATTCCAATTGTGGAACAAATAACACATTTTTAAGTGTAATTCTATTTATACATCCATCAGATGTTTTTGTCATTATTTGTGTTTCGCCGGTTCCGTAAGAATTTAATGTATTCCCATTAGCAATTGTTACTGTAGTTTTTTCAGTATCGTTGAATTTTGTAAATATATCCCTATCGTTCGCTATATGCGAAGACGCTCCTGAGTCAATTAACCAGGTTTTATTAGCGGGATTTACAATTATGAATGCTGCATCTTTATGTTCACTTTTATTTATTTGTACCTGTTCATCTGTTTTTGATTTATTCATTTTATTTTTACTATCACCTTTTGTATTTTCAAAACACAACGATGTGTACTTTTTGTATTTGTATTGTGTTTTAGGTGTAGTGGTCTGTGTGTTTCTGTTCTTGAGATGCCAGCATTGTTTGTAAGTGTGATTTGATTGTTTACAGTAGGTACAATATTTGTTTTGCCCTTTATAATCTTGAGTGTATTTCTTTTGTGTTTTAAACACCTTTTGTGAGTTTTCAACTTGCTCACTATTTTCTACCCGTTTATTAAATTCATCAGTAAGTTTGCTCTTGATGAATTCGGGAGTTAATTCAATTTCATTTCGGGCTTCGAGAGCTGTTATTAGAGTATTATAACTCGCAGGTAACGAGCACAATAAAAGTGCAGATAAATGCGAGTCGGTTATGTTCTCTCCTATTGCGGAGAGCTTATCTTTTATTTCCAGTATATTAGTAATGTGTTTGTGCATGTTCCCATTTTCGGGAAGTTTTGCACTATACAATTTTCGTAACAAATACAATTTACTGGACAAATTGGCTCTCTCATGAATATTTTTTAAACTATCCCATGTCTGTTTTGCTGTTTCTAAATGTTTTACATGAACTATTTGCGTATCGTCTATACTCAGGTTTATTAAAGCGCGAGCTTTTGCATCCTTTTTTCTCCAATCTTCGTTAATTGGTGTAGGGGGTTCCTGAGTTACGAGTTCGTACAAATCTTCCTTAATTAACAACATATTAATTTTAAACTTCCATATAGAATAATTATTATTGTTTAATTTATCTACTATTTGCATTTCCTTTATTGTCGCCATCTCGGAGAACTTGTTTATACAGTTTTTAAAAATTTATTAGTTTAAATAGTTTATTAAATTCAATTATGTTTTCTTGAATTTTTAATCTAGCATAAGAGCTGAGTATTATTTTTATTAATTAGAGTCAATTATTAATCCTTAAGAATAAATTCTGAGTTCATATATTCATCAGGCTCATGATCACTGATGTTACGCGCTTACCTCGTTGGCCTCGCCCCTTCAACACAATATTCTATTGTAAGCCTCTTGTAGTGCACCTTAGTGATATATATCAATTTCAATATGTTTGAAATAGTGAAACATTATTAAAATAAACCGCAAACGATTTTTTCCACAGACCGTAATGTAACGGAACTCTTTTGAATGTCCCTGTAAAGGAACTATAAGTGCTATGCACATGATATTCTATAGAAAGCCTCTGTAGTGCACCTCAGTGATACATTCAATTTCATTATGTTTGAAATTGTGTAACATCATTAGAATAATCCGCAAATGATTTTTCCCCATAGACCGAAAAGTAACGGAATTGTTTTGAATATCTCTGTAAAAAAACTATAAGTTCTACACAATTCATTTTCAATTCCGAACATGTCATAGTACACCTCAATAACATATATATCAATTGCATGACAATCCTATTATATGTACGTGAGTTAGAGCACGGACAGACAGGCGGATGACAGACAGACAAAGCGAATTCATAAACACTTTTCAACTAAGTGTTAAAAAGTGGCTATTGAAAAAATATCCAATGATCCACCCTTGCTTGTAAGAGACAGTAAAATTTTCTTGCATGCTATCAATGATTCCTTTCTTGCTGGTTTCAATATATGTTAATATTAATAACCAGTTTACAAATGTTTTACATGTAATAATACATGTTTTACAAATATTTATTTGAGTTATTTATAATTTACGATTAGTACTGTCAGAAATTGTTTTTACTGCCAGAGCACGGACAGACAGATAAACTGACAGAGAAACAGACAGACGGCAGGCAGACAGACAAACGGAATTCATAATAGTTGAAAAGTGTTAAAAAATGACAAATCTTTCAAAAATATGATATAACGACGAACGAAAATATACAATAATCTCTTCCAAGTTACCTATAATTCCGAAAAGTGTTCTTTATCTTTAAAAAACCTCGAAAAACAACATATTTTCGGGATTTAAAGACGCATTTATAAAAAAAAATATAATTATAGTATAATTATAGTATAACAAAATTATAGTTTCTTTTGCTGCCACTTGTTTTCGGAAACGTTTCCGAGTAGGTTCTATAGCGTATTAATCAGTTTCTCCACCTGGAACATAGGTTTTTCGAATGCTTTCAGTTCGCAAGAAACATATTCATAATCACAAACATGTTTTACAGACAAACTTGATAAATTATCAGCGTTACATATAACATTAAAATTAATATTATTTTGTTTACTCCCGCATGTATAAATTCAATTACGCATTTAAAAATGTTTAATTGAAAATTGGTAGCATCCGAAAATGCTAATTATATTTCCGTGATTTAAAAAAACGTGTATAAAAAACAAAGTTTCTTTTTCTGCCACTGGTTTTCGCAAACGTTTCCCAGTACTTTTAATTGTATATTAATAAACTTCTCAATATGAAATATGGGGGTTTTGAATGCTATCAATTCTCAAGCAAACATATTCATGTTCAACAACCATGTTTTACAGACAAACATAATAAATTAACAGCATTAACATTATCATTAATATTAATAATAATTTGTTACTTTTGCATGTATAAATTCAGTTACGCGGTGGAAAATGTTTAATTGAGAACTGATGGCATCCTAATAACCGATATTCCGGTTTCACAAAACTGATTAGTATACACTATAAAAACACTAATCGGAAAAGTTTCCGGAAATCGGTGGCAGCAAAAGAAACTTTGTTTTCATAAATGCTTATTTAAATTATGAAAATATATTGATTTCTGAGGTTTCTAAAGATAAAGAACGCTTTTCGGAATCGTGGGTATTCGGGAGCGATTATTGTATATTTTCGTTTGTGATTATATTTCCAAAGATTAAGAAATATTTGTTCTTTTTCACAGTGTTTCTTCCGTCCGTTCATTACTTATTAATATTTAATGCTTCCCGGTCAGGATCTTCAACTTATGGCCTGCGGATCACGAAACTACCACTAATTTAGCAAAGAAAACTTTGACTTATTTAAGGGAAGAATCTTTGCGATTAAATAAGACGAAGATTACTTTTCAAAATTTATGACGACAACTGACTTTCAGGCAAAAAGGTTGAAGACCCCCTTTTCCCGGCTATAATTGAACTTTGGTTTCTCGAAGCGAGAAGAAAAAAATCCACATAGAGAATTACCAAAACAGTAAAATTTAATACAAGATAAACTGTAGTATAAAATATTACAATAAAAACAATTATCAATGCTCAAATTTGAGGGAGACTTATTATCTGCAAAATATCATCAAAAAATCATCAAAGAACCCATATCCGAAATTTCGGACTTTTGGGAATCTGTGTAAGTTTTGGGGACTCATGCTAATCGAACATTTTCTAAATTTTTGCAATTTTTAAAGCATTTGTCCGCCATTTTTTTTTAACTTCTAAGGCTTTCATATTCATGTATCAGAGTTAAAAGTGTTTACATTTTTTAATTATTGATTTAAAATTTAACAAATCTTGATTTAATGTTTAAATTTAATAATTTTCTTTATTGTAATATTTGTTAAATAATATTCGAGCACTCTTCACTTTTCCACAAGCTATAAAATTGAGAAACACCATGTTATCAAAAATATTCATTATTGTAATTCATAGTCATTTCTGGACTTTCTAAATATTGCTAAATACATCTAAAACTGAAAAAGAGCATGTCCTAAAAATACACTCCTTTTTCCTTTTCTTCCCTTCCCCCTTTTATACACACACACACACACACATATATATATATATATATATATATATATATTCCCAGTATTTTATTCTAAAGATTTTGAACATACGTATTTTCGTTTCCTTTGCGAATTATCTAAAATTGCCACGAAACAAGCGAAACATTTCATTCTGACATTGATTTAAAGGCAAAGAACGATCATCAAGTTGGAATACAATGGTCGTAACAGTTTTTATTTCCTTTCAACCTGAAAATAAATTATTTGTAAGCAGTTTTTAGTAATAATCTAAATATCAAACTAAAACAAATATTAACTAACTATGATAGAGATTCAAAGAATAAACAATTCTAGCCAATATAAATGATCCAAAAACTAAAAATTTGTGTAAATTCGGCATAAAAATCATTTTGAGTTTCAATTTTGTAACGTGATAATTATTTAATAACAGCACTATTCCACTATTTCACATTACTAAATCAAAATCAGGCAATTAAGTTACTGTATCACGTACCATTTTTTATTTTTATTTTTTATTTCTAGTGAGAGGAAATCCTTTATTTAAATTAAGGTATATGTTTTAGTGAAACATATGTGGAAATTGCATAAATAACACAATATATATCAAAATATGTAAATAACCTATAAATAAATTTATACAAACATACCACAGCGGCAAAACAGGAAGAAAATATGTTAGGTGATACTACTAGACACACACAAAAAAAAATAATAACAACGCACGAGACAAATGTTAATAAATTAGATTTCATGATATATTTTATTGATTTGTATCCAAGACCGTGAAAATACCTTTATCTTTTTTTTTCCAATTTTATCCAGCATTGTAAATTAATATAAAAATCCTTCATTATTTGTTATTATTAAAAAACTGTTCCACGGACAAATAGTATACATATCAGAGCAATTTAAATGCCCTGTTTATATTTAGGAATATGAAATCTGTATAGTTCACGTATTTGTTTTGCAAGTAGGCAAATTTTTATTGTATTTTTTTTCATTCTTTTTTTTACTTGTTCTGTTTTATTTATTTATTATTATTATAGATTTATTTGTCGATCAGAGCTATCAATATTATTTTTCATATTGTCTCCAAAAACGCAAATCGCAATGCCATAGAAAATTATTCGTAATCTTAAATTCAAAATAACTTCAGGATTTCCATAAATATAGTTAAACTCATCTAATATTGAAAAGCATTCCTTAAAATCGCGTTCATTTTCTTTCTCTTTTCTTTTTTCCGCTTCTTCTTCTTTCCTTTTCTTTTTTTCTTTATTTGGCGTATTTCTATTCTGCGATATAAAACATAAATATTTTCCTTTTCATCCAATATATCTTACCCTGTTGCCACAACAAAAACAAAATATTATATTCTTATACTATTAGCTTCAAGCGTGTCCGTAGAGATTACCGTTGAGCAAGTTCTTTAAATAAAACGATCGTGGTCGTTTTTGTTTTCTTTCGATGTGGAAGCAATTTATTTAGCAGCTGTTTATTATAATAATTTAATATACGGATAAGTTAAAAGAAGTTGTAATGAAATACAGTAGATATTTAAATTCTAAAATCAATTCTAAAAAACATAACATCAAATAACTCAAAATTCGAGCCAAATTCAAAATAAAAATCCTTCGTGTTATTTATTCAGTGACTGTGATGTCGTTATGTTGTAAGCACATACATCAGAAGTAGAAAATACTAGCTGGGTTAATGTGGTTCATACTTTTGTCTACCACTATTTCCGAATATCCACCTCGCATCACTATCTTCATCTAATTTAATGGCAGAATTTCTGCGATTAATTAAGGCAAATTCGGGGGATAGTGGTGCTTAAAATAGGAGCTGTGCGAGGCCTGAGCATATTATCTTAAACCACTTATATATTTTATATTTTAAACATAAACTGACATATATTTTAAACTTCGCTATTTTTTAAATGGCTGTAATATTTTTCGTTAAATAAAACCTTTAACATCCTACATTTTATTTAAAAGAAGAAAATAAAATACAATTTTAATTTATTTCATTGTATTATCTAAACTAAACTCCGCTCTTGACCTGCGGTGCCTATCTCCACTTTCTTTGACCTTGAACCATGAGGTACTATACAGTATATGGTCAGGCTATGGTCAGGCTGTCACCCTAACACAGAACCCCAACTTTAGTTCCGAAGTAAGCTTGGAACTCATTTTACCAACCCCGGAGGGGTGAAAGGTTGAGTTAACTTTCACCAAATCTGGATACGAGCCTCAGACTTGAAGTGTAGAAGCGGAATGCGCTGACCACTGAGCTGCCAGGCCTCCATTGTATTATCTACATATGATAAATTACCTTAAATTCACGAAATTAATTATTTTTCTTCGCAATCATTTATTTATTTGTGTCTACATAAAAAAAAAAAAGATAACAAAATCTTTGTTCTGCTTTTAACTTCTCTTACGTTGTGAAAATTGTTATGTTACGTCAATTATGTAACGTCAGTGATGAATTCGACGAAAAGCCCGGAAGAGACATTCTCCCCGGAGCACCAAAATGTCTCCCTGGAAGATTTTATATTTGTTTTTTCTACATATGATATGTAATATTTTTCTCATATGATCTGCATTTGATCTACATATGTAATATTTTCGTACATTTGATCTACATATGTAATATTTTCGTACATTTGATCTACATATGTAATATTTTCGTACATTTGATCTAAATATGATAAATTACAATAAATTCACGAAATTAATTCTTCTCAATCATTTATTTATTTGTGACTGCATACAACAAATAAATAAATAAATAATCTTTGTTCTGCTTTTACGTTGTGAAAATTGTTGTGCTATGTCGATTGTGTGACGTCAGTGATAAATTCGGCGAGAAGCCCGGGAGAGACATTCTCTCCGGAGCACCAAAATTTGATACACACCAATGATATGCACCCTGGAAGATTTGATATTTGTTTTTTGTACATATGATATGTAATATTTTTCTCATATGACCTACATGTGATCTCATATGATTTACAATTGATCTACATATGCAATATTTTTGTGCATGTGATCTCATATGATAAATTACATTAAATTCACGAAATTAATTCATTTTCTTCTCAATCATTTATTTATTTGTGTCTGCATAGCAAAAAAAAAAAAAATGTTCTGCTTTTACCTTCTTTTACGTTGTGAAAATTGTTGTGCTATGTCAATTATGTAACGTCAGTGATGAATTCGGCGAAAAGTTCGGGAGAGACGTTTTCCTAGGACTACCAAAATGTCCCCCCGGAAGATTTGATACTTGTTTTTTGTACATAGGATATGTAATACTTTTCTCATATGATCTACATGTGATCGCATATGATCTACATTTGATCTACATATGTAATATTTTTGTACATATGATCTACATATGATAAATTACATTAAAGTCACGAAATTAATTCCTTTTCTTCTCAATTATTTATTTATTTGTGACTGCATACAAATAATAATAATAATATTAATAACAAAATCTTTGTTCTGCTTTTAACTTCTCTGACGTTGTGAAAATTGTTGTGCTATGTCAATTATGTAACGTCAGTGATGAATTCGGCAAGAAGCTCGGGAGAGACATTCTTCCCGGAGTACCAAAATGTCTCAACGGAACATTTTATATTTGCTTTTTGTACACATGATATGTAATATTTTTCTCATATGATCTACATGCACAGTTGCCAACCTCCCGATTTTTTTCATACCAGTATTTTTATGAAAAAATATTTGTTTTATCTAATCGTGCAATTTCTGCTATTTAATAAAGCGAAAATTTTTGTATGAGTTTTACTGGTATTCAAAAAATCGGGAGGTTGGCAACTATGTACATGTGATCTCATATGATCTACATTTAATATACATATGCAAAATTTTTGTATATATGATCTACATATGATAAATTACATTAAATTCACGAAATTAATTCCTTTTCTTCTTAATCATTTATTTATTTGTGACTTCATACAAAAAAAAAAAAAAAAAAAAGAGAGAACAAAATCTTTGTCCTGCTTTTAACATCTCTTAGGTTGTGAAAATTGTTGTGCTATGTCAATTATATAACGCCAGTTATGAATTCGGCAAGAAGCTTGGGAGAGACATTCTTCCCGGAGTACCAAAATGTCTCCCCGGAACATTTGATATTTGCTTTTTGTACATATGATATGTAATATTTTTCTCATATGATCTACATGTGATCTCATATGATCTACATTTAATATACATATGCAAAATTTATATATATATGATCTACATATGATAAATTACATTAAATTCACGAAATTAATTCCTTTTCTTCTCAATCATTTATTTATTTGTGACTTCATACAAAAAAAGAGAACAAAATCTTTGTTCTGCTTTTAACATCTCTTAGGTTGTGAAAATAGTTGTGTTATGTCAATTATGTAATGTCAGTGATGAATTCGGCGGGAAGCTCGGGAGAGAGCTGCGGAGCACCAAAATGTCCACGCGGAAGATTTGATATTTGTTTTTATAATGTTGTAAAAGGCAGATATCCCCCCCCCCCAAAAAAAAAATAATAATAATAATAATAATTATTAATTAATTAATTAAATAAATTTAAAAAAAATCTTAGAACTCTTTAATGTTTCCTTCCTGTAGATCACATTACATCCTGAAAATGTCTGAATTCAGCAGAGGTGTGTAACGTATATACATTTCTTTCTCTAAAAGAAAGCCACCGTTGTTGTCAGGTTTTCTATATAAGTTTATCATTCCTATCATCTGCATCCAGTGTCAAATACAATGCTTATTTTGGATGTATAGTGTTATTACAGCTGATACAGTTTGATGCCTAGCAATCTGTACAGATTCTTAAGAATCCTATGTCTTCAGGCTATATCGCTATTTTGTTATTCACTTATATGTTCTTGCATTAATCGCAAATTTAGTATATACCAAATGTTAGCATGTAAAGTGAAAAGTTCAGCGATGCTAGTATTAGCTACTTTTATGCTGATGCATAATGATGCAGGTTTCAAAGTATAAAGTATTATCCCGAATGCTGTTGAGAAATAGACATTGCCGTTGAATTTACATGCTTTTCATGTACCATAGAATCATACCATAACATAGACCCATACCATGTACCATAGAACCATATAACTTGGTTAATTAAAAGCTTTGTGTCTATTCAAAATCAAATATCCTCATCCAGTGCTGTTTTCGTTGCTGTCCAGGACTGCATTGATTTTTGTTTTACAAATTATTTTTATATTTTTATTAGCATATGGCCAGAATTGGAGGAGCACTGAATAATTTAAATATATAACTTAATCATTGCATTTTTATCAATAATGTAAAAAGTTTTGCCTTCTTCGCAGCGTAGCTTAGTAACAATTAATGATTTTCCACTTTCCCACTGGCTGAAAAAATTTTGCCTTCACCGCAGCATAGCATGGTAACAATTAATCATTTTCCACTTTCCCACTGGCTGTAATATCGAGAAATCACAACGGTATAAAAAATGTTCATTAATTTCATTCAAAATATGTCCAGGTTTTCTAAAATATAGGTAGACTCATCTAATACTGAAAAGCATTTTCTAAATTACATTCCATTTTTGTTTCTTCAGATGTTTTGTTCTTCTTTTATGTCAAGAACACAAACATTTCCCTTTTCGTTTCAGCTATCTGGCGTATTGCACAACGAAAACGAAATTTTCTTTTCTTATATTGATTTCAAGCGTATCCAAAGAAATTACTGATGAACATATTCTTACAATAAAATGATCATAGTAGTTTGTATTTGCTTTCCACAACGAAGTTATTTATTTGACAGCTGTTTGAGGTAATATGACAGGAAGATCAATTTCAATGAAGCATACTAGGTTTATGGACATTTAAATTTTAATGTAATTCTATACAATATTACATTCAATCAAAATAAATTACATGTTCTATTATTCCATTTGTTTTTCTAAATTGATCTTCTCAAACTCTAGACAGAGGATAAATGATTACAATTTTCAAACAATACATCGAATAAATCAAAATATTCTATTCTCAAATTTATCTCTAGCATCTCTAAAGAAGATACTGATGAAATTGCTTTCTTAACGTGATAGTTATTCAATACCAATCAATCACTTTGTGCTTTTCCATCGATTCTAAAATCGGGAATCAAGATGACATTAAAAATGTTCCTTTACTCTAACTTAAAATAACTTCCGATTTTCCTTAGTATTTCTAGACGCATATAACACTGAAAAACATTACTTATTTAAATTATACTCCTTTTCCGATTGCAAGTATATCTTCTTTCTTCGTAGATCTGGAACATAAATATTTTCCTTTTTCATTCATCTGGCATATTGCCACAATAAACACAAAATATTCTATTTTATATTGATTTCAAGAATGTCCGAAGAAATTACTGATTAACAAGTTCTTAGAATAGAAGTATCGTAGTAGTTTTTATTTGCTTTCAACATGGAAGTAATTTATTTATCATCTATTAGAGGTGATAACTTTCCAGAAAGATTAATTTCATAAGTATTAACTAGATTTATATATTTAAATTTTTGAGCAATTCTTTAAGATGTATTCTACACAGTATTACACGTTATATTATCGCATTTATATTCTAAACCAGAAGGACCCATGCGAAGCTTTCGCACTGCAATCTTTGATATTATTTCCTGGTACGTTTTAGCACTAATTTTTAATTAACTGATTTTGTTTTTAAATCAAACAATACGTTTTAACGAAATGTGGGTGTACTATCTCAGAAACTTGTTCAAACACTTTTCGAATGATACCTCATTCATCGTTGTATGTTTTCTATGTGTATAGAAAAAGAATGTTGAGAACAGACATAATATATATGATGATAGCTTGTGTATAAGAAAATGGGAATAGATTGCCAGAAAATGTTTTGCAAAATTTTCTTCTCTCGCCAAGGTTATTTCTCTAGGTTGCCAAGACCCCTATACTCAGAAAAAAAACGAATTATAAAACTGAATATATAATATACTGAATATATAATATACTGAATATATAATATATAATATACTGAATATATAATATACTGAATATATAATATATAATATACTGAATATATAATATATAATATACTGAATATATATAATATATAATATACTGAAAAAAAACGAATTACAAAAAAATTGAAACACTGAATCAGACGTGAATTCATATGAAAGCATCGGTACTTCTCTATTATCCCGTCGACCACTTTTCATAACGAAAAACTTTGCCAAACTGTAAGATTAAAAGCTAAAAATGCAGTCCCATTTACTGGATGTCAGAAGCATTATACGTGTTTGTTATGTCATCAAGTGGTTTTAATTCGACATTTGCGTGTATTTTTCATTATGTTTTACTGATTTATTAGTTATTTCATTAATTAAAATAACAATTGTGTCCTTAAATTCTTATATTTAATTTATTTATTTATATTGATATTCCAATGGCAACATTCTCCCGTTTATTTGGCGTTACAGTTTGGCAATAGTTTTTTGTTATGAAAAGTGGTCGACGGGATAATAGAGAAGTACCGTTATTTCATTAATTAGAATAACAATTGTATCCTTAAATTCTTATATTTTACTTATTTATTTATTTTGATATTCCAATGGCAACGTTCTCCCGTTTATTTGGCGTTACAGTTTGGCAATAGTTTTTTGTTATGAAAAGTGGTCGACGGGATAATAGAGAAGTACCGTTATTTCATTAATTAAAATAACAATTGTGTCCTTAAATTCGTATATTTTATTTATTTATTATTTTGATATTCCAATGGCAACGTTCTTCCGTTTATTTGGCGTTACAGTTTGGCAATAGTTTTTTGTTATGAAAAGGGGTCGACGGGATAATAGAGAAGTACCAAAGCATTTCTTCAGATTTTTCAAAACTGTTCCATAAATGTCTTAAATACATAAATCAATATTTGGTACACCACTTTTTTGCAAGCCTATGGGAACTTAAACATGGGATTAAACTTTGTGGTCCAGCAGCCATTTAAGTGACGTCAGACTTCGCTGGCTTATTAACAGCTTAATGAAATATTAAAAAATAAATGCTTACAATTTTTGTGAATGCTAATTGTTGGAAACAGTTTATAAATTGATTCCATCTGTTCCCTGGTTTGTGATATATGCAACAATTTGTTTTGTAAACTACCAACAGGCGTCGCCACCACCTGGAATGGAACTTATTTTAAACCCCATAAGATGGCAGCACTACAGTTCTACAGAGACATAATCCTTACAAATGTACATTCTAAAGAAAGAATAAACTGTTTACCTCAGCAATAAACCTTTGTGAAGTGTGCTCAGCAGACTAATATCGTGTAAGAACTTTCAAGAGCCCCTTTTATTCGTCAGTTGAAGCTGAAACTATGTAACAATCAGACATAAACAATTTCGCTCGTCCAATTTTAACGAACTGTGTTCTGGAAGCAATATGCTCTGGAATTTAGACGAAGCACAACTCTTTTTATGGATTTAATAACCTTTCCTTTTGTATTGTATGTGTGTATAATATTTAACCAAGATAATTGTATAGTTTTTCAGATACATAAAGATTGTTCTCAACAAGTCACGATACTTTGTGTTTCTACAAAGATTCCAGTTTCCATTTAATAAAAATTGAATTTACATGTTCGGATAGCAAGCACCATTCGCTGCGTCATGAACAAGGACTACGCTTTATAAAAGGTAAGCAAAGCTTACATTTTTTTTTATTCAAATAATTGAGAAGAAATTTTTATTAATTATCTGGTCCTTCAATCAAGTAAATTTAACTCACGTCCTTTTAGATTATTCAGACTGACCCTGAGGAGAAAAAAAAACTAGACCAGAAAAAATAATAATAATATAAGTATTGTATTATAAGTATTGAATAGTATTATATAACAAATATCTGTGGAATTTTATTACATATACTACTGGTATTATTTTTCTGAGATATATTATTGATATTATTTTTCTTGGTACATGTAATTATTGCTATTGATCATTGATAATGCAAAAGAAAATAATAAACATTGAATAGAATATATGAACAAAACGGTAGATAATTAACCTAAATGAATATTGAAGTACTATATAGGTCATTATGTTGTGATATAGATGTATAGACTAATGATAAACATAAATAACTGAAAAAATATATATATATTTATATAACGTAGCATTCAACATTTAATTATGGCTACTTCGTCCGCGAAAGAAATATCGCTTGTCGAAAAGCTGAATGACAGTAATTACGAATTATGGGCTTTTCGAATCGAAATGCTGTTAATTAGGGAAGATTTATTTAAATTTGTTACCCAAAACCCACCTGCAACTCCCGATGATGCATGGTAGAAAAATGACGGGAAAACTAGGGCAACAATAAATCTTTCGATAGATGACAGCCAAATCTGTCATATAAAGCACTTAAAAACCGCCAAAGAAATATGGGACACGTTAAAGAAGATGCATCAAAGATCCACCTTATCGTCTAAATTGTTTCTCCTCCGAAAATTATACTCACAAAAATTAAGCGACGGAGGAGACATGAACCGCCACATCAACGAAATCCTAACAATAAAGGATAAATTGTACGTCATTGGCGAAGAAATTCCGGAGACTCATATCGTAGCACTTTTATTGTGCAGTCTCCCTAGATCATATGATCCTCTAATTATAGGCCTCGAAGCTAGGGATGAAAGCGATCTCAGTTTAGAGTTTGTTAAGACAAAACTACTAGATGAATTCAAGCACAGGGCTGAAAACAAACAATCAAACACAAATGCGCGTGAAACCACGTATAGAGTATCCAACAGACAGAACAAAAACAGAAAATATTGCGGGTTCTGTAAACGACAGAACCACACAACATCAGAATGCTTCCATTTGAAAAATAAAAACCAACACTGCAATAACGCAAGACCTGACTGGAACAAAAACAAAACATTCAATAATTCCAGTAACTATAGGAACAATAATGTCGGTCATAAAAATGCCCAGAACAACCCCAAGGAAACTTCGAACTATTGTTTCAATAACAAAATTGAAAGTGATGAAGATTTAGATAGCTCGGTTCCCCCTGGCGACGACAAAACATCAGAAGATAAAATCGAACCCATCTCTGTAAACAGGTGCAAACACCAAATGAAGAAAAATATATAATTGACTCTGGATGTACTAGGCATGTCGTAATGTCAAAGCATAATTTTGAAAATTTTACGCCAGGAAACTTCGGGGATATTACGATAGCGAATGGAAAGCGGCTATGCTCACAAGGTCTGGGAGACGTGAACATTAAAATAGATTCACAAAATTCCATTACACTTAAAAGCGCATTATACTGTCCCGAATTGCAGAACAATCTGCTATCGGTAAAAAGGGCCACCGAAAACAATATCAAAGTAATATTTGAAAAACAGAAGTGCTCGTTCGTGAAGGATAACCACACAATTTTAACAGATAGGTTAAACGACAATTTATATGAATTACAACCCAAAGACGATTACGGATATAACGCGCAAATTCAAACATCTTCCAGCGATAAAAACTGCATATCCATTTGGCACAGGTGGCTGGGACATAAAAATTTTGAAGCGTTAAAACATCTCGCGAAACACAAACTAGCTGAGGGCATAGAAATACATAATTGTAGGCATGAAACTGTTTGTACAAAATGCGTCGAGGGAAAGCTATCGATTGCACCCTACCCTAAAACCGCCTCCACTAGATCAAAGGAAACATTAGATCTGGTACACACAGACATCTGCGAAAAAATGCATACACAAACACTCAGTGGAAAGAAATACTTTATAACTTTTACTGATGACTACAGTCAGTTTACAATGATTTATTTGATTTCGCATAAATCAGAGGCAATAACAAAACTCAAAGAATTCATAGCCCTAACGAAGAATAAATTCGGAAAAATTATAAAAGCAATCAGATCCGATAACGCAAAAGAGTATCTAGGAGATAGTTTTGAGAGTTACCTATCAGAAAACGGTATAGAACACCAGTTGAGCGTCCCGTACTGCAGCCAGCAGAATGGAGTTGCCGAACGCAAAAATAGGACTATAGTTGAGATGGCGCGCACAATGTTATCTGACGAGAACTTACCAAACCAATTTTGGGGCGAAGCCGTACTTACAGCAACATACCTGATAAATCGCTTGCCTACCAAAGCAAACGAAAACAATAAGTCACCTTATGAGCTGTGGAATAACAGAAAACCCGATTTATCGAACATACGGACCTTCGGATGTAAGGCATACGCCTATGTCGAAGAATCGAAGAGATCCAAATTTGACAAAAAGGCCGTTGAAGGCATTCTATTGGGTTACGATAATCGTAGTAAAGGATATAGAATATACACAGGGGGAAACAACGTGATAATATCGCGAACCGTAAAATTCCTTGAAAACGGAACGAGCGAAATTGACAGAAGCATAAATGATTCAAAGACACCTACTGAAACCGTGGAGATTGAACTAAGTAATGATGAACAAAATCAAAACGACACCCCACAGCAAAGTACCGCTGAACCGCGAAGGTCACTAAGAAGCAACAGAGGTGTCCCCCCTGACCGCTACGGGATAAGCGCGAATATCTGTAAAATACAAGATCCGAAAAATTGGGAAGACATAAATAATATCAGGGATACTGAAATAAAAAACAAATGGATAGAGGCCGCAAATGAAGAAATTACGTCGTTAAAGAAGAATAACACTTGGGAATTGGTGAAACCAACACCAGGAAAACGTACAATAGGGTGTAAGTGGACATTTAAAACAAAATATAACGCACGCGGGGAGGTAGAGAGATATAAGGCGCGACTTGTCGCGAAGGGTTACTCGCAAAAATACGGAAGCGACTACGATGAAACGTATGCACCGGTGGTAGCGCACACCACAATAAGAAGCTTCCTAAACGCCGCCGTGTATAAAAATTTAAATATTACACGCCTAGATATAAAGACGGCATTCTTACATGGAGATTTAGACGAAGAAGTCCTAATGAAGCAACCCGAGGGATACGTTGTAAAAGGGGAGGAAGATAAGATGTGCAAGCTAAAGAAGGCAATATACGGGCTAAAACAAGCCGCGTGGTACATAGGAATTAACAAGTCATTAAGAAATTTAAATTTTAAGGAGTGCGATTCAGATCAGTGCTTATATAAGAGAAATGAAAGCGGGGATATTTCCTATATAATCGTGTACGTGGATGATATTTTAGTCGCCGCGAGCGAAGAAAACACGCGCAATATATACGCGGAATTATCTAAGGAGTACGAAATTAAGAATCTCGGCCGGGTATCGCAATTTCTCGGAATAAATATTAAAAGGCTAGACAACGGAAACCTTGAGCTAGACCAAGAGAACAAAATTGACGAAATAGCGGAAAAATTTAAATTGTCCAAATCAAAGCCCACATATACGCACATGCGCACAGATTATTTCAACGCAGACCCAAACAGTGAAACACTAAGTGACAACAAACAATACAGATAGGCTGTAGGAGCGTTATTATACATAGCGACGTTAACCAGACCGGACATAGCCGCCACGGTAAACATCCTTGGAAGAAGGAACGAGCGTCCCAGAAAAGCAGATTGGGAGGCGGTAGAAAAGGTAATAAGATATCTGCATACCACTAAGCACTTGAGGCTAACCGTGAACAAAAATAAGCCGCCCATACTAACTGCATATAGTGACTCAGATTGGGCAGGAGATAGAGAAGACAGGAAGTCCACAACTGGGAATGTGTTAAAATTAGGGAACAATCTCGTGTCCTGGACATCAAGAAAAAAAAACTGTGTAGCGCTATCAACTGCAGAGGCAGAGTATATCTCTGTATCCAACGCGACGCAAGAAATTCAATGGGTTCTTAATCTACTAAAAGACCTAGAGTTGCATCAAACTTTACCAATCGTAGTATACGAAGATAATATCGCATGTATAAAGTTGAGTGAAAATGAAAAACAGCAATCCCGTGTGAAACACGTGGACATCAAGTACCACAACGTGAGACATTTAAAAGAAAGCGGGGTGATCACACTGGAATATTGCCCTTCGAAAAGGATGGTAGCTGACATCCTTACCAAACCCATCCCCAAACCTAAATTTGAGCACTTGAGAAGGGAACTTCAACTTACACCACCACAGGGCTCAGATGAAAAGGGTGGGTGTTGGAAACAGTTTATAAATTGATTCCATCTGTTCCCTGGTTTGTGATATATGCAACAATTTGTTTTGTAAACTACCAACAGGCGTCGCCACCACCTGGAATGGAACTTCTTTTAAACCCCATAAGATGGCAGCACTACAGTTCTACAGAGACATAATCCTTACAAATGTACATTCTAAAGAAAGAATAAACTGTTTACCTCAGCAATAAACCTTTGTGAAGTGTGCTCAGCAGACTAATATCGTGTAAGAACTTTCAAGAGCCCCTTTTATTCGTCAGTTGAAGCTGAAACTATGTAACAATCAGACATAAACAACTTCGCTCGTCCAATTTTAACGAACTGTGTTCTGGAAGCAATATTCTCTGGAATTTAGACGAAGCACAACTCTTTTTATGGATTTAATAACCTTTCCTTTTGTATTGTATGTGTGTATAATATTTAACCAAGATAATTGTATAGTTTTTCAGATACATAAAGATTGTTCTCAACAAGTCACGGTACTTTGTGTTTCTACAAAGATTCCAGTTTCCATTTAATAAAAATTGAATTAACATGTTCGGATAGCAAGCACCATTCGCTGCGTCATGAACAAGGACTACGCTTTATAAAAGGTAAGCAAAGCTTACATTTTTTTTATTCAAATAATTGAGAAGAAATTTTTATTAATTATCTGGTCCTTCAATCAAGTAAATTTAACTCACGTCCTTTTACTAATGAATTGTATTTCTAAATGGAAAATAATCCTTAAATTACGTAATCTACTGGTGCTCCGATACAGTACGCATACACACAGCCATGATTAAACAAAGTAAACAAATAAACAATAAGTGACGCACGCATAAAAATTAAATAAAAACCCTATTAAAAGCTCGATATTTTTTCAAAAAGTATGTGCAAGAAATAAATTAACAATCGTATTTCAATTGCATTATAGGATGACGTCATCTGATGATGCAGTATTTTATTTTGGTGGCAACAATAATTTGAGTAAAACCTTTCATTTCTTTTATGAAAACAATGCCGATTTAATTTTTATTTAACAGCAATTTTTATTCAAAAACATGCTTTAATGAAATGTTAAGTGGGCTATGTCAGAAGCCTGTTCAAAATCCTTTCATATGCTATCTCCTTCGTCGTTCTGCGTTTCGTATTTTCTGAGAAAAAGGGATGTTGACAGGAGAAATAATATATATATGATGATTGTTCATTTCAATTGTATAGCGTAAATATTTTCTAATTTCGTTAAAGCAAAGCCTCGGAGAAAACAAAATACTACATTCTCAAACTGATATCAAACATGTCGGAAGAAATTACCGATTAACAATTAAAAACAGAGGAATTATAGTAATTTTAGTTGATTTCAACATAGAATGGATTGTGAAATTTATTTATTAGCTGTTTGTGTTAATAATTTAATAAACAGATCAAGTTAAAAGAAATTTCAGCTAAATATATTAGCTATCTAATATATTAGATATCGATTCTTAGCAAAAGAAGAAAGAAATGGCTCAAAATTTGTCGAAATTCAAAAGGCATTTCATTCAAGTTTTATTAAATAATAACATTCATAATATTTTTCTTTTACCTAGATTGATCAAATATCAAGACCTTTTCAATATCAATAAAAGAATTTATACTTGTTGTCATGGCTAATATGATAAGTTCTTTACGGTCTAAAATTTTGTTTGGCATAGTTTTATTCTTCATAGATTCGTTTATTTAGTCGCCAGCATTATGAATGGACACAAAGCACCTAGTGCGGTTAAGCAAAGTGTAACTATAAAACTTTCAACAAATGCCAAATCTATTCAAATTTGGCATAGATTGAATGTGCAATTTACAAATGACACCCTATGGAGGTCACAAGAATGTAAATGGTACAAGTGGTCTGAAAAAAGCCGCGAAGAAGGTGAAATAAGGCGATCCAATATGGCACACGGCACTGGCAAAATTCTCACTGACAAGTTTCGGATTTATGGAGTATTTTGGGCGTCAATTTTTTTCATGTACGTCGTGCATATAATGCATTACAGTAATGTTAATTTTTAGAGAAGATCAAAGCTCTACATCAGTCTAAAAACGTTTCGCTTTGATCCGAATATTTATAGTCTTCGTTACAATGCAATACCTCCCACAACAGGTGCAACGAAATAAAAATTCCATTCTAAATAACTCGATTAACTTATGGTTCAAACTTGCATCTTTTGAGTAACATTCATTTGTTTGGATTCCCTTAAAGCAGCGTTAGGTGGAGCAAGATTTTTATCAGATAAATCAAAGAATTTTTGTGCAGTATCATTCATACACGTTCTAGTTATTTTTATTAATACAAAAATTAAAAACTCAATTTAAAAACTCAAAATTAATTAAAATATGATGAAGAAAGTATGTAGATGTTAAAGAAAGCTACTGAGAAAATAACACTGGAATAATTTTGGAAAATAACATTTCAAAAATAATCTATTCAAAAGCTTTTTTTCTTTTTTATATTTGATCCACCATCTACAGAAATATTTTCCTTTTTCAAACAAGCTCTCTGGCGTAATGCGACAACGAAAACAAAATATTCTATTCTTATAGTGATTTCAAGCGTGTCCGAAGAAATTACTAATGAACATGTTCTTCGAATAAAAAGATCGTATAGTTTTTATTGTTTTTTACAAAACAATCAATTTATTTGTCAGCTATTTCAGATAACTTAAGAGAAAGGTAAATTTCAAAGAAACATTAACTATATTTGTGAACATTTAAATTTATAAACAATTCAACACAATATATTTTCATTCAAAACAAATTACGCGTGTTATTATTTGATTTATTTCCTATATTGCTCTACTCATGTTTCGAGTACAAATATTTTCCTTTTTCATGCAATGCCTCAAAGAAATCATATTGCATTCTCAAGCATGTCTCAATAAAACTAGTGATGAACAAGTAAAAACAGAATTATAATAAAACATCATAAGAGAATCTTTTGAGATAATTTCTAGAAGTGAAACAGTGTAAACAGTTAACAGTATGGATGAAACACCTTTTTCCGCCCCCCCCCCCCTCCTTTATCTTCCGTACCTTCCTTGATCTGTAATGGTCTCTCCCTACTGAATCTCGAACAAGATCAAGGGGAAATAACAACATTTAATTATCCCAGAAGATGGCCGAGTATGTCGGTTGAAAATGTTTGAAGTTTTGTGCTTTTTAAAGCTTTTAAGATATGGGCAGCTTTTAGTGGATTTTTAGCAGCTGTAAGCAAGTTAGTACATTTCTGACTTTTACTTCAATTTTTTAAAGAATTTTCAATAACGTAAGAGTTTTTTTAATATAGCTAGATTAAGATTACCAGGCGTTCCCGATTCCCGAAGACACCATTCATAAATCTGTTACAAATAGGGCAAAATCCGTCCTTGCACGATGGAAGATTTCGTCACCATATCAAGCGACTTCTCCACTACTGCTGTTTAATATATAACAGCTGGAAGCTCCTATTCTAAAAATATTACGAGTATGGCTATGGGGTGCATTTCGCTTATAAACTTTGTCATCCAGAGCACGAAGAACTTATCTAAATGAAGATTATCTATTTGGTGAAATTTCTTTATTGAAATAATATGTAACAAAAAAAAACTAAATAAAAGGAAGAAGGTGCTGATGTATCTTCTAGATGGTGTAAAAATTTTTTATCCTGCTCTCAGACAATGATTCTCTATCCAGAGTTACAAAAGTTAGTTCGCATTAGTCGCTGCCTATCAAGCAGTGGAGAGAATACTTTCTTCCAAGATCGCTATGTGGAAGCCTCAGAGATCAAGACCTGGTATTGACACTATATTCGTAAGTAACTTTGTCCTGACTTGCCGAAAATTTGTAACAGAAGATAGAGAAGATATTTTCTCAAAAGGGTATATTTTTCAAAAAATACTAGCTAAGAACAAAGATAACTCCTGAATTTCATAAATATAGTTGTTTTATTGTATTTTAGCATTAAAATAAACTTCTTCTCGAACTATAATTTGGACAAAAGTTGAAAAGCTCCCCTGTATTTACTGAAAAAAATCTGGTAACCATAAGCTAGACGCATCTAATACTAAAGAGCATTTCCTTAAAATACACTTCATTTCCGATTAGCAAGCATTGTTCCTCTTAAATCTCGAACGTAAATATTTTCCTCTTGCATTCAAGCTATTTGTGGTGTATTGCTGCAACAAAAACAAAATATCCTATTTTTATATGGATTTCAAGCATGTCCGAAGAAATTGCTGATTAACAAGTTATTAGAATAGAAGGATCGTAGTAGTTTCTATTTGCTTTCAACATGGAAGCAATATATTTATCAGCTATTAAAGGTGATAGCTTGACAGAAAGATCAATTTCAAGGACGTTTAGCTAGATTTAATTGATATTTAAATTTCGATCTAATTCTCCGCAATTAAATTCTCCACAATTCAATTAAAGCAAAATATGTTCCTAGTATTTCATTTTATTTCTTAAATTTATTTTCATTTTCATTAAAATTTGTTTCTGTACTACTGTTCTTCGCAAGCACAGAACATAAATATTTTCTTTTCCCATGCAAGTTAGCTGGCGTATTGCCATGAAGAATACGAAATAATTCATTCTTATATTGATTTCAAGCGTGTGTGAAGATTACGGTTGAACAACTTCCTAGAATAAGGTGATCGTAGTAGCCTTTATGTGCTTTGAACATGGGACCAATTTATTTATGGACTGTTCGTGATAACACTTTAATACTAGAAGTATACATACACCAGAAATATTAACTAGATTTACTTTTTAATATAATTTCAAATAAAATTTCCGTAATACATATATATTAATAACAGATTAAAAATTATAATAAATTAGAATTATATTAAATTGAAATTCAGTTGTAAGAAATTATAAATTTCTGATATTTTGTTTACCATATAATATAAAAACACAAAAACCATTACTCGACATGTAAAAACCAATCTAAAATATTATAAATGAAAAGTCAATAATCAGAATAATCTAGCATGCAATTGTTTCAAACCTGAAGTAGAAGCCGATATTTCAATGTAAATGAACAAAGAAAAAATCCTACGTCACGTATGGATTATGCAATACATTTAAAAGTTAACAAACTTATAAATTAAGTTTCAGTCGCTAGCTTCTGATCTTCCTATAGGATTTTTAAAATGCATATAACATATTATAAAACTCATTTCAAACTACAACTCGCTCAGGTATGTAATTCGATAAAACTTTCTTTAGCGGTTACACGTGAAATATAAATTCGACCGTAAAAGGTAATACTATAAACAGGGGTTCTTATAATATAGGTAAGGTATTCTAGACTATAGACATAAAGTTTTGATATAAAATGTTACTTTCATTTATCGCAAAGTCCCGATATACCAAAAGGAACAATTGTTCTTCGAATAGAGCCGAGGTATAATGATGTATTGGTTGTACCGCAATATAAGTTCGTTTCCTGAAAAAATAAATTAATCCACACAAGATGCATTAGATGAAAATAAGTCTTAGATCCATGGATCTCTTTTTATTTTATCTGAAACATCGACACAAGAAAACAGAGGGTGGTCTTCGCTTATTCTACCAAACATTTACATATTTATCTGACAAAAGCGAGAGACGATCTCATCTAAATTTTCAGATGCATTATCGCCAACACATTAGATGTAAACATGCCAAACCTTACACTTCTAGCCAGGCTTAAACCGTCAAACTTTTGACAGTTACAGATAAAACAATATTAAGAATTTTGAATGAGAAAATGAAAAGGGATACCATAATTGGAAGATTATCATTTTTGTGATTTTTAACGTACAACCCGAGATTGTTTTGAGAAAACCAGACATGTGTTATTAGAAGTGAATAAGAATTTTCACATTGCATATTTTTGCAGCAAGTCAATATATGAGAAAATCAAAAGTCAATAAAAGTCAATAAAAAAAGTCAATATATGCGCCCGCCTTAATTCAAGAAACAAAAGAAAGAAAAACAGCATATGTTAAGAGCAACTGGATAGTACAATAATATTCCGAATTGAAACCTCAGACAAGTAACGTACATTTAATGTTACTATGAAATATCTGGGACCGTTTTAAGATAGGAAGAAATGATTGCATTTCAGATTAAAGAATAAAAATGATTTTGAATATAGAAATTATTTTCACATATAGAAACTTTAAGATAGGAAAATTAAATTTTGGAATAAAACATAAAATATATATGATTCTATATCATACTATTCGTTAAGAAGTTTTCATTTTTATATCACAATCTATTTTCTGAAAATGTTCAAGTGCATCAGATCGCGAAAGTTTTCTGTAGCTTCTTTGTTTTCTTTCTCCCTCACTGACACTGCTATCACACGGCTCAACTTCTGACTATTTATTGGTGATGTTTGCTACACTATATTGCCAAAGGTGATTGGTCACTTGCGATTTTAGACGTTTTGTTAACTATCTAGAAAAATACATGAAGAATTAACCTGAAACTGCAGGTGTGTAAACAGTATAGTATAGGTTATATATTTCCGCGAAGATTTTTTCACGAAACCCCATAGGGGACGGTCAACAAATTGAAAAAGAACGAATATCTTTTGGATAACCCTGTAAAAACTAATGCAGCAAAGGCGTTCAAACTCGAGATTATTAATAAGTGGCTTATTGTAATATACTATGTTCATTTGTATGAGGATAGCATGTATAGTCGTAAATTAAGGTTTTTATAAAAACAGTCCCAAATTTCACCTAGTATTTTGCTTACCATTTGCAGAGTTCTTAACATAAAAAAAAGTTATTTTCAGAAAATATGACAAATAACATTGTACCGCGGCGTCCCAGGAAAATAAACAAAACATGAAATAAATTAGCATATTGCAAGGGAAAATTTTTCGAATGTATTTGTGTATGAATGAATTTGTGTCTGTGTGTGTCAAAAATAAATACATCTATCACTGGGTGGAAAAATACTATAACATATTTTTTAAATCCCATAAAAATTTGCATTGTACATGTAAGCATTTTCCATATAATGTTTTTGGTTTCAACTACTTTATCTTATGTTTCTGCATTTAATGTGTTCAAATTCAATTCAAAATAAGCTACAAGAAATAGTATTCGGAATCGAATGCACAACATCAATCGAAAGAGCAGAGGCGCGCCAGTGCTGTTATTTGTGCTTTCCGACCAAAAGGGAGAACAGTTCTGATCTTTGAAGCTCCGCCTATTCATATGTTTATACTTAGTTCTATTTTGCTTCGTAACCAGGCTCTAACTTCCTAATGATTTTATTTTAATTGAATTGATTTCTAAAATTTTGTTTTAATTGGTCTCGTCATTGGCTAAGATTTTTATGTTATGATGCCACATTTTCCAATCAAAAATAAGGCTGTAGCAATTAAAAAATATATTGATTCTTTACATTTGTCATCACACTAACAATCTAAACTTTTGCTCAGCTCCACCCCTTGCTTAGACTTTTCGTCTATGAGTACCCGCCTTGATATAAATTTAACCCCACCCATATATCCCGTTTTGTTAGTAAAGTGTTTCTACTAGTTGCAATTCTTTTAAAATGTGTTGTTTTTAGCCGTATATCTATTTTGAGGGGAAAAAATGGTGAAAGAAAGTTTCTTTCAAAAATATAATTAATAGCTAAATACTTCAAATAATATATCCAAAAAAAGTGAACCTAACAATACAGGTTATAGATTTTGCCCCTCCCATTTAAACACTAAAACGATTATCTGTTTCTTAATGTATTTTTAAAAAATGGTTCAAAAGAAGAAACTCAGAGTCGATTCATATTCGTTATGTTTAGAAGTACTAGAAACGTAAAGAAAAACGAAAAAAGAATCTGTAATCGCATAATTCGTTTTCGTTGCATGTTTACACGAAGTAAAAACGTAAAGAAGAACGAAAGAAGAATCCGAAATCTCATGAGTCTATTAAGGATGGGCGGGACAAGCGAAAACGTGTTATATAATTACTTATGTGCGACTGGGCCTACGTATTTTCTTTCTTTTCACGAGTAGCCTGTTGGGATTATACAGAAGTCTCTCCCTGTAGAGGAAAACTGTACAACTTACTTTTTTCTGTGTGTGTGTGGTCTGCGTCATAAATAATAATGGTTTCACGTAAGCCCCAATGCAACGCATGATCCAGACAGGATTACCATTTTTTATGTTTAATTCCGAGTTCATACTAGAAATCCCGAAAGAATATTTTTTATTTTAAAAATGGGTGCCATTAACCCCTTAACAGTATTGCTCGAACGTCGCTCTAGTAAGAAGAGTTTGTTTTCTTTGTTACTAAAAGCTTTCAGAAACCACAAATTTTTAACTATAATTTTTGCTGTATTTGGCGGCATATCTCGATTATACAAGGTAGATATTTTAATACAAAAAAGTGGTTTTTAGTCCTTATTTTTAATTTATTGCGTCCAATAATAGTAATATTAAATAAAACTGTGAAGGGGTTAAATAATAGAAAAATTTATTTTCAATATTTCTAGTATGAATTAAGAATTTCTGTATCAAGAAAAGGGCCAAACTGAGAACCTTCGCCCTATATTGGAAACTACTGGTTCGGACTCTTATCCAGCAGGTCTTTCTCTGCTCCATAGGCATACAAAACATTAATTTGTAAACCATAGAGCACCGCGGGGTTAAGGCGCTCCGCCTTAGAAATTCTTCCCAAAAGGAGCTCCGCGAGCCCAAAAGTTTGGGAACCACTGTATTAATATTTACACTTATTTCCTTTTGAAGACTTTTTATTTATTGATTTATAAAGAATTTCTAAACTTCATGATAATTTTAAAGAATGAGTGAAATTGTTCACACAAGAGCCATAGTGGTGAACATGCTCGTGACACATATGAACAAAGCATAAAAAAACAATAATCCATTTCCTAAATAATAGCATGCATTTACATTTCAATACACAATAATGAATAATAAAATTTGCCCAAGTATTTACAATTAAGTACATATTTTATCTCCATTACAAAAACATTTGCAAATTAAAAGTTGAGAAAAAGTTAGCCGCCTTACTGAATACGCAAGGTCCAAACTTTCAGAAGATGCTGCCTTCAGAAAGCAGATTTTATAATTTTGCTTCAATATTTGCTTATTTAAATGCGGAGGCTCTCTTCATATTGTGTTTTTGTGTTTTCTTAATACGATTTTTTGTCTATGATTTTTTGACGAAACATTTCATACACTCAATTCCAGCAGATTATCTTTTTCCCGTGACGCTGAAGATGATCGTTTAAGGTTCAAGGTATTTTGCATAATGATAAGCCAATTGTTTTGCATTTTTATAAGTGATTTCAGGTTGCATTTTAGAAATCTTCTTGAAGTATTTTTCTAGAATAGTTTCTTGTTTACTGGTGAATACTTACCCAGTTGCATACTTCTTATAGAATGTATTCTCTAATGCAATTGAGGCTATTATTTCATTGGTCTCATTGTTCATCCTACGAAAGTTTGTCACTCTCTTAAAAAGCATAGTGGATTTTAAACCAAACGTTTCTGCTGCAGTTCGAATACTTGTCAACTGTTAATATCTGCCCTAAATGTTTTGTTTACAAATGTCCCATCCTTCAACTAAGCTTAACTTGCCAAAATAAAATATTTAAAAAAAATGAAATAAAAAGAGAAGACCTATCAATACCTTATCATATTAATACCACGACACTTTACAATAGAGATCTTTAACAAATATCAAATTTTGAGCTTGACCTTTACTTGTTAACTTAGGAAGTTTTAACAACCACAAACCATCTAAAACAAAACAAATTGCTGTGATTGGAGAACAAAATGGCTGATTGCTTTACAAGTTTGGCCGGGCTGCGTGCTCCTCCGGGTGTTCCGGAATCAATCCGGTCTCTCGAGACGCGGGGGGATGACCTGGAGCCCGGCAGTAGGCGCTCTGGCATCCGGATTCCATTTTCAGGAGTTTGGGACAAAGCAGGGCCTCAGAGGGAGCGGTAACCGAAGTAAGCCCACTTCCGGGGCGACTGGGCGGCCGGCTTTCGCCGGTTTCGTCCGGGCACCTCTAAGTGCAGCCTGGGGATCTCGAACCGGACATGATTCGAGCGGCCTGAAACTCATCCTTTCTCAGCGTACTGCACTCCAGGGGATAGACAAGATGAGTGCTTCTCTTGTCCGTCCCCAGGGCCCCTGGCGGGGGGCGCCAGAGACAGCGGTTGTTGAGATATGGAGCCAGGCGTCGGGAGCCACCTGGTTATATTTTGGAAAGCTGGTGTTCTTGTCTAGTGAGAGTGAGCTAGCGGACGCGGGATGTTACACAGGTCTATCGTGCACGAAACTATCGCACTACCTGTTTCGGTCCTATCACTTTTCGCTTTCAATACTAACGTTCTCCCGACCCTACGGCTCTGACGACCTAGTCACCCGACAGCGTGGCGGGGGTCGGAACCCCCTTCCTGGTTTTTTAGCCTATCTGTGTTCACTAACCTAGTTTTTAAGTTGTGGTGTCCATTCCCGACTAGAGAGACATGAGATCACTCGTGTGAGTTGTTCTCGATCTCGAATTGGGATATAGCAAATCATGAGAGGGAGCCCCTGATTAGTAGCTGGACCCTGGTTGCTCTCATGAGCTCTCCAGACAAGCCCGGCTTCGAGGATGTCACGGACTGTCTTTCATGAACCGAACCTGTCCGGCCACTCTCGTACCCATGTGTTGGGATACGATCGCGCCGATACAGATTCAGATTCAGATTCAACCAAGCAGGGAGGCCTACCATACGGCTTTAGCCCCTGCAAGCCCTGCTTGGCAAGTTTATTTAAGAAAAAAAATTACATATTTTTACATATTTGACAAAGCAGCCCAGGAATCAGGAAAGTATGGGGGCAATGTCCAGTAGTGGATGGGAGCCGCGCTTTTTTTAAGCACCCTAGGAGTCTTACAAGTTTGGCCAACAGATTATATATTGCCAACTAACGGAAATTTTTAGAAAATCTTTATCTGAAGTTAATAAGGTAAAATGCACATTGTTCACACATGTACTCCTTTCCCTTATGTGAAATGATAACCTATGCAGTGAATTAATCCCTTCGCTCCCAGCATTGCTTATGCGCAACACTTGTTTTGTCTCTTCTGTGTCCAGCAATGCTTTTTTGCAGCACCGTTATATGACTCGTATTTAGATTTTTGTCACTTACAAATAAAAGATGTCATATGCCAAAATTAAAGAGTTTCAGTGAAAATCCGATTTTCTTTTCGTTTTTCATGCATTAGTTTTAATATTAATATAATAAATGAGGATAGAATGTTCCACCGAACTCAACAATGCTAGGCCCAGCGGAACATTTGATTTCGCACCCTCTGATAACGAACAGGTTAAGGAGTTATTTTTAGTATCGATCTTTTTATTGTGCACTGTATGTTTCTTTTTCAGTATATCCTCTTCAAATAATTTGCTAAGTAAGATTATTTGACAGATATTTTTGGAACTCCCTGAACAGGAATTAGCCCTTCTGTTATCATACCTTCGTTTATCACAGAATAATCTTCAGCATAGATAAAAACCGCCAGTGAAAAACCGACCTGGGCACTTACAAGGAAGGTCTCCATAAGCGCATACTCAGAATTTTTTTTAAATATTACAGAATGTTCTTCTCATGAGAATATATACGTTTATAAAAAAAACTTCTGCGGAACCTCGATGTAACGTCCGTAAAAAAATATAAAAATTTCGTTTATTTGGCGATTTATCACCGGTTGCAGACGGAATGAAATTTAAAAAAATACGCTTTTATGACAAATACTCTTTAAACCGTTAACGCCCAAATGTTTTTACACTTCTTTTAATTCTGCGACACCAGTTTTTCTTATGTAGTAATTCTGAGTTATTTAATGACTCAAAATTTGAGATTAGATAATGAGAAAATTTCCGTACTAAAATACTGGTATTAAAATTTAAAAGTTCTGCTCAGTTGTAGGTGATCTAGAAATAGATCGCTGGGTGGTAATAGGTTAGGGAAAAACTTTTTCATGCTGAACTTGTTTATGTAAATTTAACTTACATAATAAATAAATTTTTATAACTACAATTTTGTGTAACACACTTATATGTACATATAATGAAATTTAACTATTGTATTTTACGATTTAAAACAAAATTTAAATTGATTAAAATTGTTTCCAGCTCAAAAATAAGCTCGATTCTGAACATTGTCAATTCAAGAAAAAAGTATCGTTGCTATGGAAACAACGACTTCATCAATATAGAAATGTATAACGAATCCGTCTGTCATCGGGCTTTTCCTTTTAAAATACATTTAAAAATAACTTGTATAACCGGTGAAGCCGTTTGAATTAGAAAAAATTGTGGAATGGAGGATAAAACAATAGCAAAATTTCATTTAATCGGTAATAAATAGAGAAAAAAACGTGAGTGATTTATTTAATCTGATTTATAGAATATTTTTAATTAATATTACTGCAAATGTATAGAGAGTTGGAAATGTTGAACGCAAAATGCAAACGATTCTGAACAAGATGGTATGGTATCATGAGCCTTAGGATTAATCCATTCGTATAACTTTTTTTAAGCTAATGACAATTTTACGCTTTCAAATTTTACAAAAATCTCATAGGTCTCATAACAAGAATTCCTTCAAACTTTTCGTTTACTTTAATATGCCTTACACATTCATATATATTTTAAATTTCGATTGTTAACTAAAAGTGAAAATAAACATTTGCAACTTCAAAAAAATAATAAAATAAAATAGATTTAATAATTCAATAATACACATAACTTAAATGTCAGCTTCGCTATAACATAAAATAGATATTTGCAGCTTCCAAAAGATAGAATATATTTTTTCAGTGATAAAATTAAATAACTGCAACATGAGAGAGAGAGAGAGAGAGAGAGAGAAAGAGAGAGAAGCAGCTTATATAACTATACAAAAAATAATAAACTATTTCATAGTTTAAGTTTAAATTCATTAAGTATTGTGCATTCTAATAATCCTTTTGCATGCAATTTCAAAATGCATTAAAATTGTTTGCGTTTGGCGAGAAAAAAATGTTGCTAGCCAAATCGCGTCTTTTTGCGCCAAATACTCGAAAGTATTTTATTTTTTTGCAGTTTTTCTACTGGGATTCCGCAATTAAACTTCACTGTTCCTTTATTACATACATGAGTAGCTTCATTAGCATTTTTTTTTTCAAAATTTTCTGAGTATGCGCTTTAAGGAGACCTTCCTTGTTAGAACCTTCAACATAATTTCAGATTTTTCATCAAACTCTATAACTGTAGCCTGAAACTAAGTCCGTGCCATTCAATATTTAATATTTTTTCTTAACTAGAGTATTTTAGTCTTTTATTCCCAGTTCCCCACAAACAATCCGTATTATACCCATACTATTTTTTTTTCAAATATATAATTCATATTCAAGTTTATAGTTTCTGCTTTGAAATAATATACTGTATTTTCTTTTAAAAAAATATTTCAACCCGACTGGAATCCGACTCAGTGTACGACTGGAACCCATAAACTTCAGTTTTGCGATTCACTTATATGAATAAAACTATTAATCCTTCGTATAAATTGTAATTAGTAGTCATTAATTCAGAAAAAGCGTAAAGAAATTAATAGAACTTTTCTGGGGATTTTTAAATAATTAATTCTTTAAAAAATGTATTTTGAAATAGTTGACAGATATCTAATAAATTCTAGAAGCTTTCAGAATAGTACCATGTATTATAGTCGAATAGACGAGGTTGTACCAAAAATTACATCGCAATATTATAATTATTAGCTGTTGCATCCATCGAGAATATCATAATAACTGAGCAATACTTCGTTTGTTCATTTCTTTGTAATAACAGTTCACTAAATATAAATCCTCATAAGTTAAAGCAATAAATATCTTTTTGACAAATATTAGCTTCCTTACAAAGCGAAAATGAAATATTTTATGTTTTCATTTCTCAGTGCATGCCAAAATAAATTGCTTGTGAACAATAAATTCTTTTGAAAAGAAAAATAGCGATGGTTTTTAACTTCTACTTCAAAACTTTTTATTTATTGACATTTCACTGAAATGGCTTAAAAGATATATTGGTTTCAATGCGTTTAGGAAATATTTTACTAATGAAATAATTCTATTATTATCAGAATGATCTTGTATTTAATATCATTTGCCAACGAATGTAAGCTTCATGATGTATGTAGAGTAAAATGAAGACAGGGTCTCATAAAAACAGTTCTCAAGAAATATACGACTTTGGGCACCATACATTCAAAAGATTACCCCAAAAAATCTTTAAACAATCTAAAACAAGACCGTGAGTTTGTTACTAGTAGTAGTGGTATTCTAGAACAAGTCGTAATTGGGTCTGCCTCACTCACGGGACGCTGTAAAACAATTCCACAAAAGGACGGCATTCTTACAGACTTGCTCTATTTTGTTGCTGCGAAGCCTCTATACATTTTTGCTGCGTAAAAGCAGGAAGTCAATATAAATTCGTGGCCGTTGAGTACAATCTACAATGGCAGCTATGCACCGGTTTTCTTGTTTCAAGTCTTCCACTATGTACTTCAGCAATGTCTTTCTCTTCTATGTCGCCAGTTGAAAACCGACCTGGGCACTTAGAACCTTCATTACTGATTATATTACACTGTTTGAACCTTACCGCACACTTGCAAACTTATGTTCGCTTGTTGTCATTTTGAACCGTCATGCAATGATGAATTTTCATCGAGACTTACTCAACAAAACTCTTACAACATTTCGCTAATCCATCTTGGGACAATCATGTCTTGCCGTATTCGTACTCAATTAGACAGGCGAAGTCATTTCGCCGAAAACCTCGAAAATACTGTAGCCAGTTTTAAGCAACTCTGCCCAGATTCTCATTGGTTCAGCTAGCAACTGTTCTCAAATTCGCATTGGTTCAGCTGATTTTTGTTTACAAATTACCACATGTGATAGAAAAAATTGATGTTGTTTTGGTGCAGATGCAGACATTTATTACTAAATTGTCTTCATCCTGTTTAGGCGAATGGACTTGCTTTATAGCTTTAAGTTCGAAATCGAATGCTGGAATATAAGTAAGATATTGTTCCCATACCATAAACACATTTATTATTCTTCCGAGGAATTTGAAACAAAATAATAAAAGAAAAAACGTAGGGTAAGAAGAGGAGGTAGGGGGAAAACTTTGCTTTTCTCTTTCTCAAGTGAGCATATGCTTGCCAATCCACATCAAACAAGCGCGAATGGACATCGGCCAGTAAGCCAGCAGTGCGTTCCAAACTTTTGTACGCCATGATCCTGTAAGAGTGCCGATATCTTGTACAACTGTTTTCTGGCGTCCTGTGTGCGTGATAAAGTTTAGCATGCCCAAGCCATGAATAACTGTGGGGATGCCACTACAAAATAACAAACATATAACAACCACGGTTGTATTTTAGATTTTCTATACAAATTCCTTGAACATTTATCGAATAATTTTCGCATAAAATTTTTTGATAAATTGTGAATGAGTGGGGTTTTTATCTTCTCGAAAAAGATTTTCATTCCATTTATGCATTCTCGCATGTAGACCTTTCAACTTTATAGAAGCTTTGATCGGCTGTATTGGATAATTGAATTAAGTCGATGGTCAGTTTTATGAAAAGACAGACTTTGTCTTATATACAAAAAATTATATGTTCGTGTCGATGCATTGCATACCGATCTTTTATTGTATACCCATAAACTAATAATAGGAAAAAGTTCTTCTCGATTAATAGGATTACAGCCAATATTTATAGTATTAATGATACATATAATGGTTGTAACTATAGGTAAGAAATCAAGAAAGTGAAATTTAAAAGCTCAAATAAATAAAAATATATCACACGTTTTTAGTTTTTAAGAGCTGGGAGGGTAAAATCTTATTTATGTGTGTCGATATAAAAACAAATAAAAAAATATTGTATTATTTTATGGAAAATAAATTATAAACTGTTGACTTCTAAATAAACAAGGGGTTTCTATAGGCCAGTGTGGTCCCACAGCGTCAACCTCTTTTTTCGAACCGATTATTTTCGCCTTATTTAATCACATATAATTACGCCTTATTTAATCACATATAATTACGCCTTATTTAATCACAGCAATTAAATAAAGCGAAGAATTGTGTCAAAAAATAGCTCCCGCGAGGGCCACTGTTCGACCCCACTACTAAAGGCTATTCAAAAACTGATATTATAGTTCATAAAATACAACTGTATTCACTATTTATATATCCATTTTATAGAGTGTTAACTACTCTATGCAGATATTCAAATTACATTTCCACATTAAACGAAAATAATAATAATTTTCGTACTTTTCAAAAGATATCCACTTTTGATTAATTTAAAATGACGTAAAGGATTTTTTTTTCATCTTAAGATTTTTTATAAGCAAATCAGTACTAATAAAATTTCCTTCGATCTACGTTGCTTTCAATTTTTTAAATTATACGCTTTTTGAAACTTAAAAGTACTCGTTAGTTCAAATATATTCAGAAATTCAAATGCATTTTGTTTTAGATTTCGAGGTGATCGATTATGTATGCATTCTTTTCAAGCGTGTTACTTTAAAAGATTTTTTTTTTTACTTTGAAACCGTTCTTTTGAAATTCGTTTCTGAAATTGAATACTTTAAGAAATAAAATATATAACTGGAATTTCTTACAGTAATTCAGCAAATTTTGATTTTTCTATTTTAAATGAAAGTAAAACTCTTTTTATAAGACACTTTGGCTTCTGACTTTATCCCCCCCCCCCCCCAAAAAAAAAATAAAAAAAAATAAATAAATAAATAAATAAATAAAATAAAATAAATAAATAAATAAATAAAAACAACATAGTTTATAAATATACTTAAAAAATGATGTTTTCAGTTATTTATGCGATTAAAATATAAGCAAATCCAAAAGCGTAAAACCTGTGAAAACGTAACCTATCTAATAACAAAATCCTACCATATCCCCTTCAGAGTCGCTTAATATTTGAAAAAACCATCAAAAAAGTACCTATGTTTTTTATTACAAAAATTGAATAATTATAAGGTTTCTAAATAAAATATGCAATTAGTTTTTTTTTTGTTTGTTTGTTTGTTTTTAAGGCAAAAAAACAATATGTTATAGAACAAATTCACATTTGTAGAAAAGCCATCATGCGAGAATTCTGTGTCTTAACACCTTAAGCGCCGCCCCTTCCCGAAAAATGCAGGCTACTTTTTTTTTATAATTCAGTTTATTTGATTCCCACCACTTTTTTGATGTAGAAATATTCAACGTAGTTTACGGCAGATAAAATGATGCGAAAATATAGCCAATTACACTATTTTAAAAAAACTGGTGGGAGTCAAACAATCTGAATTAAAAAACAAGAACGAAAAATCAAGCGTCAAGCATAGATTATATAGCACTTTCCAACGCTTCCAAAATAATTTTACAAATCATACCGTTTAATAAGCTAAAAGCTAACATCTAAGTAAACAATTTAGAAAACGCATAACATATTTTGACGGAGAAACCTTTTTTTATGCAGTGAATAATCTCCCCGTGCAGCGAACGATTGAAATAAGAACATGTTAAAAACCAGACCCCAATTACCAATAAGTACTTCAAGTGCCGCAGCTGAAAAACATAGTGAACAAAACCAGAGACTGTCGAAACTAACTAATTGGAGAAACTCTGCAGACCTCCCTCCTTCAAAACTACAGCTGTCTTATCCCGCGCGTGTGCACAGAACTTAAAAACATTCCCTTCAGTTTCCAAAATGTTTCTGAGCAGTTAAGACGCTCTTGTACATATATGATGTAAATATATTTAATATAATGTAAAATTGGAGCACTTATACGCAGCCTCCAAACGCGACTTAAAACATGTACATCTAGCCAAGAATTATATTATATTCAAAGGAAAATGAATCTTCTGTTTATTTTACACAATTGTCACTTTCTACTAATACTATTTATTATTCTTCCAATATAAGTGAATCAATGGATCAGATAAATATCGCTACAACACTTTGGATTACTACTGTGGGTATATTCAGCGTAAAAAGGAAAATCTCAGGTAAGCTGAACAAACTTCTTTAACATATCAAAAGATGAAAATGCATATTAAATTTGAAGACTGATTTAACTATTTATAAAAATAAGAAAATTTATTACGCTACCGACGGTTCCCCTAACAAAGATTATGAGACTGATTCTGAAAAAAGAATATTATCCCAGTATCAAAAACGATAATTTAACAAATTTCTAAAAATATAATAATAAATAAAAGAACACTAAAAAAGAAAAAATGAATGCGATAAAAGAAAATACTCAATTTATTGAAAAACTCAATTCTACAAATTATAGTACATGGAAGTTCAAGATGCAGATGTTCCTGATTAAAGAGGAACTCGACGATATTATAGTACAAGATCCACCAGCTCCACCCGATCCCGCATGGCACAAAAAAGATCGCAAGACTAGAGCTTTAATTAACCTAAGCATCGATGATTCTCAAATCGTAAATGTAAAAAACTTAGAAACTGCCAAATTAACATGGGAAGCTCTGAAAAATATACATGAGAGAAGCAATTTATCTAGTAAGCTTTACCTGTTACGAAAATTATACAGTACTAAATTAGCGGAGGGCGGAAACATGATTTCACATATCACTAATATCTTGCAAATTATAGATAAACTTAATGCCATTGGAGAAAATATTAGCGATTCACATATTTCCGCGCTATTTCTGTGTTCTCTTCCCCCCAGTTACAATACTTTGATAACTGCGTTGGAGGCGAGACCAGAAAATGAGCTCACCCCTGATTTTATCAAAAACAAATTAACTGATGAATATAATCGTAGACATGAAATGTCAGAACAATCACATATCGGATATAACAACAATGAGAGAGCATTTACAACAAATAGGAGATATACACACACTGAAAATAGAAGAGAACAAAAATATTGTAACAACTGCAAAATGAAAAATCATTCGACTTACGAATGCTGGCACTACAAGAGCAGAAACACGGTACAATCCGGAAATCCTCGTAACAATCAATTCAAAAATAAAAAGAATTTCTCATCTTCATTATGTTATGAAAAAAACGAAACTCATAGGGAAAACAAAGTTCCAAACGAAAGAAAATACGCAAATGATCAGACGCAAAATAAAGCATTAATCACTCAAAAAATAGGCAAAAATAACTGGATTCTCGATTCAGGATCTACCTCACACATTTGTAATGATAAAAGCCTATTTAGTAAATTTATTGATTATAATAAAACTTCAGTAACGATCGCGAATGGTAATAAACTGACAGCGTTAGGTTCAGGAGAAGTTTTTATAAAAACATTAACCCCCGAAGGAAAAGAAAAACTAACGAAATTACGCGAAGTGCTTTATGTCCCAGACTTAGAGTCGAACCTAATTTCGGTTAGTAAAGCCGCTAAAAACGGGTGTAAACTAATCTTCGACGATAATAAATGCGATTTGATCTTTGATGAAGAAATATATATTAGGGCGAAAAATGAGAAAAACTTATACATTATTGAGGAAATGGACGATGTGGAAGAACCACAAAATTATGTAAACATAACGTATAACTGTGACAGCAAACAATGCATAGATCTCTGGCATCGCAGACTAGGTCACAGAGATTATGACGCGATTAAATCAATGATAACAAATCAAATTGCGGACGGAATAAAGATAGGAAAATGTAAACATCAAAATAAAACATGCGTAACTTGTATCGAAACTAAATTAACTAACATGCCGTATAATAAATCAGCAACAAATCGAGCTACTAATATTGCGGATTTGATCCACAGTGACGTGTGTGGACCTCTAGATACATCGACTTTAGGCGGAAAAATTTATTTTATGACTCTTATTGATGACTATTCCCGATATACTACGATATATTTATTATCTAAAAAGAGCGAAGTTGCTGAAAAGATAAAAGAGTACGTAACGATGATATACAATCAGTTCGGTAAAAAACCTAAGGAAATTAGATCGGATAACGGTCGTGAGTATGTAAATCAAGAGATCGATGAATACCTAAAACAGAACGGAATTTTACACCAATTGACTGTCCCGCATAATCCGAGCCAGAATGGAGTTGCGGAGAGAAAAAATAAAAGTTTATTAGATATGACTAGAAGTATGCTATCACAAGCAAAATTAAGCAAACATTTTTGGGGTGAAGCCATAAACACCGCAACATACTTACAAAACCGACTCCCAACTAAAGCAAACAACAACAGAACACCTTACGAATTATGGAAAGGAATTAAACCGAATTTAAAACACTTAAGAACATTCGGTTGTAAAGCGCTATTTTACGTGGATAAAGTAAATAGAGGAAAACTCGATAACAGGGCTCAAACCGGAACGTTTGTAGGTTATGATACACGATCGACTGGTTATAGAATTCACACACAAGGAAAACAAATTATAATAGCGAGAACGGTGAAATTTCTTGAGAATGAAAATGTACACTCAGATAACATTGAGGAGATACAAATCACCACAAAAACATCCGATGACAATACACAATTACCGGATAGACATGAAAATCACTTAGAAATAAAACTTGACAGCGAAGAGACACCATCCGTGCCCAAACAGCAACCAATTGAACCAAGAAGGTCTAATAGGACAAATAGAGGCGTTCCTCCTGACAGATATGTTTGTCTCATAAATAGTTCATCTGAAAACATTCCCGAAAATTGGGAAGATATCGAAAAAATGGAAAATACTAATGATAAACAAAATTGGATAAAAGCAACACAAAATGAAATACAATGCCTAAGAAAAAATAACACTTGGACTTTAACAGATCCACCACCCGGAACAAAAATTATCGGCTCAAAATGGACTTTTAAACTAAAAAAGGACAATTTAAGAAATATTCAAAGCTATAAAGCGCATCTAGTAGCACAAGGATATAGTCAAAGATTCGGGATTGACTATGATCAAACCTTCGCACCTGTAGTTTCGCACGCTACAATACGTGCATTTCTCATCTCTGCATTGCACAAAAGTTTGAACGTTAAACATGTTGACGTTACCACAGCATTCTTGCACGGTGAATTAACTGAAACTGTTTATATGAGTCAACCAGACGGGTATATTAAACCCGGCGATGAAAGAAAAGTTTGTAAACTTCAAAAAGCCATCTACGGTCTTAAGCAAGCCGCAAAGGCCTGGTACACCAAAATATCGGAAACACTCACAAACAATAATTTCATACAGAGCAAAAATGATCCATGTCTGTACTTTAAATCAAATCAAGAAAATCCGATATACATCATCATTTATGTAGATGATATCCTGATAGCAGGAAAGGACAGTGACATCGAAGAAACAATAAACCAACTTAAGAAAGAATATGAACTAAAAAACTTAGGAGAAGTGAATAATTACCTAGGAATAAACATTAATAAAATCAATGATACATATTACCTAAATCAAAACAATAAAATACAGGAACTAGTGAAAAAACTGAATTTAAACGACATGAAACCTCATTACACACCAATGATTGCTGGATTCAACAGACTTGAAGACGATGATAATCTTTTACCTAATAACACGAAATATCGACAAGCCACAGGCACATTACTTTACATATCAACAATCACGCGTCCTGACATATCTGCAGCAGTCAACATATTATGTCGTAGAAATGAAACACCACGCCAAAAGGACTGGACAGCAGTGAAAAGAATCATTTCATACCTTAAAACTACAGAAAATTTGAATTTAACTCTTAGCGCAAACAGCAAGCCCATCCTAACAGCATACGCCGATGCAGACTGGGCAGGTGACTTGAAAACACGTAAATCAACATCAGGAAATCTATTCATGCTAGGAAAATCGCCGATTTACTGGATTACAAAAAGGCAAAATTGCATTGCACTTTCGTCAGCCGAAGCTGAATACGTTTCAGCTAGCAACGCAGCACAAGAATTAACTTGGATAACAAACTTGCTTAACGATCTCAACATTCCACAAAAATTACCCATCACGATTTTTGAGGATAATATGTCCTGTATAAAAATGACTGAAAACGATAAAGATACTAAGCGATCCAAACACATCGACATACGTTTCCACAACATCAAACTTATGAAAGAAGAAGGAAAAATCGATTTACAATACTGCCCCACTGAAGAAATGACAGCCGACACTCTCACGAAGCCCACTCCCAAACCTGTGTACGAGAAACACCGTAAGAAACTGAATCTTCAACCATTCCCCACACAGGAGATTACGGGGGAGTGACGGAGAAACCTTTTTTATGCAGTGAATAATCTCCACGTGCAGCGAACGATTGAAATAAGAACATGTTAAAAACCAGACCCCAATTACCAATAAGTACTTCAAGTGCCGCAGCTGAAAAACATAGTGAACAAAACCAGAGACTGTCGAAACTAACTAATTGGAGAAACTCTGCAGACCTCCCTCCTTCAAAACTACAGCTGTCTTATCCCGCGCGTGTGCACAGAACTTAAAAACATTCCCTTCAGTTTCCAAAATGTTTCTGAGCAGTTAAGACGCTCTTGTACATATATGATGTAAATATATTTAATATAATGTAAAATTGGAGCACTTATACGCAGCCTCCAAACGCGACTTAAAACATGTACATCTAGCCAAGAATTATATTATATTCAAAGGAAAATGAATCTTCTGTTTATTTTACACAATTGTCACTTTCTACTAATACTATTTATTATTCTTCCAATATAAGTGAATCAATGGATCAGATAAATATCGCTACAACACTTTGGATTACTACTGTGGGTATATTCAGCGTAAAAAGGAAAATCTCAGGTAAGCTGAACAAACTTCTTTAACATATCAAAAGATGAAAATGCATATTAAATTTGAAGACTGATTTAACTATTTATAAAAATAAGAAAATTTATTACGCTACCGACGGTTCCCCTAACATATTTAAAAACATAATTTCAGGAATTTCCAACATATACAATATTCGGAAAAATATCCGAATACTTTTATTCAGCCCTGTATAGGATCTATAGATTTGTATATATACTACATAGGATGATAATTTTAGTTCAGTTAGGAAACGCGTAGCACAGTTTAAAATTCTCCGTCTGGAGTTTGTCAATAAACAGAAATGTGTTCGCGAACTTTTGTGCTGCCCTGTATAGGATCTACAGAATTTATACACACCACGTAATAGACAAAAAGCAAGTTAAAATTAAAATCGCGTTCAATAACTTAAAACGCACTTCCAGGAATTATTGTTAACAGACAGTAGATAATTCTTTTGCGTGTCCCTGTAAATGAACGATGACTGCTATACACACAGTATTCTGTAGTAAGTCTCTTGTAATGCACCTTAGTGATCTATATACATTTCAATGCGTTTAAAATAGTGAAACATTATTTAAATAAACCGCAGACGATTTTTCTCCATAGACGTAATGTAACGGAATTATTTTTACTGTCCCTGTAAAGTAACTATAAGTGCTATGCACACCCTGTTCCATATTAAACTTCTTCTAATGCACCTTAGTAATATATATAAATTACAATGCGTTTAAAATAGTGAAACATTATTTAAATAAACCGCAAATGATTTTTTCCCATAGACCGCAATGTAACGGAATTCTTTTGAGTGTCCCTGTAAAAAAACTATAAGTGCTACACACTTCCGTTGAAATAGGGAACATGCTATAGATAACGACAATAACATATAAAAATTGCAGAGCAATCCGAGCATATTTACGGGAGTTAGAGCACGGAAAGACGGCAGACGGCCAGACGGCCAGACGGCAGACGGCCAGACAAACCGAAGTCATAAGCACTTTTCAACTAGGTTGGAAAGTGCTAAAAAAAGTAGTCTACACTGTCCGTGAAAATCACGGGCGCAAGAATTAAGGGGTTAAATTTTTCTGGTTTCAGAAGTTTTTTCCAGCTGTTAAATCTTGAGCCCGGAAATATGACGAGCACGAGAAATAACGAAAGACACTTCAGCCCGTGATATTGACGGGAGCGAGAATTAGGGGGTTAAATGGGATTCTGGGCGAAAATAATTTAATAAAACCTTACCTTCTAAGGTAAAAATCCTGTCTGACGCAAAATTGTTTTCCGGTCCCATGTGATTCCGTCTTAGCAGGTTTTATTGTAGTATTATAACTTTGGGCGCAAATTGACAGTTATGGAAACATTATTAGAATGATGGAGCGAATGAAACCAGCCATTCAATCATAAAAACATCATAATTTCTAATTGTTAAATTATAAATTCAGTTATAAAGACACTAGAAACCAACAGACTACTGCATGGCGGCTGTATAGGAAACGCTATAAGCAGTGCACAAGACTAAACGTTCTAGGGGCATGGGGCATCTTTCTTCGAGATGAAGAAAAGGCATTATAATTATTTTTAGCTGTGGCAGTTATGACAAACATAATAAATTAACTAGTCGGATGTACTAATCTCAAACTTTCTTCTAACTCATACAAGTTTGACATACATCAAAAACGAATAAGAGCGTATATCAAGAAGCGTGTAATTTTAGAAATATTAATATCAATTTTTAAAATGTGTTTGTTCCTGTAATTACAATAATATACTGAAAGCATAGCTCCCAACGTTTCGGGTTTATTTTCAAGTCAAATAAATATATTTTTAACTGGAAATTTTACCTAATGAATGAAATCCAATAAGTTCCACATAAAAACAAGACGCATTTTATTAAATAAATTTTCTAGTTCAAAATATTTTAAATTGATTTGGGGGATAAAAAAGGAGGATTGATAACTATGTATAAGGTATTTTTTATGAGTAGGCTTTTTAACCTAAAAAATGTAGAGCATGATCGATCAATAACTAGTCCCTTGGTATTGTAACTCTCTGTATTTTATTTTACACCACTTCTAGATAGAAAATATTTATTGCTTTTATCATCTGCAAAAAGTTTTTTTTTTTTTTTTAAAGTTTTGTCAGATAAAGCTAACAATATTATCAACAAAACACGCAAAAAGAAAAAAAATCTTATTAGATGATAGGCTATAACACAAATCAATGCAGTTTATCGGGTTATCGGAATTTTTCCTTTTATTTTTTTGTTTTTGTTATCCTATATATTTTTTTAATTTTTATAAATAAAAATATCATTGTTTATAGAAAAATATTTGAGAGATCATATAAGAATAGGAAAAAAAATAGTGGATAAATTGTCTCTGTTTTTTTAAGCGAAGTAAAAATCCATGTTAACAGATATTGAACACATTTTTTTTCTTTCTTTATTTTTATTTTATTTCTTTATTTATTTTTGTTTAACGTAAATAGTGGTCATTTGTTTCTGTTGTCTTGAATTGGTCGAGAAAAAAATTGCTTAAGCGGAATTCTTTTAAAAGACAGAGAGATTTATTTTATATTAACTGTTTATTTCAGTATTAATATATTATTGTCAATAATAACAAACAAATTGGAATGTATATGAACTGTAGGGGTAATTGAAGACCTTAGTGGGAAAATATGCAGCCAAACCTCGCTAGCAAATCACCTGGATAAAACTTCACGGTTCTGCGTCAATTCGTCGCGCACAATTCATCGCGGGGCATTCATCGCGCACAATTCGTCGCAGTGTCAATTCGTCGCGGCGTCAATTCGTTGCGGGCTCAATTCGTCGCAGCGAAAACGTCTTTGAAGGCTATTATGATAAAAATAAAGATAATTCAGTAAAATTACTTACTGATAATTTGTTTTTTCGATTTAGAGAATTGTAACTAACATTTTACAAGCAATTTTGGAGGAATCTTTTTTCATATGTGATTTTCGTGGATTTCCCTGATGAGAACATGAAGGTTTAATGAATTAGAACAACTCATTTCTTATTTAAATTAGAGATCGAATAAATATTGCTTTAGATTACTAAAAAAATGGCGGAAGATTTAGGATAAAATCACCCAGAGCATGAAAAAATGACGAATACAAATGCTAGAAAAAAAATTACATATGCATACACAAGGTAAAAAAGAGGACCCCCCCCCCCCTCCTCCTTATGTTTGAAGGAATTAGGAAGTAAAAAAAGTATTTAGAGATGTAAACATAAAAACTTTTTGTGATTGTGATTTAACTGATCGCTTCATGAATGCAATTTCATTATATGATATTTTTGCTTTAACCCTTTCCGGCGCGGAGTAAGTCTGTTTTTAATATGATGAAATTATCGACTGACACCAGAATTTGTAAAATAATTTATTAGAAAATAAAAACTTGCTTATTTTCCTCTAGTTTATAAAAGAAAAAATTAATTAAATATTCTTGGTGCCGTTTGTCAGTTTTGGAATTAAAGTTACGTGTCCTTTTTTGTGACCACCGCCCGCTAAAGGGTTAAAAGTTTTTTCATTCATTTCATCTATACTAATAAAAGAAAGTTGTTTGTTTTTCTGAGTTCTCTGTGTGTGTGCGAAATGACAAGCGAAATCTACCGCACGTAGAAATCTACCGCACGTATTTATTCTATCTCTAATTTAAATAAGAAATGACTTGCTCTTATTCATTAAACTGTCATGTTCACAATGAGGAAATTCCCCAAAAATCACTTATAAAAAAAATTCCTCCGAAATCGCCTTTAAAATGTTAGTTATAATTCTGTATATTATTAGTTATAATTCTGTACAAATTATCATTAGTAAATAATTTTATTAAATTATCCTTATTTTTATCATAATATCCTTCAAAGACATTTTCGCTGCCACGAATTGACGTCGCGACGAATTGATACCACGACGAATTGAGCCCGCGACGAATTGTGCGCGATGAATTGTTCCGCGATGAATTGTGCGTTTTCGCTGCGACGAATTGTCGCCGCGATGAATTGTCACCGCGACGAATTGACGCTGCGATGAATTGACGCTGCGACGAATTGTGCGCGATGAATTGTGCGGGACGAATTGACGCAGAACCAGACGGGGTGTCGCGTCAATTCATCTCGCACAATTCATTTAGTTAACATGATTTCAGCAAATTTTCTTTCATCTCCCCAATTTCATATCCCCCCTCTTTTTCTCCCCTATACTGAGTCCCAGGGGGCCAGTGTCTTAACTGGAACGTAGAAATGGTGAAAAGCTTAATGGAGATAAAGCTCCAAAAACGAAGAAGATCGGGTAAAATTGGGCCTAATTATTAACAATTTAGGGCACAAAAATTTTAAAGTGCCCAGGAGGGTCGAGACTTGACCGAGAAAATTTTGTTTTTCTTTTGTAGCTGGAAGTCCTAAAAAGTTATCAGTAAACAAAAGCTAAGTGGATCGGTCAATTTTTAAGGGAGAGGTTCCAAAAGGGGCCAACTGATAGTTTTGAGTAAGACCTTAAGAGGAAAACATCTTAAAAGATCCTAGTACGTAGCGCTTTACATCTTCAATTACGCGAAATTAAGCATAGGTTATAAATTAATCGTTAGAATAAAATTTGAAAGAAATGCTAAAAAAGTGCCCTAGGGCTTCAATAGAAATATGAGGGTGGTGGCCCGTTGAGAGGAGTCTAAGACTCAACTTAAAAGTCACGCATTGAGAGAGTGACACAATTAGAGAGGGTGAAAAATGCTGGGCACACAAAAGGTTCAAGTGAACAACGCATCGGGCCACAGGGGGCCAGGGCCCTAACTGCAATGTGGGAATGGGGGGAAAGCTTAATGGAGAAATGGTCACGAAAACAAGGGAGATTGTATAAAACCGGGGCAAATTATTAACAATTTAGATGCAAAAACCTTAAAAGGGCCCCAGGGACCCCGGGTCTTAAAATATGAAAAATCTGAGCCTCAGGTCTTCAGGGACTGCCTTGGACTATCCGCACCCAAATTTTCAGACTTCTACGTGCGGTAGATTTCGCACGTCATTTTGCACACACACACAGAACTCAGAAAAACAAACAACTTTCTTTTATTAGTACAGATGAAATGAATGAAAAAACTTTTAAAGCCAAAATATCATATAATGAAATTGGATTCATGAAGCGATCAGTTCAATCACAATCACAAAAAGTTTTTATGTTTACATCTCTAAATACTTTTTTTACTTCCTAATTCTTTCAAATATAAGGAGGTGGGGGGGGGGGATCCTCTTTTTTTACCCTGTGTACGCATATGTAATTTTTTTTCTAGCATTTGTATTCGTCATTTTTTCATGCTCTGGGTGATTTTATCCTAAAACTTCAGCCATTTTTTCTGTAATCTAAAGCAATATTTATTCGATCTCTAATTTAAATAAGAAATGAGTTGTTCTAATTCATTAAACCTTCATGTTCTCATCAGAGAAATTCACAAAAATCACATATGAAAAAAGATTCCTCCAAAATTGTCTGTAAAATGTTAGTTACAATTCTCTAAATCTAAAAAACAAATTATCATTAAGTAATTTTACTGAATTATCTTTATTTTTATCATAATAGACTTCAAAGACGTTTTCGCTACGACGAATTGACGTCGCGACGAATTGAGCCCGCGACGAATTGACGTCGCGACGAATTGAGCTCGCGACGAATTGATGCCGCGACTATGGTGTGGTTTGGTGATTCATATGGATTAGTTGGTGTAGTACTCGGGATCACAAATTCCGTGAAATTATGTTGGAGAAAAAGTACTATTGTAACTAATAAGTACAGAGAAGACATGGAAATTGGCCGATGAATAAAAGCACATCTCACGTTGTGTTCGCAATAAACCGTGGCGACGAAGTCCTGGGATCGAACTGATCTGAAAGTAGTTTTTTTTAAAAGAAAAGGAAAGTCACATAAGTTAGCAAAGTTCGTTTAATGCAGAGATGTCACAACAAGACAAGTTATCCATAAAAGTCATATCACACCTAGATTTGATACGGCGCATTGAAACATAGCACAGGATGACATCCTTCTTGATAAATCCAAAAATCGTGATGACACTTAGATTGCATTTTTAGGATGAACGCCGAATTTTGATATCTCCTAAGGTGGCACAGGGGTGAGAGCAATTTTTTGGGAAGTTGGTCTGTTGGTGATCAGAGGGCAAGTGTCCTATCCGATATGAAAGCGGGCGCAAAGATAACACGCCAAGCGAGTTACATTTCAAGCCAAGATAATCGCATTTTTTGCGTGGGAAATGTAACCGTTACATATACAGCATATCAACTTCATAATTGACGTCATTGGAAGGTAAAAATCTTTTGGCGAAGATTGCACTTTGGCTAAAAAGAGAGATTAAGAATTTTATCGTTAATTATTGTTTTGGGAACAGGGTTTTCGAGGAATGCAGCAAAGGCGCCGTTTAAATGCTATAGACATCTGGATACAATATGCAAGACAAAGCTGACCATGAAAAGGAAAACATTTTATGCCTTGTATAATTCCATTTCTTTTGATATGTGGGAGACCGAATAAGTACGTTAATGATAATTTAAAAACAATATGCATGATTTTGACTAAAAGTCTTTCGTTGAAAGAGAAAGATAAAAATGGTGCGCTTTTTAACAGCCGGGAATGTATATGAATTACGATTATGCAGAAAGGGGAAAATATATTTGATAAAATACATAAAATATAGATTGCTTTAATTTTTTGAAAGGAATATATATGGTATCTTTACCATATATATATCACCCCTTCACAAGATTTTGAAAAATTTAGAATGTCACTCTGTAAATATAATACAAAATATCAAAGCAGAAAAATAATAATAAAAATAAAATAAGTATGCATACAATAATGTAAATAATAATATGTAGTACTACAGTAATATCTTCATAATAGTATAATAAATTACCATACATTTTCAAATTGCAGCAAAATATATTTTTAAAGTCTATGAAAAGTCCTTTATCCATATTAGTACAATTGTTAGCTGCAAACATATTTTTTGTTTATTTTATAAATATAATGGTGCACCTATATAAATGAACTTTTCGTTGTTCTTTTTACACAGTCCTTGAAAAGAGTTCAAGAATGAAAAATTACAGTTGTATTTTTGTTTTGAAGGTTTGCTCACGTGATTTCAAAATTTCCTTTTTTTATATCAACCTTTTACAAAATAAAGACTTACCTCTATAAAAAATATCCATAGCGCTTTTTTTTGCAAAACATATTAATAGAAAAAGAAAGCACAAAATACTATATTTAAATTGCTATTCCGGATCGTATTCGCTAAACTTTAAATCACTGAATGAATTAGAAAACGAAAACAAAAGTTTTCTTTGTGGTTATTCATTGAGAAAGATATTTCTTTCGTAACGTGAATTTTATCTTGTAGCTGAATAAATTTGGATTGTCTGAAAACAAAGTTCACAAGAGTTCGCTAAATTGTGGTACTCAGCTAAATACTAAAGGTCAGAACGCAGCGTTGAATTAGATGTAGATAATATTTATTTCTTGTGTTTTAATTGTTGCACGGCGATGAAAATCAATTTTTGGATGACTGAGAAGAGTATAAATAAAATAACACAATAAGAAGTTCACAAAATTCAAGACAAAATAGCATATTCACTTTAGGTGCGGGCGAAGATTTTATGAATGAAACATCTTTCATTGAAGAAAACCACATGTTGAAAATCACTGATTCCATCAGGGATTTGATTATCATTTTTCACAGAACAACTATGCAGCATAAAACACTAAGATGAAATAATTCGATGGTGCTCCGACGCTGAATAATTTACGACGAATAATTAAATTAATTTACTTCGATGAAAATCACATCGCATATCTCACACAAAAATGGTTAAGTTTGAAGTTAGCAACTTTCGATGATAGGTAAAAACCACAGTCACAGGCAGGCTCCAACAAAGCATTCTCAGAATGATAAAAATATAGTCAGAAAAGTTGCAAATTAATAGGAAATTTTTTTTTTCGTTTCGTGGCCCCAATGACACACCCTTTAGAAAATGTCATGCGAAAAAGATCACATCCAGTTCAAAAGTCAGGCACCATTATTCGTATGGTGTGGTTTGGTGATTCATATGGATTAGTTGGTGTAGTACTCGGGATCACAAATTCCGTGAAATTATGTCGGAGAAAAAGTACTATTGTAACTAATAAGTACAGAGAAGACATGGAAATTGGCCGATGAATAAAAGCACATCTCACGTTGTGTTCGCAATAAACCGTGGCGACGAAGTCCTGGGATCGAACTGAACTGAAAGTAGTTTTTTTTTAGAAGAAAAGGAAAGTCACATAAGTTAGCAAAGTTCGTTTAATGCAGAGATGTCACAACAAGACAAGTTATCCATAAAACTCATATCACACCTAGATTTGATACGGCACATTGAAACATAGCACAGGGTGACATCCTTCTTGATAAATCCAAAAATCGTGATGACACTTAGATTGCAGTTTTAGGATGAACGCCGAATTTTGATATCTCCTAAGGTGGCACAGGAGTGAGAGCAATTTTTTGGGAAGTTGGTCTGCTGGTGATCAGAGGGCAAGTGTCCTATCCGATATGAAAGCGGGCGCAAAGATAACACGCCAAGCGAGTTACATTTCAAGCCAAGAGAATCGCATTTTTTGCGTGGGAAATGTAACCGTTACATATACAGCATATCAACTTCATAATTGACGTCATTGGAAGGTAAAAATCTTTTGGCGAAGATTGCACTTTGGCTAAAAAGAGAGATTAAGAATTTTACCGTTAATTGTTTTGGGAACAGGGTTTTCGAGGAATGCAGCAAAGGCGCCGTTTAAATGCTATAGACATCTGGATACAATATGCAAGACAAAGCTGACCATGAAAAGGAAAACATTTTATGCCTTGTATAATTTCATTTCTTTTGATATGTGGGAGACCGAATAAGTACGTTAATGATAATTTAAAAACAATATGCATGATTTTGACTAAAAGTCTTTCGTTGAAAGAGAAAGATAAAAAGGGTGCGCTTTTTAACAGCCGGGAATGTATATGAATTACGATTATGCAGAAAGGGGAAAATATATTTGATAAAATACATAAAATATAAATTGCTTTAATTTTTTGAAAGGAATATATATGGTATCTTTACCATAGCGACGAATTGACGCTGCGACGAATTGTGCGCGATGAATTTTGCGTTTTCGCTGCGACGAATTGACGTCGCGACGAATTGTCGCCGCAATGAATTGACGCTGCGACGAATTGTCGCCGCGATGAATTGACGCTGCGACGAATTGACGCTGCGACGAATTGTGCGCGATGAATTGTTCCGCGATGAATTGTTCCGCGATGAATTGTGCGAGATGAATTGACGCGACACCAAACTTCACTCCGTATATTACGTCATATTCCTGAAGGCCTGACCATTCTCATTTCTGCAAAAAAAAAAAAAAAAAAAAAAAAAATGATTTTAGGGTATACAAGTATAGGGTATTACAAGTTGTGTGCGTTTAATTATATTTCTTAATTTAGATATTGAAGATTTTAAAAGTATTCAAGATGAAATTCTGATCGTGCTTGTTAATATTATGCAGCATAAAAAATAATTCTATTCAAAGTGGATTTGCCTCACTTTAAAAAACAACGCAATTGAAATATCATTGAGCTAATACATTACTAGAAACAAATTCATAAGTTATATCCTACTAAACTGCTAAAAAAAAAATGTTGATTACGGTATAATACTGGCATCCCAGCTGCCAGTATTACACCGTAAAATTAACGGTAATAAACAGTAATACACACTGCCGCGTATTAGTTCCTTAGTTCATTAATGTATTCTAATGCTTCCAGATATTCTTATATTATTTTGCTGTGGCAGAGACTGTTTGAAGAGAAAAATGCTGTCATCCAGGATGTTGTTAAACTTAAACTTACAGTCCTGCAAAACAAAAACTAGGGGTTTTTGGAGAGACCTAATTTGCCTACGGTATTTTACCAAATTTTGCCGAAAAATCTACTTTCAAATGCAATTTGTTTGAAAACTGTACCGCCATTTACTCATTTATTATAGCATTTTAATTGAATTTCAAGCATGATTTTTTTTTTAATCTATCCTTATCGCTTGTAGACTACATTACAAAATATTAACCCGTTTGCACTTTAAACACTATAAAAAGTTCAGCATTTGATTCCAGCTAATATTCAATAATGAAATTAAAACTTCATTAAGCAACAAATAAAATAGTATAAATAAAACACAAATTTAACAGACATGTAATTGAAATTCGCTCTTAAAATCGTTAAAATTATTAGAATTAAAAAAAAAAAACTTCTGTAAATAACGAAATTTTAAGTGATTTCTTCGGCTATTAACTTCTGGCACAGGCCAATACGAAATTACCGCTTTTAATAACTTTCGAAATTTTATTTGAAAGTGACATATTTCACATAAAAATGCTGTTTGTTGTTGCTAGGGGCAATCTCAAAAAAATTATTAAATGCAAAAAAATCTATTAGAGTTTTCAATAAAAAAAAATAAATGTTTTTCACCTATATTTTCTATCTCGGAAAACCACGGTTCGATGCCGTAGTTGCGGTAATAGGCATGTCATCTTGCGCATAACAGTTGATAACAACTTTTAATTGACTTATCAATCTGAAACAAACTTTTTTGAATATGTGTAATGTAATTTTACATTCTAACTAAATACGATGGAAGTTAAAACAAACAAAAACATTATTAGACGCAAATTAAAACGTGAATTCCCGAGTCTTAAATGTGAGATTCCATTCTAAACATTAGCATTTTGTTATTAATAGAAATACAGTAAAGAACTAATATTTTCGAATCGTAATTCTGGTATGTTATACGACATAATCTATTATCCATCCTCCATTGACTTTTACATGTGTTAAATAATAAAAGATAATAAAAATAAGGTTCTTCGGGGACGAGTGACACACGAAAAAAGCACCCTATATCCGGGTAAAGCCGAAATAAATCGGGTAATAAAAACCCTTCACAATCGCTTGAACTTCCGATTGTGCATTGAACTCTCAGATAAAGGGAATTGCAAAATGGCATAATTCTTTCAACAATGGAAAACGTGATTCCTGTTAACACAATGGTCAAATTTGAATATTTCTGTGAAGTTCAATGTCGGCGACGGAATGCATCTGTTTCGAACACCGGTAACACGACAAACTAGTTCTGCGCCATCAGTAACAAAATGCGTGCAGTGTTTTTACGCACCAGATGCACTTGCTGCCACTGTGAAAATTCGATCGAAATTACCATATCACTTAAAAACGTTCTTAAATCCAAAACATATTACTTTGAACCACAATCACAAAATTATGCTCGTTCATGCATACATAAAATATTCAGATATTATACTGACTTGATTCTAAATCATTGATCTTAATATTTATCGAAAAGAAAAATGAATATAGTCTTAAACTTTTCCGGCGCCACAAGCATTTTATAGAATAAAACTATATAATATTTTTGTAAAACGTTCAAAAAATTGAAGAGTGTTTATGAATTCTGTTTTTACTGTCTGTTCGTTTATCTGTTCCTCTGTCTTCCCGTCTGTTTGTATGTTTATCAGTCAGCGATTTAACTATCATATATATACGTCGATTGCTGCGAAATTGATATATGTTATTGAGGTTCCTTACAGCATGTTCCCTATTGAAACTAGTACTATGTCATTAATCTTTCATTTATGGGTACGCACTAAAGAATTCCATAACATTCTGGTGTATGAGCAGTAAATATTTAAAGTTCACTTTAACGACATTATGTATTTTACTTCAAGCAAAACGAAACTGATATATTTATACATACGCATCACAACATGTTCCTTTTAATAAATGATATGCATTACATTTATACATCTTATTTTCGGATATACAAAAGAATGATAAATGAAAGGTCTGCAGGATTAATGTGTTTTATTAGGATGACTGCCAAAACTATTATAGGAAGTAGTGTAAGTAACAATTATCATTGAAATAAAGAGTCATGTGAAAGTGTTACGTTAATGGCAATGATTGTTTAAAGTCGTTTTAACGGTAGTATAATATTTCAGTCATAAGAAAATTTACCTTTGTTATTGAAATTAACTACTACATATACTCTATAGAGAATAGTCCGTTAAACCTTTATAATGCTTTTACAGTCTCTCACATAAGAATTCGGATGCATTAGCATCTATATTATGAATGCGTTTACATTTATGTTAAGCATTCTCAGTCTGAAGAAAATTTTAGTACATTATGTTGTGCGTAAAATCTACAATTCTTATACAGAGCTGCACAAAAAAATTCGACCATTATTTCATGTATGAACGGCTATTTTTGTACTGTGCTTTCCAACAGTAGTAAAATATAGGGTTCTGCCTCAATTCGTCGCGCACAATTCATCGCCGAACAATTCATCGCTCACAATCCATCGCAGTGTCAATTCGTTGCAGCGACAATTTGTCGTGGTGTCAATTCATCGTAACGTCAATTCGTCGCAAGGAAATGTTTTTGAAGGCTAGGATGGTAAAATAAAGATATTTTAGTAAAATTATTTAATGATAATTAGTTTTTTAGATATAGAGAATTATAACTAATAATTTAATCTAAAAAACAAATTATTATTAAATAATTTTACTAAATTATCTTTATTTTATCATCATAGCCTTCAAAAACATTTTCGTTGCGACCGACGAATTGACGCTGCGATGAGTTGTCGCCACGACGAATTGTCGCTGCGACGAATTGACGCTGCAATGAATTGTGAGCGATGAATTGTGCGCGACGAATTGGCGTGACACCAAAATATAGTATATTGTATGAAAAATATGTCATCTATATCAAAACATTTCGAATAGTTTAATATCTATGGTGAATTATTGCACAAAAACCCAAAATATGAAATAGTATTATAGAGACGCCAAATTCTTTATATTTATCGAATTAAAAATAAACTTTTCTTCGATTCCTATTGAAATTGGCATCAAATAAAATCTAAACAAATTTTTATCTGCATCAATTTAGAATACAACTCTAGAACCAGGACAAGAGAATTGTTTTCGATCAATGACGTATCGTTAAATTTATCTTGATATTGTGAATGATATAATACTACATAACATTTCAAAAAATGCAATGCAATGAACAATACGCAGACGAAAAACTTTTCTTTTTCTTTGAATTCTACCGAATTTCCACCCAACAAATAAAGTTCTTGTCGAGATGAGAACAAAGATGTGTAATTTATCTATCTATTTACGGCAAAAGCAAAAATGGAGAGAAAAAAAATGTAAATTCACAGTTCTGTATGTTGTACGCAAATAAAAAGAATAACTATCAGTGCAATAGGTTTTTTTTTAAGCCATATGTTGAGGCGACTTCCTTTTAAATTCAGTACACAATCTATAAATTTGAACAAAACTGTGGTTTGTGTCTTAATATTTTTTTTATTATTTATTTAATCTAAAAAATTACTGCTCACTTTATATCTATTGGGAATAAAGTACACTAAAAATATCAGTCGTACTGAATCAACAAAACAGTCATCCAAAGTGTTTCATCTGGCATTGACGTCTGATTACGAAATTGCGGATGCTAACATGTTTACGCTAATCCGCCTAAGGATTTAGTTTTCTTCTTCTTCTTTAACTATTTTAGAAACAATTTTGTTCCTAATCTGTTCTAATATAGGATTTTTCGCTATTTTTACCCGACTTTAGTACACCAAAGAAGATTATATCTCTTTATTTTAACAACATATGAGTACAATATATCATCTAAATATTTCAGTATTATAAAATAGATTTCTTATGTATAAAAATTTTAAAGAAATCTGGAGTGATTCCACTCGATTTTCTTTACACTGCTGTGGGTGTTAAATGTTTTTATTTCTTTTTAAGGAATTCTTATAAATTTCTGACACAATGGAATCGGCTGGATTTGAACACTCGACCCTCCGTTTTGGAACTGGACACGTTACCTCCGCACCACTCATGCTTAATGACATCGCCGCAATAATTGTCACTTATACTCATTGTCATATTTGCCCTATAGAATAGGTAGAAAAATACTTTGAAAATTCTTTTAAAAGGAATTAAATACCTAAACCGTCGGCTGATTTCTACAAAAATCTATACAATTCTTGTGTCAGTGGTCTCTAACATATTCGACAAATAAGAGCTCAATCGCAAGTACCGTTTGGGAATTGTTGTGTTCACGTTCACACACATAAATCATGATTACAATACTTTCCTTACATTATGTGTTCCGAAAGTAAAAATATATGTAAAATAGGAAACGTCTCGTTAAGTGTTTTCCAGTGACGGTTATGAGAAAAGTTGGATAATGAAATAAGTTCGATATTATAGATGAATCATTTAATAAATAAAATCAAAGTTTTATTTTAAAGTACAATACGTTAAGGCCTGCATAACAATGTTAAAGTATAATAGTTTTATCTTTATGCTGGATAAACAAAATATTAATATATCGAAATATTAAAATATTAATATATTGAATATTTGGTGAGATATGGGTATTTGTATGAAATAAATTTTAACTGCGCATGCGCAAACTACAGCAATTTTTTTTTGTAATGATTTGATAGTCAATACTACAACTCATATAAAAAGACTAGTCACATATCGTGAATACTCATAAATATACATGCAATACAGTGAGCAAATTGATAAATTGAGGAGGAAATCCCTATAATCCTACGGGATTTCCTCCTCAATTTATCAATTAGCTGAATCTGTATTGCCTGTATCTTTTTTCAGTTTTTACGATGTATGACTGGTCTTTTTATATGAGTTGCTCTATAGTATTGACTATCAAATCATGATAAAAAATCTTCGCGCATGCGCAGTTAAAATTTATTTCATACAAATACCCAAATATCATCAAATATTCAATATATTAATACAGGCATCCCCCGACTTACGTATACTGCGACTTTCGTAAATTCGCAGTTACGTAAAAAAATTTTGAAAATTATATTTATGAACTCACAAGCGCATTTGATACGCGTTTGCATACTTTTGATAATTATTTTATAAATAAAATATGTAGATAAAAATTATAATTATAATAATATAGTTTTATATATTAGAGAGAGTTATATTTTTGTTGGGAATATACAAATTAAAATAAGGCAGAAAAAGTTCGGCTCAACCGTTATCATTATATTAGCTGAATCCAAACCAGAATAAAACTTAATTTTAAAGTTTCAATACAGAGGAACGAGTGTATATTTTTTATTCGAAATTTACCTGCGAAAATTGGAATGGGTTGGTTTTTATGTCAACAGTCAGTCCTCTTTAATTATTTCTTATTTTTATAGTCGTTTGAAGTAATCTCAAAATTGTTATAAATCACTCCATCAATGTTAAATTTATAAATCCAAAATTCCACTAGACAGTTTTTATTTGAAGTGCTTTTTTCAGTTTATCTTTATATTTTTTCATACTTGTATAATTTATATCCGAGTAAATACTGCTGCATGATGCTTTATTTAAAAATTAATACTATGTAAATAATCTATCTGTATATATATATAATAAATATTGCAGTTTTTTACGAAATTTTACCTAAGCAAATTACACATTTGACTTACGTAAAATTCGAGTTACGTAAAAGTCTGAGGAACGCATTAATTACGTAAGTCGGGGGATGCCTGTATTTTAATTGCAGTATACTATTTCTACAATTTTTTGCCAAGTTTTTGGAAAGTGGTATTAAATTCGGTTAAAAACTCTGCATGCTATAAAAAATATTTAAAAAATTTTGAATTTTTCACAGAACCGTTAGCATCTTCAAGAATATGCGTGATATTCTTACACAAATGCACAAAAAAGTTGAACAAGACCTACGTAGTCATTTGCTACAGTGACGTATCATTTTGAGCATTTTCTGTTTCTTGGGGAAACGCAAATATTATTTTATTATTAAATTTATTATTACCCCCCCCCCTAATTGTCCTCGGAACTAAATCTTCACTGAAAAACATAAAGCCAAACATGTTCTTTACATCCTCAAATTTCAAGGTCATTTTGAACATTTCTTCGCGAATTTCAGTAGATATTCGACAAAACGTCTGAAATCAGTCACTGCTCCTTAATTTCTGGACATCAGTGTATATATATTTCTATCTCAATTTTTCTATCTCTGTCTCTCTATTTCTATTTCTCTATCTCTATTTCTATCTCTTTATCTCTGTCTCTATCTCTATTTTTTTCTATCTCTTACTATCTATCTATCTATCTTTATCTCCTTTTCCTCCTCTATATCTATCTCTTCATATCTCTGTGCCTCTATCTTTGTCTCTCTATCTCTCTATCTCTCTATATCTATTTCTATCTCTATTTCTTTATATATCTATCTCTTTACATCTCCTTCTATCTCTATATCTCTATCTCCATATCTCTGTCTCTCTATCAATCTATCTGTATTATCTCTCTATCTCTCTATCTCTATTTCTATCTTTACCTCTTTATATCTCTATCTCTTTACATCTCTTTCTATCTCTATTATCTCTCTATCTCTCAATCTCCCTGTCTCTATCTCTATCTTTTATCTCTATATATCTCTATATCTCTTACTCTATCTTTTATCTCTATATATCTCCATATATTTCTATATCCTATCTTTTATCTCAATAGATCTCTATATCTCTTACTCTCTCTTCTTCTGTTTCTTTCTCTCTCTTACTATCTATCTATCTATTTATCTATCTCTATCTCCCTATTTCTGTCTTTCTCTTACTATTTCTATCTCTGTACCTCTATCTTTGTCTCTCTATCTCTCTCTATCTTTCCCTATCTCCCTATCTGTATTTCTATCTCTATCTCTTTACATCTCTTTCTATCTCTCTATCTCTATCTCTCTGTCTTTCTATCCCTCTATCTCTATTATCTCTCTATCTCTCAATCTCCCTGTCTCTATCTCTATCTTTTATTTCGATATATCTCTATATCTCTTACTATCTCTACTTCTATCTATATCCCTGTATATAAATATATACAGATATACGTATGCATAGTATCATCTGTATAAATATATGCAGATACATTTTGAACGTTTGTCAATACATGTCACCCAAAATGAAAGCTGCTCCCATGAATGTTATAGGAAAACGATTTTAGTTTGACACGATGAATCCCTTTTAAAAATGTTACTTTTAGCGACAAAAAGAAAAACTGTATTCAATATGTATTCAATCTGTATTCAGGTCTAACAATCGAGATCAATGGATTTGATTTTCAGAATATTCAAAAAATATTTTGATGCACCTAAATTCCAAAAGATTGCATAGGAACGACACAGCGAAATGTTCTTTCTTTTTTTTTTTAGCATTTTCTACAAGGCAGGTGTTTGTAGTTATTGTGCAGTTTTTATATAAATAAATGTACCGAACAGAATAAAGAGGAAATATGTATTTTTTTATTTTAATGTTTGTAGGGAGAAACATTTTTTGATTTGACACATTATGGCAAATTTATAGATAGGCGTTTCTCTACACCTATCTATAAATTTGCCATAATGCGTCATTCGCTTTTGAAATTGAGAATAATTTAAAAATAACAATAATTTCATGTAAGGAGTCAGATACCTTTCAAGTATATGAAAAGATAGCGTATGTTTTAAAACTTATATTATCTTAAATATTATCAGGCCCACTTATACATAACTTTAAAGAAACATTTAAACATATTAGTTTTTTATGCTTTTTTATATAATTTAAATCTATTTACTTTTTATTAATGTTAAATTAGGAATAATAGCATATTTTTCCAAGAACTCCTGCAGTGCGCAAAGGATAAAACTCAGATAACTCTGCCGTATAAGATATTTTTTAAATATCTAATTAAAAAGACTTACCATACGGGAATTTTTTTTTTAACACTAAAAATTAAATTCGTTATGGAAGTCAAAAATTTGGAAACTTTTTAGAAATATTTTATTAACATATTTTTTTAAATGATGACTGAACAAATGCATGAATTTTTCAAATGAAAAGGTAAAATTTCGTTGAAACTGAGAATGTATAATTTCATTAAAACTCATTTTAACGAATAATGTATTCAAAAAACGTAGAAAAACTATACATGTTTATATACACTATTTTCAATAGAGAGCATTCTGTAGTGTACCATCGTAGCACATATAAATTCTGTGACTGTGACTGTGACTGTTGAAGTCACAGAATTGAAGCAATTTTACAAAAGTTAGATAGACAAACAAACCGGAATCATAAACACTTTTCAACTAAATTGAAAAGTCTTAATCTTTTGACTACCAACACGATTCCATTAGACCAGAAAGCAACCAATGTTCACTTGTACGCCATATACACAGTAATTGCAGACAATAAAAATAAGTTTCTAAACATTACAATATTATTATTATTTGTATTCTATATATTATTTATTAGTACACACATTAAGTTCATTTGTGTTTTGGTAATTTTATATTTTTTCATGACTACATTAAAAACTGTTAACATTAACTATAAACATTACAGTATTATTATTCTTTTTATTCTTTATAGATTATGTTACATTATTTATAAGTACACACATTAAGTTCATTTGTATTTTGGTAATTTTATATTTTTTCATGACTACACTAAAAACTATCATCAGTTTTGTTTAAAAAAATAATTTCCATATTCATCACATTAAACTTACATCACTTAATATCATTAATTCCGCAATTAATGTGTTTTATCAGTGTTTACTGTCTCTGTATACGAAATAATCTAATAATTACTCTTGAGTTTCAAGTGAGAAAAAAGTGTCTCTAGAAACAGAAAGCGTCTATAACACGTTTTGACGCTTCTAGCATGATTGCCCTTGTCAGAAAAATCAGTTCACCAGGCATTTGGCAAAGTGCCACTTTAAATTCAGCATTATTTTATTTATGTATATTTATAAAATATAAACACTTTTTAAGTAATATATATATATATTTTTTTTATTATTGAAAATTTTATTACAAATTATACAGTGCCTGAGCAAAGTTGAAAACTATAGCAGATTTCATTTGAAAAAATTTATTTAGAAAATTGAATTCAAATAAAATTAAATTCAAATAATGACAGACTTCGTTTTTTGACAGAAAATAAATTAAATGTATGGAAAACTTTCTGAGTAAATTCATAGCTCTAAGCACAAGATAATAATTATGGAATAGAAGATAAGTTTTTTATGAAGAATAAATCCCTTTGCATTATTTTGATGTTATCCTTAGCGATGATTTGATATCTGTAGAGATATGATCATTTAGCATAAAGGAAGATGATACTTGATTGGAGAATATGGCACGTGAGATAGTAAATTCCAAATTTTAGAGCGCTGCCGCAATAACATAATGGTTCGTTAACCTGTGAGTGCGAGTAGGAATTATACAAACAGGCGAAGAGGGTAAATCCACAATAGTTTAATGAGAAAATCCAAGACATTACAGTTCCACCATCTTTGAAAAATCAGATAATATTGCCATAATCGGGTGACATTCTAAGAAGGAAGGAGACCTTTCAGGAGGAAGGTGAGATAAAAGGTTAGGTATCCAGTGTGGCGCAGGGGCCCTATTCATCTTTTTGGAGTTGTTTAAGCGATGATATTCAGAGGGCAAGTGTCTTATCCGATATGAAAGTGGGCGCAAGGAAACCCGCCAAGCGAGTTACATTTCGAGCCAAGAGAATCGCATTTTTTGCGTGGGAAATGTAACCGTTACATATACAGCATATCAACTTCATAATTGACGTCATTGGAAGGGAAAAATCTTTTGGCGAAGATTGCACTTTGGCTAAAAAGAGAGATTAAGAATTTTACCGTTAATTATTGTTTTGGGAACAGGGTTTTCGAGGAATGCAGCAAAGGCGCCGTTTAAATGTTATAGACATCTGGATACAATATGCAAGACAAAGCTCACCATGAAAAGGAAAACATTTTATGCCTTGTATAATTTCATTTCTTTTGATATGTGGGAGACCGAATAAGTACGTTAATGATAATTTAAAAACAATATGTATGATTTTGACTAAAAGCATTTCGTTGAAAGAGAGAGATGCGCGTTTTTAACAGCCGGGAATGTATACGAATTACGATAATGCATAAAGGGGAAAGTATATTTTAAAAAAACTTAAAATATAGATTTTTTTAATTTTTGAAAAGAATATATATGGTATCTTTACCATATATATATCACTCCTTCACAAGATTTTGAAAAATTTAGAATGTCACCCTGTAAATATAATACAAAATATCAAAGCAGAAAAATAATAATAAAAATAAAATAAGTATGCATACAATAATGTAAATAATAATATGTAATACTACAGTAATATCTTCATAATAGTATAATAAATGGCCATACATTTTCAAATTGCAGCAAAATATACTTTCAAAGTCTTTGAAAAGCCTTTTATCCATATTAGTACAATTGTTAGCTGCAAGTTTATTCATTTTACAATATGATGGTGCACCTATATAAATAAACTTTTAATTGTTCATTTTTTTTTATACACAGTCTTTTAAAAAGAGTTCAAGAATGAAAAATTACAGCTGCATTTTTCTTTGAAGGTTTTCTCACGTGATTTTATTTATCAACAAACATGAGCATGATAAATAAGTCTTTAGTGCACAAAATTTTTGTATTTGCTTAAAAAGTTCACAAGTTTGCACTATATTATTAAAAATCTTAAATGAAATGTAAATACAAAAATTTCAAAATAAAAGAAACACAATTACAATTATACAATGATAATATAGAGATTATAAAAAAACACATATATATAAAAAATGTAAAAATATTTTTTCGTGTAAAGACACAGGAGAGATAAAAATGATGGAAGACATGGGCATCGAGAAAAAAATATCTCCCCTTAAACTTGTTGTAATAACAAGGAAGAGACCGCAGTTTAGGACATTGGTCATAATCGGGACAGGGCGTATTTAGGGAGGGGGGTTTGTTTTTGGTAAACCCCCCTTGCTCCGCACATATTTGGAAACTCCGCCTATGATTGGAGCGACTCGGATTCATCTACGGGTTTGAAAAATAGTAAAATTGGGTATACCAATTTTAACAAAGTTTTGCTCTCATACACAATGGAATAAAGACCCCCACATGGGTAATAATTTTGAACGAGGCTTATTCCGCAAGGGCGAATAAAAACTAAAAAAAATGAAAAATAAATCAAAGTTTTTTTGTTCAAAAATCTAAAAATCCTTCCATAGACACGTTCTAGAGTGTAGAGAGCATAAAGTCACAATCGGGATATTTATATATTTTTTTTAGAAAATTAAATTCTCAAAATAACAATTCATTTATTTTAAGTTATATAAAAATTAAGTCTAGATTAAAAGAAAACTGAATATTAAATTCTTATGAGATAATTAATTTGAAATTTTAACAAAATGATAAATATCTTTAAAAATGCAGAAAGTTTTAATGGATTTGTCAAATGTTTAAATTTATAACAATGCCTATTATCCTTTTTTTTTTTTTTACAAAAAAAGCAAACAAGATTTTAAGAAATATGGGAAAAATATACCTTTTGTCAAATAAACAAGTTCTGCAGTACTGCAACATAACACATAAACAATTGACCAGCCATATCACAAATAAAAACAAAAACTACAATACTACACAACATGCATGCATAAATACACCTCTATCCGGAATAAGGAGCATTCATGAATTCGACAAAAAGAAAAATTTACCTACACATTAATATTTTATTGCTTTTCGAGGACGTAAATTATAAGGATGGGTATTTTGTTCAGTATTGTTATTGCTAGGAGGATTGTTATGAACATTATGATAATTTAAGTCAAATAAATGGTTATTTCTAGGAGGTGCAAGTAAAAGTCTGTCAATATGAACTCTGAAAATTGAATTGTTAATATGAGAATTCAGTTGTTGAATTGAAAAAGAAACAGGTGAGTGTTTCTTTACAACTATATAAGGTCCTGTATACCTTGGCTTAAATTTATCTGATGATTTTAGGTATACAATGTCTTTCTCAGTAATTGGCCTGAGTTTTGCCTTTTTTTGATGATATTCGTTTCTTTTAATTTGAGATGCTTTTATATTGTCATAAGCTTTGTTGTAGATACCATTTAAATCATGAAGGAGATTGTAAAAGTCTACATTTTGGTCTAGAAAAGGTTGATTAGCATTTAAATCATATGTATCAAATATTAGAGATAATTCGCGTCCAAAATGTAAAAGATTCGGAGAGAAAGAAGTAGAAGAATGTTTAGAACCATTATAGAGATTTTTATGAATAGCAATGGCATTTTCAAAGGAATGTCCTTCTTTCATTAAAGTATTGATTGAGTACTTAAGAGATGTGTTTATCCTCTTGCTTATAGAATTGCTAGCTGGGTGTGAGACAGAAGAGTGATTTATTTTAATACCTAGAGTATTATTTAAAGTATTATACACATAAGAACGAAATTAGGGGCCCAAGGTCTGATAATACGCAGGCAGGACGCCCGAAAGTTGTCATATAGGCAAATAAACACTTTACAATTTTAGGTGCAGTTGTATTGTAGAGAGGGTAAAGTTCAATATGTCGAGAAAAATGATCCGTAACTGTGAGAATAGTTTGACCGTTTTCAAATGGACCAACAAGATCAATTGAAATGGTATTTCCTGGTTGTTTAGGGATATATGTTGGTTGAAGTGGGGCATTAGGTACACGATGATGTTTAGCCTGAAGACATAATAAACAAGAAGATACATAATTTAAAGTATCGGTGTACATGCCTTTCCAACAATACCGTGTAGAGAGGAATTCATATGTTTTAGCTAAACCAAAATGAGATAGATGGGATATTGTTAAAACTTTAGGTTTTAAAGAATTGGGAACCATAATTATATACACAAAAGTATTATCCGCAACATTACTTTTTTTCAACATTAAAATCTTAGAATCGGGATGAATGAAATAAGATGGGAATTTTTTTGAAGAACCTGATTTTAAAATCTCTTCATATATTGGAGCTAATTGTGGATCTTTTGATTGTTCTTGAACAAATGTTTCATTAGAGATTTCAAGCAAAGCATCTTTTTTATTTTTACTATTAATGACTAGGCAATTCACAATTTTTTTTTGTTGTTATTTTCCTCAAAATCATTTTCAACAATGGGTAATGCCTGTTTATCTTCAGAAATGAGATTAGGATTAGAATTCAAAGTTTCAATATTTTCTTCCGTAAATTCCCATCGGGATAAATAATCTGCTAGAACATTAGAAACACCTGGAATATGTTTAAAAGTAAAAGTGAATTTTGATAGTTGCATGAGCCAGCGAGTGGTGATATTTGCCGGATTAGTGGGTTTTTTTTATATTTATCAAGAGGTTTACTGTCCGATAAAATTATGAAAGGACGATTATAGATATATTAATTGAAAGCATTTACAGATTTTACAATGGCCATAAGTTCTAACTATAAAGCCGGATATTTCTTTTCGGAGGGTTTGAGAGATTTTGAGAAGTATGAGACAGGAAGCAACTGATTATTATGCTCTTGTAATAATACACCAGAAATAGCGATACCTGAAGCATCCGTGTTCACGTAAAATTCTTTGTCCCAATCTGGTAGACGTACCATTGGTGGTTGAAAAAAAGATTTTTTGAATATTATGAAACACATTTTGATGCACATCAGTCCATTTAAAAGTTGAGGATGGTTTTGATAAGTCTATGAGGGGCTGTATAAGTTTAGAAAATTCAGGAATTAAACTCTTATAAAAAGTAGCTAGTCCTACAAAACTTCTTACCTGCTTTTTTGTTTTTGGAACAGGAAATGATTTTATTTTTAGAATATTAGCTTGAATTGGAGAAATAGTGTGGTTGTGAATATGAAAACCAAGATAATCAATATTATTCTTGTGAAAAGAACATTTAGAAGGTGACAAAGTCAAGTTGTATTTACCTAAGATTTCAAGAATTTTTGTTAGTTTATCGCACGTTTCCTGAAATGAGTTAGAGCCAAAAATTAAATCATCTTGATAGGCATAAATTCCTTCTAACTGCATTTCATCCAATAAACTATCCATAAGTGCTTGAAAATATGCACTTGCATTTTTTAATCCAAAACAGAGTCTTTTATATTTAAATGAACCGAACATAGACGTGAAAGTGACCTTATCCTGATATTCTGAAGGAAGGTCAATTTGATGGTAAGACTGTTGGAAATCAAGGGACGTGAAAAATTTATATTTAGATAAGTTGGAAATAATATTTTGTATTTTAGGGAGAGGGTATGAAGAAGATTGTAGAACTGTGTTTAACATCCGTAAATCCAAGGCAAGACGAAATTTTTGTGTACCTGATCCATCAGGTTTTTTTTTTGACAAGAAGGATTGGACAAGACCATTCCGAACATGAGCGCTCAATGATACCTGCATCAACTAATTGGTTTATTTGTGTTAATGCTTCTTTTTGAAGTGATTGAGGAATGGGAAAAGGAAGTGTTTTAATTGGGAAATCGTTAATAAATTTAATGTTTGGTTTAAATTTATCAGTGTGACCTAATGTTTTCATAGATTTTGAGAAAACAGCAGAATTATTTAGTAATAACTCTTTTAATATTTTAGCCTCTGTATTCGGTAAGTGTTGTAAATTAAAGTCATCTTGTGAGAGATCAAGTTTTCGTTGATTCAAAATATCAGTAGATGCCTGAATGAAATTTACAAATTGTTTGGTTTCTTCTTTGAAATTACTTTTAACAGCCTCTAGCTGTTGGGCATCTTCCACAATCTGGGCAATTGGCGTTAAGAAACCAATATTTGCTCTTTTATTTATATGAACATTTTTAGTTGTCATATTTTTTACATAAATTTTAAATTCATGTGGGTTTGATTTATCAGTTTGAATAATCGAATCAAAAGCAAGAATGTCTTTTACAAGCATGTCATTCTGAAATAGATATGGGGTATCATGAGAAATTTGTTTTGCGCGTACTGAAATACATTTTACTTCATTTGGAGAAATAACCAATTTGTTTACTAGACAAACATTATGAGAGATATCAGTTTGTACATTTACGTTATGACATTCCGCTGATTCTGAGTTATCATCTACGTAGATAAAGGGAATTCTCAGATTATCAAGTTGCATTATTTTGTTACCTAGATCTAATGTGATGTTAAATTTCTCAAGAAAATTTAATCCCAAAATACCATCAAATTTGTACTCTTTAGAAATGTCAACAATGTAGAAGTAATGCGAAAAGTGTTTTTGTTCAATTTTGAATGAAATTCGAATACATGCAGTAAAATCTATCTTAGAATTAATTGTAGTTAAAGTTACATTAGTCCCTAAACGTTTATACTTAGGCACATGTTTAAGTTTATCAAATAACTCTACTGATAAGAGGCTAGTTGTACTTCCAGTATCCACGAGTAAAAAGGTATCTTGTTTTGCGATGGATGCCTTTATAAGGGGAAGTGTGGTAGAGTACTTATTGACATTCAAAATAATTTCATGAAAGGAATTATCGGCCGGTGCTGTATCAGTGACACTGTGAGAATCAATAGAAGTTTGGGGAAAATCAGTTTGTACAGCTGTCGAATTTGCAATGGAAATATGCTGAGAAGTTTGAGAACCTGTTGAATTAACCAATCTGTCAGCCGACAATTTTGGAAGAGAATCATCAATGTAAAAACATTTATCACTGTGTGCTGACTCATTTTCACATGCAGACATACACTGGTCAGCCTTAGCATACGTCTCTAGGGGTTTAAATTTTTATTTTGTGGAAACCTGTCATTTCTATCACTGTTATATTTACTAAATTTTTGATCATAACGCACGTTCGCTCTTTGCCATCTGAAACTTTTCTGCGCTGTGTGGTTAAAACGAAAGCATAACTGGCAACGATCATTATTTCTGGCCCAATTATTTTGTCTAGTTTGTGGCGCTCTATGAAATTTTGACTTATAACGAGCCTGAAAATTTTGTCTGTTGTCATGTTTACTTTGTTTTGGAGACTCCGGTTTCCTTGGCACCTGAGTGAAATTTAAGTTGTTAATTTTCTCCGTTAATTCCTTAATTTTACTTTCTAATTGATTGCATTCTACATGCGCCGAACCGCTAGCAGACAAAATATTATTATTTACAAAAATCTCCTGTAGAGATTGTTCCTTGTCAACTGCCTTATCATACATGTTGATGCCTTCTTCTTGCAACTTAATTTTAATGGCGGAAGGTAAACCATACATTAATTTAACGTATTTTATCTTATTTAGTGCATCCTTGTCGTGAATTTCGGGATATACCTTTGATATAGGGACATTAAGTCTATGAGCAAAATTTTCTACTGTCTCCTGTGGTAACATTGTTAAACAATTTAAATCGTTTAAAGTTGCAGCCGAAGAATTCTGTGAAAAGAATTTTTGAATGCGATCGCGAATGAACTCAAAGTCTTGTGCGTTATAAAGTACAGGGTCCTCCAAATAATATTTTTTGGCGGGACCTTTCAGTTTAGTTTTAAGATAATCGACAGTTTGTTCATTAGTTATTTCCTTAATTTTCTGATAAGTTAAAGTTTGGTTAAAGAAATGGTTAAGTAATTCGGGGTCGCCCTAAAAATCATCAACAACGTACTCAAAATTCTTAGAATTAGCCATGATGATATCACCTTAAAAGTTTATTTTTTTTTTTTTTTTTTTAGACACAGGTAAAATCATAAAATAAGAAAAATAAAAAAAGCAACAATTTAAACAAACCACAATTCATAATTTATTTAAAAATCATTAAATATTTAATCTTAGAAGTATTAAAGAAAAATTTAACTCTCTATCATAAATATTGTTTTCACATACCAAAATAAATATAATATACCAAAATATAACACATGAGAAAAATATAATTTTCCGTTATAAAATTGTCATTTAAAATGCAAAAATAAAGTCTCTATGAGTGTAAAAGAGCACTTTTATCTTACCTGTACCTAATAAAACTTATTATAATCTATTAAAACCTTTTTTGAAATATTTACGGTATGATTATTTTTATTTTATTAAATAAATAAAATTCGATAAGTGCTTTTTCATTTAATGATTAAAATATCTACTGCACTTATTCTGTAACTAGATGCACTTAAAAATATGAAATCATTGCATCACTACAAAAACACTATTTCATACCATCAAAAAGTTCCAGCAAAATGAAAATTTCATTTATCAACCGTTTACAAGAAAAATTCTTACCTCTAAAAATAACCATGCACTTTTCTGCAAACATATATCAATATAAAAAAAAAGCACTGTAAATTCTTTTTAAAAAATACTGAAAATCCTTAAAAATAAAGAATACTATCTTTTACATTAATCTTTCATTACCGCGTACCTTAAAATCACTGGATATTCTTCTTTTGAGTCAGAAACAATAAGAAAAAACAAACTACGATGAAAAATATATTGTGGTTAAGTAGTATTTGGAAGATATGGCGATCATTTGATGAATGAGTAAGCGTCGAAGACCAAAGTTCTTCCGAAATAATGATAATTCTAGCTAACACATCGTAGTTGTGAATCGAATTATTCAGTATTCTTTTAGTTCACAGTTACACGGCACTTTGAAAACGTTTTTTTATCTTTTTTTTTTTTTTTTTTTTGAATTGAGGAGAGAAAGAAAAAGATTCAATGAGATCACTACTTTTGAGCACTAGTTTCATTCATAACCTTGGTACAGCTGCTGACTGAAATCGAAAGTTCACGCGCAAAATACAATCTTGTGGTCACAAGGAAGTTATTTTAATTAGGCAGCAAAGCTTTAACTGTTGGAAGGATGAAATGCTTAAAGATTCTTAGTTAAATTGATAATTCACACAAAGGTTGAAGGGCATGATTGAAGATTGTTGAAAAGGAATACTTTAGTTGTGTACAGAAAATTTTACTACCGAAAAAAAAAGTCTTGTAAGATGAACACACTTGACTATATTATTTTGGGTACACCCCAGTGAATGAAAGACTCCCGAAACAAGATGAACATATTTCACAAAGTTGTGTAGCAGACGCATTTTCTTTTTTTTTTTTTTAATTCACAGAATGGCCGGAGCAGAAGGTTGTCACATGTCTCACAATTCGACGACGCACAAAGCGGAGACGAATCAAGGCAGTGCGCGGGCAGGCACTGTGAATTTTTGTAGATTTTAGCAGATATGTATGAGAATATTCCTTTTTTTTTACAGTCACAGAAGAGTCATCGTGTAGAAATTCCTCCAGGCACAAACTAGCGTAGCGTCCCCTGTCCACACTGGAGAAAAATAGTTCGCATAAGAATAGGCACCATAGTTTATCTATGGAGTAGAAGATAAGTTTTTTATGAAGAATAAATCCCTTTGCATTATTTTGATGTTATCCTTAGCGATGATTTGATATCTGTAGAGATATGATCATTTAGCATAAAGGAAGATGATACTTGATTGGAGAATATGGCACGTGAGATAGTAAATTCCAAATTTTAGAGCGCTGCCGCAATAACATAATGGTTCGTTAACCTGTGAGTGCGAGTAGGAATTATACAAACAGGCGAAGAGGGTAAATCCACAATAGTTTAATGAGAAAATCCAAGACATTACAGTTCCACCATCTTTGAAAAATCAGATAATATTGCCATAATCGGGTGACACTCTAAGAAGGCAGGAGACCTTTCAGGAGGAAGGTGAGATAAAAGGTTAGGTATCCAGTGTGGCGCAGGGGCCCTAGACATCTTTTTGGAGTTGTTTAAGCGATAATATTTAGAGGGCAAGTGTCTTATCCGATATGAAAGTGGGCGCAAGGAAACCCGCCAAGCGAGTAACATTTCGAGCCAAGAGAATCGCATTTTTTGCGTGGGAAATGTAACCGTTACATGTACAGCATATCAACTTCATAATTGACGCCATTGGAAGGGAAAAATCTTTTGGCGAAGATTGCACTTTGGCTAAAAAGAGAGATTAAGAATTTTACCGTTAATTATTGTTTTGGGAACAGGGTTTTCGAGGAATGCAGCAAAGGCGCCGTTTAAATGTTATAGACATCTGGATACAATATGCAAGACAAAGCTCACCATGAAAAGGAAAACATTTTATGCCTTGTATAATTTCATTTCTTTTGATATGTGGGAGACCGAATAAGCACGTTAATGATAATTTAAAAACAATATGTATGATTTTGACTAAAAGCATTTCGTTGAAAGAGAGAGATGCGCGTTTTTAACAGCCGGGAATGTATACGAATTACGATAATGCATAAAGGGGAAAGTATATTTTTAAAAAACTTAAAATATAGATTTCTTTAATTTTTGAAAAGAATATATATGGTATCTTTACCATAATAATGCCATGACTGCTAATTTATAATATCTACTAGCTTCAAGATCAAACTTTCATATTACTAAAAACACCGACTACAAAACACTAACAAGAAACTACAGTATATATACCAACTTCCCTATGAGGAGTATCGCAAAAACATCGTACAATTAGCATAACCAACACCTACTTGGCATAAAGCCTCCGGACGATTTTGTGACGTCACTGTTCGACATCCTTTCTATACGATTTATCTCAGCGCTTTTCTTGTACGTTAAAAAATAATTGATTTTTATTTATCTTAAGAATTTTATTATTACATGATCATATTTAAATAACAATGAAGTTAAACACTTATTTTTCGTTTTCATCCGACTTTTTAAACAAAAAAAAAGTTTTTTTTCTTGTAATATAAAACAATTTGCTTAAAGGTTTTTCAAGCATCTGATAAGTTCAAATTTTACCATATACATATTAGTAAATAAAAAATTGAAATATTTTGCTAGAGATTTTTATTTACACTAGGTAAATCACATTAATTAATGTTTAAAGAGAAAATGAATAAAATATTAATGTAATAAAGAATTGCTAAAAAGAGTCATTAAGCCAATTTCTAAATTTATTAATAATAATTCTAGCCCAGATGTATTTCACTAAAAATCTCTTTCAAAAATAATCTTTTTCTAAAAATGATTTGTATTTTGAACTTTTTTTTTCGCAAAATTGTTAGAAGTTCATGTTATTTATTTAATTTTCTAAGATTGTTTACTCATGTTTAAATATAATTCTTTTTTCATTTCTGAAAAAAAAAAAAAAGATTAAATTTATTTTGGAAAATCACAATTTGTTTCAGTTTTTAAATTAAAATAGTTTATATGTTCGACTTTTCTTCATTTTCAATTAATTTATAAAACTAACAATGTGTTGTTCTTATTATGTAGAAAGATATTTATTAATCTAAAAGTTAATTAAATGCTGATAAGATTAAGTGTTTTATTTTGATAGTTCCTAAATCTTGATGTGAATTTATTTACATCATTTTCTTCAAATATTTTTACTGCTTTTGATAATATTGAACTTAAAATTCTAAGAGTATACAGTAATATTGCCATGGTTCTCACTCATAATTTTAGAGAAAATAACTTTTAACTATCCGCATTATATTATTATTTTAACAATCAAACTAAACTTTAAACTACATTAAATATTGTACAATTTTATTATTATTATAAGACATATTTTACTATTTGTAGTTTTAAATTTTATTAAACTTTTAGCTATATAATTTGTCTATTTTATTATAAATCATATTCACCTAACTAAAAAATTATTTTTAGTGAATCAATAATAAATATTGTCTGATGTGAATAAGACAAGTTTTATACATAATAGGAAAATAAATCTAAATTAATTTCGTTAAGTTTTAAAGTATGTTGAGGTACTATAAATTGTTAACTGAAAGACAAAACTGTATGTAGTTAAAAGTTTAATAAAATGAAAATATAATATAATAAAATGATTCCCAATAGCATTCATACAAGTTTAATGTAGTTCAAAATTTAGTTTTATTGTTAAAAGAAAAATATAAAACACATTAGCTTTATCTATCTAATTAAAGATAAGCGATTCTGGTTACATGACGACGCACTTCTCGAGCTTCTCGGGCTGCGGCGCGCTGTCGGGAATTCGGTTCAAAATGTGGACTTTGACATTATTTTCTGAAAGATCTTTTGCTTTTACCAAAAAAGGGAAAACGTAATTCGATTACATAGTTTCTGAATAAGCAGATACGCCAATTTCATGCGTTTGCAAAAAAAAAAAATGAATTAAAAAATGTGTCGGAAAGGTACCCAGTTTGGATTTGAGAACAGCCTTAAGTGGTACACCACAATGTTATGCTATGGCGTAAAATATCTTTGGGTGCTATTTACAGGCAAATTTCGGAGAACTATCACTTATACCAGTGGTACACACTACGCGGCGCTGTGATTATTGCACATGGTTTTAAAAATATATACATACTACACATTTTTTTAAAAAAATATTTTTTAAAGACTTCGCTATTGTTTTTAAAATTTCATGCAATAAAAATAAACAAGAGTCTTCTATATTATTTTTTCAAATGGACTTTATACACCACAAGTTAATATTAATTGTCAACACTGATTAAAATTAGTATTTACGTCTGAATTATCATGGTAGTTCGTTATAATAGATAGACATAAGACAGCCAAAATCTAAGTGCGGCCCTCGAGCTTATTTCTTTACCCGATTTTGGCTCTGATAGAAATTTTAATGATTTCCACCGACTTATACTGATATTCCTATGTATATAGATTGATATATCTAGAGACACCCTCCATACACTTAAGGGTCAGTGAGATATCAAATTCCCTTCACTAAAACTATGGGTGTAGAATACATACGTATTTATAAAATATCTCCTCCGAAAATTAATATTTTTAACTTCTTTTTTCTGTATACTCTTCTGAAATAATGCATCTTTCTTTATTAGCTGGCAAAATATTTCTAAAATACATACTCTATTTTATTTGAAGTGTTGAAACCTTAGTCACAGCTCGTCAGATTTTAACACTTAAAATATTAAATGAAACATATGTTTTAGAAATATTTTGTCAACGAAATACGAAAGAGACATTCTTTCACAAGAATATGCTGAAAAAAGAAGTTAAAAATAGTAATTTATTGAGAAGATATTTTTAAATTTTTACACATCCATGGGTTTAGCAGTCGTAATGGGAATTTGAGATCTCACTAACCAATTTTTCAAAATTTTCGACTTGCACCACTCTGTCTTTAAACGACTCATTTCTAAGTTAACAACGTCGATTCTATAACTAACGTGTTTTATCACTATTTACTGTACGTGTCAGCATAAAATAATCTAACAATTTCTCTTAAGCCTCTGTCTATGTATCTCAAACCCTCTACACCACCTCTCGCATGAATGCGCTTGTCCGAAAAATGAGCGCGCCAGGCAGCTGGCAGAGTGCCACTTTAAATTCAGTGCTATTTTATTTATACATATTTATAAAACTGTTAGTATAAGACTCAGACGATCAGAAAAATCTTTTATTCATGATGATGAAGTCCGTAATGGATATTCTTCATTTTATTTGCATTCCTGGGACTCCCTTCTTCTACATGTGCTCGCTTTAATTATGTCTCGTAAAGCTATATTTATTTATTAGAGATCTTTTCCAAAGCCACCGTGACTTTTGTTTAAAGCGTGTGCATGAAAACCTTAAATAATCATATTTTGAGGAGATAATTCTTATAAAATACGAGAATAATGAATTTTTACCATGCTACTGTTTTAGATAAAATGGAAATTTTCTATTTTGAAAGTGAATATTGAAAAACATTCATTATTCAGTTATACATATATGTATTAAGTTTTATTCGGGTTTCTTTATGTTAAATTAGTATTGTAATTAAAATGAAAGTAATTAAAATAGACTTCCTTTCGGAGTCTTAAAACATCTGTATTAAATTATTAAAATTACCTTATTTAATGCAATTTAATTTTATTTAAGGAGACAGTGGATGTTAAAAACCAAATCCTACAGTTTTCAATGGATCAACATAATCGTCATATTTTTAAATGCCCCATGCGCATTTCTTTTGCATTGAATATCACAATATTTATTTATGAGATACTTTTTATATATTAGAAAGCAAGTTGGCATGAATTGTTAAAGTTTGCCGAATGTATAAGCAGAAAAATATTTTTTCATAATTATGCTTTGTTTTTGTTTTTTCTAAAAAAGTAGCTTTATATTTCCATATGCGCATAGATTTCAACACTAAAACTCCTCTGAAATGCAAATTTTTATGCTAAAATTTATTTATTATTGTATAGAGGATAATACAGTGTAAATTTCAAAAGAATCGTATACTTAGGAATGCGCGTGAAACTTTTAAAAAGTTAGAAATGTGCGAAATTTTCAATTTTGAGAATTGTAAGTTTAAAAAAAATCGCATAAATATATACAGTTTTTAGAAATATAAAAGCTCATATCTCTGCGGAGAAGCGTCAGAATTGAAAAATTATCTTTCAATCATATACATTTGAGCACCTATTTTCACAACTCTCCAAATAAAAAAAATCGACCGTTTCATCAAATTTTGTGGTTTTGAATGTCCACTGTCCCGTTAACTAAAACTCAGAAAAAATTTTAACTTTAAAATTATTTCGCAATTATTTTAAAAACATAACATATTTCCGAAAAATCAATGTTTGTCTACATCATACATGCTTAATCTGATGTAATATGTGTATATATATGTATATACTGGGTGGTTATAATATAAGTATCTCTATTTGAAGCTGTCTGTATCTTGAAGGAATAACCCGGATAAAACCAAAATCGGTACACATACTATTCGATAAGGGGGAAGAAGAATGGAACAATAAAAAAATAATTGCAATAATCACCGACAGATGGCGCTTTTGAGTGTGAAATGTAATTATGGTAAAGATACCATATATATCTTTTTCAAAAGTTAAAGAAATCTATATTTTAAGTATTTTATTAAATATACTTTCCCCTTTCTGCATTATCGTAACTTATATACATTCCCGGCTGTTAAAACCATCTTATATCGAAAAGAAAGAAGTGTAGTAACTTCGGAGTAGAATCAAGAATGGTTTGGAGTATGGGAATGGTCGAAGAATTTGTAGGCATCTGAAATATAGGAAAATTGTTTTCGGTGGGACATAAGCATTTAGGTCCCGAGTGACGTATAGTGAATTGCATATGTTGTTTCCCGTAATAACTCAAGTTGACGACATCCTGCTGAGAACTGGAAAAGTTTGTTTCGACGAGGAAGAATCAAGAAGTATTTGACAAACATCTTTTCTTTATTTTAAAACGATGAAAATAAGACATATCCATGAAGTTATTCCACAGTTAATAATCCATGGGTACAAGAAATCACATCTTGTATGATGGGGTGACAATCCAAATTTTTGACAGAGGAGCGAAGTAAGAATATCGAGAACTTAGGCTGCATATCCGAATTTTAAAAAGTGGGAAAGTGCTTTAGGAGGGTACCATAGGGTGGCCAAGGGGCCAGATTATTTTAGAGATGTTACATCGCGGAGATCAGAGAGGAAAGTGTCCTTTTGATAATGACAGCGTGCGTTGAAAATACGCCAAACCATTTACATTTTTAGAGCCAAGAGTATTGTATTTTTGCGTGGGAATTGTAACCGTTACATATACATCAGATCAACTTCATAATTGACGTCAGTGGTAGGGGAAACCTTTATTGGCGAAGATTGCACTTTGGCAAAAAGAGAGTGAAATAGAATTTTGGCGGTTAGTTGTTTTGAGAAAAATGCAGGAAAGATATTTCAGAAATATGTTATAAGGCGTCAGTCAGACGGAATTAACATCTGGATTCAGTATGAAGTCAAAACTGACCATGAGAAAGGAAACATTTTATGCCTTGGATAATTTCATTTACATTGATGTGTGGGAGACCGAATAAAGTACGTTAATGATAATTTACAAACAATATGTATGATTTTGACTAAAAGTTATCGTTGAAAGAGAATGATAAAAAGGTGCGCGTTTTAACAGCCGGGAATGTATATAAGTTACGATAATGCAGAAAGGGGAAAGTATATTTAATAAAATACTTAAAATATAGATTTCTTTAACTTTTGAAAAAGATATATATGGTATCTTTACCATATATATATCACCCCTTCACAAGATTTTGAAAAATTTAGAATGTCACCCTGAAAATATAATACACAATATCAATATATAAAAATAATAAAAAATAAGTATGCATACAATATGTAAATTAAAAAAATGTAGTACTACCATAAAGCTTCATACTAGTATAATAAATGGCCATAAAATTTTCAAATTGCAGCAGCATGTATTTCAGTAGCTTTCAAAAGTTCCATTATCAACATGAATATATTTGTTTTTGACTGCATAAAAATATATCATTTTCTTTAAAATGGCATGCCTAATGATATTTTAATATTATTAGTGCACTTGCATAAATAGTCACATTTTATCTGTTATTTTATTTCGAAGATTAGAATGTGCACAATTAAACTTTTCACTTTAACTTCTGGCCATAGGAAATATAAACATAAATAATATTTCAATATTGAAAAAATAGTTACAATTATACAATATAAAAATGACACAATAACACATACAAAAAACACATATACCAAATGAAAAATTTAAAAATTTTGTGTATTAATTGGGAAATGTGCATAAACAGCTTACAAAACCACCTTGTAATTTAATAATTGCATAAATAATCTTTATTTTATTTTATAACTTGGAAAACAATTAAATTTTTATAGTACTTAAAAGGTATTATCTTTACCGAATATTAAAATAGCAATTGAATAAATAATTTTGGAATAACCCATAATAGTTGTAATCATTTTAAAAATTTATATCTAACTTTCATTAATAAATGTCTTTATATAACAACTTTTTTAAGGCATCTCAAAAGAATTTCTGAAATATTTAAAAGAAACAATACGATGAATAAATGTAGAAGAATTGTGAAAAAAAATTTTTTAATGAAGGATCTGCTTTTACAACTGAGAAAAATAAAAATAAAAAGGCCTAAAATATCACTATAATCTATATAGTGTGAAGTAAAGGTGTTAACATTATGTATGTTCGATGAGAGAGAGATGTTTACACCTGAACAATATTTAGAAAAAGCAACATGTACGTTATCGAAGTAAGAAGGCATATCATAGAATTCAAAAATTTAACATAATTCCAAATTTTAAGAACGATTATGGGAATTATACACTGAAATAAAGTTCAAAAATTCTTTCTAATTGCTAAAGTGAAGGTGGCATGTAAAGTGATGTAACTTTGAAAAAAACGATGACATAGTGTATAAGTATATGTAAAGAGCAATAAATTTAATGTATACACTAACATGGGAAGTGCGAAAAATATAAACGGTATGTGTGAATGCTTGGCCATACCTATCAGTGAATACGAATCTTAAGTATAGAAATGTAGTAATAATGAATAAAGGAAAAAAGAAAAGGTTTGGATTACAAAGGAATCAGACCGGAGAAAACTAAGTGAGAAAACGGTAAACAAAAAAATTCTGGTTACAAAGGAACCAGTCACACAAATAAAAAAAATTCTGATAACAAGGGGTATCAGAGCTCAATAAATTGTATATCTGAAAACAAAGGAATCAGACTCACCAAAATAATATCTGATAACAAGGTATCAGCCCTCAATAAGTTATATATCTGAAAACTAGGAATCAGACTCACCAAAACAATATTCTGATAACAAAAGTATCAGCCCTCAATAAGTTATATGTCCGAAAACTAGGAATCGGACTCACCAAAACAATAATCTGATAACAAAAGTATCAGCCCTCAATAAGTTATATATCCGAAAACTAGGAATCGGACTCACCAAAACAATAATCTGATAACAAAAGTATCAGCCCTCAATAAGTTATATTTCTGAAAACAAAAGGAATCAGAACCACAAAGAATTTTTTTTTTTTAATCACAACCGAAGTTTAGAAGAATGAATAAATTTCTGATTATAGAGAAAAACAGAACCAAAAGAATTAATTTAATTTTTAAAAATGTCATTACTTATTTCTACCAAAGGAAATTAAAAAAAGAAAAAAAGCTGAATGATGTGAATTTCTGCAAGAATGTGCCAAAGGAAAAGATGTGACGCCGAATTTATTTTGCCTTAATTTTTAATACCAATATATTTTGATTTATTTATATATTATTTTTATTTTAAAAGAACAGTGATGCTGAGAAGAAGAATTGTCTACTCCTGAAATGTCGAAAATACAACGAAGATAAAAGGTAAAATTAAGCTGTGTGTACGGATCAGTTACACTTATTCAATATGCGAAAAATTTCTGACGACCCGCACCAAAAAAAAATCTCGACATACAAATATACCTCTAATCGCTCTACCGTTTCCGTACGCTAAACAGCCAAACGAAAAGAGACGAACCATCTATACACACAGGTGTGTAAACAATAAAAACATTAACGTATGAAATAGAAAGAAAAATATTCATAAGAGCAGTTGTCTGGAAAAAATTACCTATATAGTAGGGAAGTGTATCAAAAAAATACCGAAAAAATTGAATCGAAGTAAGAAAAGGAGTAAAATATTTGTGACAGTATATAATAAAAGAAATAGATATGCAAAGAGTATCATAATATAACATCTTATCATTAATATTATAGTTTCGAAAAATAATATAAACTAGAATTAACAGAGAGTGGTATTTCTTTCTTCATCAATATATTTCTTTATTGACGGACACCCTGGCGAAGATACGGTGTGAGAAATGTTAAAATTAGTATTGTTATTTTCATTATTTGATATGCAATTAATGCATTTAGGAGGGTTTGTGCACCTAAGATTGTTATGTTGGCCTGCACAAATCGGACATTTTATAGAATTAAGACATACCTGTGCAATATGATAAAAGGAATGACATCTAAAACAACGTTTTACAGGGATAAATCTGATTACAGGATATTTTTTGTCTTGAATAGTTATTTGTTTAAGCTCCAGTAATATTTTTGCAATAGGAAACGACATCTCAAATATCCAGTTGTATTCATCTGTATCCCTAAGTTTACATTTCCTTATAAATTGTATAGAGGACACAGGTTTTTGAAGAATATCAGAAATTCCAAATAAAATGTCTGGTATATTAAATTTTAAAGGTAATTTACAAATAATGATGCGAACCGGTTTATGATGCATTTTAGTAGGTGAACAAATAGGAATGCTTTCTGAAAGATCACGATTGCTAGAAGTATTTGATTGCTGCATATCAATTTTTTCATGTGCTAAATCATCGAATGTGTTCTCATCATCTGTAATTTGTGAAATATCCGTCTGTGTAAAAATATTATGCACATTTCGGGGTAACATATAACTGTTATGGGGAGAATTGCTTACATTTTTATCATCAAAAACATCATGTATATTTTATACCTTTTGGGTATGAAGCCGTTCTAATAATTTTTTACTAAGCGAAATTAAATTTTTCTTGTCTAGTACCAATTTATCAAGTTCCTTCATGACAAAAATATCATAAAACTGCAAAAGACTGTCAAATTGGCGTTCCAGAACAACCTGAAATTTGCATAATTTGGCAGAGAGAGCAGAATTGTCCTGCAATTTTATGTGATCATGCAGCTCATTTAATTGGGAGTTAAAAAACTCTGGAGCACTTTTTAACAAATCCCTGAATACATAAGACCATGAAATATCACTAAATATTTGATTTTGTTTGGAAATAGAAACAGTAGTTTCAGATACTGGTGATGCCTGAGTGGATGCCATTTTCTGCACTCTGGTCCTAGATTTATTTTGCGTATCTCTTTTTTTTAATAGACATGAATATGGAAGAGATATACACAAAACTTTAAAAGAGGTGAAGGAAGTGCATGAATTGCAAAAATTTAAAGTGTCATATTTTCTCATTAATATGATAAAAATGACATGAGGGTATAAATACACCAGTAAAATACACAAGACCAGATACACAAACGAGCAAAGAGATTACTCAAAGCATTTTGCATTTTTCTGCATTTTTCACAGTTAACGTATAAATTAAAATATCATATCATGAGATCATATTTAGAGTATTTACCATAATATATTATTAACTTAGAGTTAAAAACTGAATGCAACCCAAAATGTGAATAGAAATACATCAAAATTTAAAACACATAAAAACTGATAATTTATTATTATTTTTTTTTTAAAGATTAAAATATTTAAAACCTTAGATATCTCTAAAATGATAAGCAGTGGCTTCAATGCATAAAAATACAACAAAATAATAAAACGAAGCAAAATTTGAATAAAATTTATCAGTCATGAAAAAATTTCAGATATAAGTGAAATTTAGTATCATTTTAAACTTTGAAAGATCTCTGACAGTTAGAAAAACAATCTGCTTCTTACCTGTACGCCACAAATATACAAACTACACTTGGAACGATTTAAAATATATACATTATTAAATATTTAAAAGTTCTTGCAGTGGCTTTTTTTTAATTAAAAAAATTACAGTTCTTGCACTGTCAAAACTTATCCATCTTAAATATGAACATATCATTTGAAATTACCATAGAAAGCTGATTTCATAAAATTTAAAATTTTAATAAAAAAAAAGAATTTTCTGCCTTTCCTTTTTCTTTTTTGTATATCAACACATTAAGAATAAAAACTCTTACCTGTAACACAAGTATATATCCATTGTATAACTAATTTCAGAAAACACCTAGCTATAGAAAAAAAAACACCGAAAATAATATACATATTTTTTCGTTTTAAGTTAACACAGTTGAAAATAAATTTTGCGATTTGTATCCCTATGAATAAGTATTCCTTTAAGACAATGGAATTGAAGTTTGGAGGAATGAATAAATTTTAACCGGAGATAGAGTTCAACAACATTTGCAAGCACAGTTATTTTTTTCATAATTGATATATATATATGGTAAAGATACCATATATATCTTTTTCAAAAGTTAAAGAAATCTATATTTTAAGTATTTTATTAAATATACTTTCCCCTTTCTGCATTATCGTAACTTATATACATTCCCGGCTGTTAAAACGCGCACCTTTTTATCATTCTCTTTCAACGATAACTTTTAGTCAAAATCATACATATTGTTTGTAAATTATCATTAACGTACTTTATTCGGTCTCCCACACATCAATGTAAATGAAATTATCCAAGGCATAAAATGTTTCCTTTCTCATGGTCAGTTTTGACTTCATACTGAATCCAGATGTTAATTCCGTCTGACTGACGCCTTATAACATATTTCTGAAATATCCTTCCTGCATTTTTCTCAAAACAACTAACCGCCAAAATTCTATTTCACTCTCTTTTTGCCAAAGTGCAATCTTCGCCAATAAAGGTTTTCCCTACCACTGACGTCAATTATGAAGTTGATCTGATGTATATGTAACGGTTACAATTCCCACGCAAAAATACAATACTCTTGGCTCTAAAAATGTAAATGGTTTGGCGTATTTTCAACGCACGCTGTCATTATCAAAAGGACACTTTCCTCTCTGATCTCCGCGATGTAACATCTCTAAAATAATCTGGCCCCTTGGCCACCCTATGGTACCCTCCTAAAGCACTTTCCCACTTTTTAAAATTCGGATATGCAGCCTAAGTTCTCGATATTCTTACTTCGCTCCTCTGTCAAAAATTTGGATTGTCACCCCATCATACAAGATGTGATTTCTTGTACCCATGGATTATTAACTGTGGAATAACTTCATGGATATGTCTTATTTTCATCGTTTTAAAATAAAGAAAAGATGTTTGTCAAATACTTCTTGATTCTTCCTCGTCGAAACAAACTTTTCCAGTTCTCAGCAGGATGTCGTCAACTTGAGTTATTACGGGAAACAACATATGCAATTCACTATACGTCACTCGGGACCTAAATGCTTATGTCCCACCGAAAACAATTTTCCTATATTTCAGATGCCTACAAATTCTTCGACCATTCCCATACTCCAAACCATTCTTGATTCTACTCCGAAGTTACTACACTTCTTTCTTTTCGATATAAGATTGGTGCCTAATTTTGATGAACTGGATTTTTCACAAAACAATTTCCATAGGGTGTGCGCCAAGGAACTCTATATCAACTACTTAATGTGTGGATTTTTTTATTTTTCTGCTGTCGTGACTCCTCTTGTGTCTACATCTTCGAAATATATATATATGGTAAAGATACCATATATATCTTTTTCAAAAGTTAAAGAAATCTATATTTTAAGTATTTTATTAAATATACTTTCCCCTTTCTGCATTATCGTAACTTATATACATTCCCGGCTGTTAAAACGCGCACCTTTTTATCATTCTCTTTCAACGATAACTTTTAGTCAAAATCATACATATTGTTTGTAAATTATCATTAACGTACTTTATTCGGTCTCCCACACATCAATGTAAATGAAATTATCCAAGGCATAAAATGTTTCCTTTCTCATGGTCAGTTTTGACTTCATACTGAATCCAGATGTTAATTCCGTCTGACTGACGCCTTATAACATATTTCTGAAATATCTTTCCTGCATTTTTCTCAAAACAACTAACCGCCAAAATTCTATTTCACTCTCTTTTTGCCAAAGTGCAATCTTCGCCAATAAAGGTTTCCCCTACCACTGACGTCAATTATGAAGTTGATCTGATGTATATGTAACGGTTACAATTCCCACGCAAAAATACAATACTCTTGGCTCTAAAAATGTAAATGGTTTGGCGTATTTTCAACGCACGCTGTCATTATCAAAAGGACACTTTCCTCTCTGATCTCCGCGATGTAACATCTCTAAAATAATCTGGCCCCTTGGCCACCCTATGGTACCCTCCTAAAGCACTTTCCCACTTTTTAAAATTCGGATATGCAGCCTAAGTTCTCGATATTCTTACTTCGCTCCTCTGTCAAAAATTTGGATTGTCACCCCATCATACAAGATGTGATTTCTTGTACCCATGGATTATTAACTGTGGAATAACTTCATGGATATGTCTTATTTTCATCGTTTTAAAATAAAGAAAAGATGTTTGTCAAATACTTCTTGATTCTTCCTCGTCGAAACAAACTTTTCCAGTTCTCAGCAGGATGTCGTCAACTTGAGTTATTACGGGAAACAACATATGCAATTCACTATACGTCACTCGGGACCTAAATGCTTATGTCCCACCGAAAACAATTTTCCTATATTTCAGATGCCTACAAATTCTTCGACCATTCCCATACTCCAAACCATTCTTGATTCTACTCCGAAGTTACTACACTTCTTTCTTTTCGATATAAGATTGGTGCCTAATTTTGATGAACTGGATTTTTCACAAAACAATTTCCATAGGGTGTGCGCCAAGGAACTCTATATCAACTACTTAATGTGTGGATTTTTTTATTTTTCTGCTGTCGTGACTCCTCTTGTGTCTACATCTTCGAAATATATATATATGGTAAAGATACCATATATATCTTTTTCAAAAGTTAAAGAAATCTATATTTTAAGTATTTTATTAAATATACTTTCCCCTTTCTGCATTATCGTAACTTATATACATTCCCGGCTGTTAAAACGCGCACCTTTTTATCATTCTCTTCCAACGATAACTTTTAGTCAAAATCATACATATTGTTTGTAAATTATCATTAACGTACTTTATTCGGTCTCCCACACATCAATGTAAATGAAATTATCCAAGGCATAAAATGTTTCCTTTCTCATGGTCAGTTTTGACTTCATACTGAATCCAGATGTTAATTCCGTCTGACTGACGCCTTATAACATATTTCTGAAATATCTTTCCTGCATTTTTCTCAAAACAACTAACCGCCAAAATTCTATTTCACTCTCTTTTTGCCAAAGTGCAATCTTCGCCAATAAAGGTTTCCCCTACCACTGACGTCAATTATGAAGTTGATCTGATGTATATGTAACGGTTACAATTCCCACGCAAAAATACAATACTCTTGGCTCTAAAAATGTAAATGGTTTGGCGTATTTTCAACGCACGCTGTCATTATCAAAAGGACACTTTCCTCTCTGATCTCCGCGATGTAACATCTCTAAAATAATCTGGCCCCTTGGCCACCCTATGGTACCCTCCTAAAGCACTTTCCCACTTTTTAAAATTCGGATATGCAGCCTAAGTTCTCGATATTCTTACTTCGCTCCTCTGTCAAAAATTTGGATTGTCACCCCATCATACAAGATGTGATTTCTTGTACCCATGGATTATTAACTGTGGAATAACTTCATGGATATGTCTTATTTTCATCGTTTTAAAATAAAGAAAAGATGTTTGTCAAATACTTCTTGATTCTTCCTCGTCGAAACAAAAACTTTTTCCAGTTCTCAGCAGGATGTCGTCAACTTGAGTTATTACGGGAAACAACATATGCAATTCACTATACGTCACTCGGGACCTAAATGCTTTTGTCCCGCCGAAAACAATTTTCCTATATTTCAGATGCCTACAAATTCTTCGACCATTCCCATACTCCGAACCATTCTTGATTCTACTCCGAACTATATTCCAATTTCTTTTCGATAGTAATGTGCAATACAATAACAAAGAATTAAGACGTAAAACCAGATGGCATATCTAATTTATTGGAAAATGTCACAGTGAATATGGTTACGCTTTCACATGGCGTTGCCGATCAAGTTCAGGTTCCACATGGTCACTGTGCTCGGAGTACACAATCCAGGCAACGCACGACGTGCTCAACTGTGGAATGTAACGCATCAGGAATGATGTTTCACACATGTTATGATATGCGATCTTTTAAGTCATTGAGGTTAGCGACACCTCCATGGTACACAATATTACACATTACATTTCACCCTCAAAAGCGCCATCTGTCAGCGATTATTGCAAAAAAAAAATTTTATTGTTATTGATCCATTCTTCTTCTCCCTTCTCGAATAGTAAGTGCACCGATTTTGGTTTCATTCGGGTTATTCCTTCAAGCTACAGATAGCTCCAAATAGAGATACTTATAGTACCTGGTATATATTCATGGCGATGAAGTCTTTAATGGTTATTCTTCATTTTATTTGCATTCCTGGGATTCCTCTCTGCGACATGTGCTCTCTTTAATTATGTTTTGTAAAGCTATATTTATCAGAGATCTTTTCGAAAGCCACGTAGCTTTGTTTAATGCTTGTACATGGAAACAATAAATTATCATCTTTAGAGGAGATAATTCTTATAAAATAAGGTAATGATGAATTTTTACCACGCCACTGTTTTAGATAAAGCGGTATTTTCTTATTTTTAAGGTGAATATTAAAAAACATTTATTATTCGGTCAAACATGTTTGTATTAAGCTTTATTCAGGTTTCTTTAAATTAAATTAGTATTGTAATGCAATTAAAAGTATTTTACACGGGGCATGAATGTAAAAATCAGCGTTAGAAATTGTGAAAAAAACCTAAACAAAGTTAACGTACAATTGTTTAAATTTTAAGACTTCATAAGAAAGCCCTCTTTTCTGTGCAAAATGAGACAGAGAGCAACAGAGTTCACTGCTTCACATATTGGCAACGCATCTCAGCGTCAGCAGTAAATGACTATTATTATTATTTATTTGTTTGTTTATTTTATATTGCACTGAATCAATTCCCAATCAAAAGTTTTCTGTAGCTGCTGGTTTTTATTATTATTATTATTTTAAATTCCGCTCTCATTTATATTACACTGTTACGTACCTATTTAGATGGTTTTTTCACTGTATTGTAAACCATTCACTGGATGGTTTTTTTCATGTAGAACAGAATAACTTCAGAAGTAAATATGCTATTGCATCTGCTGCTGTCAATTTTATTATTTTTTAATATTGCACTGAATCACTTTTGTTATAAGCATGTTGTTTCTTCCACTGCTTTATACACGCTCTATGTTTTTAATTTTTTTCTAGAAGATAGACTTCCTTTCAAAGCCTTAAAACATTATAAAATTATTAAAATTACTTTATTTAATGCAATTTATTTTTATTTTTAACTAAAACTGAGGAAATATTTTAACTATTAAAATTATTTCAAAATTTATTTCACAAACATAATGTGTTTCCGAAAAATCAGTGTTAGTCTGAAATCATACATATTTAATCTGATGTAAACATGTTTTATTCATGATGGTGAAATCCTTAATAGATTTTCTTCATTTTATTTGCATTTCTGGGACTCACTTCTGCGATATGTGCTCGCTTTAATTATATATCTTAAAGGGATATTTATTAGATATACTTATATATTAGATATACCCAATACTTTCGACGGAAGGTTTTGTTTAAAGGGTATACATGAAACCATAAACCATCATAGAAAGGAATTATAAAGTTGGAAAATAAAAGAATAAACATTTACCATGCCAACATTTTAGATAAAGCGGATTTTTTCTTTTGAAATTGAATATTAAAAAAACATAATTATTTCTTTTGTCATACACATGCATAAAGTTTTACTCAATTTCCTTTAAGGTGGAGGGTTATGCCAATGTGACGTTGAAATAAGATTATCTTTGTAAATTCTCTCTGGATATTCTAAAAAAGAAGGTAATTAATGCTGCTGCTGCTACTGACGTAATTGAATTTATTGTGACGTTCTCACTTTCTCTAAACTTTCTTCGCTTATAATGCAAAAACTATTCCGTATAAAAACTTGAAAATTGGAAGTTTTATAGAGAAATGTATGATAAATACGTTGAAATAGACAGTTCTTAAATCGAAGAATTATTTTAAACGCTATTTAATCTTGAAATCGATCAAAATAGTTCAATTACGTACGTTTTATTAGGATAAAAAACTATGCATAGCAATTTAAATATCTTTCGCAGGTATATAATTGACTAGATTGTGGTGTTACAGTGCACTGTTAAAAATAAATCTGTTAATTCACGGTAAAACTAATGCTCATTAGTTCGAAATACACCATTTTGAGAAAAATACAATTAAAAGAGTAACAAACAAGTAGATTTTTCATTGCTAAACTGAGCATTAAGCCAACAGAGTGAAAAATGTCCGAAAAGTTAATCGAACCTGGGACCCTAGAACTCCGCTCTGAGCCTCTACCACTGAGCTACAAGGAACGATATCCCAACTCGGCATCTCGACTCTTATATATGTAGGAAAAGGCTGCAACCGCAGCACAAGATGGACACAAGATGGAAACTGTCATCCAGAGCACACAAACCCTGTGGCAAATTTTAGACGACAATTTTAGACAACACATGCAAGTAAATTCCAATTAATTTTTCAATTAATTTTTCAGGAGTGAAATTCGGCCGAAACTAATGAGTAACAAACAAGTGGATTTTTCATTGCTAAACTGAGCTTTAAGCAGACATATATAAGAGTGAGAGATGCCGAGCTGGTATATCGTTCCTTGTAGCTCAGTGATAGAGTCTCAGAACGCTCCCGGCTTCGATTCCCAGCTTGGGACATTTTTCACTCTGTCGGCTTAACGCTCAGTTTAGCAATGAAAAAATCCACTTGTTTGTTACTCATTAGTTTCGACCGAATTTCACTCCTGAAAAATTAATTGGAATTTACTTGCAGTTAAAAGTTTTGGAAAAGATGTTGACGCAAACAAAAGCCTGTAGAGGCGCAGATTTTTAAATAGAAAGCTGAGTAAGGAGGCGTTGGAAACGAAAACGCAGAATCGTTTTAACAAAAAAGTTTTTTTAGGTTTTACAGCGACATTTCTCCTTAAATTAAACTAATGTTGTAAAATTAAATATAAAAATAAGTTACACAGAAAATGAAAATTATTTCTTTTAAATTGTAAAATTTAACTAAATTAACAACATTATACAGTTGTTTTAAGACTGCATAACGAAGTCCCTTTATCTGTGCAAAGTGAAAATGAGAAAAAGAGAGAAAGGAAGAGAAAGCAATTGTGTTTATTGCATCACATTTCCAAATCATCTTTGTATATACAGTAAATACACGTGTAGCTATTATTACTTTCCTAGTTTTTTATTTTACCATATTTCAGCCGAATCATTTTCAAATAAAAATGCGCCTTTGGCTGCTGCTTTTTTTCCGCTCTCATTTTATCATGTTGAAATGAATTACTTCTGTAAGAATCGCATGTGTTTCTACAACTGATTTTCCCAATACTTTTTTCCAAAATTGCCGGAATACCTTCTGGTATAAATGTGATTTTACTGCTGCTGCTGCTAATATAATTCTTGTTTTTAAATAGCACTTAATCATATTTGATATAAACATATTGTTTCTGTTATTGCTTTTTTTTTCACACGCTCTTTTTTTTCTTCTGAAAATTGGAATACCTTTCGAAATCCTAAAATAACTGCACTAAACTATTAAAATTACTCATTTTTTTAAATGTAGTTTATTTTTATTTAAATAAAACAGAAAGGTCTTTATAATTGCTTAAAATGGTTTACGTCGGATGCATCTTTTATATTTCGTGATTTTCGTGTCACGTATTAAATTATTTTGTAAGTAAATTTACAAAATTCATCCTAACTGTTAGTTTTATCATTAAAAATGCTTTATTTAATATAATTTATGTTTATTTAACTAGAACTGAAAAGTTTTCACAGCTGTTTAATATGGCTTCAAAATATTATTGATTTTTTTTTTCTGAAATTCACTTTTAGTATAAATAAATCATTAATATTTAATATATCTAAAATATTTTTTTAAAAGAGCAGCATTTTACAGTATTTCTTTAAAGCATTAAATTAATAAAATTAAAAGTATTCATATATATAAAGGTTGTCATCAAAGATGCTAAAAATGTTGTTAACATTTTAACTGATTTTTTTTTCTCTCAAATGGAAAAAAATAACAGAAATTAAACCCTTAAAGAAGTAAGAAATTCCTCCAAACATTAAATTAAAAATATACCAATGCCAATGCATATCATTAATCAAAACGGAAGTAGGTGAAAAAAATAAGCTATAAGCTGTTAAATCTTATATTTGAAGAATGCGGTTGCAAAAAATAATAATTCTTTAAAAATATTTATGACATTTATTGAAAGTATAGAAAATACGCTAAAACAGTATCGAAAGAAAAGGATTTCAAATTTTAATTTGAAGTAATAACCAAACGCCGTTGATAAAGAGTAGAAATACTATAGAAAAAAATAATTTATAAGCTATTTACAATTTTAAAGGAGGAATAACATACATTTTTCAGAGAAATCTTCCTAATGTATTATTAAAATAATCTTTAATCGAAAGCTTTAAGATTTTATTTTAAAACACGTATTTATTTTTACTTCTAAATTAACAAGTCTTCCAATAAAGTATGTTATTAAATAAATGCTTTATAAGAAAAAATGTGTAAATGAGATTAAATATTATATATTTGTTTCTCCTTGAGCATTTAATGAATTTAATAAGGAAGCATAAGATAATTTTTATGACATATTTTAATATTTTGACAGTTTTAGCATTATAAAACTTACAGTTCTTAACATTATAACAAATATAATTATGAACATTACAGCAATTGTAATTATTAACATTATAAATATAACAAAATAAGAATATATTACAATTTTGAATTGTATAATAACACGCATTTTGGAATTAAATTTTAATTATAATTTATATTCTATAAAAACCGTAAGGTGCTGTGGAAAAAAAGGTTTTTCATCACTACCTAGTTTTAAAACAAATGATAAAAATACACTAGATATTGCAGATGATTTACGAATCTACATCACCAAATTAACACCAAAAATTCAATAAATATGCAAGAATAAACAAGCGCATTCGTCAAATTAAAAAACTTACTAATTGTAAATGAGGGAGTTATCGTGTTCATTATGCATATAGAAGAGTTATCGTGTGAAGTAAGTTCAGGCGGTTGATTATTGAGAAGATGTTGTCAAAGTTAGAGAATCCTTTAAAAACCCGAAGGATTTTTTTTTACGGAGTAAAACAATTTGATAAAACAAGAAGGTATAGTGGCTATTGATTGTTTGGCAAACCTCAGAATGCGTTTCACGGGTACTGAAGTACTGAACCGGAGTGTAGTTTTCCTTTTTTTTTATATGATGAACCAAAGAAGACGAAAATCACATCATCAGAGTTAATGGTCTTTAATTGGAAAAACATGTCACAATTCACAATAGTGAGATTTTGATCAATCCTAGTTTCAGATTTTTAACTGAATCTGATGAATATTGGTGAGGTGACATTTTAAATTTAAAGTCAGGGGTGAAGAACACAAACGTTATCCAAAGAATAATCCAGAAATGCTGTTGAACGGGTCCGACCAAGTTCACGTAATCCAAAGAGTTTTAAGAACATCAAGGGAATTTTTCGTTATAAAACCAAAGGGTGGCCAAAGGGGCCAAGACATTTTTAGATGTTTCGGAGATGAAGTTCAGAGGGCAAGTGTCGTATCCGATATGAAAGCGGGCGCAAGGAAAACACGCCAAGCGAGTTACATTTCGAGCCAAGAGAATCGCATTTTTTTGCGTGGGAAATGTAACCGTTACTTATACACATATCAACTTCATAATTGACGTCAGTGGAAGGCAAAACTCTTTTGGCGAAGATTGCACTTTGGCTAAAAGAGGGTGATTAAGAATCTTACCGTTAATTATTGTTTTGGGAACAGGGTTTCAAGGAATGCTGCAAAGGCGCCATAGAAATGCTATAGACATCTGGATGCAATATGCAAGACAAAACTGACCATGAGAAAGGAAAACATTTTATGCCTTGTATAATTTCATTTCTTTTGATATGTGGGAGACCGAATAAGTACGTTAATGATAATTTAAAAACAATATGCATAATTTTGACTAAAAGTCTTTCGTTGAAAGAGAAAGATAAAAAGGGTGCGCGTTTTAACAGCTGGGAATGTATATGAATTACGATTATGCAGAAAGGGGAAAATATGTTTGATAAAATACATAAAATATAGATTTCTTTAATTTTTTGAAACGAATATATATGGTATCTTTACCATAGTAAAACTTACGTTAAATATAATATAACATGTGTAAATCTGTACCCATATTTTTATTTCTTTGTTTTCATGTTTCTATTCAAGATTCTTATAAATAGGTGTGGGGGGGCGGTGAGAACAGTATGCAAGATGAATATAATTCTTCACGTGATACACAACTCGAGGCAAAAAAGTTTGAAAATCACTGGCATCGAGAATAATCAAATTCCGGAATCATTGTTGTATGTGTTTGTTATGATAAAATTTAAGATGTACTTAAAAATATTTACGAAGAACTAACTCAAATACCAACAACCTGTTTTTTTTTTTTTTTTTTTTTTTTTTTTTTTTTGAAAAATCATAATTATTCATTCGAATCACATTCTTGAATTCGTTCTCTTAAGCGATAATCTGTTGTTGTTGTTGTTTATTCGTTTTTGCCGAATTAATCCAGTTTACAAATCACTGGATTAGAAAAATAAAAGTTATTAAAAATGTACTTCCAAAATGGTACCCGATGTGTTGCATTTGCATTCAGTGATGAATTCAGGGAATGATCCGAAGGAGGGACATCACCCCTCCACCCTGTAGCATCGATATTTTTCCTGTCCCAGTCCCCAGATTTTGAATGGTCAGAAAATGCAAATTTCCCTCTGGAACTCTATAATATCTCTACCGCATGGCAGAAAACTCTTTCCGGAGAAAAATGTCTGAATTCAACACTGTTCGTATTAAGGTAAAGCCAGGAGAGATGGCGCGGTCGGAGAGATTGCGCACATAGAGGTTCGGGGGGGGGAAGGAGTAGAGTGTAAGCGCGGCGACTCCAGGTAGTTGTACAACAACAGTAGTGGAGTGTCTATTTGAAAGTGCACGTTGATTGCTTTGAGCGCCTAAGATAAAGTATTGCTATTTTGTTTTGTTTTCCCAAAGTAAGTGCTTGAATTTGCATAGCTTTTCATAAGAATTTCTATACAATGTCAACAGTACAAAATATTTTAAACTTAAGCGATTTCTCATAAGCTACTAATCTAGACTAACAATGTGAACATCAACGGTTCGTTTTAGTGGCGGCCATGTTTAAATAAAAGGCCGCGCAATCTCTCCTACCGAAATTGGAGAGTTTGCGCATCTGCTACTTAGGAGAGATGGCGCATTGTCCCCATTAGTTTCCATGCTAGGAGAGATTACGCAGCTTATTGGTAAAATGGCATAAAAAATGAAAAATGAAAATGGACTAATTTTAAGTTAAACGTGTTATTAAGTTACATAATTTTATTTTGTAATCTTATCTGGACTTGCATTTTCTGATTCTTTAATTTTTTTCCTTTAATTAAAATTTTTTAATAGTTTTTAAAATTATTTCCTTTTTCTGATTCTTTAAGCATTAAGTTGAAATAATCACTCCCAATACAATAAAATTTGTTCACAAAAATCTTACAGCAATATCATTTAAGTGTAATTATTATTGTTAACAATTTAATTGTAGTTATTATTAGTAACAATCTCTCCTACCCATGTGCGCAATCACACCAACCCTGTAAGGAGAGAATGAGCAAAATAACTTTCTTGGTTTTATTACAACTGTTCTATTAAATTGAAACATAACAGCAAAATAGCAATGGAAATGCATAAAAAACAAATGAAGTAAAAATTATTCATGGATAGGTCAGCAAAAAAATTTATATTTAGGTTTTTTATTGCTATTCTTTTGAAATGTGCGCAGACTATCCTAGCTTTACCTTACATCAGGTCTTTCAAGTTTTAAGAGAAAATAAATAAATAGATAAAAGAAATTTTATTCTGCATTTAAAAATGATTCGTAATATTTATTTTATTAAACTTCTTATAAGAAAGGTACAATGTAGATTAAATAAAAATTGCGAAAATTACATTTTAAAAATTGCCTGAGGTTGATGCAATTTTATTTCCTAAATTTGCAAAATTTAAAAAAAAAATTAAAACGATGTTAAAGCAGTTGTATTATACTCCATTTAATTAGATGTTAAATTAATTTTGAATGCATATTATACTCTTAATGAAAAGGGTAACAATTAAAAGAAAACATAAAACTTATTAACATATTTAAACTGGGAGAATTTCGTGAAGGAAAATAATCTTAGAGAAATATTAATGATGTTTAATAAAGTTACTGAAAAAGATCATTAAATACTACAGTTAAAAAGTTATTTGAAGACTTAATTTTATTATCGAATAGCGTTAAGGAAAAGAAGAAAATAGAGAAAAAATATTCACAAATTTTAAAGCAGAAGGATTTAGCAATAACACTTTTTCAGAAACATGTTCTCAAAATGTATTAAAATGTTTTTCAATCTAAAACCTTTAACTTTTATGTTAAATATAAAACAAGAAAATTCAATTTAATGAATATTATAACGAAATTGTAATATTCAAACATATGGGGGTTCTTTTTCTTCTGTAATAACTAAATTTAAATAAAATAAGAACGACAAATCATGCATCAGGCAGAGATTATGCTTTCCAACACGAGCCAGCAAAATGAGATATCTAAATAAGTAATTTAACCTTTTCAGGGGCAAAGTAATTATATTCGTAAAATAATGAAATGATCTACTGACACCAGAATTTATAAACGAATTTATTTGAAAATAAGCAAAAGTATTTATTCATATACTTAAGAAAAAGAAAATTTTCATTTAAAAATTCTGATGCCAGCGTAGCATTTAAGCATTAAAATTGAGTGATGCAGAAATGCATCCCCGCTCTTGAAGGGGTTAAAAAACACATAACTCAGTAAAAATCCATTTTCAGCAATTGGTACCTATATCCGGTAATGTGTGCGAATTCTGTCGTGCAGCCCTCTATAAGATCTAGACAATTTATACACACCTCATATACACTAAAAATGAGATAAGTTAAAAAATTTATATCTCAAGCGGAAAACTCACTTTCAGCAATTATCGATCACAGTCAGTCATGTAACCGAATTCTTGTGTGCGTCACTGTATATGAACGAAAAATATACTACGCACTGCATAATCTATAGAAAATACGTTGTAATGCACTTCAATGAACCTTTTTTATTCCATTATGTTTGAAATATCGTAACATCAATTATAAAATGCATCACCAACGATTTTTTTTTTCGATTGATCATAATTTAACGATATTCTTTTATGTGCCCCTGTAAACGAAATACATATGCTACGCACTTCATTTTCAATACCGACAATTCTATAGTAAACCTCAATAATACATAAAAGTTACATGGCAATCGGAGTATATTTACGAGAGTTAGAGTACGGACAGACAGACAGACAAACCGAATTCATAAGCACAACTATGTTGGAAAGTGTTAAAAATATGAGATTTTTATAATAAATTAAAAACATTTTGTATTAATATTCTTTTAATTTACCCTTAAATGCACTATGTTTTTATTTAATTGAATATAATACATAGCCTGTCATGAATGAAATTACTCTGAAAATCGATCGCATCGGTCTTGGATTGCAATCTGTGGTCATTCTGTTGTGTTAGGTGGTGGAATACGAATGTATACAAACAGATACAAAATGCATTTGTTGAAAAAGTAAGCTCCATTTGATAACAGATATGCAGCTAGTCAGCTACACTATAGATTTAAGGATATCATATAATTTTTACACAACATTTTAACTAAAATTTATGTTGTAAATACTGCATATAAAATACATCCAGTTACCAAGTAAACTTTATTTTATAATCTAATAAGACTATTTTTAATGAGTTAACTCGATTTCTAGGCGCCATAAGTTTCAAGGCCTTCGGCCTAGCCCTCGGTGTTTTTGTTGCTTTTGTGTGTGTGTGTGTGTGTGCCAGAAAACGTTGGACGTTCGCAAAATTCACTGTATGATCACGTGAAACATTTTGCTTGTACAATAGGGAAACTTTTAGCGTTTTACAAGGAGAAAATTCTTCTAAATATAATTTATAGGACAAAAAGAACGTGTAAAATTTAAATTTCGTAACTTGAAAAAAAAAAGTAAAGACTATTTTGACGTAAATAGATTTTTATATAACGAAGAACAAAATTTGAAAAATATTTACAGTTGGAATTATACTTCTATAATTTAAGGGTTTGTGAATTCTTACACAACGATAAGAATAGACACTCTGTGCACAAGACTTTGTAATACCAAATGAAAAAATAAACATCAAAGTGTATGCTATTGTTTAACTAAATATATACTTGGTTACCCAAATTTCTGTTAGATAACGTATACCGGGTATATCGTACTGAGATGAATATTTTCAATGTATGGTGTCTTGAAGATTAATTAAAATAAGTAAGAACGCATATTCAAGAAATGTGGACATGTGAAAGCCATTTTACATATTTAATTACAATTCACAAACACAATACGTAACATCACAACATCAAGACACACTGAGACGAATTACAGTAGAGATAAGCAAAAGTAAGTAGATGGCGTTAACATACAGACAGAGCTTTCAAATTTTAGTGCTGCCATCTCGAAACAATTAACTGAAACAAAAATACCATACTTTGCAAATTTTTAATTGTATAAAAAACTGTGTAACACCAAATTTAAAAAAAAAAATTATATATTATATATAAAAAATACATCAAAATATATATTTATTTATGTATAATAAAATGTAAGTTATATTGTAATGAAATACATTACTTTATTCATAAAATTTCCTGGTAGATAACAATCTGTAAGCAGGACAATGAAATCACTCTAGTAAAACTAGATAGGAGTCTGTTCAATCGAAATAGAATGTCTGACAATGGTCGGTGGTTGGTGGTCCGCAAAAGATTAATTTTATCAGATAAAATGTTTCGTTCAAGACGAAAATACAATTACAGTGATAGAAGTATATCTCTACATTAAGCAAAATGATACTACTTTTATTTTGTATCTTTTAATTTCGCTTTATACTTAAAACAATACTTGTTTTTATTATCTTGTGTTTTATCTACTGTATTTTTTTTAAGTGCAATTCAATCAGCATTTGCTTTTCGTTTTTTCGGATTTTTTTTTTTTTTTCAGTTTTGTTTCATTTTTTAAAGAAATGGTGGATTTTAAAATTATATTTCAGTATTTATGTTATTACAACAATAAATTCTTCAAAGAAGTGTACTAAACGATGAGTTCGTTCAATATTTGAAAAAAAAATCAATTTACTTAAAAATTGAAACATTTTAATGTTATTAATTTGTTTTTTTTGCTTTTTTGTTTTTTTAATTTAAATTCTCCATACGTTTCAATTTTCGAAATATTTTTTTCCATTTTTTTCCAATTTACTATATAAAGATACTTTATTTTAAAAATTGTGCATCTATTTTTATTAACACTTTACAACATATAGTTAAAAATTGTTTATGACTTCGTTCTGTCTATCCGTTGGTCCGTACTCTAACTCTTTTAAATATACTCAGATTGCATTGAATTTTTTATATATTATTGACGTTTACTATAGTATGTTTGCTATTGAAAATAAAGTGTGTAGCATTTATAATTCGTTTACAGGGACAGTCAAAAGTATTCCGTTACATTACAGTCAATGGGGAAAAATCGCATTTTGATTATCTTACTCCATTTCACACATAATAAAATTGATATGCAGTTTTGAAGGCACTAAAACATACTTTCTGTAGAATATATAGTGTAAATCATTCATCATTATTGATTATCAACATTGATGATCAGCAATTATTGTCTATGAGCAATAGTAGTTGCTGCAAGTTCGTTTTCATCTTTTGTTTGCGTTTTTAAGTTTAACAAAATGTTTGCATTATGCGTAATGTGTATAATTTCTGTTGATCATATACAGGGCTACACAAAGGAATTCGTAAGTATTACTGACTATGGGAGTGGATCACTTAAGGGTAGATTTTAGTTGTGTTATACATTTTCCTGCTGTACTATTATAATATATAGTATATAGTATAATAGCATATAGCATTTTGTATAGTATAGTATAGTGTATAGTATATATAGTATACTAATAGAGGAATGTGGAATATAAATAATTCATATACAGGCTACACAAGAACAAGATAAATTGCCATTTATGGTTGGTAATTGCTGGAAGTGCGTTTTAAGTTGTGTTATACATTTTTATCCGAATTAAATTTTAGCTTAATATGTGATGTGCACAAAAGTTTTTAGTTACTATACACGGCTGTATGATATAGAATCATTTATACATATCTTTATTCTAATTTATTAATCTTCCTGACATAATTTTTAATATATTAATTAATATTATTTTCGCTAAAATATCTCTGATTCTAAAACCTCAAATGTTACTTCCTTTTCTCATGTGAAAGACTATCTTTATTAAATGCAGCATGTACGTTAGAGATCTATTTTAATTCCAGTGCGGTGATAACAGATGTAATGTTATGTGTTCCGGACATTGATTGACAGCTGCTTGAGCGCCCAACCTTTTTTCTGTTCATAAACAAATTGTGCAAGCAATGTAATTTCCCAGATACAAAGTTTAATCTTTCCTTTAACTAAAATTCCTTTCCCACCGGGTTGCCCGCATGTGTCCTCTAAAATTCACAAAAAATACAGGTTCGCCAAATGTGGTAGCCTGTTCATTACATCCTCCCAAAACATTTCTATTAATTATCCTTAACGTACATAAATTCTTTTGCGCGTCTGTGGTTTGTTGGCTCAATGTATTATCGAATCTTGGTGAGACAATCTACTGCCAAAAAACGGCAGATCACTCCTAGCTCTTGATCGGTTAACAACTGTTCTAAGCCTCTAACATCCGAGACCACCCCATTCTTAATTTTTCACACTTTTCATCGTATCTCTTTCCATGATTATGATATACTTCATGTAATTTAAAAAAAAAAATTAATTCGGCTTACATAACAGTCTAACTTCACATCATGGAATTCATCAGTTCAATGTTTTTGGATTGAATTTTAATAATGGTATAGGTAAATTTTTAATACATTTTTCACGTATTTACTTCATATTCTCTCATCAACGTACAATGTTTACACATTTACAAAACATTTTTCTTTCATTTATAGGATTTAATTTTTATAAATATGACTTTATGGCTTGTAAATGTCATCTGGTAAATGTATTTTTCAGAAGTACTCTACACTACACACATACAAAATACAGATATACTAGATAGATAAAATTTTCTTTTTGCATTCCTGTCATATGACATGTCTGTGGGTCATATGGTAGACGATAGGACTGCTTTTTCAACATTTTACACACGTACTTTCTGATAGCATATAATGCCTACGGTGTTTACTTTTCAGTTTATATAATTATTTTTCCTATATATTTTTATTATTTACATTTAGGAAAAAAAAATCATATTTGTGGACACTACAATTTACTAGATAAAAATGTTACAAACATTTTTAATCCAATTTTTGCTAATATGCACAAGTCCTTTTGCCATGTTGTTTACAATTTTTATGATACTTTTATGCAATATATTTATAATTTTCCATGTAATTTATTTCCCACTGTCAGTATTCATACTTTGCACAGTATCACTCTATTTTTAACATAATTTTGCCTAATAGATTTTTATTTTCACTTGTATAAAGGAAAACACTTGCTTATATTCAACTTTTATCTATATGCATAATTATTGTTTATTTATATACATTTGCAATTGTTTATATTTACTTTTCAATTTAAACTAGTTTTCATTGTCATATTATATTTCTATATTAATGTTTATTATGATAAACATTTTTTTTAAGTGAAGCTAGCTAAAATCAAAGAAATCTGCAGATATGTATGTTACCATCATTATGAGAATTGCTAGCATTGAAAATTTTGATAATTGTGCACACATACATGTAATATACATATATATGAAAAATATATAGGCCTCCGTCAATTATGACGAGTATTATTGAAATGATAATTATGATATTGTTCTGTATTTTTAAATGCTGCAGCTGTTTGGATAAAAAAAAAAAAGGAAACAGAACATTTGTATGATTTAAAAAAAAAAAAAAAAAAAAAAAGAAATCATTTTAGGTACCGTTGCACATATACTGAAAGTGCAACATTTTGAAAACAAGTACTTGTATATTTTTATTTCTATATGTTTGTTTGTATTTTTGTTTTATTGTGTACTTTTGGGTGGTCTCCAAGTGTAATTGAGTACTGAACTTTTTGCAGGTACGTATAACAGTTTGTACCGATGTACATTGAGCCAGCGTCATTTTTTTCATTTTGTCGAAGGGGAGAATATGTATATGATATAGAATCATTTATACATATCTTTATTCTAATTTATTAATCTTCCTGACATAATTTTTAATATATTAATTAATATTATTTTCGCTAAAATATCTCTGATTCTAAAACCTCAAATGTTACTTCCTTTTCTCATATGAAAGACTATCTTTATTAAATGCAGCATGTACGTTAGAGATCTATTTTAATTCCAGTGCGGTGATAACAGATGTAATGTTATGTGTTCCGGACATTGATTGACAGCTGCTTGGGCGCCCAACCTTTTTTCTGTTCATAAACAAATTGTGCAAGCAATGTAATTTCCCAGATACAAAGTTTAATCTTTCCTGTAACTAAAATTCCTTTCCCACCGGGTTGCCCGCATGTGTCCTCTAAAATTCACAAAAAATACGGGTTCGCCAAATGTGGTAGCCTGTTCATTACATCCTCCCAAAACATTTCTATTAATTATCCTTAACGTACATAAATTCTTTTGCGCGTCTGTGGTTTGTTGGCTCAATGTATTATCGAATCTTGGTGAGACAATCTACTGCCAAAAAACGGCAGATCACTCCTAGCTCTTGATCGGTTAACAACTGTTCTAAGCCTCTAACATCCGAGACCACCCCATTCTTAATTTTTCACACTTTTCATCGTATCTCTTTCCATGATTATGATATACTTCATGTAATTTAAAAAAAAAAATTAATTCGGCTTACATAACAGTCTAACTTCACATCATGGAATTCATCAGTTCAATGTTTTTGGATTGAATTTTAATAATGGTATAGGTAAATTTTTAATACATTTTTCACGTATTTACTTCATATTCTCTCATCAACGTACAATGTTTACACATTTACAAAACATTTTTCTTTCATTTATAGGATTTAATTTTTATAAATATGACTTTATGGCTTGTAAATGTCATCTGGTAAATGTATTTTGCAGAAGTACTCTACACTACACACATACAAAATACAGATATACTAGATAGATAAAATTTTCTTTTTGCATTCCTGTCATATGACATGTCTGTGGGTCATATGGTAGACGATAGGACTGCTTTTTCAACATTTTACACACGTACTTTCTGATAGCATATAATGCCTACGGTGTTTACTTTTCAGTTTATATAATTATTTTTCCTATATATTTTTATTATTTACATTTAGGAAAAAAAAATCATATTTGTGGACACTACAATTTACTAGATAAAAATGTTACAAACATTTTTAATCCAATTTTTGCTAATATGCACAAGTCCTTTTGCCATGTTGTTTACAATTTTTATGATACTTTTATGCAATATATTTATAATTTTCCATGTAATTTATTTCCCACTGTCAGTATTCATACTTTGCACAGTATCACTCTATTTTTAACATAATTTTGCCTAATAGATTTTTATTTTCACTTGTATAAAGGAAAACACTTGCTTATATTCAACTTTTATCTATATGCATAATTATTGTTTATTTATATACATTTGCAATTGTTTATATTTACTTTTCAATTTAAACTAGTTTTCATTGTCATATTATATTTCTATATTAATGTTTATTATGATAAACATTTTTTTTAAGTGAAGCTAGCTAAAATCAAAGAAATCTGCAGATATGTATGTTACCATCATTATGAGAATTGCTAGCATTGAAAATTTTGATAATTGTGCACACATACATGTAATATACATATATATGAAAAATATATAGGCCTCCGTCAATTATGACGAGTATTATTGAAATGATAATTATGATATTGTTCTGTATTTTTAAATGCTGCAGCTGTTTGGATAAAAAAAAAAAAGGAAACAGAACATTTGTATGATTTAAAAAAAAAAAAAAAAAAAAAAGAAATCATTTTAGGTACCGTTGCACATATACTGAAAGTGCAACATTTTGAAAACAAGTACTTGTATATTTTTATTTCTATATGTTTGTTTGTATTTTTGTTTTATTGTGTACTTTTGGGTGGTCTCCAAGTGTAATTGAGTACTGAACTTTTTGCAGGTACGTATAACAGTTTGTACCGATGTACATTGAGCCAGCGTCATTTTTTTCATTTTGTCGAAGGGGAGAATATGTATATGATATAGAATCATTTATACATATCTTTATTCTAATTTATTAATCTTCCTGACATAATTTTTAATATATTAATTAATATTATTTTCGCTAAAATATCTCTGATTCTAAAACCTCAAATGTTACTTCCTTTTCTCATATGAAAGACTATCTTTATTAAATGCAGCATGTACGTTAGAGATCTATTTTAATTCCAGTGCGGTGATAACAGATGTAATGTTATGTGTTCCGGACATTGATTGACAGCTGCTTGGGCGCCCAACCTTTTTTCTGTTCATAAACAAATTGTGCAAGCAATGTAATTTCCCAGATACAAAGTTTAATCTTTCCTGTAACTAAAATTCCTTTCCCACCGGGTTGCCCGCATGTGTCCTCTAAAATTCACAAAAAATACGGGTTCGCCAAATGTGGTAGCCTGTTCATTACATCCTCCCAAAACATTTCTATTAATTATCCTTAACGTACATAAATTCTTTTGCGCGTCTGTGGTTTGTTGGCTCAATGTATTATCGAATCTTGGCGAGACAATCTACTGCCAAAAAACGGCAGATCACTCCTAGCTCTTGATTGGTTAACAACTGTTCTAAGCCTCTAACATCCGAGACCACCCCATTCTTACCATCGTATACGTGCTATATATCAATAAATAATTTCATCTGAGATGTCTTCATTCATTGGATATTATTATTTCTGCCTTCCTGGATTCGAACTGTCGGTTAATTGCTTACAACGTAAGTGTAGAAACGTACGGTCACAAATTATATCCGAATTTATGCGTTATGCATTAAAATATGTCAACCCAATATCAATCTTCATCGTAGACTGGGTTACAGCCCTGTATATAATAATAAATTAAAATATGCAAATTATAAAACGTAATGAAAAATGTACATTTTATGTAATACTATGAAATGCAAATTAAAAGTATTCGAGTACATTTCCATCTATTGGCTAAAATTGCTAAAAGTTAATTTTCTAACTTAACTAAATTTTAGCATCCTATGTAGTATAATATGTGCAAATCTATAAATCATATACAAGGCTGCACAAAATAATTATAATACTTTTTTGACTACAGAAGGTAATTTCTAAGACTGGATTTTTAAATGTGTGATATGTTTTCGAAACTGTTTACTTACATATCTTCTTTCATCTTATTTTACATTTAAGTTTCGTTACAGTTTTCTAGATGCGTTGGAAGGTGTTTCATAATCTATGCTTGACGCAGGATTTTACGCTCTAGTTTAATTTTCGGAAAACTGAAAATATTTTTTCTAATATGAACAGTACCCTATTACGGCAGGGCACACAGGAGCCCAACAAAGGGGATTGGGAGATTTAAGGAACACCCCCCCCCCCCCACACCAGAAAATTAGGCTTTCATAATTTATGGAAAAGCACTTAAATGTATTTTTTTAATCTACTTAATTTATTACGTAAATTATGTAAATTAAAAATACATTAGAAAGTAACTGCAAGAAAACTGCTGCAATTTAAAAGATCGATTTACTTTTCCTATAAAATACTTTTGTAAGAGTGCTATCGTATAGGCAATAACTCCAATATTGTATAACGTAACAATACTTTATTAATTACTTAAACATAATCAGCAATACAAATGAAAGATAATATAGAGAGATGATATAGAGAGATGGAGACTTATAAGGACATTTACCCAGGCGATGCGATGAGAAGCATTGTGTTATCCGGAGAGGTGCACTCTAATTTGACTTTCACATAATTTTTATTCCAGTCTATCATTCTGCTCTTCTGTTCCTATTACTATAAGTATATATATATTTTGGTTTATCTCAAAAAAAAGGATTACTTCAAATCGACCTCTGACTATTTGCTTCTTACTGATTAACACTCGTGATTTCTTTAATCTTAGTTATACTCGCGGTTATATCAAATGGCAAAGGGGTTATTTTGTTTATTCTTAAAATGTAGGTGGACTTTATATTTGGACCTTAATACTCTGAATAATAGATTAGACTACTTACATGTCCAGAGCATACTATGATTATTGAAACGGTCATGTGAGTTTAGTTAAGACTGCTTGTAAATTGAGAAACATTAACTTAGATTATTAACTTGACTACCTGGACTTTTGGAAACAAACTTATTTGGTATCGTCACACTTTTATGAATTTACAAGTTTCGAATTACAGTTATTCCCAATTTTTATGTACACATATGTGTTTTAATAAATTATACGGACTTTTTATCGTATATAAGGGCAGTGTGTGCATATTAAAAATTTCAAGTTTCATAATGAGTCCAAATCTTTTCTGATTTCTTTGTACTTATACATGGTTTGAAACTTTACATGGGTATTTTGATTTTATAACTGTTTTATCTGTCGAATTCCCCTTTTCTTTGATATATATAAATAAGTTTCTACAGATTGTGCAGAAATAATTTCTGTTTATTTTACATCACGACTCTACCAAATTCGTTTTCTACAGAGATATTTCAATGATAATAATAATGCAACGTTTGTGCGCAATGATGTAATTTTTTTTTTTTTTTTTTTTTTTTTTGCACGCAGTAATATAGATTAGTATATTCATGCACTTTTCATATACATTTTTTGTAAAAGTCTTAATCTACGATTAGGGATCAAAATATTTTCTCTGCGCAGGGCCCATAATTTTCATGATCGGGACTTGGAGAAGATTTCTAATACTTTTGGTCAGTGGTACTTTACTTACTGAACTTTCTGCAAAAGCCAAAATCTGGTAGAAAAGAGAACTGGAGGTTCTCACATAGGTTTTTGCAGTTTTATGTTTATATATTAGGATTAACTACTATTGTTTACTAATAATTAATATGTAAATATTAATTTTAACCAATATTACCAATTTAAAGTTAACCGCGTGTTGGATAAGATCTGTTAGTTAATAAGAGAGGTTTCTGAAGGTGAAATTAAAGCTATAGATCAGACAGACCTACAATATACTATTTCAGTAGCAGTATACGGTATTATTAATTGAAAAAAAAAGTTATAGAAGCCTTATGTTTATTTTTATTGTATCATATTTAAAAAAAACCTGCAAGTTCTTAAAAAAAAATTATATATATATATACTAGCAAGCTACGCCCGCTGCGATGGTCAGTTTCTACAAATGAACCTTGAAGCAAACAAAATATATCGTTTAATTTGACCTTGTATTTGAAAGCAATATGTATATTTACCTGCAATATCTTTCCACATTACTGAAAAATGACGTGATTGCGCTATTATATTTTCTAATGTGCAGTCAAAATTTTAGCTGTTAAGGACCAACTCTTTTATTTGGTCATTTACAGTTAAGGTTTGCTAAAGAATGATAAAACTATATGCAATATACTAAAACCATCACTAAAAATTATCGAACTAACAATGCAAACTAATTAACAAAATCCATTCAGTAGAAGTTTTTATAAAGGCTAATCTTTTATAATCGGGTTCATCTGATTATAGAACTTTTCCACGTAATTCTAAAACAGAACAATATAAAATATACTAAAACCATCCTTACAAATTATCTACTTAACAATGCAAGTCGCAAAAAATACGCCCAGTAAAAACTTTCAAAAAGGCTAATCTTTCGGAATCGGGTTCTCCTGACTGTATAACCTTCACACAACTGTTTGACTAAGCAGCGTAGAACAATATGTAGTACATTAAAACCATTCCTGAAATAGCATCTGACTAACAATACAATTCTCATCAAAATCCGTCCAGTAGAACTTTTTCAGAAGGCTAATCTTTCATAATCCGAATCAAATACTGAAAAAGCTAATATTTGATAAAAAAAATATCACCTGATTTTCGAATTTCCCCCTATAATTCCTTTCTTTTTTTTAAATAAAATTAATAACAGCTTTTTCTTTTATTTTTCCAGCTGTATAGCCATTTAAATTCTTTCTGCATCAAAAAAAAAAAAAAAAAAAAGACACCTTTTGGCTTAAAATCAAATTGTTTAGGATCAAAAGTAAAATCAAAATCGCCAAAAACAAAAGATAAATCGCGAAATATTGTTTCGATAGCAATCTTGCCCCTTGAATAATTTTTTAAGCATTGCGAACATTCCCAATCATGTTTAAATTAAATATTTTCGTTTTATAATATTCTCTCATCAAAACTCTTTTTTCTTTCTTTTTCTTTTTTTTTTTTTTTTTAATTAACACAGTTTTTCTTTTATTTTTGGAGATGTATAGCCTTTTCATTTCTTTCTGCAACAATAATGATCGCCAAAAAAATAGCAATGGTAACCTTTTCGGCCAAAATAACAAAACTTTCTATCATAATTCAATAACTAATCTACGTAGAACGTCGTGTTATACATATAAACCTTCCTCTTGAATCACTCTATCTATTAAAAAAAACCTCATCAAAATCCGTTGCGTAGTTTTAAAGATTTAAGCGTACATAGGGATATAGGGACAGAAAAAGCGACTTTGTTTTATACTATGTAGTGATATATGTTTACTGAGTGATTATGTAAAAGAAAAAACTTTGTCAATATAGGAGCACCATAGCAACCATACCGTTCTAGGATACGGGATGCGATTTATAATGTGGTATTTATGGCATGGGTTCGCGAAGGAAGTAAAGAACCGCAATCAAGGTCTCACAATTACGGTTACATTGACGAAATTTTCAAATTGCAACATCCAATTTTTTTCGTCGCAAAATATCTTCGCGATGAAAAACCATAAATAACATTAAAAAAATAATTTCAGTGGTAGAAATGGCAACAAGTGCAAAGAAAAACAGTGAGAAAACAAATGCATCCACGCATTAGACGACAAAACAAAAACAATTTTACTCGGATTACAAAAATTTGAAATATTTACGTTCACAGGCGATGACACATCATATGCCAGAGACTATGGCCAATAAATGATGGCATGAAGACTATGTAGAATCTCACGCTTGATGGCGTTTTTCATGTTGGACTCACTTAGTGAATGTGACGTGTATACCTAGACTTTCAAATGACAAAAAACGATTCGGGTGTATTCGAGTGATCCCGCCGCTCACGGAAAACGCGAAATGTTGGAAGATGACAATGTCACCAATTTGTTCTTTCAGCAAATGTGGAGCACGAAATGGTCTTTTTTGTGTTTGTTTTATGTCGCCATTGCTAGTTTTTTTGAGATCAAATAAGTCAAAGAAAACTTTTAGATATTTTTGGTGTTAAAGTTCGAGGGACCGTACAAACGCTGAAAAAAAATCCGCCTGCGACAGTCGCCATTTTTGTCAGCGCGCAGACCTAGTATTCAGAGGGCGGTTCACCAATGCTGAGTGGCGTCAGTTTCGGCCTCGACTGAGCGCCAATTTCTGTCATCGCTATCTATTGTTTGAAATTCGAACTAAAATCACGAATCACGGGGAAAAAAAACTCCTGTCATCATAATTAACCCTCCTGCAAGAATTTTTTTAATATCTGTCACTGTTTGTAAGTTATTGAATTTTAAAATGCATCAGTCATTTTTGGGACACCCGGTATATATATATATATACAAATTGTGGTACGAATTAAGAAACATTGCTCTAGGTCTAGGTAGTAACAAATTCTGCTTTCAAAATAACATAATATATTCAATGGAGATTTTTTTTTCGTTTTAACAAGAAAAATATAGATTGAAAGGCATAAAATATTAAAATTATTTTTAAAATATGCACTATTCAATGCTCAACGGAATTTTTGTAATTTAAAAGTAACGCATTTCTCTATCTTTTTCATTATCTCCACAAAAGAAAATTTATTTACAAATGCATTTTCAGAACAATTCAATAACAAAAACACATTTCATTGTCTAATTCCATTTTTGGAAGCTTTTAACGATCGAATTAATGTATTTTTGAAATAGTTTCATTGAAACAATATCAAAATCTTAATCGTAAAAATGAAAAAGAAAAGAATAGTAATAATAAATGATTTCATCTTTATTTTATTTTATTTCTTCATTTTTCTGTTTTTTTTTTCTTTTTCTTTTTCAGATTACTTAATAAAAATTTTGAAAAGAATTAGAAGAATCATTACTTCTCAGAAAGTGCATTTGCCAAACAAAAAGAAAAATTGTGTTCTTTTAAAATATTTTAAAGTATTATCATCAATCCATACATTGTATATCCATACCAATGTATATGTAAGATGCAATTATTAGATTTCCGTCATTTAATGAGCTAGAAATGTCTACTGGTGGGAAAAATGGAGTAAAAATTGGATTTTTTTTTTTTTCTTAGGGTTTGAATTCACAACAAAAAATATGAAATTAAATTCGCAAAAATTCGTAATAACAAATAGCAGTGCTGTTTATATTAATAATAATAGTAGCAATAGTAATGATAATAATAACTATGATTATTATTATTATTATTGATATTATAAAATTATTAGTAATATTTTGTTTGTTTGTTTGTTCTTACAATTTTAGCTTAAGAAAAGTTATTACTTTCTGAAAAGATATCGCAGTTTTTCATTAGAAATTCCGTTATATTTCATTACAAAACTTAGGCTGGACTTTTACAGTCGTTTTCATCCTGGTCTTGAAAATAACAGTTTTCTATTAAAAGTCATTTTTTAAATTTATCTTTATAGATGCAGATATAGTCTTTATACTTACAAGAGGAAAGACGTTTTTATGTGAACTTTTCAAGATTTTTTTTTTCCTTGAAAAACAAATTTTACTGAATAAAATCAGAAATAATGTGTTTAAATATATTGTTTAAATATATGTGTAATCTCTATAAAATTTCTAACATCATAAAAAAAATCAATTTTAAATACAAATTTTACTGAATAAAATCAGAAATAATATGTTTAAATATATTGTTTAAATATATGTGTAATCTCTATAAAATTTCTAACATCATAAAAAAAAAATCAATTTTAAATTCAAAATACAGTTTTTTAAAGTAGTATTGGGAATAAACATTTAAAAAATATTGTACCGGAGTTTAACAGAGGTTACATTTAATAAACTGAATTCGTTATCAATTAATCACAAATAAATAAATTTGTTCCCTTTACCTATTTTTATAAAATTACAAACAATATTTTATCTTTAAAACACTATTTAAAAATAAAATTGGAGTAACCGAAGTTACAAAGAGACATGACACTTACACCAAAACTAAAAATATCGCTTTATATTCATACGATAACAAGTTGCAAACTGTACGTCAAACGTGACAAATGAGGTGCGTTCGTACTGTTATTATTTCAGTGAAATGAACTATATCGGTTGTTATTATAATATATGATAAATTTTCGTAATAAAATAAATACATTTTAAATTGGTGATTTTATCTTTTGTTGACATTTACTGAAAATTACAATGGTAAACTTAAGCCTAGTTTTGAAAATTTCAGAACTTGAAATCTATATTTGAACTCTTTTTCCATTTAATATTTATTTCTATCCAAAAAACTGTCGATAGATTATAAGATTGCTATAATTAAATAATTTTAGTACACAAATTCGATTTTTAAATTCAGTAATACGGAAATAATATGTCTCCATCTAAAATAGGACGTAATCACCATGGCAACCTTAGAATCATTACCTATCATGGGATATCATTGAATTAATTACGTATGCTAGGATTTTATAGAATAAAGAATGTGACTATAATTTGGTCATAGAAGTTATAAAATATTCATATACGTTCATATACGTCATATATGACTATAACGCCATACATATCAGATAACTTGGCGATTCATCTCGGTCGCTTAACAATTAATTCCCGGAAGCTGCTATAACAAGGAAGTACCGATTTTAAAAAAATTCAAATTACTTAAAAAATATTTTATTAATATCTTTTTAAGTTTTGATTCGATTTGCAAAAATTTGAAATGACACGGCAAAATTCTGCAACGATTATATATATTAAATTTCAAACCATTCGGTTGGGTAGTTGTTGCGCTGTTATATGGGGACAGACGGACCGGCTAGACGACGACTATAGGTGCTACGTATTTATATAATTAGGAACGCACCTAAAAAGAGTCAAAATGGCATATATTTATTTTCTAGGATATATTTTATGTAACACATATTAGTAATACTTTCTGCTGAACACTGTTTTTAATATTTATTCTACTAAATGGAAATGTCATAACAGAGGATACACCTATTTTAGGACAAATGTTAAATTAATTGCATGGAGTTAAATATTAAATATTTTAATTAATCAGAACAGATTTATTATACTGTTAAAACTGCTGATTGAAGTAAAACAGAAAAGGATTATACTAGATTAATTTTTGAGACAATTATTCAAATTGGTAAAGAAATCATATATATGAGATGTAATCTTCCCAACTGGGCGAGAAAGTCTGGGCCAGGATTTGAACTCGGGATCCCTTGGCTGAAGCTGCCAATGTTCTACCAACTGAGCAATCCCGGACGAATATGGATGAACTGATTCACCCAGGTAACCTAAATGACCCAGTGAACTGTGTGAATTAGTTCAGCCATATTCGTCCGGGATTTCTCAGTTGGTAGAGCATTAGCAGCTTCAGCCAAGGAATCCCCGGTTCGAATCCTGGCCCGGACTTTTTCGCCCTGTTGGGAAGATTACATCTCATATAGGTAAAGATTAAGTTATTCATGAACGATTTTTAGAAATTTAGTCTATTTAAACTTACACCTACACTGATTTGCACAGCTTCATTTAATTGCTAAACAAGAAAGAAAAATCATGCGTCGTGCATAGATTATCAAACAATCTCCAACGCATTCAGAATACTGTAACAAAATTCCCCCGTTTAATAAGATAAAAAATAAGTAAACGATTTGAAAAATGCATAAAATATTTGAAAACCCAATTTCAGCAAATACGATCTATAGCCGGAAAAATATTCAAATTCTTTTGTGAAATCTTGTATATTATCTACATATTTGTATATAGGCAACACAGTTTGTTCAAATTTAGTTACATTACGCATAACACAGTTGAAGAATCCCCTTCAGCAATTTCCATCAATAAACGGGAATGAATTCTTCTGTGCAACCCTGTGTGTATGAGAATCTGTATAATATCTATAGAATTTATACACAACTAGTAATATGCAAAAAATTAGTTAAATTTAAAAACGCATAGCACATAGCACAATTGAAAAGGCATTTCCAGGAATTGTCGCTCATGGACAGACTACACTCTAAAAACGACATTTTAAAAACTGAGCAAAAAACACTCAAATCCGAGTATGTCGCATACTCAAAATGGCTCCTAATCAAAATTACTCAAATTTGAAGCATGTACTCATTTCTGAAAACATGCACACACTCAAGAATAAAACATAATGTGCTCATATTTGAGGATGTCCATGATTCAAAAATGAGCATGAACTGACGCATGTACTCCTTTTTGAGTATTTCCATGCATCAAAAATGAGTTTGAACTGATCCTAATCATTTTTGAGTATGTCCATGTTTCAAAAATGAGCATAAACCGACTTCTATATGCTCATTTTTGAGTATTTCCATGTTTCAAAAATGAGTATGAACTGACACTGATCATTTTTGAGTATGTCCCTGCTTCAAAAATGAGTATGAACTAACTTCTATGTGCTCAGTTTTGAGTATTTGCCTGTTTCAAAAATGAGTTTGAACTGATTCTATTCATTTTTGAGTATGCCCATGTTTCAATATTCTGAGTATTTCTGGTATTTCAGAATTGAAAGCATAGAATCGTCATATTTGAAAAAAAAAGTTTCATAACAAAATGAAAACATCGATTTACTCAGATTTGAAAGTGTCATTTTTCTCAGTGTATAACCGAATTATTTTATGTTTCCCTGTAAATGAACGATAAATGCTTTGCACACCATATTCTACAAAAAGCAATCTTGCAGTAAGCCTCAGAAACGTTATATCAATTTCATTAGGTTTGAAATAGTAATAAAATCATTAAAATACATGCAAACGATTTTTTTCACATGGACCATAATACAACGGAAATCTTTTATGTATTCTGTAAACGAACTATAAATGCTACATTTTTAATACAGAACGTGGAATAAGTAATCCTCAATAACATATATCAACTACATGGCAATCCAAGTATATTTATGCGAGTTAGAGCACGGACATACAGACAGACAGATTAGACGGCCATAGAAACCATAAACACTTTTTAACTATGTTGAAAAGTGTTAAAAAGTAGGAAAATAGCTCTAATTGAGAAAAAAAAAACTAATATTGATGAGAAATTTTGCTTAAACTGATAGTTATTATTATTTTTTCTTAAAGATGACAGAAAAAAAAACTATTTTTGCCTCTTATATTTAATCCAAAAAATATATTGTAAAAATGAAGATATGGAAGCTCATATAAAATTGGTTTTACCCTAAATTTATATGATAAATACATTATGTTGAAGCTACGCTAAAGTTATTGACTGAATGGACTGTATTGAGAAAATATGTAATGCGAATAATGCGAAGAGTCTCTAAATTACCAAAATGTTTATATACATATTTACGTTACATTAGGTTAAATCCGAAGTGCTGACACCATAGTCAGTTTCGAATAATATCATAATGAATGAGTGGACAATACCACTTGAAGAACATAATAACTATATTATTCTTACTATGATTAAGAAATGACATAGCTATATTATTCTTATTATGATTAAGAAATGACTTCTTATTACTATACTTAATGAACCTATAGTCATTTTAGTTAATAAAATAGCTCCATTATGCGATTTATTCCATGTTGAATTTCTCGTGCGAATATCACAACAAATGCAAGAGAGACTAACTGTTGCCATGCGGCAGAAACAAAATAATGATAGAATCCACAGAAGTCATCTGCAAGGCCAAGGGAAGCCGTAACACATTAATAAGCCATATTTGATTTTTTTTTTTTTTTTTAAAGGTGAGGGGAGGTGTACGTTTCAAGTACGTTAATTTAGTTAATTTTTTCCTCCTTCCTTATTAATTGTTATATGTTTGTGTGTTACGATCGTTGTTACACTAAGTTCTGCATTATTAACCACTAACAATTATTAATACTATTATTATTATTATTATTATTATTATTATTATTATTATTATTATTATTATTATTATTGGTGTCATTGTACATGACATACCCATCTATATCAGCATTTGTTGCCTTTTTGCTAATATAGTAATTCAAAGTTATCAAAAAAGCATATAATATACATTTTTTAATGTCAAAAACTTGGCAAACACACTTTTAGAAGACTTTTTGGGAGACTTGCTGTGTAATTTTTCTTTTGAATCTTATAAGAAAATAGCTGTGCGAGTTTTTCAATACAAGATTTGAATATCTATAATATTACAAATCTTAATCTTTCTCACAAGGCCATATCTTCAGTTATAAATAAAGAACTGCTTTAATAGAAAATATTTTACTTTCACGATCACGGCAGGCGAGAAAAAGGCCAAATTTTATTAACCTACTTCGCTTTGTACATCTCTTATCTATTAACCAAATTATCTTCCTTCTCTAATAATATTTCAACACCCAATAGACTATATACATTGTTTCTATTCAGGATGCATTTAAATACCTAGTGACACATCTGTGTCCATTTATTTATCCCTGTGACTCATGGCCCAAAATGTGTCAAGTCTCGAATTTATGCCGTTTGTCTTTTATGCTTTGGATGACCACTGGTGATCGACAGTGCGTGAGCCTTAACTCCTGTTTAGAATTCAGAGAGGAGGCTTTGGGATCAACTCTCGGAAAGACATGCGTCTCTGGAATGCTAATGTCCGGACACCTTATATTACATTGTACACATTCTCCGATATGAATGGAACGCCTGAATGTGACTAAATAGGAGAATCCAATGCATACAGTCGAACAAATCATCCTGAATTCAAGTTAAGATGAATCTCTAGTTAAAATAGCGGATAGCTATTAATTATTTAATACGATTATAGACAATATAAAAGGGTTCGATTTTACAAAAAATTCGTTTCCTTGGGAATAACATTCAGAACAGTGCCCTTAAAAAGCACTGTGTTTAGAAAATTTATGCTTATGTTTTATCTTTATATCGAGTTTTAGATTTTTTCAGGAACAGGTATAGGTTATACATGAATTATTTTCTCTATTTTAATACAACTTCATGCATATTTTTTACTTTATTTATAAAATGAAAATTGATAATTTTAATTTTTATGTATTTATATGAATTTATCTAATATGTATTTATCGAATGGTAATTCGAACAAAATAAATCTGAAGTAATTTACGCATGCATTTACCTGTGGTTATGCTGCATCAAGTGATGAAATACGTAAACAAACACGCTAGCCGCTACTTTTGCGTCATATGATTACCAGTTTGACGTCAGATGACTATTATCCATTGCTTTCAAAAATGTCTTGTTAATATATAAATGTGATGTGGGTATTTTAAAATATTCGAAAAAGTGCTAAATTCCAATGCTTCAAACCGTTGAGAAGGGATTTATATCAGATGTCTATGCTTTTAACATTCAAACAGTACCGGCCTTCTCTTTAAAGAAAGTTGTCATCCAGTAGGCACGATAACAAATTATGATCAAGGAAGAAGAATCAAGTATTTCCTTCTATACATCTATGAAACTACCAGAGCCGCAGCAAGGATAGTGCGGGCGATGCCTCCCGCAGTAGGTGCTGACAGGCTTCATCGGCGCCGGCAATGATCACTTCTGATGTACCAACAATCGGTAGAAAAAATAACAAGGTGTTTTTCACCAGATGTCAAACAGAGTTGCTGTGGCGCTGGGGACTACTAAAGACTCTGATACTACCATCGTACAAGTCGATCTAACGAATATGAACATGGTCTGCACATCATATCATGTTCTATACCATAAGTAGGAGAATCCCCTATTACTTCTTTTTTTCTCCGTCTTAATTGCCAGCCTCCAACTAATTTAAATTAAAATGACAAAACGTCATAAGTAGAAAATTTCGTTTTTAGTTTAAGATGGAATGTAAGAGTTAAACTGGTTTGCGAAACAATGAGAAGCAATTAAGAAGATAATTAAAGATTAAAAATTTTTAAACCCGAAAATATTATGGTAAAACTTATAGGGTATGGAGAAGCAATTAAGAAGAAAATTAAAGACTAAAAATTGGTTAATTAAACCCGAAAATACTAAGGTAAAAACTGGTTTGCGAAACAATGCGAAGCAATTAAGAAGATAAATAAACATTAAAAACTATTAAATCCGAAAATACAATGGTAAAACTTATAATTTTTAAGGGTATTGAGAAGCAGTTAAGAATAAAATTAAAGACTAAAAACTGGTTAATTAACCCCGAAAATGCTGAGGTAAATACTGGTTTGCGAAACAATGAGAAGCAATTAAAAAGATAAATAAACATTAAAAATTATTAAACCCGAAAATACTATGGTAAAACTTATAATTTTTAAGGGTATTGAGAAGCAGTTAAGAAGAAAATTAAAGACTAAAAACTGGTTAATTAAACCCGAAAATTCTAAAGTAAAACTTAATAATTTTTTTGGATATGAAATTACTAAAAACAAAGTCACATATAAAGTAAGAAACATTGCACCCGTTCTCGAAGTTGTAAAAAATAATGATAGGAAGTGTCACCATTTATTTGCTAGATATGTAAAAGGAAATATTATTTATCTAGTTCAAGCAAGGAATCCAAAATAGAAAAAAAAATTGAAATTGTGGGAAAACATATCAAATAACGTCTAGTTAATGAAAGATTTTATGGCCATTATTATTGTTACACGCTACTGCATGCTAAGTGCATTGTCAAACAGAAAACGGAAATTGTGTTAATAAAAGATAAAATCATAAAAAAATATATAATAATAATAACAGACAGTCAACATGGTATAGCACAAAAATTATAGCGCAAAAAATGGTCTTAAATACAGGTACTATTTCCTACACGCAAACTAAGTATAGTCACTCACGCAAAAACTATTTTTTCAAGTTTGATATTTCGACTACCTGCAAATAATGTTAGATAAAATGGAAGTTGAGAAAGTATCTAAAAGCAATTGTGAAGGGAATTTGTCTGATTCATCTTTTGAATGTGCACTTTTCAGTTCTGATATTTAAATAAAAAAGAGAAGAAAATATGTCATTTATCCTTTAAAAGATGTTTTATTTGAAACATATATTTTATAGATTAAGAAATAATTAAAACAGTATGCGTGATAATAATATTTTATGAGTACACTGAAAAAAAAAAAAAATGTCGATTTTACAGTATAATACTGGCGCTGGGGTGCGATTTTCCTAGGTAACATAGTTTTTGAGAAAACCGCATTTTTCTATTACACACAAACTTTACTTTTCCGGCTGTCCGCAGGGGAGTTGACGGGCGCTCGAGGTATCTATCGACGCAGAATCATCCAAGGATATTTGATAATAATTTAAAAAAAAAAATTGTCGGTAACTAGCTGAGATATTAATTAAATTACTTCAAGAAAAAAATTTCCTTTTTATATATCGTATTGGGTAACGTTCGAAATATCTTGTAAGATCGAACTCAAAAATATATTTATTTTAATTTTAGGTATTATATTTTCAGAGGTATCGTGGAAAGTAGACTGGAAAAGAAAATATGTCCATCCCCTCCTCCTATTTCCGAATCTACTGAAACTAAAATTGTGAAAAAAAATTAGGGGTAGTAGATGTTTATTAATTAATAAATAATATGATAAAATAATATGATATGAAAAATATAACATTTAATGTACGGAACTCTTTGAGCGCGAGTTATACTCGTATTTGGCCGATTACTTCTTAGTTGTCAAGATATTTCTAAAATATATACTTAATTTTATGTGAAATGTTAAAATCTTACTTAGTTTCGCTAAAATTTTAACACATAAAATTATAAATTAAGTATATATTTTAGAAATATCTTGACAACTAAAAAAAAAAAAAGAAGAAGAAGAAGAAAAAGAGACATCTTTTAAGAACAGTACACAGAAAAAAGAAGTTAAAAATATTAATTTCCTGAAGTAAAAATATTAATTTCCTGTTAAGCATATTTTAAAAATACGAATACACTACACTCTCATAGGGCCATAAGATTAGCCAGGAGAATTTGAGATTTCATTGACCAAAAGCCTTAAGGCTTTACAAATTTGATAAGATCTGGTAGCCAGAAAAAAATTCTAGCAGCCAGTAAAAAATATTTACCACCCCCTCCTTCCTCGTCATTAATTTTCAAAAAGCACAAAAAGTTTTTATGAATTAATTGAGGAAAAATAATAACAAGCATTGTTTAGAATTATTAGTTATATAGTTTAGAAGGATAACATAAACTAAGTTTTCTAATGAAACTTATCAAAATCATATATCTTTCAAAAAAATAAATAAATAAATAAAAACCGTAAAGAGTGAATTAACCGACAGTTCGGAAAATGCTTTAAATGTCCGGATAGTTGAATGCTACAAAATCTATATCTGCTGAGGAGCGCATCGACGAAATAGTGAAGCCGGAAAACAAGTTTTCGCCTATCTTTCTGGCGAAGTCTCAAATAATTCTGATTTGATTATTTTAAAATTTACATTTGATGAACTTATTTTTGCCAAATTAAAAACAAAAGTTTGAGATTTTTTTTGTGTGAATATAGTTTCAAAGTTTATTTTTTAAGATTGGGAGAGGTGGGGGTGGCATTTGTGCTCATTTCAAGAAAGCTTAGGTCAATTTTTGTACAAAAAAGAAACAACAACAAAAACCACATTAGATTAAATAACTTGGTCGCAAGTGGTGACCTGGCGACCGTATTTGTCAAGCCCTGCTTAAGGCTTTTTTTTTTTTTTTTTTTCAAAAAATTTATTTTGGCCGTTGCGTCAATGCAACACCAAAATATAATGGATTAGTTTTGAATTAAAATCCAAGTTACCTTTATCTTTTTCTTTAATATGTAACAATCATTTTAGAAGCCAATTTGTTTTTTAGACAATCCTAACTTGAGTAACATTACGCTTCAAAACATTTATGAAATTTTTTGCTGGTACTAAAAGTATTTGTACTTTTGAAGGTTCACTAACTTTCCAAGGAAAAAAAAAAGGCATTCTTTCAAGTTTGCCGAACGTAAAATCACGCTCCATTCATGGGCATTGTTAACTCCAGCCGTAGACAGATCTAAATGGTCGTGATTTTACTGATGACTTAGTCATATGACAGCCCTGCTGACACAGAAGTCTCAAGCATGAAAAATACACTTCAAGAAATTTCTACATCTTCTAATCGGATGCACATGATTGAAAATTGGCATAAAATGCCTGACGAAGCTCATGAATATTATAGAATTATACATACATGTGTACATACGACATATAAATAAATGTATATGCAGGCCTGCATGCAATCTACAGTACATTAGACACAATATAGAAAGGCTGTGCAAAGACCCTAACAAAGTGTTTCCTCTTATTTCTTATGGAAAAATTCCAAATGAATTCCGAATTCCTAATAAATATACATTTATTTTGGGGAATATGATAAACAGTTATTACGCGTGGATCAAATTTATGATGATCTCTTAATTGGAATTGCAGAAAATACAGAATGAAATAAGGCGCATTTATTTATATTTATAAGAAATATTCACATTCAACGAGAGGTAAAAGAACTTATATTGAAGTTAGCAAATAATACATCTGCACTGTATTGCACCAGGAAAAATTCCCAAAGCCATTAATTTTTTTGTATAGAAATATACAAAATAATTAAATAAAGTTTCAAAAAGAGATAAAACCCCTCTTCCATTTGAAAATCAAGGGCTGAGTCGCGACCTACGTTATATACGGCCGGTGCATGACGTTTAAAACGTCACATGGAGTGGATCATTTTTACAAGGCGATTGGTGCAAAACGAGGTTTTGTACCAATCGCCATGAAAAAATGATCCACTCCTTGTGACGTTTTAAACGTCATGCATCGGCCGTGTATAACGTAGGTCGCGGCTGAGTCCGCTCTTGCCTGTATAGTCATATAAGTTATGCATATTAGTACATAAAACATACAAAATATTAAGAAAAGATTTTTGTTTAAAAATTATCAGCTGGTTTAAAAAACAGAGAAAAAGAGATTGTTACTTAAAAAAAAAAAAGATTGTTGCGTATTTATTTTTATTTAAAAAATATTCACATTCAATGAGAGGTAAAAGCCTTTATATATATTGAACAGGAATATAATACATCTGCGCTCAAGTTATACCAAGAAAACATCCACAAAACTTTGCTTTTTTGCATAGAAATATACATAAAAATCAAATAAAGTTAAAAAGATATGACCCCTCTCTAACTTTGGAAATCGACGGCTGAGTCCGCTCCTGTCAGTATTCATAGAAATTGTGCATATTAGTCCATAAAATGTACAAAATATTAAATTAAAAAAAGATTTTTGTTTGACAATTATCAGTTGGTTAAAAGGGGGGAAAGATTGGTGAAATATTTACGAAATACTGATGTCCTGGTACCTGAATAAAAATACTTGTAACTATACGAATGAAAATGATTTTGTGAATCTTATAGAAAGTAGCTAGTTTGGATTTGAGAATGTCTTAACAATTTTTAATAGAGGATATACAGTAATTCATTTCGATTAGTTATTCAACCATCATCAATATCCGAGTATTTTTACAAAAACTCTATAAACGATTATATAAGCACGTAAAAAGTTTTTCTGATCTATATACTTTTTAGACTATTCAAATATGTTTGTTTGAGTCAAAAAAAAAGGCAACAAGCCATAATTTTTTATTAAAGAGGCACTAATCAGATTAAAGCTAGCGTCCACTTAACAAGAAAACTTTTCCACACACAAAAAAAAATCTGCATTACTAATAACGCAGTATTAAATATTACTCCTATATACTCTTACTATATACTCTGCATTACTAATAATGCAGTACAGCTTACTAAATCCCACGTTTTATAATAAATATTAATGTATTTTGTTTTTATAATAAAGAATAAAGTTTTTTAAAGCATTTTAATATTTTAAAATAAAGTGTCAGTCACTGGTTCACTTTGTGTCAGTTATTGGTGTTCCAAAATAGGGACGGTGACAGTTACTGGAGTTTTTGACCCATATTTGTGAATAAAAATAATTTTAATAATAAAATATATAATTAAAAAAAAATTCTAAGAATAATTTTTTAATATATCTCAACTATCCTTTCAGAAGCAAAGGTAAGTATATAAAATAGATTTAAAATTTGTAATTATGATTTGAACAAGAAAGAATCCTTAACCCTTTCAGGGGCAAATTACTTCCAGTGCTAAAATGTTGAAATAAATGACTGGCACCGGAATTTACAAAAGAAATTATTTGTAAATAAGAAAAAGGCTATATTTCACGTGCGTATTAAATGAAAAAGATTTTAACAAAATTCTGATGCCATTGTGGTAATTGGGAATTAAAATTAAGTGGTTTCATAAACATATACCACTGCCCCTGAAAGGGTTAAAGTGCCAGTTATTGGGAGTTTCACCTTCTTACAGAATATTATTCTGCCTCAAATATCCAAATAAAATTCTAATAAAAACAACTTTTCCGACTAAAGCATCAAAAATCTTTTCCTTGTTAATACACGAAGATGAATTGTCTGCAGTATACTAGAAAAGAGAGAAAAAATTCCGATATTCCACATAATTCATTAATATATTAATATTAGCAATATAAATATGACAAGTATATATCCCTTTATATGTGTCATATGCTCCTTTTTTATATTCTGAGTAGCTCACATTGCGCTAAATCCCTTAATACTTAAACATAAGAAAGAAAAATGCGCCAAGCATAGATTAAACACTTTCCAATACATCCAGAATTCTGTAACAAAATGGTCACCGTTTAATAAGGTGAAATATTATATTTGGAAAACGACTAACACATTTGAAAACCCAAATTTCAGCAATTACCATCCATAGTCGAATGAATATCCAAATTCTTTTGTGCAGGCCTGTATATACGATTTACAGATTTGCATTATATACTACATAGCATGCAAAAACTCAGTTCAGTTAAGAAACGCATCACACAGTCAAAAATTCACCTTCAGCAATTTCCGTGAATAAGTGGAAATATACTCGAATTCGTTTGTGTAATCCTGTATATGATCGATAGAATTTATACGCACCACGTTTTTATGCAAAAATTTAGTTAAATTTAAAAACATAAACCAAAGTTGAAAACGTACTTCTAGCAATTATCGTTCATAGACAGTACTCTAACCGAATTTTTTGTGTGTCCTTATAATTGAACGAAAAATGCAATGCATACCATGTGCACCTCAGCAATTCATGTAAATTTCATTATGTTTGAAACAGTGTACATAAAAAACGCTGTAAACGATGTTTCTTCGTAGACCATTATGTAAGAGAATTCTTTTGTGCGACCCTGTAAATGAATAATAAATGCTTTGCACCCAATATTTTACAGAAAGCGTGTTTTACAACACCTCAAAAATGCATAAAAATTTCATTATTTTCAAAATGGTGAAACATCAATAAAATGTAACTTGAAACGATTTTTTCCAATTGACCGTAATGTAGCGGAATACTTTTGATTGTCTCTGTAAATGAACTATAAATGCTACACACTTCATTTTTAACAGCGATCGTACTATAGTAAACGACAACATCATGTAAAAATTACACGATAAACCAAGTATATTTACGAGATTTAAAGCACGGACAGACAAACCGAAGTCTTAAACACTGTTCAACTATGTTTTGGAAAGTGTTCAAAAGCTCATAAAATCGTTCTTATAAAAAAAATAATAAAAGAAATAATAATAACACGTTTTTAACACGTTGTTAACTGCGTGTTATAAAAACGAAAAAAAAAACCACTCACATTTTCTCAATTATTTTACTTTTCAGCTAAACTTTAACTCTATTCACAATTTAACCCTTTCAAAGGTGGTGGTCACAAATGTCACCACTTTATTTTAATTCGAACTTCCAATCAGCACCCAAAATATTCTACTAAAATTTTACTTTTACAATTAACGCGAATAAGAGCAAGTATTTATGTTCTAAGAAATTCGTTTGTAAATTCTGATGTGAACTAATCATTTCACCATTTTGTGAACAGAATTAATCTGCGCCTGAATTGGTTTAAGTGATGGTTCTGGGCAGCATATTAGGAATACACCTTTACACAGAACTAACCCTATTTATTCACGTAATTTACGCCCCCGCGTATTTTTCGCACCCTCTACTTTCCGGTACTAACTACGGAAAATCCCTTTTTCAATGTGGGAAATTACATAAAATCCAAAGTATCATAACGCGGTTTAGTGTAGATGAATGAAATTTTACTGTTTTACTTTTCAGGGGATAAAGAAGATGTTTTCAAACATAGCTCTTTAGAGGTCTGCACGGGCCCGGACCCGGGCCTGGCCCGAAGCCCGCACCAGGCTTTGTCTCGACTCAGCCCGTAAGAAAATCATTGGCCCGACATGGCTCTTGCAAAAATCAGTAAAATGAGGCCCGTCACAACAATTTTTGCAAATAAACGCATAGATTTTTAAATGGCGATTGTCCTACAATAAAAATTCTTTTTAAAGAATAGTGCATACTAGGAGAAAAAAATAAAGGACAGTAAAACCTCTGAAATAGAACTTATCTTAAACGGAAAAATGCCATTCACAACAAATTCATTTATAACAGACAATGTACCTTCTAAGAAGAGAACCTATCTATAGCGTATCTTCCTTCTATCCTGATTGTTCTCCTTTTACTGAATCTTTATTTGAATGTAATTGTCAAAGTCAATTTTTTTAATCAGTGTTTATGAACATAATTGTCTAAATGGTCATTAATATTGCTGATATTTCGGATTCCATTCATTTCAAACATAATCTGAAAATAAAATCTATGCACAGTAAATGTGCTTTTGAATAATTTTAATTGTAGCCTTATGTTGCTTCAGAAATATCGGCATGTTTTGCTGAAATTAAGTCGGGCCGGGACGAACTTTTAGCTTTTTATACCGGGCTGGACTCGGTCCAATATTTTAGCTTTTATACAAGGCCGGGATGGGCCAAAACAATTTTATACGGGCCGGAACGGGCTCGGGCCGAACGTTTTGATTTTTATGGGACGGGATCGGGCCGAATTTTTAACTTTTGTACCGCGCCAGTCCAAAAAAAAATTGTACAGTTCGGGCCGTGCTCGGGCCTGGAAATTTCGGCCATTGCAGACTCCTATAACTCATACAAGTCAAAGACCGTATAAAAAAAATAAATTTCGTATTTTAATATGTATACAGCCCTTTGTAAAACAAACATCATATTTATACTTGATTTACGTTTCGTAATCGAAAGTATGTTTCTATCCTCAGCTGTTTAAGAGACAAGCACCGTAATCTCTATTTTGAATCACCCAGGATACTTAATCTTCCAAGAGCAGCATTTCACCGCACTGGGCAGTATTCATTGGACAGGAGCGTTTTACGCTTTTGCTTTGCCCAGTTAGAATTCGTTGTTGAAATATTGATTTACAATAACTGGCAATTTAACCCTATTAATACAAAACAATTCAAGCGTAAACATTTTGCGGTATCTGGCAGCAAACGATAAAACCTAATTAAAAATTTTATTAAAGTATTTTCCAAAATATAATAATTTGTCAATTTCTCAAGAGAGTGATTTTGCTCTTTAATTTGTTTTCGCTTCAACGCTTCAGTGGGGAAGTTTTATTTAAAGACGTGTTTTGTTTTCGTTTTTTTTTTCTTTTTCTTTAATAATGCGTAACTCGTGTATCGACTCATCGTTTCTTTATAGTTTAAAATGAGATGGGTCAGATAAGCATTGATCCCCTTCCCGATAGGTTAAAAAACATTATTTTACCTATGATGTTTTGATTGTTGTAATATTGTTTAGGATCCATATTTATAGCTAGTTTTATTGACTTTTATTTGAATGTAGGATCAGAAGCTTAAAATTTATTTAACAAATTTTAACATATTCCAATCATACCATTTTTTTTTATATGAAGCGATCATAGCAACATAAAATTTTTTATATATGTTTTACCTCATTTTTCACACATTAAACTAAGCTTTGCGGTGCTACAATCCATATGGATTATGCCTTACAGTACCCAATTCTGTTTTCTTGTTGACCAAGTTTCTTGTTGACCTGTTGACAACAGGCTACAGCATATATACATACATATATATATAGCATATACATATATATATGTTACGGTCAATATGATTAATCCGATCATTATTAATAATAACCGGCCATTATGTCCGGTCATTATTAATAATAACCGGTTATTATTAATAATGACCGGATTAATCATATTGACCGTAACATATACACCACCGCGCATGCGCAGCAGTGTATATCAGCTAATTGCGCGGTAGTGTATATCTGCTAATTTTACTGTTTATTGCTGTTAATTTTACGGTATAATACTGGCAGCTGGGATGCCAGTATTATACTGTAAAATCAACACTTTTTTTTTTTGCAGTGTATACAGCATATATATACGGATACTATACAGCATATGTACCGGTCAGGTGATCAACCTAATTCGGGACTCTTGATGTTTAATTCCCAAGTAAACGTGATACCTATTTTATCGACCCGAAATAATGAAAAATTGAGTGAACCTTGCCGGAGTCGAACTCTGGCGTGGTAGCGCGACATGCTGACTGCAAAACTACTGGGCTTCTCTTTTTACGCATTAACATATGTAATAAAAGAAAACTGCCCAGTTAAACTGACGGCATTGAGCTCACAGGCTATTCACACTAACTGTAAATTATATTCTTATTTCAAAGAATTTGAAATAAGCCCTCGAAAAATGAAGAAATCAACAATATATTAAGAAGGGGGAACCATCCCCCGTTTCTCCTTCTTATAATTAACCAATGAACCCATAAAACTAATCAGAGAAACGCCTTACCACAATGAACCTATATACAAAATTTGAAAAAATCGGATAATTCTGCATGAAAAATCCATTTATCTAAATTAAGGGGGGGGGGGGGGGTTAGCCCCCCGTCCCCCCTTTATCCTTCACCAAAGAACCCCTAAAACTAATCAGAGAAGCGCCTTATCACAATGAACATATATATAAAATTTGAAGAAAATCGGATAATTCTGCTTAAAAAACCCATTTATCTATATCAAGGAGGGTTAGTCCCCCCCCCGTTCCCCCCTTTATACTTTACCAGTGAACCCCCAAAACTAATCAGGGAAGTGCCTTACCACAATGAGCCTATATACAAAATTTGGAGTAAATTGGATAATTCTGCATGAAAAACCCATTTATCAAAATTAAGGGGGTGGTAGCCCCCGTTTCCCTCCTTTACACTTCACCAATGAACCCCCAAAACTAATCAGGGAAGCCCCTTACCACAATGAGCCCATATAAAAGTTTGAAGAAAATCGGATAACTCTGCATGAAAAAAATCATTTATCTAAAATAAGGGAGGAGGATTAACCCCCCCGTTACCCCCTTTATACTTAACCTATGAACCCCCAAAACTAATCAGGAAAGAACCTTATCACAATGAACCTATATACAAAATTTGAAGAAAATCGGATAACTCTGCATGAAAAAAATAATTTATCTAAAATAACGGGGGAGGATTAACCCCCCCCCCCCTGTTACCCCCTTTATACTTAACCTATGAACCCCCAAAACTAATCAGGAAAGAACCTTATCACAATGAACCTATATACAAAATTTGAAGAAAATTGGATAATTCTGCATGGAAAAACCATTTATCCAAATTAAGGGGGGTTAGCCCCCCGTTCCCCCCCATTTATAGTTAACCAATCAATCCCCAAAACTAATCAGGGAAGCGCCTTATCACAAGGAACATATAAAAAAATTGGAAGAAAATCGGATAACTCTGTATGAAAAATTCATTTATCTAAATTAAGGGGGAGGATTCCCCCCCCCCGTTAGCCCCTTTATACTTAACCTATGAGCCCCCAAAACTAATCAGGAAAGAACCTTATCACAATGAACCTATATACAAAATTTGAAGAAAATTGGACAATTCTGCATGAAAAAACTATTTATCTTAATTAAGGGGGGTTAGCCCCCCCGTTCCCCCCTTTATAGTTAAACAATCAATCCCCAAAACTAATTAGGGAAGCGCCTTATCACAAAGAACCTATACACAAAATTGGAAACAAAACGGTTATTTCTGTCAAGAGTTATCGCGTTACGTATATACATACGTACATACATACATACAGAACGGGCGGGCACATAAGCTCTCAGGCTTTGATAGCCTGTGAGCTAAAAACTGTTAAGAGCGCTTCCTGTCAGAAAAACAATATGTATAATTTAAATATGTTAAAATTTGTTAAATAAACCTATGTTTCTGATCTTGTATAACACATTCAAACAACCTTCAAATAAATATCAATCAGAGGGAAAGTTAATATGGATCCTAAATTAGATATTAAAACAATCAAAACATTTTAGAAACAAGAAAGAAAAAAACCATGCGTCAAACATAGATTATGAAACACTTTCCAACACATTCAGAATACTGTAACAAAACTTCACAGTGTAATAGGGGGAAAGATGATGTCTAAGTAAACAATTTTGAAAACGCACAACACATGTGAAAACCCAATGCCAGCAATTACCGTCAATAGTCAGAAAAAGTATCCGAATTATTTTGTGAAGTCCTGTATAGGATCTATAGATTTGTATATATACTACATAGTTTTCTAAAATTTACTTCAGTTAGGAAACACCTGGAACGATTGAAAATTCCCCTACAACAAATTCTGCCAATAAATAGAAATGTACTCGAGATCTTTTGTGCAGCCCTGTATAGGATCTATAGTAATATGCCAAATAATATGCAAAAAATGAGTTAAATTTAAAAACGCGTACCACAACTGAAAACGCACTTCCAGCAATTTTTATTCAATTATTATTGATAAACTACTGTAACCAAATTCTGTTGTGTGTCCCTGTAAATAAACGATGAATGCTATGCACACCTTATTCTATAGTAAGTCTCTTGTAGTGCACCTCTATCAATTTATATATGGTTCAAACAGTGTAACCATTATTAAAGTACATTCATTGCAAACGATTTTTTCCCATTGACCGTAATGTCATGGACTTTTTTTTAGTATCCCTGTAAATGAACTATAAATGCTACACACTTTATTTTCAATACCGAACAAGACATAGTTACGCCTCTAAAACATATCATATCAATTGCATGGCAATCCAATATATTTACGGGAGTTAGAGCACGGACAGACGGCGGACAGACAAATCGAATTCATAAACACTTTTCAACTATGTTGGAAAGTGTTAAAAAAGAGAAACATTTTGATCCTATTGTGGAAGCCAAAAATCGTTGCTTATCTTCCTTTCTACTTTATTTGTGAAAGTCGATGACTCTTTCAATATTTATTCAATGTCCTTAGAAAAGAAAAATGTTTTAATTTTCAAAGTTGATTTTTCCTTATTTACTTTTTTTTTTATGTGATTGATTACACAGTGTGAAAGTTTGTTATAAAATTTTAATGTTGCTGCTAAAAATTCCGATTTTTTTTTTTTGTTTGTTTGTTTGTTTGTTATTTCCCAGCTATATTTTATTGTTAACATATTTACTTGCACCAGAGTTCTTCAACCATTTTTATCTCACGTCACGATACATTTGAATGTATAAGTTATAGTTTAGTAGCACACTTGAGTGCATAATTATGTTTCCCCTAGATATGAGACGGGCTTGGCTCAATCCCGGGATCTATTTTTATACCAGTTTTCGGACTCGGTCGGGCTCGGGCTTAAAGTAAAAATTTTAATTATTCACAAATTGAAAAAAAAGGGGGGAGGACTTTCTATTTGAAAAACAAGAATGTAGTCTAAAGTTTCTTGAAGTGTTTTACAATCATTTAAAAATTAGTCTGAAAAGGAATTGATTTGTTTTTATGGGATATACGAAAAAATATTCTATCTGATTCGGAAGACTTGGCACGGCCAGCTTCAGCAACATAAAGCAGCCGTGGGATATCCCTCGTCTATCCTTGTTGTCTGTTTGAAGTCTTTTTCCAATATTACTGGATAACAGAACTCATGTGTTTCTGGTATAGGTGTACAACAATATTTTTTAAAATAATAAGAATTGTGAATTTTGTATATTTTTGCTAGCGGTTGGGTAAAAATAACAAATTTGCTATTTTAAACAGTTTTTCAAAGACATGAAAATCACGAAACGTTGTCATGAGGTATTATTTAGAATTAATACTTAATTCTATGTAAGAACATATTTTTAAATGAGACATTAATCTTGAAACAATTTTGAAAAGTTATTAATTAGGGAAGAGAAATGGTATTAATTAGTAAAGGTAAAAACATTTCTCATTCTTTAGAACTTATAAAACTACTCTACATTAATTGACAATTCTTGGTAAAATACATATTTTCACCTAAGTCGTTGAAATTTGTCGTTTCGGCACACCGTGCGCCGCTTGAAAACCTTTGATTTATGGTATCTGACAATTTAATCCAACTAACAAAACAATTCAGTCGTAAGCCTTCTGTGGAATTTGCCAAGTGATAATACCTAATTAAAAATTTTATTACGTCTTTTCCAAAGTATATAATTTATCACTTGGATTTGCGCTTTAATTTAAGTTCTTGCTTTAAAAGATTCAGTAATGAGGTTTTAATTCAAAATATATTGCTTCCATAATGCTTAATCTGCGTATCAACTTCGTTTCGTGTATAGTTCAGAATTTACAGGGAAAAATAGATTATCCATATTTCATTCAATTCCATGTTTATTCAATTACGATTTCTTAAAAATAAGAAAAATATTTTAAGTTTCAAAATATATTTATTGTTAAAATTTTCTGGTTTAAAAAAGGATTAAATAATATTTTAAATTTACAGATAAAATTTAATACTTTTTGCTAACGGAATACATTTAGGGGAATATGGGGCACAGTGGGTCAGCCCTTCAAAATGTGTTCATTTTACATTGTTTTAACTTCATATTAATACTCATAAATAGAAGCATACTAATGAATATTTACAGAATTAAATTATCATATATGGTTAAAGCTGAATTGAGTTATTTTAAAGAAAGTTTGTTGTTTTTAGCTACAAAAAGTAAAATTTTACATCTTTAGACTTTCAGATTTTTAAAAAAATAAAGATTAGAAATGTAGAAGAAAAAAACAATTGAAATTTAAAGATAAACGTTTTAGATAATTACACTTTTAGATTTTTTGCTAATAAAGGTTAGAAATATAGAAGAAAAAACAATTGAAGTTTAAAGATAAGCACGCATTTAATGGTAAATCCGTGCAGAATTTGCCTTTTTATTTCAAATAAAATATTTTAGAACATTTTCATAATCCGTCTATATGGGGTACATTGGACCACTTTATTAAAAGGGCACAGTGAACCATTCTTTCATACTAATAGTCTTCTATTTCATACTAATAGTCTACCATTCTTTCATACTACTACTAATAACTAATTTAATAGTAAAATGTTCAATTGAAAAATTTAAAGTTACAACGTTTCTTTTTTAAGGATTCGTTCATCGCACGAAACCCTATTCGTCTCACTTCTTTGTCTGTCTGTCCGTCACAGAGTCCGTTCTCGGAAACTGTATAAGTTAGAAACTTGAAATTTTGTGTACTTACAAATGAATACCACCGGTGATGTGACAATAATAAAATTTTGAATAAGTCGTTAATTACCGGAGATATTAACTAAAAACTCAAAAGTGTTCTCAATAGGTGGCGTTGCTATGCTATGTTTTTCCCAATTTTTCCGATGGCTATATCCAACCTATATCACGAAAACGGAAATTCCATCCCTTCAATTTCCACGAAATTTCCTCAAACTTCTGTTAGACCTTGACATAAATAGATGCTGATTCAATTTTGAGTTTGATCAATCAACAGATGGTGCTTATACAATGTGCTTAGGGAAAGATTCGTAATCTTATGTCCACGATCAATTGATGCAATTTAGCGAGCGTGAATTTTTTTCTATTATTGTTCACTGATTACTGTTATTCTACTCTAAATTAAAAGAAAATGCATTATACTTCATATACATAACTGTTGCAATGGGACTATGCTATTTAAATTAATATGTATTAGAATGATACAGAAAAAAAAAGTTTTGTAATGGCTACAGCCCACAACATACTATAGTTTGCCTTTAATCTTATCCTAACTTAAAATGCAAAATACTTATTATAATCAGTACAAGGTCAAAACAGATTTAAAATATTTCTTTACGAAAATTGCATATTAAATTTCGGGATCGCCAAAATCACGGGCCCCAATACCACGACCCAGTTGGTCCATGTTTAAATCAGGCCATGTCCTTGCTTCTGTGTTTCTTCATTCCCATCCCCCCCCCCTTTTTCTTTTACACCGCTGACCAGGCCCCTACCTGCCGGGCTTGAGTGCCTAGCTTGACGAGTTATTTCCTGGGCGTGGGGCAATATTCGCCTGATCACAGCATGGCTGTGATCCACCTATCAAGAGCTTTGTTGGCATCGCTGCAGAGCTCTTTAGTGGTTTGTTACAGTTTTATTTGTTTGCCGGTTCATGATGTTACTTTGCCTGGGTTCTATGTTGGCCGGTTACTTAACCCTATCACTATGTCCTATCAAAATATGCCCTGTTGTTGCCCAGGACAAATATGCTATCTATTTTTCAATTAAAAAAAAGTACCACTTATATTTATACAGTTTAATTTTTACCGTGTGTTACAAACATTATGATATGAGATGTCACCGGCTGAAACTACTCAGTGAGTGATAGATTTTTTGACAACTTTTTGAAAGTGCTTGGGGTCCGCGTGGACCCCAGGACATAGTGATAGGGTTAAAGTGGATTTGCTTTACGCGAGGTGGTCTCGTAGTTTAGAGTCTTGATTAGGTGACGAGACCTTCACCTAACTAGGCACTTGAACCCCCCCCCCTCCCCTCTCCTTATGGTCGTACTAGTTATTATACTTTATAATGTTGTTTCGTTGTATTTTCACGCCACGCATTTCATGAAGATTTCTTCATGAAGATGCACGTGCGCGTAATACGACGAATATATTTAAAATAGAAAAATATAATCTCGAATGGTAGGTGCGTGTTATGTGCCGGAATATAACGGTATATATTGCTGGTTTTGTTATAGAAAAAAAAATGTGAAGTCAAATACTCAAAAAATGTTTCATTGTACAAAAAATAATAGAAGAAGATTGCAAATCCAATTTTCTCTGCTACCTAAAATGGCGATGCAGTTAATTAACTAAAAAGTAAAATGTAAATTCCAAAAATAAGCTCCCATTATTACACCGCCAACGCTTTTTTTTTTTCTTTAAGAAAATGGCATGGGCTTTCACTCAACTCTATTGTTTCTTCAATTTTACTACTGAAAATAAATCTAAATAATTGTTTTTTGGAACAAATGTTAATGGAAATTCACAGAAATAATCGCTAAAATAAGTCTCAGAGAAACGTATGTTTTGCTCGATGTTTTCGGAAAAGAAAAAAGGTAAAGAAATGGCGGGAATAATATTTATATATATATATATTTTTTAACTTATGTTTTTTTTTTTGTTTTTTTTGTTTTTTTTTTTCCTCAGTACATTTAATCACGGCGCGTAGTGCTTTCATCCAATACGTCTATTTTTTTTATAAATTTGAGAAGAAAAAAATATTTATTTGTATGATATATTTTGATCCAGTCATTTTTCTTATACATCATTGTATATTAATTTTTCCATATAATTTAAGAAAATGTCTTGGGGGAAAAACCACATTGAATTTGACGCCTTGTGTCTACATTTACGAAGGAGATTTTTAACAGTTTCGAGACTGTTTCTGGGAAACGCTGCAAGTTTCGCTTTTTCATGAGTACACAATTTTTTGAAATTTTCATGCTACTAATTTTCAATATTATTAGTTACTTACCATTCAGTTCTAAAATATATATATATAAAAGGCGTAATTTTTATTATTTTTAAAACTGTACATGTTGGAAAGCGTATAAGTTACCCCGTCATTTAATTTGTGAACTGACTTAACTACAGCAGAATTCGCACTCGTTGGGGGGGGGGGGGGGGGGGGGCCGGAAAATAAGTGAAAATTTTCCTACTAATTTTCAATATTATTAGTTACTTACCATTCAGTTCTAAAATTTAAAAAAAAAAAAAAAAAAAAAAAAAACAGGCGTAACTTATTTTCTTTTTAGATTTTAGCGAAGAATTTTTATTATTTTTAAAACTGTACATATTGGAAAGCGTATAAGTTACCCCGTCATTTAATTTGTGAACAGACGTAACTACAGCAGAGTTCGCACTCGCTGGGGGGGGGGGGGGGGGGGCAAAATAAGTGAAATTTTTCCCACGATAGCCGTGTATTTTCTTGAATAAAACAATAAAAGAGCAAGCAGATGGAGGATAATTCGGAGTAAATGAAACACATATTTGATATTAGCGTAAACAGTAATATACGCTAAATGAAATTTGTGGCCGCGAATCTAAGAAACAGTAGAAGATGCTAAGGTGTTTTGCAGCATAAGATATTTCTTTCTATATTTTATTGTAGAATGCTCCAAAAAAAATAAATATATTATATATATATATATATATATATATATATATATATATATATATATATATATATCGCCCTAGTGCAAAAATTATCGACGATTTTTGGAACTGTTACACATTTTCTTTAATCTTAATTATTTATTTATTAAAATGTTATATTCAACTTATAGAAAGTCATTTTTCTTTTTATTCTAAGTTGCCCTTTGAGAAAAAATGATACTATATATTAAAAAAAAAAAAAAAAAAAAAAAAAACTGATGTATTTTTTCGCACTCCAAACTTTTAGAACTAAAGAAATTGTTAAAAAAAAAAAAAAAAGAAAAGAAAAGAAAAGAAAAGAAAGGCACGCAAAACAAGCGAGTAAATATGGTATTCCATTCAGAGAGAAAAAAAAGAAAAAAAGATGGGAACAGGAAACGATCTCCGTTTTATTATGTCTAACCTGAACGGGGCGATAAATGCGCCAAACAGACAACATGATCTACCGCTAAAATCAAGCTAGTTCTGCGACTTTCGAAATCAAAATGCGACAGGGAGAGCTCATTTCTCCTAAAGAGGGCTAACTATGTACGTCAGAGGGGTGGAAGGTAGACTATAAAGAAAGCTAATTTTGCCTGGAAATTCCAAACAGACGTTCCTGCTGGCTTGTATGAGAGTAAACAAGATAAAAAGCAGTAAAAATGGGAGCCATTTATTACCACTTTGACAAATAAGCCTGATATGCAGGATGGCTATGATGCTATGAATAGAGTATGCTTGCATTTACTTACAGAGTATGAGATTATGAAGCGAATTTATGGTAAATGCCCTGATATGAGAAAACATTATTTTGGCTTGGTACTGAGAAACGAATACGTAAAGCCGAATATATTTACCGAAGCTTTCGCTTGCTATACATTTTCACATCCATGACGCGCAAAGCTGGGATATTTAAAAACTATGACATAAATCCTTCTAAATATGTATGGCACTTGGTAATGCAGGAAAAATGCTCCTTTTATAATTAAACAAGAAAGAAAATTCATGCGTCATGCATAGATTTTGAAGCACTTTCATTCATATTTTAACACGACTTCATCTTTTTGATATGGTGAAAGAAGAAAACGCATAACATAATAGAAAATCTTAGTTCCATCGCTTACTGTCCATAGTCGGTAATGTATTCGAATTATTTTGTGCAACCCTGTCTGTGGTCTACAGATTTTTATACACACCACACAGTATGATAAAATTTAATTCAGCTATAAAATGCATACCATTACGAAAAGCGCACTTTTAACAATCACCATTCGTAGTCTTTTTTTTTTTCCAAAGTTTTCAATCAAAATGAATGAAAATCAAAGAATACTCACAAAAAGAAAAAAAAAAATCTCGTGTATTTTTTTTTTACTTTTTAGTTGTGGTATAGTTATATATTCCAAAGAAATGCAAAAAATATGTGAGTAAATATGGTTGGTTAAGTTTTTTTCCTGTTTCTTTTCCTTTTAAGAAAAAACTTTTGGTAATGAGAAAGGACCAGAAAATGTTTTAAAAACATTGATAATAAATGAGTTCTTTTCTTCTATTTTTTCTTAAAGTTAGAATTTAAAGTTATAGTCTTTGGTAAAAACAACTTTATTTAAATTCATATGCATCAATCAAAGTACTGAATTTCTTAAATTTGCGTAGTCTTGAAATGATTAATGACGCCAAATCAAATTAAGAAATGGCCTAAATTTTCCAACTTAGTTTAAAAGTTCTGCTGAAGTTGGCGGGAAGGGGAGGGGGATATTGCGTCTACGGTGGCAATATTACTCTTTTAATTCTAGTTTTAAATTACTAATTTTTAGCTCACAGGCTATCAGAGCCTGGGAGGTAATGTGCCCGCAGGTTCTGTATGTACGTACGTATGTTTGTACGCGTATGTATGTACGTAACGCGATAACTCTTGATAGAAATATCTGATTTGCTTCAAATTTTGTATATAGGTTCATTCTAATAAGGCGCTTCCCTGATTAGTGTTGGGGGTTCATTGGTTAAGTAATAAGGGGGGAGGGCTAATATCACCTTAATTTAGCTAAATGGGTTTTTCATGCAGAATTATCCGATTTTCTTCAAATTTAGTATACAGGTTTATTGTCGATTTCTTTATTTTTAGAGGGGCATTATTGTTGGAAATAAGAGTATAATATACAATTAGTGTGAATAGTCTGTGAGCTCAATGCTATCAGTTTAACTGGGCACTTTCCTTTATCGTACTGTATTATAATTTTTAACACTTTCCAACAGAGTTGAAAAGTGTTTATGAATTCGATTTGTTTTTTCTGGCTGTACTCTAACTCTCGTAAACATACTAGCATTGACTTGTCATTTTTAAATGTTATTGACGTTTACTATAGAATGTTTGTTGTGGAAAATGAGGTGTGTAGCATTTACACATTTACCATCGCGTGCCAAATTTTAGGTAATTCAAAAGAAGCTGATTTGCGTTACGAGAACATTTGCAACGAATCAGCTTCTTTCGAATTACCTAAAATTTGGCACGCAATGGTTTACAAATTAAAAAAGCAATAAAAATAATAGTAATAATAATTTTCACGTTTCCAGTTTGATCAATTTAAGCACCTGCTTACATTGGACATGTGATCTCGGGATTTATGCTTATAATTTTCAAAAAGTTTGCGAGAATATTTTATTTATCATTTTGATCTTTGAAGAAGTCGCCGTTAGAGCGCACGAAACATATGTCACCTGTATATTAAAAGGTATTTTTAAGCCTTTTTGTGTTATGTTTTTATCAATCCCTTTAAGTAGTAATTACGCTATAATTGAAAATTATAAGTTAAACTGTGAAAGTTGAAAAAAACAGCTAACAGCCGTTATATTAAGAGTTAAATTCAGGCGGAAATTCCGGCTCCAAGAAGCAAATAATAATAGGTATGCGGTTTTACCCTTAATTTCCGCTACATATAAAACGAGAGCCTAAAATGAGCGTCATTCCATCTCATGCGCATGCGTCAGAAGTTACCTTTTCTGGGAATTCAGAGCCTGATTCCAGCGAGGTATTACCATTTTTGGCGGTAAATCGCTTGCAATTTAGCAAACAGTTGTAGTGAATAAGAAAATATACGAATGCAATATTTGGCAGTTAATCGCTTTCAATTTTGTGTTTTACTTATGTTTGTTTTGATTTTTTAAAAATGATATGGCTATGTTAAACTTCATTTTATAATTTATAGTAATTGAATCATTGTTTGATTGTATTTAGCAAGCATTTTATGAAGCCTTATTTTTCTTATAAAATTATTAATCATTACGTGTAATAAATATTCTATTTAAAAGCATATAGCATATATTTAAAAATCTATTGAAGAAACGCTAAATACCTGTTTAAAAGAAAATTTATTCGCTATTTTTATGTTTATATTCATTAAGTCTGAGCGATACAGTTTATACTATTGTGTTATTCGTGTTTTAGTACATATGTTAAACTTTTCTGTAAATATTCAGACCTGTTTACAAAACTGCGGTATGAATTCAAATAATATTTCGATTTAAATTTCAGCAAACAATATGACACAGAATGCAAGCTTTTCGGTTATACATTTAAAATTATTTCCTTGCAATTCGGAATAACTTTCATATTTAATGGTTGGATTCCTGTAGTATTTATGGCCCCACCAGTGGCTGAGAGGTTGTGCTCTCGAAGCTGGTAGACGGGAGGTGCTGGGTTCGATCCCAATCACGCCCGTCGGCCTAATCGTTCGGAGTTTTCGTGGTTTTCTTCGAGCCGTGGATTTATCCATGCGTAAATACGGGTTAGGTTCCCTTAGAAAGACCCCCACGAAGGGCACTCCCCCCGGGCCTATATCCCATGTGTAGATAATTGGCCGTCAATAATCAACCCAACCCAACCCTGTAGTATTTATTTGAGTTCTGTAGTGTTTATTGTGAATTATATGTCTGCATTAGGTTTTATGTTAATATTCTAATTCTATATCATCATAGATTTGTTTATTTTTTGACATATTTAAAATTTATTTAAAACATTCTTTATTTTAACACTACAGGTTTATTTATTTCTTGGTTTAAGGTAGTAATAATTAATTTTGAACAAAAAAATACTAGATTTTAATAAATTTGTTTATTTGTAGTAGAAAAGCGATTTTTAATCTGCATTGTAACACCACACCTATTTTTAATGCTTTCTATTCTCATTTTATTCAGGTTGGAAATGAGCCTGCAAATCATTTAAAAACATAGAAGATAATTCATAAAATCTGATAATCAGGTTATAAATAAACAAATAAGTCTTCTGTTGAGGCATTAAACTGTTGATGTGATGTTTAAAAACACAAAAATTAATAAATTATTATTTTTAAAAATGTATCTATATTTTTAAGTGTGTAATTTATTACCATTGATAATTTAAAATTATTCAAAATATTTGTTTTGAAAAATTAGAGAAAAATATTGAATTTACCAAAAATGTTTCAAAATGCTTGGAACCAAGCTTAATTCTAATCATCATATTTTAATGCAATTAGATAGATTACAGCACTCTTTTCTAGATAAAACATGTACTACTAACAATGAAAAAAATGTAAATCATTATTTCGTCTTGAATGTTTAATTAAATAAAATCAGCTTGGATATTTGTAATAGTTGAAAAATTTTTTTTTCTTAATATATATAATTAATTTCCACATGTTTTCGCCAAATAAGAATTTTTTTTAATATTTAAATACATGTGTCAATTTCTTTTTTGTTTATTTTTTCTTCTTAAGTAATGAAAACAAGCTGTTTACAAAAGTATCTAAATGTAAATGAAATATATTATTGTGTAAAAAATAAATTATTGTATTTATCATGTATCTAAAAGTTAAATACCAGTAGTAATTGATGTCAGTGTTTTAATTCCTTTTATTTGAATTTTTTTAAATGAAATTGTGTTTACCTCTTCAGGGACTAAGAAAGTAATTTATGTTCAATTCTGATTTTTGTTTCATTAGAAATAAATGTGTTATTAATTTAGCTGGGTATAGGTGATAAATCACTAAATGTTGTTCCCATCATCAATATTTCTAATGCATGTATTTCATTTAAAGTATAAACACCTTATACCATTTAAAGTACACAACTTTCATTTAATTTATTTCATTAAAAAAAAAAGAAGAAGAAACAATATAATTAACCAAAATAATTTATTTCATCATCAAAATATTGTTTCTAATTTACACACACAATACATAAAAGCTGCTGTTGAAAAGGGGGGGTGGGGGTGCTTGGTAAGATTTGCTCCCAGTTAACAAAAGGGCCAAAATAAGTTTTTATTTTTTAACTTTGGTTTGGGCTTAAGCTTTCATAAAACACAGTAAAAACTTAACTTTATTGATAAAAAATTAACTTTTTAAATAAACAGTAGTAAGTATCCAATTCATGTTTCAATTTAGTATCAGATTTATAAAGTTGGCTGAGAATCATGCATATTACTTCTAGTATAAACAAATACGTAGAACAGTTAATAAATTTTTCTCTTATTAAATATTTCTTATTCTCTGAAAACGAAAGCTACAGCTTTCAAGAAGGGTTTTATGAGTTATGTTTTAACTTAAAATCTTATTAAATTAGTTTTATAACCATAATTTCTCTTTTCCTGAAAAATTTCTCTCTTTATCAAAACAGAACATTAATGTAATCAGAATTTTTAAACTGTTTTTCAAGACTACCTTTTTATTTCACTGAATAGCTTTTGTTTATGAATCTTGTTTTTTTTTAAATTTCAAAACTGCAGAGCAAAATATTAATTTTAATTCTCTTAAACTTGAAAAGTACATTGAATCTTTGTGCTCCAGTCTCCTCATCAGATAGCATCATTATTCTTATCTAATTAATTTATGTACACAGAAGCTTATAACAGTGCCTAAAACAGAACTTTTTTTTTGTTTTTAATTGTCAAATATAATTGCAATAAAAGCTGCTAGGATTGGATCACTATGTACTGGAGAATTTTTTTTTACTAGATACACCTTCTTTTGTAATTGTATTTCATTTTCTATTTAACATAGGATTTAGTTGTATAGGCTCAATTTTCTTGTACTGTAACTGTACTTAACAAGGCATACTTAAGTACAAAAATGTATTTATTTATTTTTCAATGCATTAATCAAACTCCAATCATCCAAATTAAAATCACCCTTATCAATATTAGGAAATGAAAAGTAGCATTTTCAAGAGAAAAATAACTATTGAAATGTAAATTGTATCTATTTCTTCCTAAAAATATATATTTTTTCTTTTTAAAAATATTTCTATTTAAAACATTAAAATTTATACAGCAGCAGCCTCAATATATATTGCGCTACTTGGGAGATAAGAGAAAAGCACGAAAAACTGAAGGGAGTGAGAAGAGTGTTTATAAGTGAAAAATAAAGAAAAGAACCCTAAATTAAACTATTATGTTTCGATTTAATACTTGTTCAAAGAAGCTACAAGTTCAACACAATGAGATGGTCAAACGTTAAAAAAATACAAATCCATACACATACAGTATATGTTTTTACTTACATGTATAGTATTTTTTGAAAATGAGTATCCAGAGTTGTTTGTTTTTTATTTTCTTGCCACTGGAAGTTAAAGAACTAAAATGAACTAATTGCATTTCATTTATATGCTTGGATATCAACGTTTCAAAAGTTTCATATGCTTTTTTCAAGAAACTGAACAGCTTCTGTCATCAAAGCTACTAAATCCTCGTCAGATACTTCCTCTTCGTCATTCTCTTCTTGGGCCATAGAACTATTATCTTTTTGAACTGCAGAAATAATTTCTGCTTATACAGAAATGCTGCTGACTATTCCGTATATTCTTTTATTAGCAAACCAGAAATTTATCAGGGACAACTAAAAAAGAGCAAAATAGCCGAATGTGTGATATAACGAGGAGTTAGTGTATTTAATTGGGAATTTCAAAGTTTATATTTCAATAATTCTAAGTCAGTATTTCACCAATTTCAGAACTACTACACAGTACTTCTTATCACATCTGTTAATAAAATTCAGTGTTACAGTCAAAGTATTTTTCTTCACATATTTATGTGTATAGTATGTTCATTTATATAAATCCACGTTAGGTCATCCAATTTCCAAATGATTCAATAAAATTAAATTTTAAAATTTTTTATTTACATATGAAAAATATAAAAACATCAATTAAATTGACAATATAAAATATAAGCAAAAAGAATTACTAACAATAAGATTATGAATAAGTAATTTGAAAATATCTTAACTTCAGGAGTCTTTTTGTTATTCAGCTGCATATCACAATTTGATATGATTGAGATTCAATTAAAAAATAAATAAGGGAAGATTTCATATTCACATGTGTCAGTCACACTGTGTCATAAATTAAATGTGTGACTGGCACATTTAATTTATGACACAGGTAAGCTCATAAATTAAACATGTCAGTCATTTCATTAAGTATTAATTTGACAAAGAATCAACTAATTATTTAATAACTGTAATTAACTTATAAAAATATAAAATAAAAAATAACTTTTAAAAAACTATACAGTTATTCCATTCTTTGTCAATTTAATGCTTACTTAAACTACTGACGCATTTAATTTGCTTTATGCAGTGCCAGAAGTTTGACATAAAAGTCTAAATGACACTAGCTGCTGTTGCATAGGCCTTCAACATCTTGCTCATATATGTCATAAAAATTATTATAGTTAGAGATTATTATTTATTTTAATGAGGTTTTTTTTTTAATGAATGTTATATCACTACTCTATGTTTTATATTACATTTTATATGCAAAAAGAAAAACTCACGACGATTAAACAAATGCAATGTTTTATGTTTTGTCTACTTTTTTTCAGGTTAACAATATTATTTTACACAAAGAATTATAAGGATAATTTTTATTGTATTAAAATTAAAGACTGATTATAAGGGTATCTGTTATGAAAAGTAGTACTAAATGTGATTGTAATAACTGGGATGTGCTGCAAAGATTTAGTATATTTGGTTTATTTTTAAAAATTTAAGTTAGCAAGAAAATTGCTTTTGTTGTTTTATTTTTGGTTGTAATGTGCAGTGGCGCAGCCAAGTGTGAGAAGGGGGGAGTCCCCCCCCCCCCCCCAGAGCTAAAGAAATTACTATAATTTCCGCTTATATGAATCAAAACTAAAGTTAAAATTAAACTTTTTGGCCTTTCTGCCTTGACGGAATATGCCACTTTGTTAAATACAATGTGATTTGATTAAACGGCGAAAATTCTACTTAAAACTGTGAAAGCGCATATTCATCGGTTATGTCAAAACTGGTTATTTGGACTGCGTCACTTTGTCAAGATGTCTTATTGTAAAAGAAAGGTCATATACTGCCACACAGACGCTTTGAGTTATATATAGTATACACTGGGCCGTTTCTTAATTGCATTTCTGTCTTTGTTCCATGTTCAAAACACTAGCAGACCATCGAATTCCAGGGAAAAATAAAACATGCACTTTGTAAGTATCTCTCAGTTTCAAACGGCTTTTTTTTTAGGTTTTTTCTGTCACTTATATCTAAGACCAAGCTATGTGCGTACCCAGGAAAAAATCTTTGCAAAAGTAAGAATTAAAATAAAGTACTTTAAAGTTATAAAAAGCTATTTTTTTATTGTGATTGAACTGATTTTCGCAATCAGTGTTTCTTTCAAATCATTTGTTTCGTAGAGGGTCTGTACACAAATTTAAAGACTGTATTTCATTTGTTAGTAATGTAGCAACGACGTCTTGCTCTCGGGGAGGTACTGCATCCTGTCCCTCGGAGGAAAAAAGCACTGATTGTAAATTCATTGACTTATAGATCCATGCCTGTGAGCAGCGATTAATTTGCGCGATAGCTTACCGGAGCTCGACTCTGATCAGGGGTCGATGCAGGGTTTTTTTTCTTGGGGCCCATTTTGTGAAAAGTAAAGGTTATTTTGTGAAATTTATTATATTTTTGTGAAAAATAACATTTTGTAACGAAAATTGAAATCCAGATATACTCAAATTCGAACCAAGCATTTATAAACAAAAACTTTTTTAAATCCTTTTGCTGAAGTTTTCTTCTCTGGTGAACTTGTTTGTTTACAAATTACACATTTTAAAATATCACAAAATAATAAATAAATGATAAATGGTAAGTTTTTATGGAACAGAATTTTGTGAAAGGACCTATTTTAATAAAAGGAATTTTGTGAAGGGGCCCATTTTATTAAATTGATTTTTGTGAAGGGTCTTCAAATAGGCCCCAAATTTTGCCTGGATTGAACCCTGCGATACTTCTTTGTTTTTAGTCAATGTTTAAATATTGGTCAGACTTCACCAGAACTTATAAACATTGCGTTCCGGTGCTCAGCAGAAGAGCATTTCTAAAAAATCGAAGCTTAAATTGGGTTTTCCTTTTTCTCCCATACCAATACTTTGCGTCCTTTCCTACTACAGCGATTACATACGTGACGTAGCATGTCACACACGTTAGAGCATGTATCAATCTAGCGATCGCAGATGTAGACTCAATTGTTTTTTGTCTCAATGGTTTTCGAATAGCGATGCGAAATGCCAGAATTAACTGCACCGTATCCACAATTTTTACTCATGGTATTGTTATATTTAGTCCCTGTAATTTGCTCGTGTTTGTAAAACATTGTAAATTTGTGATGAAGTTCACAGGCGCACAGATCCAGTTTTATCTTTTGCTAGTTCATATTAAGACATCATAATAACCCCTGTTATATGAATTCTATAAATATTTCATCAGTTATAAATATAATGGTTTTACAGACCGTCGAAAAAAATTTATATCTATAGTCTGTTCAGGGAAAGAAGATAACGAAATTAAACAAACGGGTTGCAGAAAAATCGCCAAGGAACCACACATTTGGTACAAAAAACGTAAATGTCGTCAAAAGATCGCGGAAAAAACGCATATTTCATCAAAGGATCATGAATATAGAGTAGTCCATCCGTAGAGTATACAGGAACTCTCCTGGTCGTGCTCGTTAAAAGTTTCTCCAGGGATGATTCTGTTCCGAATTTTCCGAAAAATTAAAAAAAATCTGTCATAAATTCGGACATAGAATATATCGCGTTTTTCAACAAATGGTCGACAAAAAAATTCAATTTCGTCAATCGTTCGAAGAGAAATTGCCAATTTCGTCAAAGGATCGCGAATTTCGCCCAGGAATTACGAAAAAAAGACTTGAATTTCGTGAAAGAATCGCCGAAAAAATGTAATTGTCGTCAAAAGATCGCGATAAAACGTCAAATTTCTCAAAGGATCGCGAAAAAAATGGCAAATTTCGTCGAAGGACCGCGGAAAAACCGCATTTCGTCAAAGGATCAGGAGAAAACGGCAAATTTCGAAAAAGGAACGGGGGAAAACGCATATTTTGTCAAAGGATCGTGAAAACACGGCAAATTTCGTCAAAGAATCGCGGAAAACTGCATATTTCAGCAAAGGATCGTGAAAAAGCGGCAAATTTCGTCAAAGGATCGTGAAAAAACGGCAAATTTCGTCAAAGGATAGCGAAAAAACCGCATATTTAGTCAAGGGATCGCGAAAAAACCACATATTTCGTCAAAAAATCGCGAAAAAACGTCAAATTTCAAAAAAAGAACGTGAAAAAAAACGTATATTTCGTCAAAGAATCGCGAAAAAACAACATATTTAGTCAAAGGATTGCGAAAAAACGGCAAATTTCATCAAAGGATCGCGAAAAACGACAAATTTCGTCAAAGGACCGCGGAAAAACCGCATTTCGTCAAAGGATCGCGAGAAAACGGCAAATTTCGAAAAAGGAACGGGGAAAAACGCATGTTTCGTCAAAGGATCGTGAAAAAACGACAAATTTCGTCAAAGGATCGCGCAAAAACCGCATATTTTGTCAAAGAATCTTGAAAACACGGCAAATTTCGTCAAAGAATCGCGGAAAACTGCATATTTCAGCAAAGGATCGTAAAAAAAGGCAAATTTCGTCAAAGGATCGTGAAAAAACGGCAAATTTCGTCAAAGGATCGCGAAAAAACAGCATATTTCGTCAAGGGATCGCGAAAAAACGGCAAATTTCGAAAAAGGATCTGGGAAAAACGACAAATTTCGTCAAAGGATCGCGAAAAAACCACATATTTCGTCAAAAAATCGCGAAAAAACCGCATATTTCGTCAAGGGATCGCGAAAAAAACGGCAAATTTCGAAAAAAGATCTGGGAAAAACGGCAAATTTCGTCAAAGGATCGCGAAAAAAACCACATATTTCGTCAAAAAATCGCGAAAAAACGGCAAATTTCAAAAAAAGAACGCGAAAAAAACCGCATATTTCGTCAAAGGATCGCGAAAAAACGGCAAATTTCGTCAGAAGATCGCGAAAAAACGGTAAATTTCGTCAAAGGATCGCGAAAAAACAACATATTTCGTCAAAGGATTGCGAAAAAACGGTAAATTTCATCAAAAGAGCGCGAAAAACGACAAATTTCGTCAAAGGATCGCGGAAAAACCGCATATTTCGTGAAAAGGGGTGCGAAAAAAACACATAATTAGTGCCGGGAGTGGATTCCCCCTTCCCCCCTTGTTGTATATTTTCAGAAAATTTGTTTTGAATTTCGGAATTTTTTTTCACTCAGAATCACCCCTGAGTTTCTTAGAACTTGGGTACGGCAGTTGACGTGCCTGACAGGTGATCTCCGGCACCTGGTGGCACAACTCAATTTTACCCAATGCACCTGCGTTCGAAACCGTCGGTATTGCAAGAGCATGTATTAATTCTCTTGTTTACGGCATGGCACACTCTTGGGTTTCCAGCCCCAAAGCTTCTAGAGAATTCTGGTATGGTCCCCAAGTGTTCTGTGGAAGCTTCCTCTTTACATAGGCTCTGCTATTGTAACGACCTTCATCAACTGCTTGGGTGCAGGGGAAGGATACGCAGGTGGCGATGTTCTCCTTGGCCGAAGAGCCCACCTGTGGGGTCATTTCCCTGTAGATAACTCATTTGGGTTCACAAGAACCTTGAATCAATGGTGAGTACGCTTGACGTCAATTGCAACTGCTCAGAGGCTAACGAAAAAGACATGGATAGGATCATGGATAAAATAATGATTCTGATGTCACAGGGTCCAAACTCGAAGCTAACGAAAAAGACAGGCTACCGTGCTGCATTCCACTTATCTTTTTTTACAGATCGCTAGAGTGACGTGATGCTCTTTTCGTACACTTGCATTGGTGCATTCGAGCATCACGTGACTCCCGCGGTCTGTAAAAAAAGATACGCGTAAAGTACCGCGGTAGCCTTTCTTTTTCGTTAGCCTCGCAACTGCCCTATAGGGCTGTCCATAAATGATGTTACACTTTTTTTCAATATTTTTTATCCCCCTGCCCCCCTTAGTCACAAAGTGTCACACTTCACCATACCCCCTCCCCCCCCCTTGTCACACTGTATTATATAGACATATACGTGGAGTTCAGAAACAAAGCACTACGTTACAGATCATGTTTCAAATTTTATTTTTCAACTTTAATGACATTTGTGAGCATAACAATAAAAATTATTTGTGTATTTATTTTGTATAAAATAAGATTACGGTTTACGACAAAAACAAAATTAATATACAATAAAGTAATACAATTAGTAATAAAATATTTATATTTTTTTTTTTAAAGAAAGGAATATAAGTGAAAACAAATCACGTGAAAGTTGTTTTAGTCCGATTAAAAAATACACTCAAATTCTGGTAATTTCAAAATAACTTCAAAATTTGATCTGCTGATTTTAATGATTTTATTTTAACCAAAATGTGTGATGTCACACTTCTTCTTACACCCTCCAACCCCCTTGTCACAAACTGTCACAATTTCATGAACCCCCCTCCCCCCTCCAAACGTAACATCATTTATGGACGGCCCCTATAGAGCTAAGGGATCAGCAGAGAGGTTTCCAAAGCCGGTAACAGAATGGGCCGAAAATGGAGCGTTTGGAAGGGACAGCTGGCAAACAAGGAAACTGAGTCATACAATGGATCCGGCTGTCCATGGAAGTGGCATTCGCCTCACGGCGAAGGAGTGGGATGAGCGTACACTTTGGAAGACCAGTGGCAATATGGTGGGCGGCATTGTAGTGAGAGAGGATGGACTGACATTGACAAAAAGGGATAGCAGGCATACTCTAGGCGGTTGCAAACAGTAGAATTGGCCAAGCTCAACATATGGACGCTGTTTACACTATGACTACCCGAGGCAACCGCCTTCAGATAATTTAACCTCTTAAAAGTCTTAGCTCATATGGATGAGAAATGGTGGTTTAAAAAGAGGGATCTACTGAACAATACTCCTAAAATGTCTTCTACAGGGCTCCACATGAGCGTCGTACCCCAGAGCATGGCCGTAGAAACAAAAGATCGGTGACGAAAGAAGTCGATGGCGACGCTTTTGTCCGGTGAAACGGAAAGGTGGTAAGCAGTGCACTGTAATAGCAGCATGTCTATGCTGTTTTATGGTTTTGCAAAGGTGCTTGCTGAGGGGTCTTCTCCCAGCGTGTATAAGAGGATCAGGATTTGGACTCTAGGATCTCAAAAATATGTTGAAGGAAAACCATGAATAAGAACGGGGAGAGGACGTTTCCCTGGGGCTCGCCTCTCTTGCACTGCCGACTATTGGAGTAGACTGACTTCCAGCGGACGCAGATGGAGCGGTCAGTCAGAAAATGTGCTATCCAGCGTCTAATCTTGCCCCGTACGCCAAGGACAGCTAGTTTGTAAATCAGCCCGTTGATCCAAACTGAGTCATATGCCAACCGGATGTCTAGGCATATTGAAGGCCGCTTGACGGGAGTTACGAGCACCACAGATGTCCTCATAGAATTTACTGAGAAGCGATGTACAATAATTAAACGGCATAAAGCCATAGTGAGAAGCATGAAATATGTTATTATTGCCAGCCCAGTAAACAAGGCGATGAAGTATAAGGCGTTCGAAGACTGGAGCAGACAGCCGTCAGTTCAATCGGACGATACGATAATGTGAAATGTGCTGGTTTCCCTGGTTTGCGAATAGGAACTATGAACTATGATGGGAAGGTTGTTGTAGAGAGCCAGTAACTTTCCTGTACTCTCTAGGGAGACCCTGCAGAAGTTTGGCTGAGATCCCGTCTCTTCCTGGAGTCGTGCGACGAGTCTTCTGGATCAGAAGCAATAGCTAACTTTTCGTAAAGGGTGCGTCAAGGCCAACATCGGTCATACGGTATCGGGTATTGGGGATCGTATTGACTGAAGGCATTGAGGAAGAGCTACGAATAAGTAATTTTGAAAAGAAAAGAGTTACTTCAATTTAGCATTTTTTAGTTTACGACATACAATTGTTTAAAAAAAATCATGTTATTAGCATTGCCTTTTTCTACTACCAACATATTACGTAGATTAAATTGAATGTGCATAATAAGAAGGCAACACTAGTCACCAGACTGGCTCATTCTTTCTCAAAACGTTACAAATAGTGGCTGGCCGCGACCAGAGATTGGTACAAAGCGACGCGTCCATCGTTTTGTGCCAATCGCTGTATGTCTTTCGTCGCAACCAGCCACCTTTTGTGACGTCATGATAATGAATGAACAAGCCCAGTATCTAGTGTAGCCCTGATAATAATAAAGGGTTTCCATAACTGTGTTTTGCAAAACTACACTCGCACATGTACTCCAAGTTGCGCGCAATAAATAACCTCTATGTGAAAGGGGTGACATACAGGATATGAAATTGAATTGGTTGAGACGATTTTGGACAAAGACGAATCGCCAAGATTAAGTTTTCAACTTGTCCCACTCGTCTAATATCAGGGCAACACTAAATACCGGGCTTGCTCATTCATTATCATGACGTCACAAATGGTGGCTGCGAGGCTAACGAAAAAGAAAGGCTACCGCGGTGCTTTACGCGTATCTTTTTTTACAGACCGCGGGAGTCACGTGATGCTCGAATGCACCAATGCAAGTGTATGAAAAGAGCATCACGTCACTCTAGCGGTCTGTAAAAAAGATAAGTGGAATGCACCACGGTAGCCTGTCTTTTTCGTTAGCCTCGGGTGGCTGGCCGCGACCAAAGATATACAGCGATGATGGCACAAAACGATGGGCGCGCCGCTTTGTACCAATCGTCGTGTAAAGATGATCCACTCCTTGTAACTTTTAAACGTCATGAACAGACCACTGAGCTCTATAATTGCCAAAATGATTGCGATTCACTTTTGTCCAAAACCGTCGCAACCAATCAAATTTTATATTCCGTATGTTGCCATTGTCATCTCGAGCACTCTAATCATCTAAGCGCTATACTGAAAAGTAAGATATTCAAGGTCCTATTGACCAATCAAACATCTGAAATATTATCTATCAGATGTAAAGTGCCTGTATAAGAAAGTGGTCACATACACACAGCGCGAATGATCAGACTGAAGTTTTTGTACAAGCTATGGCAAACTTACATTCCAGAATTTAACGATACTGGCTATGAAGAATTGGACTAGAGTGCCTCTGTAAGAGAATAGAGACATACGTGAAATAAAATTTGATTGGCTATGACGATTTAGGACGAATTTCCAAGCATCTAGGCCAGTTTGTCATTATCGTCAAGTTAGTCACGTTAATGCAGTGCTTAAGGAGCGCCAACCTGGACCGCTTTACCGCCGCAAGTAACCTCCATCGAAAAAGAAAAAAGCATAAAAATGAATCTGATGTAATCAAATGAGTTTGATCGAATGATGATTTGGTCCACCTTTAGCTCTGATCACAGGCGATATTATACTTGGCATTCACTCAACACGTTGCTCATACAGTTGCAGAGAAATGTTGACCCATGCTGACATAATGGCAGCTGTAAGTTTGGTCAGATTGGATAGAGGCGTTCGACTTTGTCCCACAAATGCTGAATAGGATTGAGGTCAGGGCTCAGGGGACAAAGCTGGCCATGGAAGCAGACTAAACTCTGATGTTCCTCCAACCAATTTAAGACCGATCGAGCGCGGTGATAAGGTGCATTGTCCTGCTGAAAGTGACCATCTCCATAAGGGAACATTATGGCCATAAACGAGTGCACGTGATCTGCAACGACGCTGAGGCAAGCTGTGCTGTTCAGAGTTGTGTCCACATATATCGACGGATCCAGTGTACTCCAGCAAAACATTCCCCACACCATGATTCCTCCGCCACCAAAATGAAGAATTGTCATTTGGCAGGAGGCGTCCATGCATTTGTGCTGTTTGCGCCATATTCTGATTCTGCCATCTGCATGATGGAGCAGGAAACGAGATTCATCGGACCAGGCTACTCAAGGCTTTCCAGTACTCAAGTGACCAATTTCGTTGTTTCTTTGCCCATAACAGGCGTCTTTTCCTATTTTTATGTGATACCAAATGCACTCTTGATGGTCTCCTGCTGCTAAAGCCCATCCTTTGCAAAGTCCGTCTTGTTGTGCGTTGGGATATGCTTTGTGATGCACCTGCACTGATTTCAGCTGTAATTTGACGTGTTGTTGCCCTTCTCTTGCTGCGAACTACGCGTGCTGCTCGCCTTTCACCTTTTTCGTTCACCAACCTTTTTCGACCGGAATGGTGCTTATCGCTTGAAGTTTTTTTTTTTCAACTGTCACTCAGTAAACACTCCATATACTGTTGGATGAGAAAATCTTAAAAAAGTCGTAGTTTCACCAACTCTTCTTGCACCGACGATCATCCCTTGTTCAAAGTCAAATTAAATCTGTCGTCTTACCCATTTTTACAGTAACGTCTGTGCTTATTACGTCCTACGAAGCAGAGAGTTCTTTATATAAGCAATTCTGCGTTGTTAAGTCATTGTACATCACTGTCGGTCTGGTTTACTTTCAAATAAGAGGTGTCTCTAATTTTTTGGCCACTCAGTGTCTATAAGGAAAGGACAGATGACGTCACTGTTGGTTAAATTACTGTTGGTTTGGGAGAAAAACCTGTTCGTTCTCTACGACTCCTACCGTATACATGAGATGGAGCGATTTGATTGGTCTACATTAAACTGGTCTATAATATGATTGGTCTACGTCGCCATGACGATTCCTGCAATGATAGCTGCGACAAAAATGCAGTGGTAGATTGATTGATGGAACTGTTTGTTTGTAAACATGCCCTTTCCTTATAACCTCGGAGAAGTACGCGTATGAAGATAACCCGAACATTATTTAAGTTCAATGGTCAATCTCTTCAATGATTGTAATGCTCTTTTTTTTTAGTAGTGTGGTGACTAGATAACATTTTATTGGACATAAAGGCCACATTTCTATTCCAAACTCTACTATAAATGATCAAATAAAAGGGAATTGCTTCTTAATAGCCCGAATTTTGTCTAACGCATCAGATAATATAATAGTGAAATGGCGTTCGCATTGTATTAAGCATGGGGCAATGTATTAAGCATACTTTAAAATACAAGGTCGAATTCACCATTTCATTTGATTTAAGGTTCATTTGTGAAATGGACCAGTGCAGTGGGCTTAGCCTGTTTGTTTGATATATAATTGTAGACTACATTTTATAAATCTATTAAAATATGAATTAATTTTCTTTCACCTCGGTTATAGGTGAATAAAGATTTTTTTTGTTGGGTTTCGGTTTTACTTCCAATGGAATTTTCGTGTTTGGGTAGGGACAACGAGATCCGCGCAGGACTCTGGGGGTACAAAATCAAAATTGTAACAGGAAAGTTCGAAAAGCGGTGTTACTTTAAGTGGGATTTTTGTAGGATCTCAAAAGTATCGAAGCTCGCTAAATCTTTTAAGAGCTCTAATTAGTCATTTTTTTTAAACTATAATATAAGGAACTACAGTAACCTCTAAGAAGGGATTTCAAATTTTTGAATTGCCCTGCGCGCTTAAAACCTAGATTGCGCTACTGGCATGAAGCATCCAAGAATCTTTTTATGGTGCCCTACGCCAGAGGTCTGCACGACCACAGGCCTGTTTTCATTCACGAGACTTGCACCGGGTCTGGTCTTCACTCTTTCAGGGCCGGGTTCGGGCCGAACTTTTAGCTTTTATACTGGAGCAGGTTTGGGCCAAGATTTTAGCTTTTATACCGGACGGGCCGGGCCAAAAGAAATTGTACGAGCCAAACATTTTGCTTTTATACCGCACCGGGTCGGCCAAAGTTTTTTGTACGGATTGGGCCGGGCCTGGGCCTGTAAATTTCGGCCCGTGCAGACCTCTACCCTACACTTCGTAGAGAAGTCTAAGTCTGGATTTGACAAAATTGGAAGAGGTGAAGTGAGTAAGTTACCAAGAGTAATTGCAAAGCTGTAACAACTGGTACACTAGAGGACCAATAACCGAAGCACAATACACAAAGAACCTCTTAGGGGGCCATATTGCTCACTAATTTTGATTCAGACACTTCAGGCTATTGCCTAGCCCAAGTGGAGGTTTTCAAGAGTTAGCTCGGGTTGGCCAGCCTTGAAAAAGGCCCTTTACTGCTTTATAACTGATCCACATACGGCTGAAAGACAAATGGCGCAAACTGGGATCTAAAAATTTAGATTAAATGAAATCCCAGGCCATGGTCAGAATATGGCACAGTCCGCATTTGGATTTACACCTTGACATCCGCGTTTTAAACGTCATGAATCAGACGGTATTTCGTTGGTCTCGGTTTAATACGAATATCTCCTTCCGTGTCGCATACAATCTTTCTCCTGGCGACGTACGACCTGCCTCCAAGCTTTTATTCGTTGACTTGTCTTATTCGATCAGCCGTGTACCGGCACGACCAATCAAATACACTGCCGGTTCATGACTTTTGAAACGTCATGAACCGGCCATGTATTTTGTTTAGAGTTGCAAAGGGTGGAAAAAACCGGGTTTTTTGGGAGGGAAATATTGAAAATTCCCGGCAGTTTTCAGAAACTTTTAGACATGGAATTTTTTTATTTGCAAACAATTTTTTTTTTTTACAAATGTATACAAAACCAATAACATAAATAGACAAATAGCACAGTTTACATGAAAACTAACGAAATACATGCTTAAGATGCAGAAATTTTAAGTAAGAGAAATTAAAATAACATAAGTTGATATTTTAACAGTCGATAAATAAAAAAGGCGACGCAGATGGCAGATTCTTCTTGCTTGACATGAATATAAACATCACCCCTATTCTCCGATTCAAACAATGTAAACAAAACAGAAAACGAACAAAACTAAAAGAAATCAATGCAAAAATACAGTGCAACTCACAAGAAAATTAATATAGAATATGCCTGAATAGAAAATATACCAGCTAACAAAAATTAAACAATCTTATTTTTTAAAGAAACATTCAAATTCTTACCAATTCACAGCCACCATTGTTGTAAAGTAAATGAGTTATAATAAATTATAAAAACTTAAAGCGCAATATCCCAAGTTTTATGAATTCATAATGAAAAACCTATTTTAAACTTTTCAAAACGGTGCCTGAAATTTCTTGAAAATAAAAAATAAAAATTGAAAAATGATTAGTTTTGTTTATTTTCAAAACTCCTTCAAAATTTCCAATATTCTCCAAAATTCCAGGTTTATTCCCAAAAATTCCCGTCCCTCAAAAACTGCAGGTTTTTTGCAACTCTAATTTTGTTAGTCACAGTACCAGCAAGTTCTGGAATCCATGGAATGTAAGTTTGGACAAGAACCTCTGTCTAAGCATAGTATGGGCATCTGCACTGTGTGTAAATCGTTGCTCTCATATAAAGATATCCTAATTAAGATAGACTTTTTAGAATTAGACGATGTTTTGTGGGCCTGGTACTTGTTGTCAATTATGAACGTTGTTTCCCAACTACAGCTAGGATTCACTATAAAACAATGGCGACATACACACACGGACACGGCGGATGCTCAGGGCAATAGGCTATTCCAATAATGCTTTAAAAAGAACTAAAAAAATGAATCCCATAAATATTGAGGGATGCTGAAGGACAAATGTCGATCGCAGCGACATCTGCTTGTTCACTGGCCGAAATGCCTTTTATGTCGCTGCGATAGATATCTATCATTCAGCATCGTTCAACTTTTATGGGATAAAATTTTTTAGCACATTTTGGTTGGCTGATTTCCACACTTATATCTCAGGCTAAAAATGTATGATGTATCGACTACTCTGATCATAAGAGTAGGCGAAGTTTTGAATGAGAACGTAGTTTTTGTCCACTAATTGTCCATGTGCGGTAAAGTTGATCAGGGCTACTTTTCTTTAACTTTCGACGAATGAATGTGAAAACCTCGGAACTTATGAGTTTCTGCTTTTCATCGATATTTATCAGGGATCTGTTTAGGAAAAAATTGGGTCCTTTAAAGGACTCTTCACAAAAATTTTTATTTCAAAAAAGGATCCTTCACAAAATTATTTTCCCTAAAACAGGACCCTTCACAAAATTATTTTCCTTAAAACAGGACCCTTCACAAAATTATTTTCCTTAAAACAGGACCCTTCACAAAATTCTTTGTCTTAAAAATAGGTTTTTCACAAAATTTTTCCATCTTTAAATTAACATTTCACAAATTAATCATTTAAAAGTAAAATCTGACGTGTCACTTTTACATATATAAAGAAAATATATGTATTTTATATCCATATATCTTCTTAAAAACGCATAAACAAGAACTGGAATATATAACGACCATTTCAAATTCACAAAATTGTGATTAGATTTTTCACAAATATAAAAAGCTGTTCACAATTTCACAAAAACAGGACCCTGTGAAAAAAGTCTGGACAGACCCCTGTTTATGCAAATTTTCACATCTGGTCAATCGATGTTTTAAATATTATTTAAGCTTCGGAATGCGTTGGGAAATTGGAACTTGGGTGGAGTTTCTACTCTTTTTGAGTTATTGTGAGATCCGACGATCATGCTCATCTAATTCGAAGCTGGAAAGGAGAATAGGGCAGTTGCAATTGACGTCATGTTGGAGGTCACACACTACAAATAGGCAGTTCTGATTGGTGGAAGTACCCTGACCTCCAAGTGAAGTACAATGGTTGATCAGCTGATTACAACTTCTCTATAAGCAGTGGGTAAGAGTTTATTGTCATATTTTCTGCTAATTCAATAAAGTTAATTTCTTTGTGCTATTTTTAGTCGTAGCCTAGGTGGACATCTTGAAATCAGTGTTCGGCTAGCTTGCATATTGGAGATTAAGTCTGGTTGAAAGCATCTTGGTTTGCTACGTCTTCAAAGCTGTAAAAGTTACGTTTTTGAGTTCATTATAATTGACATTTGAAGTTGTATTTTGTTGATTGAAGTTTTGGTGAAGCTGATTTATCTTGGTATAATGAAAATTTAGTGGTGTCTTTCTCAAAATCCTAGCCAAATTAAATTTTTAATAAATTTGACTTTGAATTTTACATCTTGTGCTCTCTTTTACGACTGACTAGACTGGTTCACTCTCTAACAGCAAAATGGCTGTTTCAAATGTTTTGTCCAAAGTGTGGTAAACAATATTCCAGAGCGTGGCGAAACTCACCAGGACGAGTTCGACATGCCAACAAACATTAGTTTGGCGATTCGTTTTTGTCCACAATCGTTTTGGCTAATCAAGTTTTATTTCCCTTATGCCACCCTAACTACAGTTGGTCGAAATGTGCAATTGATGAAGATCGGATGCTTCTATAAGAGAGTCGCGTTCTGACTACATTCTCAGACTGAATATTTTGTCCAAATTATGGCAGCCAACAATCCATAACTTGGAGATAAAGTTGAAAATAACCCGCATATTTGGTAGCTATAGGTCTCAAAGCAACACTCCTTCAAATATTCCTCTATATTGATTTGTTTGCGAGTTGCATTGCATTTTTGCATTGAGTTCTTTTAATTTGGTTTACTTTATTTTTGTTTACATTGGCTGATTTTGATAACAGGAATGATGAGACAAACAGCCCTGTAGCTTATAGGTCTCAAAGCAATCGCCGTCAAATGTCAAACAGGAGCTTATATTCATGTCAGGCGAGATCTGCCTCTCTCATGTTTTACTTATAAATAATTTGATATTTTAATTTTTCTTAACATTTTTGCTGCTGAAGCGTACATTTTGTTAGTTTTCATGTGAACTGTGCAATATTTCTGTATTTATGTTTTGTTTACATTAGTTATCGCAAATATTTTTATTAGTCAATCATTAATATGCAAAAAATTGTGAATACAGATCCATTACAGTTGCATAACAGTTGTAAATTAGATTATTCTATAACTGAAACTTTCTGAAAACTCCCGGGAATTTTTTTATTTATGTCCCAAAACACACGATTTATTCCCGGAATTAAACCAGTATTTTTTCATGTTTTGCAACGCTACGTAGAGATAATCTCTGAAGGAGTTCGATTAAATGAGTGAGATATCAACAAACGATACCTGACGACTATGTTTTTGTCCAAAATCGTCTACACCAATCAAATTTTAATTCTCGAATGTCACCAGTCTGTGAGGAACCCTAGTGGAGATGTTTTATCAGTTTTGTTTTTCATTATTGGAATTAGATCGTTGATCTAATCCAGTTACGCTCATATTCACCATCTACCTCAACTGCCGGTTAGCTCGAAAACCTCGATCGAACATTCAAATGATATTCACCATTAAACTGATTTGACATGATCGCAGCTGAAGTCCAATCAGATTAATCGTGAATACCATTTGAGCTTTCGCGCTTAACCAGTATTTAAGGTCGAGGGTAAATACGAGAGTAAATTGTAACGCACAACTGATGTTTTATTACAGCTGATATAGACTAAAGTGTTGCCATGCTCAGCCTAAATCTAAAATGTCTATGGACGAGCCTGACGTTTTCACCAAGCTAATGTTTATTGAATTATCTCACTAGGGTGCATCTATATGAGACTGGGGACATACGCACAAGACACGTGTTAAGACAGAAGTTTTTGTCTAAACTATTGCAAACTTATATCCCAGAACTCGTCAACTCTCGTCTGGACGAGTTCGATTAGATGAGTCAGACTAATTAACAACAATTAGTTTGGCGATAATGGCAGGCTCTCTAAGATGCTTGGGATTCGTTTTTCCCAAAGTCATCTCAATCGATTAAATTTTATATCGCACTAGGACTAGGAGACTCTGCCCCCTGCGCCAATCTCCGGAATTTTTTGTCTGACTCTCTTTCTAAGTATCATCTTTCCATCTATATTCATATTTCTCTATCTTTCTATGTCCATTTCCTTATCTCCGCCTATCTCTCTATATCCATCTATTTCTCTAACTTCCTCTATATCTATCACTCTATCTTTCTATATCTCTATATCAGCTCCTCTCACTATATATTTCCCTCTCGTTCACTCTCCACCTATTTCTCTATCTCCATATCTTACTCTATCTCACACTCTCTATTTCTCTATCACTTTATTTCTGTAACTCCCTAGTTCTCTCTCCATCTATCACTATATCTCCTTCTCCCTATCACCGTCTATATATCCATTTCCCTCTAGTTCTCTCTCTATCACTTTCTATCTCCATATATTTCTCTATCTGTATATATCTCTATCCTCTATTTTCTAATGGACTTTACCCATGTCACGTCATCTGCGGGTAAAGAGAAGAAAAACACCAATAGGCGTGAAGAACATTTTAACACAGCTTCCCCTTCGTCCAATAAACAGTCTTTTTCGGAGGGAATATACCACCAGAGGGGTGACTGTTGCCACTCGTGGGTAAGGTCCATTCTCTCTATATCCCTGTCACAGTCTACCGCTATATCTCCTTCTACCTCCATTTATATCTCCCTCTAGTTCTTTCTCCGTATCTAGCTTTGAATCTCCATATCTCACTCTATTTCTCTGACATTATCTGTCTTCATATCTCTCTATCACTATATCTCCTTCTATCTCTCGAACGTCCCCTTGTTCTCTCTCCATCTATCACTATATTCCCCTCTACCAATATCCCTTTATCTACCTATCACCGCCTATATTCCTCTAGTTCTCTCTCCACATCTATCTATCACTATATTCCCCTCTACCTATATCACTTTATCTACCTATCACCGTCTATATCTCTATTTTCCTCTAGTACTCTCTCTATATCTATCTATCACTATATCTCCTTCTATCGCTATTGCCCTCTATCTCTTTATATCTCACTCTATCTCCTTCTATCAATGTATCGTCCTGTTTCTTTCTATCTGTAGCCAGGGATGGTGTCCAAATGCTCTTGATACCAGTAATAATGCAAAGTTTTCTTTGCGTTGATTATCGCAGAAAGTATTCTGATTAGAAAAGTCAAAGAAAACTTTACAAAATTAGTGGTATTCAGAGCATCTGGATTCTGGAGCCCCACCCTGACTACGCCACTGTTTGGAGCTATCTATCTAACTCCCTCTAGTTCTCTGTCCACATTTAGCTCTCTTATCTTCCTCTATTTTTTTTTTTTACATCCGTGCATCTCTGTATCCCCATCTAACTCTGTCCGTCTCTCTATCGCCTTCTAGTTCTGTCTCTGTATCTATCTCCTTGTATATGTCTATCTCTCCTCACTCTCTCTGTCTATCTCTCTATGTAACAAAATTGTTTTACAAACCATGAAGTTTCATTCATAAATTCGTTTCGTATATTCAAATCACTTGCTAGTCATTTCATAAAATCGTTTCATTAGGATTATATATATATAGGATATGTTGCACACTCATATAGAGGCACCCTTGTTTCACAGGACATTATCCACAAATAGCAACAGCCTCGTCTCTGCAGGTATATCTCAAAAAAAGATTGTATAGTGGTAATCAAGGAAGCAGAATTCAAGTCTCCTTCACATCTTTTGGTGTTTATTTCTATACAACCTTAGCTGACATGACATGGACCAGTCTTGTCTAATCATGGCAAGAACTGTCAAATTTTGGAATGTGGGTTGTGGTATTTTCAACAAAAATTTCCAATCTCAGCATACACCCTTTGCATATGTTGCCACTATCCTATTTATTAAGGCACTCTACTAGTGACAACATAAATTATATTGAATGTGGATGATAATAAAATTTGTTACAACCACTCTTACTAAAATACACCTACTGGTATTCTCTGACACAGTTATAAACTATTTTTATTCTTACCTACACTTCTTCCCCTTGCATTTCAATTAACCCCTTGAAGGGCAGTGGGACATATATATCCCACTTAATTTTAATTCCTAAATGTCACACTGACACAAGGCTTTTGAAATAAAATTTTGTTTTTTTTAATGGGCGTGAAGAAAGGTTTTTACTTATTTCCTAATAATAAATTTGTTTCTAAATTATGGTGAAAATGAATGATTTCAACATTTTAGCAACAGGAGTACTTTGCCACTGAAAGGGTTAAAGCAGCGTGATACCGAAACCAGAGAAAATTAGAGCTAATTTCTAGCGTTTTTGAAATTTCAATATTTGTATGCTGGGGAGAGGGGGGGAGGCATTAAATTAGCCCTCACAGTTTCATTTTTATAAAAATAAATAAAACGCCAACCCAAAAGTAGGCTCAGAGGGTTTTGGGAGAGAGAAGAAGAAATAAGATGCCTGGCCCAACTCGAGTCTGCAGGCTAAGCTCGTGCAGACCTATTGTCTAACCACTGCATACCTCTACAGCCATCATGGGGTCGTGTCACTTCTTTGTTCTGCTTTCTTTTGGTACGCCGTTATGTTGGTGGTTCTAGTGCGAATACGAAAGATCTTTACTCAATTTTTCCATCTAATTTAAGAGAATGGAGACCACAGAATATTTGTTATAACCTACTTTGTGTGATATCATTTGTCATTATGGTGCATCTATGGGTGCAAGAAATCCATCTATGCCAAGACTGAAAACTTTTAGGAATAACCAAATGAAAATGGTTTAGAGGATTTCTATGTTTTGCATTATGGCTAAAAATTGATCTCTTGCAATAAAAGAAAGCGATTAAAAATTCCTGAGAGTAAAATTGCTATAATCCAAGTAAATAAAGTAAAATGTACAATCAGTCGCACAAAAAAAAATCTCCAAGACTGAAATCAGTCCTGCGACTGAAGGTCTTGCATCCATGGGTGCATCTTTCGAGTTAGACTGTTAGTAAATAATATTATTTCAAGGAGGTAAAACCATACCTCAGAATATGCCAGGAGCTTAGAAGTTGATCTTTTAACCAAAGAGTGATTAGGAGTTTACGTAAAAGTCTTTTGGAAGTTTGACTCTCTAGATGAGTACAGCCTGTGTCTGTTGTGGACCCCTGTAGCATAGGGGTACCAAACATTAGGTTAGTTTTCCCTATTTTACTATGTTTATTTGAAACTACCCTGCCCATAAACACCTTTAAAACAAAATCAAGGGAGGGGCAAGATTTTGGAACAGAGTGCCTGCAGCCGATGCAAAGGTTGCCATTTTATTTATAATGTTGAATATAAACATGAAATAAATTAACTAAGAGTTTTTCATCAGAACCCCGTGTGCAAGGCAATTTTTATCATATCATCATAATCAGAAGAATAACAAATAACACATTAAAAAGCCAAAAATGAACTTCTACTGCTTTTATTTAAAATAAAGAATTTAAAGAGTTTGGGGGTTTTTTTCATCAGATCAGGGAAACCCTGAACTCCTTTTTAAGCACTATCTCCATAATACTAAATGCTTAACACTTTCACTGTTTCTCCATATAGAAATTAGAAGTCAATTTTACCCTAAAATGCGGCACCAGTTATGGGTGACAACTGACATAATCTTAAAATATGTACTGGTAATGTAAACAAAGGCTGTATTAAGAATATGTATATGGATTTTCTTTTCTTAAATTAGTTTTAAAAATAAACTTTGTTTAGAAAAATGTCAAGTTATAAATTTCTAGAAATTCACATTTTTTTTTTCATATTTTAAATATTTTTTAATATTTATATTAATTTAAATTGCTGTAGTAACTGATATTTTAATATCAAATATTTGAAAAGAGAAAAAAATTCTAGATCCTTAATCAAATGTACTTCATCTGTTTTATTATATAAATGTTTAATTTGTCTTCTTTTTTAATTACATTATATAAATTAATAGCACCTACCTTCTATTTGCAAATAGGTTTCCAACTTCCAAAAAAAACAATAAAGGAAACAATGTTTATGGAGTAAAAAATATTTATTAACACTATAAAAGTACACATAAATTTTATTAATAGATGAACAACTATGAGGGCTTCAGCTCAATGAGCCCCTCTTTTTCTTATGTCCTTGAACATTATTCTCTGCCCCCCCCCCACCTTTTTCCCCAAAATAAACATAAAAAGAAGTTTTCAATCAATTCCCTTAATTTTAATTTAAAATATGAAATAATTGTTAGGAAGTATATTAATCTTAAGGGTTAACCTATTGTGATTACTTTCTTTTATCTAATACAAATCTTGTCATCACAATAAAGTTTGAAATACTGAATGAATTGAAATCTGACTGGAGTCCAGGGAGAAAAATTGCCCTGCCTTGCGGGTACCCTTGACTCATCTATACTCCATATAATTTCAATTGGCTTCTCAAGGACATCTATGATCTATCCTCCCCAATTCATCCTTTTGTTGCCATGGAAAATAGAGCAATCAGTCATTCAAATGCTGTATTACGAAAGTTACTGACAAGGACCAGGACACTGACCTTGTGAAGTCAATTTAAATTATATATAGTTAGATAACACTGAGGTCTGTCCAAATTTTTCAGACAATCTTTTTTTTCTTTTCTGAAAAGTCTAGTCATAATTTTGTGAATTTGAAATGATCATTATATCCCGGTTCTTGTTTATACATTTTAAAGACATACGTATGTAAAATACATATATTTTCTTTATATGGAAACATGACATCTCAAATTTTACTTTTAAATGGTTCAATTTGGAAATGGAAAAGTTTTATGCAAGATCTACTTTTAAGGCAAAGAATTTTATGAAGAGTTCAATTTAAAAGTGAAAAGTCCTGTTTAAAAGGTGAAAATTTTTCTGAAGGGTGCTGTTCTGAAATAAAAAAATGGTGTAGGGTCCTGTTTTGAGATGAAGAATTTTGTGAAGGGTCCTTTATAGTCAAATTATTTCATAAAAATTAAAAGTTATTTTTTAACAGCATTTTTATTTTATTTTTATGAGCATTTTTATTATATTTGATTATGACATAAAACATCATTTTTCTGGAAAATTTTTATAAATCATTAACATAAGCAATTTATTATTTAAATATAGAGATCATTCCTTTCTGACAGTAGGGAACATATACAATGTTATTTAAAGAACCACTAATGGAAACACCATGCGAAAAAAAAAAATCTAAATGTAATATCACCTATAGTTTTTCCTATATCAGAGTTGTATAAAAAAGATTTGTTACTTTATATATTTTACTTACTGTCATCTTCAGATAGTGCATTCAGATAGTACATTCTTATTGCTTGTTTTTGCATATCTTTTATGGAGTGAAGAGTAACTACAATGCCTTGAAGTGCTTCGAAATTCATGTGATTTTAACCCTTTATTTCTTTGCTTGTGAAATAACCAAAGCATTAAGCTGTATTCTTTACTTACATTTTGTATGTTACTATTTCCAAGTTAATTTCTTTCTTTTACTTAAAATATATCTAAAGTATTCTATGCACATACAGTAGAACCTCGATTAACCGAACTTCGATTAATCGAGGTTTCTGTTAACCGAGCCGATAACAAAATCTGATTTTTTTTTTTTTTTTTTTGGTGAATGAGCCTTGAAAAATACCACACATTTTAGTCAGGGCTGGGTTTTTGCCGGCAGAAAGTGGTTTCTGCCGTGCCAGTGGCAGAAAGTGGTTATAACCGGTAGAAACTGGCAACAACTGGCATAAACACATTTCGTGACATAATCTGAGACTTTTTTAGTAGTATTAATTTCCTTAAGTACGTTTTATTCAGGATAAATAACAAATAAAATACTGTGGATAGTTTTAATTTAAAATAAATAAATTTGTATTAGAAAAAATGAGTAATGTAACAGATAAAATTTTTGTTATAATATGGTTGTGTGATTTTATATATAAACAATTATTAGAGTATTTAAAATCTCAGTTTAAAATTCAAAATAGAAAACTATATCCAATACTTATTTTAAATTAAACACTGAAAATAAAAGAAAAATAATCAATACTTACTCAAAATACTTTTCTGTAATTTAACATAATAATTTAATGATAACTGTGAAAAATCTTTCTCATAGAAATGTTATACAGCTCCAAATCAAAAAATTAGAATAACTAATTCCATTTGTATTTGGAATTGCATTTAGCTTTATTTCACTGTAGTGCAATTGAAAAAGAACAGCGGTGGATGTTTTAATACATTTGCATGTTATTAAAGAAAATTAAAACTGTAAAATATTAAATTTTGAGTGAATATTTTATTTTTGTAAAATTATTTTCATTATTCGAAATATTAGAATACTAAAATAGGTGGTTCAAAAAATTAGAATACTTATAAATTTTCCTGATTGGTTCAGAAGGTTGCATAAAATAAGCATTTTTGGCGCAAGAGATGTTGTGCCAAAAAACAAAGTTGAGCTTCTTTCCAGTATAAAGTCGGCATGGTCATGTTTGAGCAGAAAACATTGTGAACCACTTGTAGCTAGTTTGGCAAAGCAAGTTCGTGCTGTTATAAAATGTAAATGTCATGCTACAAAAATATTAAAGAATAACTATTTTTTCTTTTTTTTAAACACATGTTATTTACAATGCATTATTCTAATATTTTGAACCAGGTAAATGGTTATTCTAATATTTTGATTTTTTCCAAGTGTGAATAATTATTTTAATTTTTGTGTTATTTCCTTTAATTTTAATGCTAAAAGATTCTATAAACTATGTAGATTCTTACAATATTAAGTTTTATCATGTATTACTCTTTGTATAAGAGATACATAAAAAACTTTTTTCACAATTCCTTTTTTTCTATTATTCTAATTTTTTAACTTGGAGCTGTAGTTATATGTGGATCTTGTAATTCCGTGGATTTAAAAACATTTCATTTAAATACAGTATTCAAAGGAACAAATCTGACTTCTTTTTTTTTTAATTTAAGATTGTTAGTTCTAACCACACACACACACACACACACATATATATATATATATATATATATATATATATATATATATACAGGGTGTTCCGTTAAAGGGGTTCAATATTAATAGGGGTAATAGAGGAGATCACACGGAGCATAAATCAGTATATAATGCCTGGCCGGACCTCAATAATTTTCAAGTTACAGCAAATAGAATGAAAAATCGGAAATTTGTAAAAAAACCCTCATTGCTAAACTATCGATAATGCTACATAAAAACGAAGCACATATTTAGAAAGAGCAGAAAAAATCCTACGAAATGACATAAGTTGTTTTAGAATATTGAGAATTAATGGCGAGTTACAAGCTCTGAAACAGTGAAAAAATACAAAATCAAATATTTAGCAAAATAGTTAATCGTTAATTCCAAAAATGCAACTCTACCTACATCAAGGAAAATGTTATAAAATTTGGTCCATTCCGAAAGCTTTCGAAGAAGCTGACAATAAACCATATCAGTTTAATTGTATGGGAGAAATCAAGCAGTACCCTAGTTACAACTCTGTACTGTTGCACGCTCGGAAAGAACGAAACTCCACCCATGACGATTGTAAACACCTCGTTTTAATATCTTTCAATTATACATTTCTGATCAACCTCTATCAATACCCTTTCATTATTCAGTCTGGTCAAGTGAATGACATATTGTGAAGCTCTCGCCTTGTCTTAAAGCAAACTCCGTGACTGCTGCGTTTCCTCCATGAACTTTCAGGATGATGAAGAAGAAGTACTTTTTATGCAAATTTTCTATGTGTATAGGAAGAAAAGTGTAATAAAACAGCAGTCATCAGTGGGCGTTATGTTAAAGGGAGGCTGTTGTAAGTGGGATTGTAGTAAGTTGATGTATAATAATTATGCCGGAATACTCTAACGAAGAATATGCGGACATGCATCTGATGTACGGGCAAGCTCATGGAAATGCATGTCTAGCACAGCGCATGTACCGTGAGCAATTTCCAAGGAGACGTTGCCCAAGTTCGAAACTCTTCATAAAAATCGATAGACGATTACGGGAGACTGGATCGTTTAATACAGCAAGCATTGATGCAGGGAAACCTCGACATGTACGAACACCTGCAATGGAAGAAGATGTACTGAATATTTTTAAAGATAACCCCTCCACGAGTACACGAGCTGCTGCGTCTGAAGTCGGTGTTTCTCACCAATGTGTGGCGTGTTCTGCGTGCAGAAAACATGCACCCCTTTCATGTGCAGCGGGTACAACTGTTATCAGTAACAGATTGTGCTCAGCGGACAGAATTCGTACGCTGGTTGCTTAATGTAACAGAAAATAATCCACAATTTCTGGAAAATATTTTATTTACTGATGAAGCAACATTTACGAGAGAGGGCGTGGTAAACACGCACAATATGCACACATGGTCATATACAAATCCGCACACTGTTTTCCCGTCGAACGCACAACAAAAGTTCAGTGTGAACATATGGGCAGGTGTCCTCGGCGATTATCTCATAGGACCATATTTACTCCCAGATGTACTCAATGGCAGTACGTACTTGGTTTTCCTACGGGATATCTTACCGCAGTTACTGCAAAATGTGCCAGCAACATTGCGCCACAATATGTGGTTTATGCACGATGGCGCACCGGCACATTTTTTCATAGGTGTTCGCAATCACCTCAATTCAACATATCCTGGGAAATGGATTGGACGCAGTGGACCTGTTGCTTGGCCTGCACGCTCTCCAGACCTCAATCCGTTAGACTTTTTTGTTTGGGGACACCTTAAATCGCTGGTGTATGAAACGCCTGTGGATACACCGGAGGATTTACTAGCGCGAATCGTTGTCGCTTCAGGAGACATTCCCAACTCCGTCGGAGTTTTTCGGCGTGTTCGCCAATCTTTACGACGTCGCTGTCAGCTGTGCGATTCTGTTAATGGGCGCAACTTCGAACACCTATTATAATAATGTCCGTTCGTCTGCCTTCCGACATTGAACTGTGCAGCGCAGGCCAGAAGACTATGCTTCACATATGTCATAAAGTACGTGGAATGTAATTCTTTATTTGTCATTTTTCTTTTATTTTCAACACTTTTTGGCACAGTATTTTGTAAGTCACAGACTGTGGTGTACTCAAATTGTAAATTACAAAGTTTGTATGAATTAATTTAAAATTTAGTGTCTTTTTTAAATTTATAATTAACAAAATTATTATGCTATTTGTTATTATTATTTCCTATCATAAATTATGGTGCACATATACATACAATAATTGTCCATGTAAAACATGTACTGAAACTTCTTGCATAGTTACAAATCGCAATATTTTTAATTATTTCCGAATTTTCACCACCAGTTTAATTTTAAGGAATTTAACTTAAGCTTTATATCAATAAAAGACCACTTTAAAATGTAGACTATTATTGTAAAGTTATTTTGGTTCATTCAACTCTTGAATAATTAAAAATGTTGCATCTCAGAAGAAGCATGATCGAAAATGTATAGTTGAGAGTAATTAAAAAGGCGGTGTTTCCAATCGTGATGGGCGGAGTTTAACCTTTGCTAGTGTCAAAGAAAGCGGAGTTGTAACTAAGAAACTGATTAATTTCTCTCACACAATTAAACCGATATGGTTCATTGTAAGCTTTTTCGAAAGTTTTCGGAATGGACCAAATTTTACTACATTTTCCTTGTTGTAGCTAGAGTTGTCTTTTTGGAATTAACGATTAACTATTTTGATGTATATTGGATTTCGTACTTTCTTCACTGTTTCAGGGCTTGTAACTCGTCAATAAATATTGCTATTTTAATACAATTGATGTCATTTTGTAGGTTTTTCTGCTCTTTCTAAATATGTGCTTCGTTTTTATGTAGCATTATCGATAGTTTAGCAATGAGGGTTCTTTTACAATTTTCCGAATTTTCATTCTATTTGCTGTAACTTGAAAACTATTGAGATCCGACCAGGCTTTATATACTGATTTATGCTCCATGTGATCTCCTCTATTACCCCTATTAATATTGGACCCCTTTAACGGAACACCCTGTATATATATATATATATATATTATATATATATAACCATATTCCATACAGTAGATAATCTTTAAGTTATTGCATTATATTTTTTATTTAAAAATTCTCTGAACAGCGATATGTTAAAATATCATAGAATTTTTTGTAAACTTTTTTTTTTTTCAAACTTTTAAATAGAAATTCAACTGTAAATAATAATATTAATAGTTAAACTTGTACAGCATCAGATTACCATTATGAAAATTTATTTTTCAAGTAATAGAAAATTAGTATTATATAAACAAAGTATATTTATATGATCATTTTGAAGCTTTTTGCTACTTTGAATAACATTCATAATCTTTAGTTTTAATTTTTAATTTAATTGTTTACGTATCAAATACATATGTAAATTATGAATCATTGCAGTAAAAGTTCTTCTTATTATTGTTTCTTAGTTTCTGCCAGTTTTTGCCACTTACTGGCAGAAATTAGTTTCTGCCATGCCGGTTTTAACCCCCCCGGCAGAAACTTGCCATCCCTGATTTTAGTTCACTGTCCATGCTACAGGCTACATAATTATTCAAAAGAGAAGAGAGGATGAATCCCAGCAAAGGGTAGACCCACCGACAGACGCAGAACTATTTGAGATTATTAATCGCATTAAAAGGTGTGAAGAAGTTTTGGAAGAGGATATTTCCGAATGGCTGGACGTTGAAAACCAACATCCAAGTTTTCAAATTCTTAATGATGAAGAAATTATACAAGCCGTTAATTCCTATTGGACATTAATGATGCTGACAATGAGGACCAGGACTTTGAGGATTCAAGGACTGTAAGTCATACTGAAGGTATTCAAGCACTAAGAACTGCCCTAAAATATGTGGAGCAAAGAAGCGATGTTGCGCCGATAGATCTCCTGCTGCTCAAAAATCGGAGTGATCGGACAGCCACTGATAGAAAATCTGGACTTAATTTAGAATAGTTAAAAAATTTTCAATTTGCTTTTTAAAATTTACTATTTTTAGTTGATTTCTTTTTTAAATTTGTTGTGCTGTGAAACATAACTTTATATATGTTTATTTTTATTATTCAAAAAACGTTTTACTGTATTTTATTCTAAGAGATGTTAAATTCGCGAGCACGGTTAGTTTTTATGCCCAATTTCTATTAACCGAGATTTCCGATATCCGAGGTACTAGCGGTCCCAATTAGCTCGGATAATCAAGGTTGCACTGTACAATATTATATGTATTTATACTCCATCAAGTGATGAAATATGTAAACAAAGGAACTAGACACCTTTTTGCACAGCACGTGATTCCCCTGTGACGTCACAGGAATAATTTCCATAAGAAAAGTTTTAAAATGATGCAATTTTCACAATTAAATGAATTTTGTATGTAACAATTTAATAATTTTATGGTTTCTTTTCTTTTTAAAACTCACATGTAAAAATATATTTCAATTAAAAATACTGTATTTAGAAACACTATATGAAAATAGTTTTAAATATGACATTTTAAATAATTTTCACCATTTAATGCTTTTTGCATGTAAATAGCTTGATTATTTTAAAGTTTGCTTTCTGTTTTAATATTCACATGTAATTATATTTTTCAACTGAAAGATATTTCAAATTATTTGCACTTTTTAAATTCTGCCAACAATAGGTGAAAAAACTACTTTTTCAAAATATGAAATAAATATCTATTAATATTGAAAATTCGAATAAAACATTGAAATAAAAAAAACCCCACTATGTCTGACTTTAACATCAAAAAGTTCTTAAAATAACTTTTCGATTTAAAATCTGCCTAATCATGTTTATCATACATTTGTCTATAAAACTACCAATTTTCGTATTTTTATATGCAATAGTATTCTTTATTAGAAAACAAGTAAAAGAAAGTAAAAAGGTCACAATTAATTCAACTATGAAAAGTTACTCTTTTTTAAATAAAAAGATTAAATCAAAGTTAGCTCTTCCATCCATCAATAAATGAATCTACATGCCTTTACATAATAAAATACAAGATTTATGAAATCCTGTTCAGACCAGGGTTAAATATTACATTTTTGAACTAACAAAAATATCTGATACTTCTTATAACTATCTGATATTTTCAAAATAGTCAATTTATTGATTATTATAAACATTTCCAGACTCAATATAAATTAGAAACTGAAACATATTGCACTTAGCATGAAAACTTAATAAAACAATTTTCGAAATTTATTTTTTTCATTTATGTAACAAAATTGAAGATCAATTAATTGAAAACAGACACAATTTGCATTTTACACCCCCCCCCCCCCAAAAAAAAAAAAAAACCCTATAGGATATAGCATCAAGTTTTGAGAAAATTTTATGTTTTATACAACCAAATTTTAAATACGAAATAATCTGTTTTTGTTGAAAATTTGAATATAAATTTAAGTTTGTCTGCTTTTGCTTTTTCATTCCTTAACCTGTTGTTTAGTTTAAATTAAACTTAACCAGAAAATATTATTCCTAATGAAGCTGTAAATTTCTACATTTAAAAATTTAACCTCAACCTTGGAGAATAGTATATACAGTAGAAGATCTTTATAACGCACAGCTTCTTAGATGTAAACAATGAATTTTGCAGTTAAGAAGCACATTCATTCCACATTGTAAAAAAATTGCTAATTTCCAGAGGATTAAATTTTATACATTTATTCATTGTTATCATCTTAATTCAGAACTTTTTAATGAAAAAATTGATATTATTACAATTAAAATTTTAGTATTATAATGAATGATTTGGTCCAGGCATATTTAGAACATGTTTATAAAGTAAATTTAACAATGTATGAAATGATCTATATTATCTAAAAAAATAATATGCACAACTCTTGGGCCCAAGGACTGCAGTATAAAGATACTGTACTATATTTTGATATGTTACAGACATATTTGGTCATGTTCACAAGGTAAGCTTAGTGATGTGTGAAATGTGATCTGTATAACGCAAAATTCTATATAATGCACAACCTCATGTGTTTAAGTTTGGTTATAATATAAAGATCTTCTACTGTAGTATACATTTTTTTCCACTAAAAAAGTCACTGCCAGAGCAAAAGTTCTTTATCTGTAGAATGACACAGTCAATAACAGCTTTAAAAATTCATTTACACTTGTTTTGACTAAAAAAATCATGCACAATATTTTGTAAATAAATATTTAATGTATGAAAATATCAATAATCAGGAATCTGTTTAGGAAATTTTTGAGTCCTTATAACGACTCTTCAACAAAAATTCTCTTCTTAAAACAGGACCCTTCACAAAATTCTTCACCTTAAAAACAGACCTTTCAGAAAACTTTTACACCTTCAAACTGAACTTTTCACAAATTTAATCATTAAAGTTAAATCTGACATGTCTCAAAACAATTAAAGTCATCAAATTACTTAGCCTTTTTTATACATTAAGGATATACACCGGAACCTGAATATAGCTATATTTTCAAATTCACAAAATTATGATTAATTTTCATAAATATAAAAAAACATGTTCACAATTTCACAAATAAGTAAAGTTTACAAGACCCTGTGAGAAAAATCCGGACAGACACCTAATAATATAAAAAATCATGATATTTTGAAAACAAATATCAGATATCTATCATGATATATATCACCAAACCCTGGTTCAGACAATTTTTCTTTTTTTGACATCTCCAGTTTCAAATTTTCTGTGACAATCTGCAGCAAACCAAAATGTATCTATCAACTATGCTGAACCAAGCTTACTATCATAAGAAATCAAAGTAACCCGTAAAATAAGAATCTTGTACTTTCAAAGGAAAGGCAAGAACATAAAATTTACTTTTTGTCTTTTTTTTAAGCCCAGAATTCTTTTTAAGTTGTTAAGATTATTCTGCTAGCTACAAAATAATCTACAGCGTCCACTACCATGCTGCACTGTTTCTACTACTGTGCTTGATCAAAATCCTATTAGTGCTTATTTTATCACCTATTCCAAGAGCTAACTTTGATTAAATCTCTGATAAAAAAATATATAACTCTTGCTGTCATAGTCTAATTTATTGTGATCTTTTGACTGTCTCGGTGGTACATAATAAAAAGCTACTGCATATAAAAACATGAAAACCGGTAGTTTTTAGCAATCATTTTTTAAATTAATCTAAATTAAGTTTTTTTTCTTCAATATTTTCAATATGTCATATAATGGTTATTCCTACCTTAAGTAAAAAAAAAAAAAAATTCATAAAAAAGAAAAAGTTTGAAAACATCAGAACAATATAAAAATACAAGTGAAGGTCATCTTCACATGTGAAAAAGTGTTTTATTTTGCAAGTTTTTTTTTTTATGCACTGAAAAAAAAAATCCCCAGAATTATTGAAATATGCATAAATTTTCCTTTATGCTCATTAAGAATATCTAATTAAAATTGTACATCTCATTTTGTTAATTTTTTTGGGTATAATAGGATAGATGTGCCAGTAATGGACACCCTTAAAGAATTTCTTTAAAAATTATACTTTAATTAATAGTTATAATTATTATATTCCTATTTTTCTTTTTTTATATTATATTAATCTATCAACAATATTTAACCATTCTCATAGTTACATTTTCCAATGTGAATCAAAATTTAATTGTAACAGAAATAAATCAAAACACCCAAAATTCCAGTAATTGACACCCTACAAAAAGTAATAGGTAATTGTTTTTATGATTGTATTTAGAACCAGCATTTCAAGAAAGCATACTAATGAAACAAAAAGTCATTTTAAAATAAATTTAACAATTAGGATATCCATAGTATAACTAATAAAATATATGAGAATAATTCATAGCTTAAATTATTGTCACTATCAATATTTTAATTATTATAGGTAAAATATTAAATTTCAAAGTATCACATTTATCGAGACAATATAATGTTTAGAAGTGTTAATAAAAAAAAAGTTTTAGAGTACTAATGCATTGAAATTATAATTCACATTATTTGTTACAGTCTTAACTTTTTAAACTACTTGATATATTACTCGTAGTAATTAGTTATTAGTATTACAAATATGAAATAAATGATATTGCACGTTAAATAAGGGTTGTTATGATTTAACCCAACCCAAAAAACCCAGGTGGGTTTTTCAAAATTTCAACTTTAAATTACATAGGTAATATATTTTTAAATGTCAGTACACCAGTCGCAAAGTTTATCACCCCCCACCCCAAGGAAAAAAAAAAAATGTCTTAATTGACAATTTTTAAAACAAATAATTGTAACTTAATTTTCTATAAGTATGTGTAACTATCACAAACACTAATTTTTTTCTCATTAAAATAGATACTTTGATATATAATCCTACAATTGAAACTCGTAACAAAATACCACATATGCTGAGAATCCTAATTTAATGATGTAGACATGTAGAATTATTTGATTTATTCTATTAATTAATTATAATAAAAAATACTTACTTTACAGCAAATATTTTTTTTCCAGTTCTGCAAATTTTGTTATATCCAGTTTCAATTGCAAAAAATTGATTAATTAAGTATAAACTACCACCCAACTTAATTCAATAACAACATAAACTAAGGGAAAACCGAAATTTCCTATTTACCTTGGGCTGAGGAAATGTTACTTACTGTGCCTAAGAAAGAATATAGCAACACATTTTGGAATGCAAACAACTCAAAAAGAAAAAAAAAAACTTGCAATCCATCATTAATCAATGTTTCAGAATGAATTTTTTCTAGAGAAAATATTTATTACATATAGGCAATCACTTCAATTAAAATGAATAAAGATACTTTATCCTTAACAAAATATTAGTTTAAAAGTTCTGATTCAGCACTAGTATTAGTATAGTACTTTAATGATAATTTCATTGTTAAAACTATTACTAATAATCAATTTATCTAAAAGCAAAGAATAATTTTGATTATTGTCATTGATTTATATATTTTTGTGATCAATTAATTACTTTAAATTGTATTTAGTAGTAAGTACATTTTTTTTAAAAACATTCTGAACCACCTCTTTTCACATAAAAAACCCTGATAAAACCCAAAGGGTTGGGTTTTTTCTGAAAAAACCCGGGCATTTAACAACCCTGCATTGAATGTTTTAAATACTAAATAAAATGGTTTCAAAATAAAGCTGTACAATTGACATTTGAGGCACCTGATCTGCCGATTTATTAATTTCATTACTACTAATATAAATTTAATTAATATTACACTTTTTTAATGTGCAGATTTGAATAATGAAACATTTAAGATAGAAAGTGATAAAATATTAGAACTTGCGCGACTTAAAAATTGTCTTTATTTAAATGGCGAGGGCTTGATCACCATGAGCTTCTCCTGTTCCTATGTTCTCAAACATTGTTTCCTGACTGGTTTGATTGATTGCCAGATTATTAAATATGCAAGTTATGTTTTTTTTAATAAAAAAAACCTTAATTTCATTGCAACATTAAAAATTTTATTAATTACATGAAATTAATTAAAAGCAGATATATATATATATATATAATACATTCTGGTAAGTATAATTTAAAAATCCAAATTCGAGTAGCTGTTCCATTAAATTTAAAGAATTTAAGCACTATTACAGAAATTGCACTTTTAGAAATATCCACATGGGGATGTCCATTACTGGAAATCAACTATTAAGCATTTCAGCAATAGACACAGGTCCTAAAACTTTACAAATAAATAAAATATTGTAAATGACTTACTATATAAAATTCGAAGTTTTCTATCACTATCAAAGTAAAAGCATATAATTTTTGCAAGAAAATAAAAAAAGATATAAATAATTGAAGCCAGCTCTTAGCATGTCCATTAAGATTTTCACTGCAAAACAGTGGAACTGTGAAACATTTTCTGCCAACTGATTGGTTTGGTTAATAGTGTCAACAGTAACATAGATTATAAAACATGCAAGGGGAAGTTACGAAAAAAAATAAATAAAAAGCTAAATTTTCATTGGTTATTTTTTTTATAAACCAAAAACTTTGAAGGGTTGCCCATTTACTGGTACATCTACTCTATATATCTATATTTACCTTTGTTTTTAAAGGTCATTAGCAGAACAACATGATATAATCAGCTAAAGGCAAGGCATTTTATTCGTATATTAATGGTTTTACACCAAAACATTTAACAAAATAATAAGCATCATTCTAACATGTTATATTACAACAAAGAAATCTCTGAAAATGAAGAATTATGTATTTTTGGCTTAAATTCTTTGAAAAGTGAACAACACTCCTTAGGTATTTTTAATCAATTGTAAATATTGTTTAGAAACAAGACAAAACAAAATAGCGACTCAAAGCATTCGATGAAATGCTGGGTTTTTTCACGTAAATTTCACAGATTTTATTTTAATTTTAAAAGAGAAACTTGAAATAACAGATTATTTAATCAACAATAACATTAAACAAAATTATACCTTTTATGCTGAAGTAGAATGTTGATTCCATTCTTCACTATTTATTCCAAACCCTCCATTTTCACAGGCTACATTGAATCAGGATGTATTGAGAATAGAATTAGGTGTATAATTGAGCAAGTATTATCAATGATATGACATGAAATACTATCAGACCATATAGCAAAGACAATACTCATTCAATTAATATGCTGCGAGTTGCTGGTGCTGATGCTTGCAATGGTGGTAGGCAGGAATTGTTACTAAAAAGGAAAAAGAAAACAATATAAAAGTTTGAAAGAACACAATATTTCATAAAATAGTTTATTAGAACTATAATCCATGCTTATTTTTAAAGTGATGCTCAGATACTATAATATTAATCATGCAAATTATTTTTTTAATTTAAAAATTGCTTTAAAAAGGTACACAAAAAATGCAGCATTTATAAAATATGTAAAAAATTGCTTTAAAAAGGTGCACACTACTAAATAATCACGTTTGATTTTTTTTTGTAAAAAAAATGTAGCATTTATAAAATGCTGAATTTTCATATTTGACAGATACATGAATTTCTACAGGGTCAAATATTTACGTATGTATTAAACTGAGAACCAGCAATCTTAGTAAGAAATGCAATAAAGGTCAAACAAAACTAGTCACTCATTAAAAGTATACAATAATGAACCGCGATTAGCCATTTTTTTTTCCTTATGCACCTATCATTTCAACCGATGTATAAGTTTAGGAAATGCATTTTTCCAACAGAAAACCTTATAAGTAGAATTATAAACTACTATCATAAATAATAAATATTTTAAAACTTACTTTTTTCGAATTGCTACATTTTCAAAGCAAAAACAGAGGAACGAGACAACAAGGAACGCTAAAAAACAACGCTACCTACTAAGGAAATCAGGGAAATGAATGAGAATGGGATATCGCCAAATTAATGCGTTCAAAGGGTTACTTGTATTGTAGAAAAATAAATTATGCCAAGCCAATCTATGCTGCCAAGATGCCAGAGGTTGCCTGAAAATGTCATGTGACCCTCTGTTCATACGCATGCGCATTATGTGGAATGTCGCTCATTTTAGGGTCCCCAACATATAAAGCATAAAAGATTAAATATATCCAAAGATAAGAAAATAAAAGTTTAAACAAACATGTTTACAGAGTCTTGGCGATGTTGAACTAAAGCATAAATTATTTTTTGATAACTTTTGTATATGATAGTAGATATATACATATATCTGACTGTTTTTATTATATTAAATCTACAATTTATTTATTTTATTTTTGGCGGCATCAAAATTATAGCGGCATGAAAGTAGAGTTACTCATTTTTAAAACGTGTAAAAGACTAAATATATTCAAGCATAAGAAAATTAAAAAAAAAAATAAACGAACAAGTTTTCTCATTATATGCTAGTTTTCATTTAAATAGTCTTTGGGATACAGAGCTAAACACTAAAGCATTGTTTTTAATAGATTTCGTATCCGATATCAACTATATCTTACCTTCTTTATTCTATAAATCATCAATTTACCGATTTTTTTTTCATTTTTAACACTTTCCAACATAGTTGAAAAGTGTTTATGAATTCGGTTTGTCTGTCTGCCGTCTGTCTGTCTGTCCGTGGTCCAACTCAAATATATCCTGATTGCCATGCAATTGATATATGTTTTTGAGGTTTACTATGGCATGTTCGGTATTGGAAATGAAGTGTGTACCACTTATAGTTTTTTTACAAGGACACTCAAAAGAATTCCGTTACATTATGGTCTATGGGGGGGGGGATTATTTGTGGTTTATTTTAATGATGTTACACAATTTCAAACATATTTAAATTGATATATATCACTCAGGTGCACTACAAGAAACTTACTATAGAATAGGGTGTGCATAGCACTTATAGTTCCTTTACAAGGACACTCAAAATAATTCCGTTATATTAAGGTCTATCGAGATAAATCGTTTACGGTTTATTTTAATAATATTTCACTATTTCAAATATATTGAAATAGATATATATCAGTAAGGTGCATTACAAGAGGCTTACAAGAGTATTGTTTGTATAGCACGTTCATTTTCAGGGACACACAAAATAACTCGGTACTGTCTGTTAACAATAATTGCTGGTTGGTAGTGCGTTTTCAGTTGCTGAACACGATTTTAAAATTAACTCATTTTTTATCTATTATTTGGTGTGTATAAATTCTATAGATGACATGCAAGGCAGCACAAAAGTTCTCGAGTAAATTTCCGTTTATTGACGGAAATTCGCGAAGGGGAATTTTAAATTGTACTACGCGTTTCCAAACTGAATTAAAATTTAGCATTCTATGTACTATATATACAAATCTATAGATCATATACAGGGCTACACAAAATAATTCGGATATTTTCCGGAATAGTGTTGGTAATTCCTGAAATTGTGTTTTTATATATGTTATGTGTTTTCCGAACTGTTTACTTAGATATAATCTTTCACCTTATTAAACGGTAAAAATTTGTAAAATTATTTTGAAAATGTTGGAAAGTGCTACATAATCTATGCTTGACGCATAATTTTTCGTTCTTGTTTATTTATTTATTTATTTTTTTATGGAAGTATCTAATTATGAAAAAGCATGAAAGTATATTTATCCATTTCTTAAAATGTCTAAAATATTCAGAAATAAGAAAATAAACATTGGAAAATGTTATGATTTAAAATACAGTGGCTCACATTTGTTTTTGGATACTTGTCTTTTTGAAACTTACTTATAAAAAACATCATCTAAATATTATAGGATCTACTTTAAAAAAATCTTTCATGTAAACTTTTTTTTCTCTGTAATAAAACCTACATATTGTAATGAAAATAAATTCAAACCCTTTAAAAAAAATAATAATAATAATTTACCGAGAAAGTGTTAAAAACAATCTCACATATGTAATTGGACATTTGAAAGTTTTACTAAATTTTTTTACAGACGACATTTTTTGTTATTTATTTTTATTGTAAATGGAAAATATATCAAATATTGTCGTCTGCACTTTGAAATTACTACTACTTCATGTACATTTGCTTACATTTATATATTTGAAGAGAACATGGTCGGGCGCTACAAAGTTACAACAAATTCTATTATTAATTTAATCATAAAACATTTTAAAGATGGTAAAAACATCAGAATTATCGCAAAACTTGTTAAAGTAAGTCATTCAACTATTTTTGCTATTATAAAAGGATGGAAACTACGTGGAACTGTTGAAAAAGCATTAAAATCAAGAATTCCTCACAAGCTAACTTCCCGGAATCGAAGGTTTATTATGCATAAAATCAAGAAAAATCCAAAAATTAGTGCAGTGAAACTTACAACAGAATTAGAAAACAGATTTGCAACAGATTTTTGTGCGTATTTAAGAAGACGGGCCCCGGGCCCCTGTGGGATATTTCTAAATATTTCTTTTGATGGCCGAGTTGCCATTTTTTTTTTGAAAACTTCAACTTTTTCTTTAATTTTCAACTTTATAATTACTAAGCGCCTCGGGCCTTGTCAGATTATTTTCGGCAAAGAAGATAATGTAAAACGTCGTTAACTTTGTACATGATTCCGGCAAAATATTATAAAAAAAAAAACTACGCTTTTCTTCAGAATTTTTCGGCAGAATTTTTTCAAGTGATGAAAATTCGAAGGGAGCAGATTTGTTAGTACAACTTAGGAGAAGCAACATTATGACTTCATCACCGTTACCATCCTTATTGTTCGTTGTCTTACGCCAGTAGTTCCAGTAAAGAAAATATATTCATCAGTGATCTCCTTCTTTTCAAGAAAATAAACTCCGATATATTTATTACGTTTACTAAAATAGCTTCATATTTTATCTTTTTTTTTGTTAATGAATTTCGGTTTGTTCGTTGTATTTCGCCAATAGTTGCTGATAAAATAATCTTTCCATCAGAAATCAACTCTTTTTATGAATTTAACTACAACGAACTTTCAATTCCAAAATAAACTATCAGACTTTTTGAATTCGAATAATAAAACTTAATAATCCGCCTCTCACCTTTAGAGCCAACGAAGATTTCTACATCATTATTCAACGAACTATGACTATAATTTAACGAACTTATTCCGGGATTTAATAATACTTTTAATATGCGAACAATTTTTTATCTTAGGACATTATCTTAAAATTTTACAATCACTCTAATCATATTTTCTGCATAGTACTGAACTGAATTTCGGAAATACATTATTGTTTTATAAGAAAAGATCTGCAAATAAAATTACCTCTTATAATTCTTCCTTTTGGAATGGAGCTCCAATGCTTGATAAGATTAGTGATACCAGTGTGAATAAAATAGTTTTTCTACAGTTAACAGCTTTCTTATTTGTCTTCATTTTTACCTGTGCCTGAGTGAGTGTAATTTTTGTTTTATTTTTACAGGATGTCTTGAAATAAAATTTTGAGTTCGTTTTACAAATATTATAACTGAATTTTATCAAAACATGATTATCATAACTGAATTTTAACAAAATCTTATCAAATATTACTAATACTAATTCTGAGTCTAAGATAAATATTATAATTTAAATTCAAAGAAATTTCTAATATTTTTCATTTTAATGTTAAAGCTTATTTTTCAATATTTTTCATATCTTAAGTTAATAATTAATTTCCTTTAACGTCATGTATAAACATACTATACAACTGCGTGCTGTATTGATTTGCTGGAATAGGATTTGGAGCAAATATCTGTTTACACTAAGTAATATCATTATATGATATATTCCGATTTTTATTAACTGATATATCAATTTTTAGTTTGATTTATTTATTCTTATTTGCTCTTTCTCCGGCTCCAACAACAGAAAACATATTTATTCATTATATGCAAAATTTAATAAAAATTTTTTCAAATAGCCTTGGAAATACTGCGCTAAAAACTAAAGCATTCTTTTTCATAATGATTTTGCATTTCATCAAATATATCTAAACTATGTTTATTGTATAAATCACCAGTTTATAGAATTTTAATTCTTCTTTTACTATTATTATTGATGACGGCATCAATTAATAATTTTGACGTAATGCGTCAAAAATGCTTATCATTTATCTAACAAAACACAAAAATTAATCTTTTTTAATGCAACATGTCACATTCACAGCAAACGAAATGAAGAAAACTGACTCCAAGAACAAAGGATGGTGAACGTGATAAATGAAAATGATGAAAAAACACTGAACGTCAAAAGAAACTCATACTCGTTGCTCAAACTGTCTCATTTAATTTTATTACTTATGTTTCAAGAAGATGCGGTTTAACTAATTCTGCTGTTTAAACATTGTTTTTGCGTTCATATTCAATTGTGTTTATTTAACAAGATTATTTCAGAAGCTTAATTAAAAATAATAACTTGAGACAGTTTTGACATCATACAAACGCATTAAAATTTTGTTTGTCATTTTTTCAAGTCTGTTTTTAACATTTTACGTGCTAGTGAATGAAAATGTTAATTATTTGAGAACAGCAGTGTGTACAGATAATGTCATAAGACAAAAAAATTGGAATTTAAGAAACTTAATTGGGGATGACTGTAAAGCGTTTTTCTTGTTTTACAGGGAAATACGTCTGAGAACGCTGTTTTCAGGATCATAATAAAGAATGTACTTATTATTAAATAGAATAATAATTTGCCAAAAATACTTTAAAATTATTTTCGAAAAAAACTTTTAAAATGATGTATTATAATATTATATACACTGAAAAAAAATGTGCGGCAGCGTATTACTGCTTATTTTACTACTTATTACTGTTAATTTTACGGTGTAGTACTGGCAGCTGGGGTGGTAGTATTATACCGTAATCTTTTTTTTTTTTTGCAGTGTAGTAGGATATAACTTAATATGAGCTGTTGATATGATATAGAATCATTTATACATATTTTTATTCAAAATTATTATCTTCCTAACTTATTTTTCAATACATTAATTAATATTCTGTTCGCTAAAATATCTCTTTATTCTAAAACCTCAAATGTTATTTCCTTGCCTCATATAAAAATGCTATCTTTATTAAATGCGGCATGTACGGTAAAAATCTAATTTTTGATTCCAACTGCGGTTATATCAGTAGATGTAACGTAATGTTTTCCAGACGTTCATTTTACAACTGCATGGTGCGCCCCTGCCTCTTTCGGTCCATAAACAATTGTGTAAATTAATGTAATTTCCCAGATACGAATTAAACTGTTTCCTTGGTCTACATTCCATTCCCATGGAGTTGCCCGCACGTGTCCGCTAAAATTCACTAAAATTACGATTTCGCTAAAAGTGGTAACCGTTTTTCATTCCTTCCGCTCAAACATTTACATTAATTACCAGTAACGTACAAATAAATTCTTATATGCCTGGGATCTGTTGGCTCAATGTCCATCGTTGTTGGCGAGACAATCTATTACCAAAAGCATCAGATTACTCCCAGCTTTCAGCCTGGCAACAGATGTTTGATTTTCTCCGATAAAAGAGACCACCCCATTCTCACCACCTTACGTCTTCGGTATATCAATAAACAAAAATTCTGCTGAAATGACTTCGAATTATTTCAATAGTTTAAGTCTGCCTTTCCTCGGGATTTCGAACCTCTGTGGTAATTGCTTGTTCAACGCATGTACGAAGTTACGGATCATAAATATTATTCGAATTTATCGTTTAAGCATAAAAATATTTCAGCCCAAGAACTACATCACAGTTGATTTTGAAAGTCTATTTTGTGTAAAAAAAATAAATAAATAAATAAATAAATAAAATAAATAAAAAATAAAAAATAGTTGAAGCTAAATTTTTATAAGAAATTTACATAAAATTTATGTTTTTAATCAATTTACAATGAATATATTTTAATATCAGTGTCGGATTCCACTTCTCCGTCCACACGACTTCGAAATATAATCCGGTCTTTTGATATGCTGCCACCACCGATATGAATACGTGATATCGGACACGATACGTGATGTATATTCAAGAAAAACCTAACTCTTTCAATTATACTTAAACTAACCCTTTATTAACAATATTTACACTTAAACTCGGATGTAAATTATCCGGTTTAATATTAAATCAAAATAATTACAGGAAAGTATCATCTGTGTACCGTTAGGCTACGTTCATTCACTCAGAACCGAGATTTCTATTAATCTCACACACGCTATATCTCTTCCTTTCGAGAGATTTCGTTCCACACACGTGCCCAGAGCTGCTCTCTGAACAACCAACCTACACGCTCCAGTCCTGCGTTCCAACTAACTTTCTCTCTGGTCATTCTCCAGAGCACCTTTCTGTCTACGGGGCTCCTGGTCTGTGTCCAAGGTTCTGTCTTAACAAATAATGGGTGCAATATCTCTCATATCCATGAAAGACCACATCACAAAGGACATACTTCTTCCATTGTATTCCACTCGTTACCCTCCGGATTAAGATTCCAGTACTGAAAAGCCTCTCAGTACACAAAAGATACACACACAATAAGATAATAATAAGATAATAATCACAATAGTTCCCTAACAATAGTTTTTAAGCCTATAGGTGCCAGGGACCTGACACCCCCCACCTTAGCGGAAAATATGCCTTTTAGGGACTAATTTTCCTCAAAACTATGTAATGTCAAAGAAGAGTTCAACAGTTCCTTGGTAGGTTTCTTCATTACTATAATTACATAAATATTTCAAGGTGTCTGAAAATTACCTACTGACATCTCTAATGAACCATATACTAATGTGAGAAATACCAAAAAAAAATTACACAATATGCTAATACACTGTTATAAACACATGATGCACATACAATTATAAATACACAAAAAATAAATAAAGTTAGACTAGTATTATGTCATTTCAATGTCAGTCCTTAGGCTGATATTACTGGAGGCGGCAGGGCCTGTTTACCGAATAGGCCCGGGAAGCCCGTGCTTACCCAAAGAAATACAAAGGGGCCCCAAAATTTACTTTTCAAAATAAATTTTTAGAAAAAAAATTTCAATCAGAGTAAAAAATGCATTTTTTCCCCTTAAGATACTTTTTATCTAAATTATGAAGCTCACTCTTTCTAAAATGTTGTTTACTCGAAATTTTGATGATAAAATTTCAAATTATTGCAGCAAAAAATAGATTTAGTAAATAACAAAGCAATTGGTAAGAGTAATAGGGGAGGCCCCTGAGCAACGTCGGGCTTCCCCTACTTCTATGTCTTAAGCGGGCCCTGGGAGGCGGTACAACTTTTTCCTTCCAGTCCTTCCTCGTTAACTTAATTGGTACATCCCTTTCCGCAATGCACCCGCTTGAATGGCTAACTTCTGCCTCTAAGGTCTTAATTAAATTTTCCTCTAACCAATCAGGCATTGCCTGTCCAAGTCCTCTTTGTACGTAATAAAGACATTGTACAATTTCTGCCTTATCTTACCCCTTTCCGGTTTACGACCAATCCGATTTTTTTCTCCATTTCTACCAGTTGGATAGGACCCATAAATAATTCCTTATTTTTCCTTATTTTTCCTTAAGATTGATTTTATGTCCCCAACTTGAATATTGGTTAACCCTTTTATTTCGAATCCATTTATGTCTTTAACTCCCGGTTGTTCTCTATCTAACAAAAGAGTTTTCCCACGGTTTTCAAACTCCCCGTCACTATCAAAAACAATATCGACTACTTTATTTTTAGCCACAAATTCCCTCATTTCATCTTGATACACCAGTTTCTTACTCCCGTCCAATAACTCAATTATATATGCATGTTGACCTGTTTTCTCTTTCTCCTTATCACTCCCATTCATTTCCCTCATTAATCGACATTCTACACATGATTCACAAAACGTTTTAGCTTCCTTCGCCATATTTTCCTAATAAAATGAATGCTGGATTCTTTCTAACATTTTCATAACCGCGTGATGTTCTCCATATAAGGAGGTATGCGCTAGTTTTAGAATTTCCTCCCTTCTAATTTTAGGTATTACTAATTGAGCTACCGTTTCATCTACCAACTTCTCTTAATGATATAATAACCCATTAACAAGATAGTAAGACCCTTTATCATTTTCAGCTAATTCCCAAGCTTTCTCTAAATCTTTACAATTCATTTGTGATTTCTGAAATACATTTAGACTACTTTCCGTAACTTGATTAATCTTACTTTTCTCTACCTCGGCTTTTTCCTTCTCATGACTTTGTAAATTTACCGATCTCGTTTTTACGGCATAACAGTCACTCTTATCATTTCCAATCTTTTCTTGCCACCCTTTCCTTCACTTTATCCCTACTACCTTCCTTACATTCCCTTTCTACCGATTCTCTTAATGATTTCTGGTTGTTTAACCCTGATAATTTATTAGCCACGTCAGGATGTAAAATTACCTGTTCCTTACTATTATCAATTATTGCGCAAAGTACATCCTGATGAATTACATTAGTTTGACCGCGTTTTGGAATAGCTAAAGGTAATTGAATTAACGGCGATTTAACTGCCTTACCAAATATCCCTTGTAAGTAGATGCTACCAGCCCTTCTTAGTTTCTCTGCTGGTACTAAATCTTTATGAACGCCGCTAATTTCGCAACCAGAATCCACTAATCCTTTGGTATTTTCCCATTTACACTAACCCCCACTTTCTCGAGTTTATTTAACTTCTCTCCAATAACTTTAGTTCTCCAATTCCCTTTTGCTCCGATTCTTGCCATACTCGCTCCCCTAGGTAATTCTTTAATTCCTCGCACTGAGACATTATTGATACTAGCCCTTGGTTCTTGTCGGTTATTAATTTGATTACTTCCCTCATTATTTCCTTTTGTACAAAATCGCTGAACATGTCCTCGTAAACCACACTTGAAACAGATAGGCATCGTATCATTAGGTTTCTTATATTCCGGTTTTCTACACAAAAATGGACTAACTTTATTATTCTCATTCTGTCTCCAATTACTACTAAATCCCTCATCTTTTGCCCTTCTAGAATCTTCATTATTCACATACCTTTCTTTACCTTTATAACCCTTATAAGTTACCGCATAAATTTTTGTTTAGCATCGAAGAAATTATCACATTCCCTCGCAATCTTAGAAACTTCTAACCAATTATTCTGCTGAGTTAATCCAATATGCGTCGCGGTTTCCTCATCTAAAGTATTTAACAATTTATCCGTGACAATTAACTGATTAACCTTCTCATACGTATCTGCACCTCTAATCTTACAATAATTTTCCCACGTTGCTATTAAACGCGATACAAATAATACATGAGTTTCATTTTGATTCCTTCTAGCTTTCTTAAAGTTTTCCAAACACGCCTTCGGTGTCGGCTCGTGTTCCCTTAGAACTAATTCCTTTAATTTCTCATAACTCTCAATTTGTTCCCTAGTAGTGTATATTAGCAAGTTATCGGCCTTATCTCCTAACATATTTAGTAGAATTTCGGCCTGCTGGGTTTCCGGTACATTTCTTGTTTGGAATGCTCGTTCTAAACTGCTAAAGAACAGATTCCATCCCTCAGTTTCTTCTGGAACCTTGATAGACAAAGTTTTAACGCTTTTAATCAATTTCTCTAGGCTACTCTCATGATTATATTCTCTAGACACATTAGAATTATTTGCCGAACTTTGAATTTTTATCCTTTCCAACTCTAACTCATGTTCCAATCTCAATTTTTCAGACCTTTCTTCTCTATCTAACTTTTCTCGTTGTAACTTTTCCTCCCTTTCTAAGTTTTCTCGTTGTAACTTTTCCCCTCTTTCTAACGTTTCTCGTTGTAACTTTTCCTCCCTTTCTACCTTTTCTAACCGCTCCGTAACAATAGTGTTAGATAATTCCATAACGGCCCCCTCTTCATATTCGTCGCTCTCCACTATCTTTTTCTTAAGCTTAAACCTGGTATCATCTTCCGAGACTTCAATTCCTAACTCTTCACATATCGCCTGAAGATCCACCCTTTTTATTTTTAGTAAGAAAGCCATACCTTTTACCGATAATTATTACCACCCTACAATAATACTTAAGCACAATATCAAATTACTACTACCTCCAATCCTACCTTCATAAATTACCTCCACATATTATACTATTTAACATATTTCAAAGAAGTAATAATAAAATGATAAATTTCCTTTAACAATAGTACCCCACAATTTGCTTCCAATAACACAGTAACAATAATTTCAATTTCATTATTATGTAATACAGATTTTAAATTTATACAATTAAATAATAAAATAAAACTTACACAATAATACTGATACGTTGCAATTTGAGTAAAACACTAATGCCAATCACTACATAAAAATATCCACCTAACAAAAATTTGCATGAAATACACATAAATTCCTAAATTTAATCTCAGTAAAATATTTCAATTTCAAAATTAGTTCTCACATTAAAAAGTAAATCACAGCACTTTTTTTTTCCTCTGGGCCTTCAGTTCTTCCTTGAAGGTTACTTCAATTTAATTTAAATTCTACACAAATTTGCTTTCCTCATTTACTATCAATATTTCAAACTTAAAACAAACAATATCACTTAATTTAAATATTACTTTAATAATAATTTAAATTTAAGAAATTTCAATTATTCCTTCCAACTATTAACACAATGCATTAATTTTAATCATTAATCCTATCCGTAAAAATAAATTAGAAAATCACCTCTAGTAATTAATATAAGATCCTTTTCTTAAAACAATAGTGTAAAATGGCTGTTAATATCTCATTTGATTTAGCTCCATTATTATATTGCACATAAATTATCATAAATTAACCCCAACATTAACTTAAATTACCATCAATTATACACAATAAAAAACAGTAGGTTCGAGAATGTCAGTAGAGTAAACTTATCAAAACACCTTACCTCGTACTTTATTCGCTGGGGCAATTCTCTGCTCACTTTTCCACAGGGTAAATCTTGCACTCTCGGGCAACAATCACTGTACCTTGCTTCACTATGCACAAACACACTACTCACAGCACCACCACTAGTTCACTTCACTGTAATGACGATAGGCTAGCTGGCACTGGTCTACGATGATAGGACACACACACTTCCGCTAGACGATCCGGCGTAAACTGACTGTAATACGGCTAACTGGCACTGGTCTACGATGATAGGGCACAAACATTTCCGCTGTGCGATCCGGCGTAAACTCTCTGTAACACGGCTAACTGGCACTGGTCTTCGGTGATTCAGATCCCGTCGCTGCCAACATTGTCGGATTCCACTTCTCCATCCACACGACTTCGAAATATAATCCGGTCTTTTGATATGCTGCCACCACCGATATGAATACGTGATATCGGACACGATACGTGATGTATATTCAAGAAAAACCTAACTCTTTCAATTATACTTAAACTAACCCTTTATTAACAATATTTACACTTAAACTCGGATGTAAATTATCCGGTTTAATATTAAATCAAAATAATTACAGAAAAGTATCATCTGTGTACCGTTAGGCTACGTTCATTCACTCAGAACCGAGATTTCTATTAATCTCACACACGCTATATCTCTTCCTTTCGAGAGATCTCGTTCCACACACGTGCCCAGAGCTGCTCTCTGAACAACCAACCTACACGCTCCAGTCCTGCGTTCCAACTAACTTTCTCTCTGGTCATTCTCCAGAGCACCTTTCTGTCTACGGGGCTCCTGGTCTGTTTCCAAGGGTCTGTCTTCCTAAATAATGGGTGCAATCGCTTTCTTATCTATTAAAGACCACATCACAAAGGACATACTTCTCCCATTGTATTCAACTCGCTAACCTCCGGATTAAGATTCCAGTACTGAAAAGCCTCTCAGTACACAAAAGATACACACACAATAAGATAATAATACGATAATAATCACAATAGTTCCCTAACAATAGTTTTTAAGCCTATAGGTGCCAGGGACCTGACAATCAGTATAGATTTGTCTCTCGTAATTTATTTCATAAAGCAAATTCACTTTGAATAGAATTACTTTATGCTGCATAATATTAACAAGCACGATCAGTATTTCATCTTGAATACTTTAAAAATCTTCACTATCTAAATAAATTAAGAAATATAATCATACGCATACTTATTATACTGAATATTTTTTTCCGCCTTTTCCTATAATTCTTTTTTATTGTTTGTTTGTTTTGTTTTATTGTAACTTTCTTAAAAAAGAAAGAAATATTGAAATAAAATAAATAAGTACGTAAATAAAATAAAATATTCCTATTTTTGTTAATAAAATATATTCCATTGAAAGAAAATCATAGTTTTGAACAAATCATTGCTTTTGAAATCCATTGGGGCATTCCAAAACCATGATATTTTTTTCAGCTAATACGGATAACCATTATTTCATATTAAATTTACATAAAATAGGACCACAAAAAATATAAAATAAGTCTTTTACTGAATATTTTTAAACTCATTCTAATGCAAACGATTAAATATCTATATATATATATATATATATATATATATTTTACAGCAATAATATAAAACGGACTTGCTACAGTTTCAAAATCAACGGCTCATATGTATAACTTAATATATTATTTAGTAAAAACTAAGGCATCCAACACGGGCTTGTGAATATAGGTGAAAACCATTTATTTTTTTATTGAAAATTCTAATAGATTTTTTACATTTAATATTTTTTTTTAGATTGCCCCCTAAAAACACCAAAGAGCATTTTTATATGAAACATATCAATTATATATTCAAATAAAATTTTGAAATTCACTAAAAGCGGTCATTTCGTATTGGCCTTGTGCCCGAAGTTAATATCAGAAGAAATCGCTAAAAATTTCATTATATACAGCAATTTTTTTTATTATTATTCTGATAATTTCAGCGGTTTTAATCGCTTATTTCGAAAACATTTCTGTTAAATTTGTGTTGTATTTATACTATTTTATTTATTGCTTAATGAAGTGTTAATTTCGTTATGAAATGTTAGCTGGAAACAAATGCCGAAGTTTTTATATTGTTTAAAGTGCAAACGGATTAATATTTTGTAATCGTCTGCAAGCGATAGAGATAGATTTTTAAAAAAAAATCATGCTTGAAATTTAATTTATATGGTGTAATAAATGAGTCAATTGCGATACAGTTTTCAAACAAATTGCATTTGAAAGTAGATTTTTTTCCCAATATATAACGGTGTGAAAACTAAAAATGTGCGATATTTAAAAATTTTTTTAATTGCAGTAGCAAAAATCGAAAAACCGAAATTTCATCTTCAAGTGTTGCCATTCGCAAAATGACGTCAGCGTTACGCACGGACACGTTTGTCTTTATAATATAAAATTTTAAACTCTTTCAAATGCAAACGACTAAATATCTAGCAATAATATAAAGTGGACTTTCCCCTCTTTCAAAATCAACAGCTCATATGTATAACTTAATGTATTATTTAGTAAAATATAACTTAATAATTGTTGACGTTCACAAAAAAAAAAAAAAAAAAAAAAAAAATATTACCATGAATTTTACAAGGCTAAAAAAGGAAACAATAACGCTGATCCTCACCGATTCCAAAATTGGAAGTCTCTTACGAAAGTACGAATCTCTCATGTTAGCTTTCGATTCTAGATCTCCTGTGTAAAAAAGAATCATTTAAAAATATCGAAAAGCAAACGAGAAATTTGTAGAGAACGCCTTCATTAGTTTAACATTAGCTTGCAAATGTTGTCGTGTAGCATATTGGTGAATAGATGGTGAAGATACCCAGGGCCCTCGCTAAGGGGGGGGGGGGACGGGGGGGAGGAGCCTCCCCCACCAAACCTTCCCGAATGCTGTTACACTTGGCAAATTTAAAAACTTTTAGTTGGCAAATTTGTTTAAAACTTTAATAAAAACTACAATGTACTTTCTATTTCTGATAGACTTGGAAAAAGTTATAAATCTAATTGGGAATATTATTAAACTTTTTACAAATAAGAACTATATTACATTTTCTAATTGTGGTAACTTGGCAAAATTATAAAACTAGTTGGCAAACTTGTTGAATTGGCGAAAACTATTTATTTTTGCTTCTCAATGAGTTGGCAAATACTGAAATTTGACTTGGTAATTTAAGGTCCTCTTCCCCCCTCAATAAAATGTCTTATCGATGGCCCTGAAGATACCGATGGATAGTTTAATGCTTTTTTTATTACGAACACAGCTACAGACACTTAGATACAGGATTTGGATGATATTACATAACTTTAAAGGAAAGACTAAATAATTTAGCTTGTCGATAACTTAGAGCTACCCGTGGGTTATGCGATTGAGGGACTTAAGTTTCCAAGCAAACTAGTCTGGTTAACTTTCCGTGAGAATATATCTCTCACGCGGGTATAGTCCTTTGTCCACCCTATCTTCGCTCAGTGAACCTGACTGATGTGCTTACAGCAACAGATCTGGATAAAAGCATCCCTGTAGGGCCCCGACGCCGATAGTATTTTAGCATAGCGCTTTTGAGTGGGTTCTGAAGTAGAACATCTCGTTTTAGAGTACCTTGGAAATTATTGCATCATTACTGTCGGTATAACGTCAAAATCTCAAAATGCTGTAGGACTTACGATTTTTATAATGTCAGATCAAAGGTTTTGGAGTACCAGCAAGAGAGTTTATGAGAGTATGATAAAGATCCCAACGAACACAGAACTTGCGGGCCGCTGATGGCTACGTTAGCTTTGGCCCAAACTAGGAGATGAGGGGCCGCTATCGTTTGCCGTTACGGCAACTTAAAAAAACTGTCACGCCGGCCACAATGTGGCCGCAATAGAATTGGCCATAACTACATTAAGATGCCCATAACTGTGCCACAAGTGGTTAATCATAACTGACAGATAGCCTAAAACTGGCCACAATTATACTTTAAGTGGCAATTATTAATGAAAACTAGCCACAGTTTGGCCATTAACGATCATCGTGAATAAAATCTAGCCAGAAGATCGCCACAGCCATGCCACCTGCGTTTGTTAAGAATAAAAGCTATCCCAAAGCAGGCCATAAATGTTAATTTATTGGACATCATAAATGTAAACTAGCCTTAAGCTAGCCACTTTGTTGCCATCAATAAGCATCATTAATGAATGCAAGCCGAAAGCTAACCACTTTGTTGCCATCAATGGGCATAATTAATGTATGCAAACCGAAAGTTAACCACTTTGTTGCCATCAATGGACATCATTAATGAATGCATGCCGAAAGAGAGCCACTTTGTTGCCATCAATGGGAATCATTAATGAATGCAAGCCGAAAGCTAGTCACTTTGTTGCCATCAATGGGCATTATTAACGTATGCAAGCCGAAAGCTAACCACTTTGTTGCCATCAATGGGTATCATTAATGAATGCATGCCGAAAGAGAGCCACTTTGTTGCCATCAATGGGCATCATTAATGAATGCATGCCGAAAGAGAGAGCCATTTTGTTGCCATCAATGGGAATTATTAATGAATGCATGCCGAAAGCTAGCCACTTCGTTGCCATCAATGGTAATCATCAAAGAATGCATGCCGAAAGCTAGCCATTTCGTTGCCATTAATGGGCATCATTAATGAATGCAAGCCGAAAGCTAGTCACTTTGTTGCCATCAATGGTAATCATTAAAGAATGCATGCCGAAAGCTAACCACTTTCTCGCCATCAATGGGCAACATTAATGAATGATAGCCCAAAGCTAGCCATCTTCATGCCACTATTGGATATCATGATGGAAGCTGGCCAGAATTATACTTTTTATGGTCCTCAAAAAAGTAAAGTTGAGCAAGAAAGGCCCATTTTTACTCCTTTGGCAGGGACAATTTTTTTTTTTTTTTTAAAGATATTTTGAACTTCAGAATCTAAATTTACTGGTCCATAATTTTTGTCTGAAAACTCTAAAATTCAAAATTTGAAAAAAAAAAATAATAATCTATTTGAATATTTTTTTTTAACAAGAGCTCATAACACCAGCCTGACTTTTATACATACATGTTTCACTTTATTATTATATTTTTCAGTTAAAAACTGCAATGGTGTTATAAGCACCCCATATTAAAAATGTCAAAATAAATAAAATCGAAAGTGTTTCAGATCTTGTATAGCATATTTTCAATCTGCAAGCAAAAAAAAAAAGTGTCCCAATGGAGGCAAAAATTGGCCTTATCCACTCATCTCATTAGATCGGAATAAAATGCCATATGGTTATGATTTAGTTTTTAATATTATTCTGAAAAAGTTGCAAAAGCCATATTTGTAATTAATAAAATAAGGTTGATAACACAAGGTGTAAAATATATATTGAACGTTAAATTACCAATGATGGTGAGAATAAGGAAAAAAACTTATTTTCTTCAATTTTTAATTAAATTATAGGTTTAATCATTCTATTCAAAGGAGTAAATTTTTAAATAGTTTCTTCAAGCTAATTCACCAGGTGGATCGTCCAGCCCTTTTTCAAAGCAAATAAACACAGAATGTTAAATGAGATACCATATGAAATGATTTTTAAGCGACTTCTGACATAGTACACTCACATTTCTTTAAAACATGTATTTTGGTTAAAATTGCAAGTAACTGAAAATTAAATAGGCATTGTTTTCAGAAATGAAATGATTACCTCAAATTACTGTTGCCACAAAAATTAAATTCTGCAACAATGATTATAAAAAAAAATTTCAATAAAGATGAAGTGGACATAGTTGCTGCATGGGTTTATTTTATGTTTATGATAAAAAAGCAAAATTTTAATTCAAATGCTCAATTTATTTTTCTTTATCCCATTTTTTTTTAAACATTATGTCACCCTCTAATGCAATTAAAATACAATATATATATATATATATATATATATATATATATAAAACTTTAAGTAAAATTTAACCATTGAAACATAAGAAACTGACCACATACACTGAAATCCCGATACCAAAGAGCCCTGTCAATTTACAAATTAAAATTGTAGTCCTAATAAAAGTAACATTATTAATTCAAATTAAGAAGAAGAAAAAAAAAATTAAATAAATAGAAAATAAGGAATGAAATATAAACCACACGAGTATATACACAAATAAAAGCTTATAAAGTAATTTACTTTTTCAAGGGCAAGAAAATCATATTTATAAGCAAAGAACGATTGTTTTCTGTATATGACACCAGCTTTTGCTAAATATGGTGCCATATCTTGCCCGAACAATCGCTGAAACAATATTGAATAACAAGACCTTTACAATGGAATATTATAAATTATACATACAATTTGAAAAGGAGTGTGAAAAAAAATTAAAAATATATATATATTACTTATATTAATAATATCCCAAGATATTTAGTATATTGTGAGCACATGTACAAAGTTGTATCCAAAAGAAGAGGTTAAATTCACAGTTAAATAGAGAATCCTTCAGATCATAAATTGTAACCTACAGTTACAGTTATTTTTATTTAACTAAATAGTTTACAACATTTTAAAAAATGTAGAAGAAAAAAATTATGATATACATATAAATAAAAACCATTAATTATTTTATTTTAATTTTAATTTAATGAATTAAAATATATAATATTACTTGATAATTTGAAAGTATTTCATAGATATTATTACCTCCATACTAAATTTCCAAGTTTTAATATTTTAAATAAGCTATACTACTGCTATCTATTGTAAAAATATTAGACTATTTTAGCATACTATCAAATACATTGCTGCTGACATCTGGTGTACAGATATTCTACTAAAACTTTAATATTGTATGTATAATTACTTATATGCAGCTGTAATGTCGTGTAAATATATTAATTTTACTAGTTAATATTAATGATATATATATAGAGAATAAGAGTTACTAGTATAATATAATTTATATTTTATCTAACCCATTTAAAATATATCTTAATTTAACCCAAACATTAATGTAGAATCCATATGATGCTTTCATTTTATAAATTAGTATTATACTTAGAAATAACATAGATTATTCAATATGGTAATGCACTTATTATAATTTAAATCCAGCTATTTAAATAATATCTACCATGAAAAAAATATATAAAAAACATAAATATTAATTAAATTAAATGATCTAATAATAAAATAAAATAAATAATATAAAACTAAGAGATATGTTTATTAGTGTACTATATTTAATAAATATTTAATATTTACTAAAATTAAATATGTTTAACTTATTAATATTATATTGTATTGATTAACCCATTGTAACATCCTTGATAATTTTAACTTTTGTTACAACCCCAATAATATTAACTCCATATAATCATAACAACAATTATAGAATTTGCCCACATGTAAATTTTAATTTATGAATGACTTTTAACTAAGATGATCCTATGCAGCACATGCTCTTAATATGAGTTATAATTTAGCGAAATATATCAACAGTCAATAGTTGAAAATTAACGTTAAATTTTAAAATATGAATGACATTAAACTAGGATAATCCTATGCAGCAACGCACACAATAGGATTCATAGTTTAGCCAAATATATCAACAATCAAAAGTTGATTATCATTTTTATCAAGGAGATTTTAACAAAAAAAAAAAAAAAAAAAAAAAAAAAATACAGACATTTAACCCAAATTAAATCTATATTTATATGTGTAAAATTGATTTAACTAAATAGTAAGTATATCCATAAACTTGTTCAATTTGAAGGATATGTTTTAAATTTTGAATTTTAAAGTTATTTGAACAAAGATTATTAATTCTATGTGCGAAATTTAGTAAAATATTTACAAATACTGATTTATGTATACATGACAAATAGTTAGTAAATAAGTTAACCTTAAAAGTAAAATCATTTCGCTTGTCATAAATGTCAAACAAAAGTTTATTATCTTTAAGAATTATCTTAAGATCAAGAAAATTAATTTCATTATTTGCCATAACATTGAAACTATAAGTTAAATTTTTATGATATTTTATAGGTAATAAATAATTTGAATTACTATTAAAATAGAAGACAATAATGTCATCTATATAACGGTATATTTTACAATTAGCAATATTAGGGTTACGTTCATAATAATATAAATACAATTCTGCAAGAATTGAAGAAACAATGCCACCTTGAGGGAGTCCACAGCTTTGTATATATATAGTATCATTAAAAACAATATAATTATAATGGAGAATAAATTTAGTTAATGGTTTAAAGTAATTTAACGAAATTTTATTTTTTAATTTAATAGAATCCTTGTATTCCTTATATAATAAATTTACTATCTTGAACATATCGTTAATATCAATGTTATTAAATAAGTCATTAAAATCAAACGTCTTCATGTATTTTATGTTATTTAAATTTTTAATATTATTGACAAGTTGAAAACTATTTTTTATGCTATACAAATTATCTTTTTGTTTTGTAAGTTCAAACATTTTAGTGAGAATACTTAATAAAAATTTGCTTGCATTATTGTTATAAGTATTACAACCGATTGTTACAGTTCTAAATTTAAAGGAGTTTTGTGGAATTTAGGTATAACAACTATGTATGGATAATTAAAGTTATAGTTTTTAATTTTTAGTAATTTATAAAATTGAAATATATGTCGATTATTAATGATTTTATCTAGATTAGTTATTTTAAAGTTTAAATTTGTATTTATAGTTTTAGTTATTAACTGCGAATAATAATATTTGCAGATGAAAGCATAATTGTTTGGTGATTTATCAACATATGTAATAATAAATTTGTTTTGTAAATTCGTTATTTCACTATTTAGTTGTTTAAAATTAAAATTATATATGTCCAAATTCCTATGAAGTTCAGCATTTAAATTACTTAAAACATTTAATTTCCATTCATTAAAAAATTCAAGAGGTTTATTATAATCTATTGATATTTTATAAATAAAAAGGTCAAGATCCAGATTAAATTGTTTTAAAATAGAAAAAATTGTATAACATGAAGGTAATCGAAATTTAGTCCCATTAGTCATAAGTTTACGCAAGTAATCATTCTCTACAATATTAATATCCCCTGTAATAATGTGACCATGTACCTTATCTACATAATTGCTATAATTAGGATTATTACATAAGCAAGGAGGTTTATCATTTGATGTTAGAAATTTTGCAAATTTATTGTAATTGAAAATCCTACATCCTAATGTAACGTTGTATTTGTATGATTTATGTATTGTAAAATTTTTTATGGGGAATTTGTTCTCAATGTTATTAATTACATTGTGTATATTTATTTTATTAAGTACAATATTGGAAAAAGTAATTATAAGTAGAGTGTTGTTAGTTTTTTTGTAAGTGTTTTTTGAAATTTTTACATTAAGTTGATTAATTCTAAATAATAAAAGATCAAAATAAACAATATATATATATATATATATATATATATATATATATATATATATTGCTATTTTCGGTCAGTTTTTACTGTAACTTTGGTTGAATAAATGGGATTATATTCTGGCTTTATTGTTTTTTTTTAGAAGTTCAAACATGCATCTAAAAAATATTAGACTGCAGTGTAAAATCTTCACACAGGCCCACTAGTATATATTATTTCTGTTGTCAACATCCCCTTTTCTCAGAAAATACAAAATGCACAACACTGAATGAGATGCCATAAGAAAGGATTTTGAACCAGCTTCTGATATAGTGCACTTACATTTCGGCAAAACATTTTTGGATTAAAAATTGCTGTTAATTAAAAATGAAATCCGCATTGTTTTCCTAAAAGAAAAGGTTTTCCTTAAATTAGTGTTGCCACAAAAATACAATACCACATTATATAATGCTCAAAATGATTATAAAAAATAAATACTACAAAAAAGATAAAGTGGGACACAGTTGTTGCATGCGTTTATTTTATGACTAAAAAGCCAAATTGAAATGCTCAATTTATTTTTCTTTGTCCCATGTTTTTTCCGAAACAGATGTCATCCTCTAAAGCAGTTAATTAGCTATATATATATATATATATATATATATATTGTCTTTGCTATGCTCGATCAGTTTTTACTGTAACTGTGATGGAATAAAGGAGATGATATTCTGGCTCGACTAACGTTGTTTAAAGATAGTTTCAGTCATTAATTTTCCTTTAGAAGTTTAAACCTGCATCTAAAGAGTATTAGATATTGCTAAAAAGTATTAGACTGCAGTGTGAAATCTTCGCACGGGTCCACTGGTGCTTTTATAATACAATTTCTTACGGGGATGTTTCTTCCAATTATCCAGCTGGAAAATAAAACAAAAACAAAAATCCAGGAATTTTATTTTATAAAATTGGTAAAATGTTGACATTACTGATCATTGGAATTCAAGAATTTTAATATTTTTTCAAAACAGTAGTGGCAGTAGATCTTCTAGAACATGGCAAGTTCGCCATTCATACATTTTTTTTTTTTTTAAATGGACTAAAACATTGCTCATAAATAATAATATCATTGTTTTTATTTTTTAAAGATTAGCAAGTAATGAGTACTGAATTATTATTTTTTTTTAATCTATTACCAATAAAGAAATCTTTAAAATATTTTTCTTTCCAGCAGGAGGTATGTGACCTTTTGATTAACAAAATTTCAAACTGATTTATACAATATTATGTGCATTAAAATTTTAATCTCAACTTTTAATAAGATTATGGCAAAATTTTTATTAAAATATTCAGAAGTTTTTATACAGCAAATTATTTTTAATACCTGATCTCCAAGCAATGCTAATTTATAATCAACCAACAAATTAGTATAAACAGTTTATCAGGCTGTCAGTTTTTAAAAATTTAGCCTACATAAAACATTTTTATTGAATTATATCTTAACCTGTAAAAAGAAGGGAGAATGTTCTTAGAACAAGAAAGAAGAGGAAAATATATATAGTACATCCTTTTTAACATCACTTGCATAAATAAATAAATACATATATAAACAATAAAACTGGTGTTTTTTTTTCATATAAATTTTATTTTTCACAAATGTAAAACAAACCAACCAAAAAAGCATTTATTTATTTATGTATTTACAAGATGCTCAAAATTTATCAGAAATATTTTACAAGAAAATTTAATCTTGTTACAATTAAATTTCTGATGTTTCTTAATTTAAGTTGAGAAAGGACAGCTGAAAATCTACAGTCATCTTCATAGAGAACTTTTTTCTTTCCAGATTTTTATTCTTCTTCTGAAAAATAAAAAATAAATTTTACAAAACAAAATTTAAATGCCTTACTTTAAAACCACCACTTATTAATCAGCCATTTATAAATATAATCAGAACAGAAATTATAATTTAAAAAAACTATTTACAAAAAGCTTTGTAGTTTAAGTTATTTGTACACCATGAAACTATTTTATTGCAGTATACCTATATTTCAGGGTTGTCGAATGACACTTTTTTTTTTTTTTTTCCCCTTCTAGGTACGAAACTGCATTTCATGGTGGCAATTTTATGTTATATCATATTCTTTTATTTCTTTTTGCACCCATGTTAACAATAATATTGTTTCTATTTTTATGTGTTAAGAGCAGGGGGGGGGGAGGTGCTGTAAGTAGTAGAAGAACAAGAGTTAGGCCTCAGCAGGCGCTATGTGCGCGGAGCCGGAGCCGGAAGTCACAGGTGTGGATAACAGACATGTTGAGACAGGAAGTTCTGCGAACGGTGAAGGTCACCGGAAGTCGCAGGTGTGGATAAAAAACAGGTTGAGACAGGAAGTGAACCGGAAGGAATTTGGAGATAAGGACAGGATGAGATGTATTTTTTCTAAAAAAGGGTTTTAATCAGATTCTTTCTTGTCAGGGAATTTTTTTTTTTTTAAATTGTGAGCCCACCATAACCACCCGCTATGAAAAACAATTCATAACGCCACAATTTTTTTTTTTTTTTTAAATCTGTCAATCCTGCTTCATCAGTCATCTGCGAGAGACCTGTAACGAAATAAAAGAGTTTAATTATTATGTTTAAGCGAGAGTTGTGTCATACGGGAAATCAGATGTGTGACGTCTGCTAAAGTTGTAGAGTGTCTATGAGGAAATCCAGCTTCACAGAACCTAGAAAAAAAAACAAGTCTTGCTTGATGTATGTGATAGCTAAAGGCCCCCCAACCTATACAAAATTTTAAATAATTTTATATAGGTTGTATTATCTGACTAAGCAGGGGTCGCATGGCCGCCACACCACTCATTGTTGCCTTCGATTCACATACAACAAACAATACTTTTTTGTATTGATTAGTAAAAAATGAATATATACAGAATTTTTATACAACTTTTCGCAACGAAATAGGTTCATCGTACATAATTTTTTTGTAGAGATTAATTATATACAACATGATGAAAAATAAATATATTACAACTTTTGCAACGAAATAGGTTCATCGTCCATAAATTTCTTTATAGAGATTAATTATATACAACATGATGAAAAATAAATATATATACAACTTTTCACAACGAAATAGGTTCATCGTCCATAAATTTCTTTATAGAAATTAATTATATACAACATGATGAAAAATAAATATATACAATTTTCAGCATTCGCCATTTTCTTCAATTTCTTTAATCTTGTAATGTCCGTAGGCTAGGCTCGTTATACCATCCGATAAAAGATAACGTTTATCGTCAAACGCAGATAAACATTTTTTGTTGAATTGTACCGTGTATAGTTGATGCAGCCTTTGGTCAATCTTTTTTTGAACTTCGTAAGTACTTGTCTGGTTATTTAAACAGGCAACATAATCTTCATGTCGAAGTTTTCTTCGTACAATTCTTGTAGAAACCCCCTTGGCTCGTTTTTTTTCTTCTTGTGCAGATTTTATGCTGTACATTTTAGACTTAAGACCTACGAATTGATGGGCAGCTTCACCATTCAATTCATCCTTAAATTTTCCCAAAACTTTTTTATTCGTGGAAGAATAAAGTGGGTGGCTTTTGGGATAATCAGAAATCAAATCTGGAGCTGTGGAGCCCCAAATCAGTTTGTAGGTCTTGCGTCTTTATGTGATACATGAGAGAATCCGTATCGGTAAAAAGAAGAACTGCACGATTTCCACTATAAATTTTTTTTATAAAGTTATAGTGAAAATCATACATGAGTGTTTTTGACAACTCGAGTATCGTAAAACCGACGTATATGGGTCGATTCATCAAGATACTGTTCTTTTGTCTTTCTACACCCACGAGATTCTCGTCAAATATTTTACAGCCTTTATAGTTGGGTGAGGCCACCAACTTTTCACCTCTTCTTGTGTTATTGGTTAGCTCAATATTTCGTCTTTTTCTAAGATTTTCTATGCATTTACCGTAAATGGAGTTATTTAAGAGCTTGAAAAAATCACGCTCGAAACTGGTCTTTGCTTGTTTTCTTTTTTCTGTGTTGAATGTAATGTATTTTTCGAGCCAAGGGGACTGATTAAATTGCAATACCTTATGAATTTTGGTTAGTTTTAATCCTAATTGTAAATATAGTTGTAAATTTCTATAATGACAAATATATTTATATTTATTGAACAGATTCGGAATTAGTTTTGGAGTACCCTTGAACCCCTTGTTGATCAGACTTTTCGCATAGGGCGATAACATGTTTTCTTGTACGGTAAGTCTTTCGGGTGCCAGTGGATACTCGTTGTGGAGTGTGTGAAGGGATTCAGGATACTCCAAATCAACTTCAAAGATGAAACCAATTTTGCTTTTTTCATTCATGTTTAAAATTCTTCTTTCATTAAATTCTTCGGGATTACCCCATTGAAATCCTCCGTGAGGTAAAAACTGCGACATAGACCACCCATATAAGTTATTGGCGTCTAAATAAATCAAATGGGATTTTTCGTCATCTTGTTTAAAGTGTGGGCAATCTGTGTTGTTGGCTGTGGCGAACCTATGCGATATCTGAGATACGCCCCCACGCACACCTTGTTCTATAAAAAGAAGCATATCCACGTCCGTTAAAAGTTCCAATTTCACATCGGTCATCTTTAGGCAAGCCTGCCATGACAGACTGGGAAGTGTGACCAAATGTGCTGGATCCAGTTGGTAATATTGATTACATAATTTTCGGAAATTTTCAAACACATCGGCCAGCAACAACACGTCTGTTTTGACATACAGATCGTGATACTGACCGAGGTTTTGTATCTGAAAGTCTTTCCAAACTTTATGTGCATGTGCATATTCTTCTTCTGTGATATTTTCTTCGGTAAGGGTGCTATAAAAGGCAGATTTGGGGAGTAATGATGTATCTTCAAACTTTTTAAAACTGTTAACATATTCATAAGGGTAAATACCTTTTTTCCTTATCATATCAAAGTTTGTTTGAACAGGAAAGTTTTCATACAAAACTTGAAATTGATCAGGTTCCAAATTACTGGATAGCTTATCCAATGACGTTGCCAGAAACAGAAACGAATCGATAAATGATAAGCTTATTTTGGATCCTTGTTTTTTTATTTTAAAGGTTATATACTGTTCTAACGTTGAAGCGATCACATCGATTTTATGGTCTTTATAACGGCCTAGCCTACTCATTATTATGTGTCCGTCATATTTTTTTAAGTTGTGGAAAACCACAGGTATGGTTGTGGACTGTTTAAAGTGCAGATTGCAAAACGGATGGGCAGCTCCTCTGTATTTTGAAGTCACATGATCGTGATCCCGTACTTTTCTGGTTCCCAACGGTTTTCGACAAATGCAACATGTTTTTGCTTGTTGGAAACTTTCTTCTTCTTTCGTTAAATTCATGGGTTCTACAGTCAGGAGTTTTTTTCCGAGTTCTTCTTTTATGTTTATTAACGTATCGATGAAGTGATCCACCGCATCTTCACCTCGATAAACATAAACACCCTCTTGATTAGAGGGTGTTTGTGTGCACTTATAAGTTTTTTGGTCGGACCCGACAACGACACAGGCATAACCGCACGGCACATGCTTGGCAAGATCCATTTTGTAAGATGATGTGTTGGAAGGTTGGGCAGTTGGTACTGGTACGATAAGCGACTCAAAGTCAGCATAAATCGTAAATGGAACGGGGGCTTGAAGGTGAATGCCTGTAAAATTTAAAATATTTTTGCCTTCTTCCGGCATGTAAACAACTTGGGGTGCTTGCTTTTGGCAATAGGGTGCATGCTTATCTAAAAGGTCTTGACGCATAAAAGCATGCAGACAGTTAAAACAATAAAACATGGCACCATTATATTTGCTTCGATGCCCCATAAATCTTGAAAAATTTCTGATAAGGCAATAGTGTGACTTTTCACCATCACCTATCAGAAGTAAGTTAATGACCTTATCATTTGTTTTTTTTGAAACGTACAAAATGTAAATTTCGCCTTCTTCATAACCAAACACATTGATCCTTAAATCGTTTTGTGATTCAATAAGGGGTACTTGTTGATAAGGTACTGGGTAGGTGACTCCTTTCATATTAATTGTATGTTCATAATCTACATATTTAGAAACACGATAAGGGTTTTCATCATGAGGGAGGTTCATTTTTGAAGCTAACAGACACCATAATAAACATTTTTCATCTTCAAAATTTTGTATATTCAAAACAGCATCCTTTCCACGCAAGTCTTTCGGTAAACGAATGTAACTGTTGCCTTTTAAAGGAGCATGTTTTGCGGTTTGAAGTTCAAAGTGTTGAACTTCACGAAGTACCCACCCCAGACCCCTTTTGTAAAAACTTTTCAAAGCTTGCTAAAATTTTTTGATGTGCCTGTGCAAGATTATCCTCAATTGTGTCAATCGTATAATCAGTATACGTGTCCGACCAAAAATAGGTGGAAATGACTTCGATGTCACCTTCAGGCGAGGTCTTTTCCAATAATACTTTAATTATTAATCTCCACTTAATGGCGCGATATTCTTCAAGAACATCTTCTAAAGTGTCAATTAATTCATTGCGAGAAGAATCGAAAAAAACAGAAATGTCAAATTTCAAGTCTTCTTCTGGTTCAATGTATATGGACTTAAACATTTGAAGTGCTTCTTTTGTGGTTCTATTATTTTTTGGGAATCGGGAAACTCTTTGTTTTTTCATACACGTAAGATTACTATTTTCACTATGCACAGTTCTTGCATGTTGCATTAAATTAAATTTGGTAGCGAATTTTCGCTCACAATCCTTACAACTATATAACGGGTTTTCATGTAATTTCATATGACTTTTCAAATTATCTGCTCGTAAAAATATTTTTTGGCAAATCGAGCAGCTAAATTTCCTTTGGTTCTCTTCGTGAGTTTTTTTATGTCGTGTTAAACTCTTTCCATGAGAGAATGACTTTTGACAAACATCGCACGTGTATAATACCTAAAAAAATAAGTATATTTTAATTTTTTCCTAACAAAAAACTTGAATTACTTTTTTAACATACCTAAAACAATTAAAATCACGAAAACCTGTAAAAATAATAATCAAATTCGCCTACCTGTTTCGATGATGTCTGCATACCTGATGTTGATGCACCCTCATTTATTTTCAGGGCTACCCTCTCATGAGTGAATTTATGTCTGCTTAGATTTGTCTTTTTCGAAAATGATTTTCCACAGACTTCACAAGTCAGACTCTGAAAACGAATCAAAAAGACCTAGTTTTAAATTGAGTTATTTTTTAAATAATAAAATTTTAAAAACTTATTTAATAAAATAAATCGTTTAAGAATCCCATTAAACATGTTTCTTTTTCAAACTTTAAAAATAATTTTTTCACCCCCTCGTTCACAAACCCCATTAAACATATATCTTTTTGAAATAATAATAATAATAACTAACCTTGTTTACATTGCTCATGTCTGTATTGGTAGAAGGCACAGAGGTCACGGATGATAAGAAGTGTTGTAGAGATGAGTCACCAACCCTCTGCAAATCATTAAATAAACTGGGTGGTAACTCCTGCAAAATTTCTTCAATGAGAGGTGTTTCCATAACACTCTATAAAACAAACACGTTCATATTTAAAAAATGTCACGTACACTTACTACTCTATTTTAAATCATAAAGGGATAAAATGTCAACTTTCACCGTTTTCTAGAAATGTATCTATCTTTACCGAAAAATGGAAAACGTGTTTCGATGACAAAGTTTATCGATTAAAAGATTTATAGAAACAAATTTAAACTATTCGCATACAATTTTAAAACTATCAAATTTGACAACATTTTCTAGAAATGTATCCTCCTTTATAAAAAAAAATGAAAAACGCGTTTTGATGACAAAGTTTCTCAATAAGACTATCTGCTTTTTCAAACAAAAATATTTCAAAGTCTATGAAAACAATAAAGAGAGTACTTTATCAAAAAATGAAAAACTTGTTTCGATGACAAAGTTTCTCAATGAGCCTATCTGCTTTTTCAAACAAAAATACTTCAAAGTTTATGGAAACAATAAAGAGAGTACTTTATCAAAAAATGAAAAACGTGTTTCGATTACAAAGTTTCTCAATAAGATTATCTGCTTTTTCAAACAAAAATATAAAAAAGTTCATGGAAACAATTTAAAAACATAAACGTATAATTTAAAAATAGAATTTGAATTTAGAACAGCTTATGCAAAAAAGATTCATGGAATCATTTTAAACCTTTTGCATACAATCTTAAAAACATCATCTTTGTTAGTACTTTCTTTAAATGTGTCTATCTTTACCGAAAAACGTATAACGAGTTTCGATGACAAAGTTTCTCAATAAGAATAACTGCTTTTTCAAACAAAAATAATCAAAAGTTCATGGAAACAAATTTAGAAACATAAAAGTGCAATTTAAAAATAGAATTTGGATTTAAGAACACCTTATGCAAAAAAGATTCATGGAATCATGTTAAACCCGTTGCATACAATCTTAAAAATATCAACTTTGTTAGTACTTTCTTTAAATGTGTCTATCTTTACCGAAAAATGTATAACGAGTTTCGATGACATAGTTTCTTAAGAATAACTGCTTTTTCAAACAAAAATATTCAAACGTTCATGGAAACAAATTTAAAAACATAAAGATGCAATTTAAAAATAGAATTTGGATTTAAGAACACCTTATGCAAAACAGATTCATAGAAACATTTTAAACCCTTTACATACAATCTTAAAAATATCAACTTTGACAGCATTTTCTGTAAATGTGTCTATCTTTATCAAAAAATGGAAAACTTGTTTCGATGACAAAGTTTATCAATTAAAATGTTCAGTGAAACATTTTAAACTATTTGCATACAATCTTAAAAATATCAACTTTGACAACATTTTCTTGAAATGTGTCTACCTTTATTTAAAAAATGAAAAACGCGTTTAGATTATAGTGATTTTAAATAAGAATATCTGCTTTTTCAAACAAAAATAAGTAAAATTAAAAGAGTCTTAAGCAATTTCAATTATTTTTTCTTTACAAATAGTAAACAGTTAAAAAAAAAAAAAAAAAATGGAAAACGTATATTTCGATTACAAAGTTTCTGAAAAAGTATACCTGCATTATGCGTTTTCGAATAAAAATGAATTTAAAAATAGGTCATAAAGTAACCCGTTTTGATTTGAGAACAGGCTATTTTAAAACAGTATTCTGTTGTAACTTAGCAAAGTATTCGTTAAAACAATATATTCAAAAAGTAAACAATTATTCTTTTAAAATATTATCTCAGTTAAAGTAACCCGTTTAGATTTGAGAACAGTCTTAAAATATTAAAACAGATAAAAATATTTGAGCAATAGATACACTATTCTGTTATAACTTTAAAAATATCATAGCAATAATTTAACACACTATTTACAAACATGATTCTATAATTTAAAAAAACTTACTTCAAAATCCTGTAATGCAGAATTTAAATCTTGAGTTGATCTATCCATATCTATGAAAATTACTTAAGCACAACACTTTGAAATTCAAAATCGAAATAACACGCACAAGTGATAAAATAATGTTAGAAGATCAAATTCTATAAGCAGAATGACTGCTTGGCTACTTCATGCGTGTTTATCTATAAGAACCGGAAACTGTTAAACTCCCCCCGTCTACTTTTAATTGGAGGAAAGCTTTTCCCCCATGCTTATTAGCCAATGAGGTTCGTTTACGTCACATGCCAACCGTCGTTAGGTAACGCCCATTTTTTAAACAACATCTTGTTTTTATGCGGTTTTTATACTTGTCTAGACTTGTCCAGACTTTTTTTTTTTTTTTGGTGGCACGTCGATTTTTGTGAGTCATCGTTCTCTTGTCTTATCTTACCTTTCCTGTTTGGACTTCCTGGACAAGTCTAGACAAGTATAAAAACCGCATAAAAACAAGATGTTGTTTAAAAAATGGGCGTTACCTAACGACGGTTGGCATGTGACGTAAACGAACCTCATTGGCTGATAAGCATGGGGGAAAAGCTTTCCTCCAATTAAAAGTAGACGGGGGGAGTTTAACAGCTTCCGGTTCTTATAGATAAACACGCATGAAGTAGCCAAGCAGTCATTCTGCTTATAGAATTTGATCTTCTAACATTATTTTATCACTTGTGCGTGTTATTTCGATTTTGAATTTCAAAGTGTTGTGCTTAAGTAATTTTCATAGATATGGATAGATCAACTCAAGATTTAAATTCTGCATTACAGGATTTTGAAGTAAGTTTTTTTAAATTATAGAATCATGTTTGTAAATAGTGTCTTAAATTATTGCTATGATATTTTTAAAGTTATAACAGAATAGTGTATCTATTGCTCAAATATTTTTATCTGTTTTAATATTTTAAGACTGTTCTCAAATCTAAACGGGTTACTTTAACTGAGATAATATTTTAAAAGAATAATTGTTTACTTTTTGAATATATTGTTTTAACGAAGACTTTGCTAAGTTACAACAGAATACTGTTTTAAAATAGCCTGTTCTCAAATCAAAACGGGTTACTTTATGACCTATTTTTAAATTCATTTTTATTCGAAAACGCATAATGCAGGTATACTTTTTCAGAAACTTTGTAATCGAAATATACGTTTTCCATTTTTTTTTTTTTTTAACTGTTTACTATTTGTAAAGAAAAAATAATTGAAATTGCTTAAGACTCTTTTAATTTTACTTATTTTTGTTTGAAAAAGCAGATATTCTTATTTAAAATCACTATAATCTAAACGCGTTTTTCATTTTTTTAATAAAGGTAGACACATTTCAAGAAAATGTTGTCAAAGTTGATATTTTTAAGATTGTATGCAAATAGTTTAAAATGTTTCACTGAACATTTTAATTGATAAACTTTGTCATCGAAACAAGTTTTCCATTTTTTGATAAAGATAGACACATTTACAGAAAATGCTGTCAAAGTTGATATTTTTAAGATTGTATGTAAAGGGTTTAAAATGTTTCTATGAATCTGTTTTGCATAAGGTGTTCTTAAATCCAAATTCTATTTTTAAATTGCATCTTTATGTTTTTAAATTTGTTTCCATGAACGTTTGAATATTTTTGTTTGAAAAAGCAGTTATTCTTAAGAAACTGTCATCGAAACTCGTTATACATTTTTCGGTAAAGATAGACACATTTAAAGAAAGTACTAACAAAGTTGATATTTTTAAGATTGTATGCAACGGGTTTAACATGATTCCATGAATCTTTTTTGCATAAGGTGTTCTTAAATCCAAATTCTATTTTTAAATTGCACTTTTATGTTTTTAAATTTGTTTCCATGAACTTTTGATTATTTTTGTTTGAAAAAGCAGTTATTCTTATTGAGAAACTTTGTCATCGAAACTCGTTATACGTTTTTCGGTAAAGATAGACACATTTAAAGAAAGTACTAACAAAGATGATGTTTTTAAGATTGTATGCAAAAGGTTTAAAATGATTCCATGAATCTTTTTTGCATAAGCTGTTCTAAATTCAAATTCTATTTTTAAATTATACGTTTATGTTTTTAAATTGTTTCCATGAACTTTTTTATATTTTTGTTTGAAGAAGCAGATAATCTTATTGAGAAACTTTGTAATCGAAACAAGTTTTTCATTTTTTGATAAAGTACTCTCTTTATTGTTTCCATAAACTTTGAAGTATTTTTGTTTGAAAAAGCAGATAGGCTCATTGAGAAACTTTGTCATCGAAACAAGTTTTTCATTTTTTGATAAAGTACTCTCTTTATTGTTTTCATAGACTTTGAAATATTTTTGTTTGAAAAAGCAGATAGTCTTATTGAGAAACTGTCATCAAAACGCGTTTTTCATTTTTTTTTATAAAGGAGGATACATTTCTAGAAAATGTTGTCAAATTTGATAGTTTTAAAATTGTATGCGAATAGTTTAAATTTGTTTCTATAAATCTTTTAATCGATAAACTTTGTCATCGAAACACGTTTTCCATTTTTCGGTAAAGATAGATACATTTCTAGAAAACGGTGAAAGTTGACATTTTATGCCTTTATGATTTAAAATAGAGTAGTAAGTGTACGTGACATTTTTTAAATATGAACGTGTTTGTTTTATAGAGTGTTATGGAAACACCTCTCATTGAAGAAATTTTGCAGGAGTTACCACCCAGTTTATTTAATGATTTGCAGAGGGTTGGTGACTCATCTCTACAACACTTCTTATCATCCGTGACCTCTGTGCCTTCTACCAGTACAGACATGAGCAATGTAAACAAGGTTAGTTATTATTATTATTTCAAAAAGATATATGTTTAATGGGGTTTGTGAACTTGGGGGTGAAAAAATTATTTTTAAAGTTTGAAAAAGAAACATGTTTAATGGGATTCTTAAACGATTTATTTTATTAAATAAGTTTTTAAAATTTTATTATTTAAAAAATAACTCAATTTAAAACTAGGTCTTTTTGATTCGTTTTCAGAGTCTGACTTGTGAAGTCTGTGGAAAATCATTTTCGAAAAAGACAAATCTAAGCAGACATAAATTCACTCATGAGAGGGTAGCCCTGAAAATAAATGAGGGTGCATCAACATCAGGTATGCAGACATCATCGAAACAGGTAGGCGAATTTGATTATTATTTTTACAGGTTTTCGCGATTTTAATTGTTTTAGGTATGTTAAAAAAGTAATTCAAGTTTTTTGTTAGGAAAAAATTAAAATATACTTATTTTTTTAGGTATTATACACGTGCGATTTTTGTCAAAAGTCATTCTCTCATGGAAAGAGTTTAACACGACATAAAAAAACTCACGAAGAGAACCAAAGGAAATTTAGCTGCTCGATTTGCCAAAAAATATTTTTACGAGCAGATAATTTGAAAAGTCATATGAAATTACATGAAAACCCGTTATATAGTTGTAAGGATTGTGAGCGAAAATTCGCTACCAAATTTAATTTAATGCAACATGCAAGAACTGTGCATAGTGAAAATAGTAATCTTACGTGTATGAAAAAACAAAGAGTTTCCCGATTCCCAAAAAATAATAGAACCACAAAAGAAGCACTTCAAATGTTTAAGTCCATATACATTGAACCAGAAGAAGACTTGAAATTTGACATTTCTGTTTTTTTCGATTCTTCTCGCAATGAATTAATTGACACTTTAGAAGATGTTCTTGAAGAATATCGCGCCATTAAGTGGAGATTAATAATTAAAGTATTATTGGAAAAGACCTCGCCTGAAGGTGACATCGAAGTCATTTCCACCTATTTTTGGTCGGACACGTATACTGATTATACGATTGACACAATTGAGGATAATCTTGCACAGGCACATCAAAAAATTTTAGCAAGCTTTGAAAAGTTTTTACAAAAGGGGTCTGGGGTGGGTACTTCGTGAAGTTCAACACTTTGAACTTCAAACCGCAAAACATGCTCCTTTAAAAGGCAACAGTTACATTCGTTTACCGAAAGACTTGCGTGGAAAGGATGCTGTTTTGAATATACAAAATTTTGAAGATGAAAAATGTTTATTATGGTGTCTGTTAGCTTCAAAAATGAACCTCCCTCATGATGAAAACCCTTATCGTGTTTCTAAATATGTAGATTATGAACATACAATTAATATGAAAGGAGTCACCTACCCAGTACCTTATCAACAAGTACCCCTTATTGAATCACAAAACGATTTAAGGATCAATGTGTTTGGTTATGAAGAAGGCGAAATTTACATTTTGTACGTTTCAAAAAAAACAAATGATAAGGTCATTAACTTACTTCTGATAGGTGATGGTGAAAAGTCACACTATTGCCTTATCAGAAATTTTTCAAGATTTATGGGGCATCGAAGCAAATATAATGGTGCCATGTTTTATTGTTTTAACTGTCTGCATGCTTTTATGCGTCAAGACCTTTTAGATAAGCATGCACCCTATTGCCAAAAGCAAGCACCCCAAGTTGTTTACATGCCGGAAGAAGGCAAAAATATTTTAAATTTTACAGGCATTCACCTTCAAGCCCCCGTTCCATTTACGATTTATGCTGACTTTGAGTCGCTTATCGTACCAGTACCAACTGCCCAACCTTCCAACACATCATCTTACAAAATGGATCTTGCCAAGCATGTGCCGTGCGGTTATGCCTGTGTCGTTGTCGGGTCCGACCAAAAAACTTATAAGTGCACACAAACACCCTCTAATCAAGAGGGTGTTTATGTTTATCGAGGTGAAGATGCGGTGGATCACTTCATCGATACGTTAATAAACATAAAAGAAGAACTCGGAAAAAAACTCCTGACTGTAGAACCCATGAATTTAACGAAAGAAGAAGAAAGTTTCCAACAAGCAAAAACATGTTGCATTTGTCGAAAACCGTTGGGAACCAAAAAAGTACGGGATCACGATCATGTGACTTCAAAATACAGAGGAGCTGCCCATCCGTTTTGCAATCTGCACTTTAAACAGTCCACAACCATACCTGTGGTTTTCCACAACTTAAAAAAATATGACGGACACATAATAATGAGTAGGTTAGGCCGTTATAAAGACCATAAAATCGATGTGATCGCTTCAACGTTAGAACAGTATATAACCTTTAAAATAAAAAAACAAGGATCCAAAATAAGCTTATCATTTATCGATTCGTTTCTGTTTCTGGCAACGTCATTGGATAAGCTATCCAGTAATTTGGAACCTGATCAATTTCAAGTTTTGTATGAAAACTTTCCTGTTCAAACAAACTTTGATATGATAAGGAAAAAAGGTATTTACCCTTATGAATATGTTAACAGTTTTAAAAAGTTTGAAGATACATCATTACCCCCCAAATCTGCCTTTTATAGCACCCTTACCGAAGAAAATATCACAGAAGAAGAATATGCACATGCACATAAAGTTTGGAAAGACTTTCAGATACAAAACCTCGGTCAGTATCACGATCTGTATGTCAAAACAGACGTGTTGTTGCTGGCCGATGTGTTTGAAAATTTCCGAAAATTATGTAATCAATATTACCAACTGGATCCAGCACATTTGGTCACACTTCCCAGTCTGTCATGGCAGGCTTGCCTAAAGATGACCGATGTGAAATTGGAACTTTTAACGGACGTGGATATGCTTCTTTTTATAGAACAAGGTGTGCGTGGGGGCGTATCTCAGATATCGCATAGGTTCGCCACAGCCAACAACACAGATTGCCCACACTTTAAACAAGATGACGAAAAATCCCATTTGATTTATTTAGACGCCAATAACTTATATGGGTGGTCTATGTCGCAGTTTTTACCTCACGGAGGATTTCAATGGGGTAATCCCGAAGAATTTAATGAAAGAAGAATTTTAAACATGAATGAAAAAAGCAAAATTGGTTTCATCTTTGAAGTTGATTTGGAGTATCCTGAATCCCTTCACACACTCCACAACGAGTATCCACTGGCACCCGAAAGACTTACCGTACAAGAAAACATGTTATCGCCCTATGCGAAAAGTCTGATCAACAAGGGGTTCAAGGGTACTCCAAAACTAATTCCGAATCTGTTCAATAAATATAAATATATTTGTCATTATAGAAATTTACAACTATATTTACAATTAGGATTAAAACTAACCAAAATTCATAAGGTATTGCAATTTAATCAGTCCCCTTGGCTCGAAAAATACATTACATTCAACACAGAAAAAAGAAAACAAGCAAAGACCAGTTTCGAGCGTGATTTTATCAAGCTCTTAAATAACTCCATTTACGGTAAATGCATAGAAAATCTTAGAAAAAGACGAAATATTGAGCTAACCAATAACACAAGAAGAGGTGAAAAGTTGGTGGCCTCACCCAACTATAAAGGCTGTAAAATATTTGACGAGAATCTCGTGGGTGTAGAAAGACAAAAGAACAGTATCTTGATGAATCGACCCATATACGTCGGTTTTACGATACTCGAGTTGTCAAAAACACTCATGTATGATTTTCACTATAACTTTATAAAAAAAATTTATAGTGGAAATCGTGCAGTTCTTCTTTTTACCGATACGGATTCTCTCATGTATCACATAAAGACGCAAGACCTACAAACTGATTTGGGGCTCCACAGCTCCAGATTTGATTTCTGATTATCCCAAAAGCCACCCACTTTATTCTTCCACGAATAAAAAAGTTTTGGGAAAATTTAAGGATGAATTGAATGGTGAAGCTGCCCATCAATTCGTAGGTCTTAAGTCTAAAATGTACAGCATAAAATCTGCACAAGAAGAAAAAAAACGAGCCAAGGGGGTTTCTACAAGAATTGTACGAAGAAAACTTCGACATGAAGATTATGTTGCCTGTTTAAATAACCAGACAAGTACTTACGAAGTTCAAAAAAAGATTGACCAAAGGCTGCATCAACTATACACGGTACAATTCAACAAAAAATGTTTATCTGCGTTTGACGATAAACGTTATCTTTTATCGGATGGTATAACGAGCCTAGCCTACGGACATTACAAGATTAAAGAAATTGAAGAAAATGGCGCATGCTGAAAATTGTATATATTTATTTTTCATCATGTTGTATATAATTAATTTCTATAAAGAAATTTATGGACGATGAACCTATTTCGTTGTGAAAAGTTGTATATATATTTATTTTTCATCATGTTGTATATAATTAATCTCTATAAAGAAATTTATGGACGATGAACCTATTTCGTTGCAAAAGTTGTAATATATTTATTTTTCATCATGTTGTATATAATTAATCTCTACAAAAAAATTATGTACGATGAACCTATTTCGTTGCGAAAAGTTGTATAAAAATTCTGTATATATTCATTTTTTACTAATCAATACAAAAAAGTATTGTTTGTTGTATGTGAATCGAAGGCAACAATGAGTGGTGTGGCGGCCATGCGACCCCTGCTTAGTCAGATAATACAACCTATATAAAATTATTTAAAATTTTGTATAGGTTGGGGGGCCTTTAGCTATCACATACATCAAGCAAGACTTGTTTTTTTTTCTAGGTTCTGTGAAGCTGGATTTCCTCATAGACACTCTACAACTTTAGCAGACGTCACAAATCTGATTTCCCGTATGACACAACTCTCGCTTAAACATAATAATTAAACTCTTTTATTTCGTTACAGGTCTCTCGCAGATGACTGATGAAGCAGGATTGACAGATTTAAAAAAAAAAAAAAAAATTGTGGCGTTATGAATTGTTTTTCATAGCGGGTGGTTATGGTGGGCTCACAATTTAAAAAAAAAAAAATTCCCTGACAAGAAAGAATCTGATTAAAACCCTTTTTTAGAAAAAATACATCTCATCCTGTCCTTATCTCCAAATTCCTTCCGGTTCACTTTCTGTCTCAACCTGTTTTTTATCCACACCTGCGACTTCCGGTGACCTTCACCGTTCGCAGAACTTCCTGTCTCAACATGTCTGTTATCCACACCTGCGACTTCCGGCTCCGGCTCCGCGCACATAGCGCCTGCTGAGGCCTAACTCTTGTTCTTCTACTACTGCTGTATACAGTGGAACTCCAGTTATACGTTTTGCCCGGGACCGGACAACAAAACGTATAACTCAGTAAAACGTACAACTCAATCGATGGTCTACCAAATTTTTTTTTTTTAATATATTACAAAAATTTTGTTCCACTGAGGTGTTTCAGTTACCTTTTATAACAAAAACGGAAGTTTCATAAGTATTAATTCATCCATGACATAAATTTTTGGAAATGGAACAGAGTAGAAAAGAGGTACATAAAATTAATATATCATAAAAGCTTTAATAGAAATATTTTTAATACACATAGAGTACTTAAAAGAGATCATTGAAATCGCCTTGACATGTAAATCATTTATCAAAACACATTTCAGTAGTTTACTGAATCTTGTTGAAATAATCACGAATCCTCGATTGTTTCTTTTCGGCAGAGCCGGCATTGAACAGCAAACTTTGCATTTTGGTTAACAATGCAGCCCTGTTATCGTTACTGCTTTTACTACTGTCAAACGGCTTTTCAAAAGCCCTCAGAGCAGCCCCGAAGTTTGAGAGGGATCTTTCAAATCAGACTCATCCGACGCGTCGTCGGTGTTTCCGGTTACAAAATGTATAAATGAGGCAAAATTTTGTCCGAGGACGCAAAAACGTAACATATAACTGAGGGAAATGTGTAACTCAAAATGTATAACTCAGCTAATTTTTAATAGCAAACGCCCGGGACCGCTGAGTTGAAACGTATAACTGAGGGCAGGGTTGTTATGATTTATCCCAACCCAAAAAACCCAAAATTTCAACTTTAAATTATATAGGTAATATATTTCTTAATGTCAGTACACCAGTAGTAAAGTTTATCACCAACCACCCCAAGGGAAAAAAGTCTTAATTCTTCCTATGACAATTTTTAAAACAAATAACTAACTTAATTTTCTATAAGTATATGTAACTATCACAAACACAAAAACTAATTTTTTTCCCATTAAAAAAATACTTTGATGTATAATCCTACAGTTGAAACTCATAACAAAATACCACATATGCTGAGAATCTTAATTTAATGATGTAGACATGTAGAATTATTTGGTATATTCTATTAATTAGTTATAATAAAAAATACTTTACAGCAAATATTTTTTTCCCCATTTCTGCGAATTTTGTGATATCCAGTTTCAATTGCAAAAATTTTGCTGAATTAAATATAAACTACCACCCAACTTATTCAAATAACAACATAAACTAAGGGAAAACCTCAATTACCTATTTACCTCGGGCTGAGGAAATTTTGGAATACAAACAACTCAAAAAATTGCAATCCATCATTAATCAATATGTTTCAGAATGAATTTTTTCTAGAGAAAATATTTATTATATATAGGCAATCACTTCAATTAAAATGAATAAAGATACTTTATCCTTAACAAAATATTAGTTTAAAACTAATAATAAAAACTAAGTAAAAGTATACTAGTCTGATTCAGCACTGGTATTAGTATAGTACTTCTATAATTTCATTGTTAAAACTATTACTAATAATCAATTTATCTAAAAGCAAAACATAATTTTGATTGTCATTCATTTATATATTTTTGTAATCAAATAGTTACTTTAAACTGTACTTAGTAGTAAGTACATTTTTTTCAAACATTCTGAACCACCTCTAACTTAAAAAACTCTGATAAAACCCAAAAAACCCTGATAAAACCCAAAAAACACTGATAAAACCCCAAGGGTTGGGTTTTTTCTGAAAAAACCCGGGCATTTAAGAACCCTGACTGAGGGAAACGTATAACTGAGGGAAATGTACAACTGAGGGAAACGTACAACTGAGGGAAACGTACAACTGAGGGAAACGTACAACTGAGGGAAACGTACAACTGAGGGAAACGTACAACTGAGGGAAACGTACAACTGAGGGAAACGTACAACTGAGGGAAACGTACAACTGAGGGAAACGTACATCTGGAGTTACACTGTATATTAAACACTTTATCTCTGTGTTAATCACTAAAACAAAATAAAAACAGGCTTTCTATAAATTCTTTTGAATAACTTCAAATATATAAATTCAAATTCTTTACATATGATGCATAGCATCAAATTATCATCTTGAATGAGCTATGGGTGCTCTTCTTTCATTTCATAAAAGTCGAATTGCCCACTTTGGGAAATGTTCTAGAATTTGCATTGCTAGAAACCAGCAGTTCTTTATTTTTTCACATATAACTTTTACTTGAAAATTGCTTCGTAAAGTAGGAAAATACATTGTGTACCTCCAAGCTATAAATCTGATATCATCACTCATAAAACAATGGCATTTTACATACGGTTTTTGTTTCCCAGAAGGGTAACACGTCTGCCACTGAATACTTAACATATTTTGAATGATTATTATTGCCGACCCATGAAAAAAGCATTTTTTAATATTGTTTTTGGTTGTTCACTCGACAACATTAAATGATTTTCTTTATCTTTTTTCGTTACAAATATTTTTTTTTCAATTATACAAATTTTTAATGAATAATTACACAATTATGTTTTGGATATTAAATACAAATACTACAGGAAAAGTTCTTTTCAGAATGAAAAAAATATTATGCCATAGTTTTTCCCTCAGAATGAAAAAGGGCAGGGTGCTCCTTCAAAAAAGAGACACTTCAGCTGAAAAAATGGGCACTTTAATGAAAAGGGCTTTTTAGTGCTTTTCGTAAGTAATAGCTTAATTATTTTAAAGTCTTCTTTCTATTTTAATATTTACATATAAACATTTTTCTGTTAAAAAGTATTTGTAAATTTTATTATTAGGCCTTTTTAAAATTTGGCAAAAAAAATCGGCCAGTTCAAACTATGAATTAAAACTTTATTCAGCTAATGAAATTCTGAATAAAAGATCCTACAAACTCTACAAAATTTGTCGAATTAAAAAAAAATTATTGAACTTTGCACACTACAATAGTTAAGTATGTGCCGGCAAAAAATGGTTAAATTGCTATGTATAGTTTTTGATCCTATAAAGCTTATAATGTACAGATTTTGATATTTGATATTTTTTTTTTTTAATCCAAAAATTTTGTTTTAAAAAATATTTATTATTCCAAAAGACATTTCCTTGAGATCAATTTGCACACTGAAGTTTTTTCATGCATTTCTATACTGCCTAACTAAAAAATAGCCATTTATTTCAGGAACATTTTTCTTTAAAACAATTTACTAAAAAATATCTTAATATTTACTATCTCCAAAAAACAAAAAAAAAAAATTCTGGAACACAAATTAGTCCCTTTTTCTCACAAATTTCAATACAGCGTTCTAAGAAAAATAAATGTTCTTTCGTGACCAGGGACCGATTTAGAAATTTGGGGGCTCTGGGCACAGATGTGTATGCCCCCCCCCCCCCCTCACACAGATTCTTTGAATAACAAAAATATAATATCAAAAGCAGTACTTATTAAGATAACCATTATTGACTTTGATAATTTCTTTAAAATATTAATAAAAAAAAATTAAATTCAATAATTATTAATTTACTTTTAAATAATTATTTGATAATTATGAATTTTTAATGGAATTTTATAATAAACTGTGTGGTGCTGATTACCTTTCTCTATGAAAGTCCATATATCTGGAATGGTAAAGTATGCAACAACTAATATTAAATTTACCGCAGTCGGTTTTACGCTTAGTTAAGCAATGAAAAAATCCATATTTTTATTACTTGATATTTGATTTAAAAGAAATTTAAAAAACAGGGATTTGAGCTTTCAGCTCCTCTCCAGAATCTTACATCTTTTGCAAAATATTTTGGGCAAAACATAAGAATGTTTTAAAAATACCTTAAGTTGAAATATCATTTTTAAAGTTTCTTAAAAAAAGGGTCAAAGAAAGTATTAAAGAAGGTCCCTTTCTCTAAAGAACCTGCTTTATTTTTAATTTGTTAAAAATTATACATATAATCAAAATCCAAATTAATTTATATGACGGCATATTAAAAAAAAAAAAAAATCCTTAATTTAGAGGTCACAAGATCAAATAATTTTATCACCCTCTCCCCTCCTCTTCTAGATACATACCATTAAATTAAAAAAAATTATTTAGCATAAATCTGTGTAATCTTAAGTATTGTCAAAGTTCATGAAAGTTAAAAACCCCGTTAACAAAAATTATTTGACACATTTCAGCAAAACATTAAAAAATATTCAAACAATCTTTTTCTATTAAATGTTGCATTTCATAAATTTAAATTAATTTAATTTTTATTAAATGTAGGTCCAGATTAGATTCACTATATTTCCAGAGGTGTCACAATTACAATAATCACAAAACTGAATCATCACTCTTGAAACAAATATTAAAACATTTAAAGCAAACATTTTTTAAGCACATGAGCTGAAGCATCAAAATTTCCAGTAATTTGATGGACCCATTGTACAAGATGTTTGCATTTCATGAAACTCTGCTAAACTGTTTTAACAAACTGTAAAATAACAGTTTTGAATAAAAGGATTTTATTAAAAATGAACAATTCCTATGCAATTGGTAACAGACTAAGATTTTTTTTAATGATAACTTTTTGAATACAGTTTTGTAAAAATATTACTAACTAAATTTTAATATGAAAAAGTTTATAAAATGATTTTTTGGCCGTTTAAAAGATATCGCCAAATTTGTCAGCCGATTGTGGTAAAAAATCTTAAACTTAGTCAATGGATTGCCGAAGAAAAAAAAAATTCACAAAATTCTACAATCAGTCACGGAAAAAAAATCACGAAATTTGTTAGTCAATCATGAAAAAAAAAATCTTTAAATTCTTCAGGTGCTTGAGAAAAAAAATATATATGAAATTCGTCAGTGGATTGTCAGAAAAAAATCGAGAAATTCTTCAACCAGACGCGGTAAATAAATCACAAAAATCGTTCATCGGTAGCAAGAAAAAATTACGAAATGCGCCTGTCAATCAAGGGAAAAATCTAAAAATTGTGAAATTCGTCAGTCTATCGAGAGGAAAATCACAGAATTCTTCAATCAGTCACAGGAAAAAATCGCAAAATTCTTCAATAAGTCGTGGAAAAAAAATTGCGAAACTTTAATTGCCACTCGCCATGTGACAATTAAAGTTGTAAAAGTGGCGATTAAAAAATTGTCATTGATTGCCACCCCTACGCGGTCACTTCCCAGTTACACATTCCATTGTAATCCTTGACCAACTGACGTATTTTACGATTTTTTTTTTACCAAGAATGTGTTAAGAACTTTGCGATTTCGCCCCCCCCCCCCCATTTGTTTGACGAATAGCACAATTTTTTTCAACCCTGACTATCTAATTTCATGATAATTTCACACTTGACCAACTGGCAAATTTTGCAGGTTTGTTCCATGATGGATCAACGAATTGCACGATTTTTCCCCCTGATCAACTGACAAGTTTCACCTCATAAACGACAGAAGAATTTCATGATTTTTTTTCTTATGATTGACTGACAAATTTCTAAAATTTTCCGTGCTACCCGATTGACAAATTTCATGCTTTTTTTTCCTGCTATCAATTGGCTAATTGTTCAGTTTTTTCTTGTGACCAATCGGCAGATTTACGTGTTTTTTCCCTGCAGCTTACTAGCGAAATTTGCAGGAGTTTTTCATGCGACCGACTAAAGAATTTCCAGACTTCAAGATTTTTTTCATGCAATTGATTAACAAATTTAGCTATATTCTCCTGCAACCGATTGACGATCATTGTGATATTCTTCCCGCGTCTAACTGACAAAATTTACGGGGTTTTTTCTTTCGACCGACTGACGAATTTTGAGATTTTTTTCCCTACAACCGATCTATACGAAAAAAAAAGGCATTCTGGTATTGAAAAAGAAAAAAATACTGCAATTCCGGTACATAACTGGAACACAATCACCCCTGACAAATAATCCATGATCATATTCTAAAAAAATTAATGTGATAATAGACTTTCTGATTTTTAGAAAATTTTCCTGAATTTTGACTTTTTCCCTATTCTTATCATGAGCACTTCGCTGGTATAAAACTGATTTATACAAAAATATGTTTCTATATGATGATTATACTTTATCTAGAAAATTTGAAACATTAGTCAGTACTTTAAAAAGTGGCTATTAATGAAACCGAGTCTATTGGCAATTGGCTACTAATCCGATTTCCCAGTTTTCACCTATATTGATCGGTTGCGAGAAAAAATGATGAAATTCGCCAATCGATCAAGTGGAAAATCTCATATATTGTGAAATTTGTTAATTGGTCGTGAAAAAAAATCCCATTTGTCAGTCGGTCGCAAAATTAGTCAATTGGTCACGGGAAAATATCGCAAAATTCTATTGATAAGTGGGGATAATAAACAAACCAGTTCAAAATATATCTTTTGAACAGGATGCAAGAGTGCTCTTTTAGAGAACAGTGTGACCTTTTTAAAAATATTTCCCTCCGGCTACCCTTTAGTTCTAGAGTTAACGCTATATTCATTACTAATAAAAAATTTTAAATCTCATGTACAGTGAAGTTGCGACAACATATATTACTAATGACATGTATTCAGTACCAAAAGAAAAGCACATGGGCCTCCGCCTGGATATAAATCTGTTAGAAAAGTTCTAAAAGCTGGACTTATAACTATGTATGGAGCAAATTTCCAAAGACTTTTTCTCCATAAAGGTGATATCTCAAAATATATCTTTTGTAAAGTTATTGACCAGGGCTTGAAATTCAATTTTTCCAAGGAGGGGAGTCTCCCTACCAACATTTTTAAATGGAGGGGAGTTGTAATGTTTGTTAGGGAGAAAAAAAAATCTTTAAACCCCACTATTATTTTACGTGCTATTTAAAGAATTACATTAATGCAGACATGACAAAATACCATTGAAAAAATTAAGTCAACTGAGAATGATTATGTAAAATGTTTATTTTTATTATAAAAAAGGGAAGAAAGTTAAGTTTTATATATGCAGCGTATTTTTCAAGTTCCATTAAATGTGTTAGGGACCCTTAACAATTAGGTTGTTAAATAAATTTCTGACTTTAGATTTTACTTGATTGAGATTCACCGATCGATCGCGGAAAAGACGCAAAGTTCATCGATCAATCGCGAAAAAAACGCAAAGTTCGTCGATCAGTCGTGGGAAAAATGCAAAGTTCGTCGATCAGTCGTGGAAAAAACGCAAAGTTCGTCGATCTGTTGCGGGAAAAATGCAAAGTTCGTCGATCTGTCACCAAAAAACGCAAAGTTTGTCGATCGATTGCAGAATAAACACAAAGTTCGTCGATCTGTCCCCAAAAAACGCAAGGTTCGTCGATCAGTCGCTTAAAAAACACAATGTTCGTCTATCTGTCGCAGAAAAAACGCAAAGTTAGTTGATCAGTCGCGGAAAAAAATGGAACGTTCGTTGATCTGTCGCGGAAAAAATGTAAAGTTTGTCGATCTGTCACCAAAAAACTCAAAGTTCGTCAATCAGTTGCGGAAAAAAGCAAATTTCGTCAATCAGTTGCGGAAAAAAGCAAATTTCGTCAATCAGTTGCGGAAAAAAGCAAATTTCGTCAATCAGTTGCGGAAAAAAGCAAATTTCGTCAATCAGTTGCGGAAAAAAGCAAATTTCGTCGATCGATTGCGGAATAAACTCAAAGTTCGTCGATCTGTCCCCAAAAAACCCAAGTTCGTTGATCTGTCGCGGAAAAAAATGTAACATTCGTTGATCAGTTGCTTAAAAAATGCAAAGTTCGTCGATCAGTCGCGGAAAAACACAAAGTTCGTTGATCTGTCACTGAAAATCACAAAGTTCGTCGATCAGTCGCGGAAAAAACACAAAGTTCGTCAATCGGTTGTGGGAAAAAAAAATCACGAAATTTATCGTTCGGTTGCAGGTAAATTAAATAATGCAAATTTCTCCGAAAAAGCTGAAATTTTTTGGGCGGGATTTCAAAATTTTCGGCGCGAATCCCGCCCTGAAATTCAAGCCCTGTTGACCGAACTGTAAACTGTTTGTCAATGCGATAGTTTAAAAAATATATCTTAACCCAAAATAACGTGTCTTTGGTGTGTATGTGTCAGTGCTTTATGAAACGTCGTTTGCATTTCTATAAAAGATGAAATTGCACTCCTATATATACAAGGACATCTCCCTGTTTTTTTTTTTTTTTTTTTAATTCCCACAGAATATTTTTGATCAGCTAAAGATTCGTTGCAGAACATTGCTAAATATTCTGCTTTGGGGCCCAACATATTTTGAGTGATTATTATTGCAGACCCATGAAAAAAGCAATTTAATATTGTTTTTGGTTGTTCACTCAACAACATTAAATGACTGGATTTTTTTCAAGGAAAAAAAAAATCACGAATGCTTCGTATACGCCGCATTGGTAGATATGATAAGCTACGGCTACCGAATGCAGTCTTATTTCACTGCCGATTCCAGGCTCTCGTGAGCCTATAACCAAAAAGGGCCGGTTTACCTGGGCACCTCTAAGGTGGTGCTCTTCGGTCAGGGGAGAAGTGGGGGCCTAAGCCTCCTGCGCTTCATCACCCTTTCCCAAATGAATGACGACAGAGGTCGCTGCAATGATACGGTGGAGACCAAACTCAGAGGACACCACCACAACACACTTGGGCGGAATGCCAGAAGTGAACAACGGCTCCATAGCCGGGATCCCATAAGGGAAACCGAGTCCTCGGCCAATGTTGAACACTCCCATGACCCATTAATGTAACCACACCTTCCAATTATCAAACGCTGCACTGGTAGATATAGATAAATTTTATTTTTAAACATGTATAAGCCCGAAATTGTGGTATTTGTTAAATGTTTTTTTCACATATACAATTTTTTTAATGAATGAAAATTACACAATGGATACTAAATACAAATACTAGGAAAAGTTCTTTTCAGCATAAAAAAATTATTATATGCCACAGTTATTTTATTGTAAAAACTTGATATTTGAGTAATTTTAATTATTGTTTCAATTAATTTTCAGCAATGAAATTCACATGAAATTACTGAATAATAAACATGCAAATTTTTACATTGATTGCTAACTAAGCGTAACCAAGCTTCCAGACTTGGACATTTTTCACTCTGTTGGTTTTACGCTTAGTTAGCAATGTAAAAATCCACATGTTTATTACTTGATATTTGATTTAAATCAAAAATTTATAAAACATGGATTTGAGCTTTCAACCCCTCTCCAGAATCTTACATTTGCAAAATATTTTGGGCAAAACATAAGAATATTTTCAAAATACCTTAAGCTTAAAAAATGATTTTTTGGTCACTTAAAAGATATCAGTTAACAGCTTTTTTATTATAGTTTTAATGGTATATTGAGTATTCTTCAATTCTATAAATTACATGAATTAAATAACTTCTTTATGAAACATATAATTTATACTCATACTCATTTTATATATTCCTTTGTGATTAATTTTAAATCAAGGTGACAAGAATACTTTTGTCTTAAAAGATTTAAATCAAAGTTAACAATGACTTAATTATATTTTCCCATATATAAAACACAGTAAAAACTTTATGAAACTCACACAAGAGATAGAAATAAGGAACTCCTTTTAAACAACATTAATAAATCATTTTGAAAAACTTACTTTCAAAAATTATGTTATGAAAGTTGAAACTCGCCAGAAAAATTTAAGTATGTGATGTGCATAATACAAAATTTTATTAAAGTAAAACAAAAAAACCTTTTATTTACTATTTTTCCTGTCAGTTTTCTTTCTTTTGTATTATATAATGAATTTTGAATTCAAACACACCTTACCCTGCACATGTTAAAAAATCTGCACTATAATATCAAAACTAGGCAAACTGAAGCAAACATTACTGCACACACACTCAAGTGAAAAACAGAGCTAATAGTATCAGTACATGATCATGTGCAAGATTTAAAAAAATACTTGGTAAAATTGGGAACACCAGATAAACAGTGGCAATGTATATAATGAATAATTATTTTAATGTTCAACTGGAGTCAACAATTAAACTTAAGTTTCAATTACTATGAATATATTGGTATATTAATATTATATATTGAACATGCATCTTATTTTAGCCCTCTTCTCGCTTTTTATATTTGTATCATGATCTCTCCACATTTTTGTATTAATCTCTAAAACACACAGCTTATCATTTTTAAACATTGATTTTCTATGAAAATGGAGAAATCAGTCATGCTTATGAGAAACTAGAGCTGTACCAAGTACTTGGTATATACTCGTTAATCAGCCAAATTGCAGCCGAGTAGTTGCAAGAATTTCATTTTTTAAGCATATTTAAAGACAAATTAATTTATAAGTGATCTATAAAAAGTTATTTGAATATAAATGTATAATATATGCCATAATTCATAAGAACTATTTACTCGGTACATAAAAAATTTATCTATAAAACATAGAAAAAGATAAGGAAAAAATCTCATGCAAAATTAAAGTTTTTTTTTTTTTAAATATAATTTTAAAACTAAAGTCATTTTTAAAACTGTTGGAAAAGACTATGATTTCAGAAAATACAATAAATGCAATTAAAAAAATTAATAATTAAATGGGCATTTCTTTTATTGTTGTAAATTTAGCCTGCCTCAGAAAAAATGTTTTCACTGCGAGCACAGATAAAATAGCATTTTAGCTGTACATTATGAAAAAATGAAAAGTAACTGTAAAGCCAATACCCTTTTTTGGTAGTTTCTTGTTATAGCGGCCTCTACAATTACTGTTATACTAAGGTTTCAGCTCTGATTTCCCCAAGATCATCGAAAAGGGGCAATTCACAAAATTCCATTCTATAAAAACATACTCTTCATTGTTAATTTTTATTTTGTTATGTTTCAAAATGTGTAGTTTGCAAACAAATTGAAACAAAAACTTTAACAGAAGGACTTAAAGAAGTTATCAATAAACGTTTGGTTCAAATTTGAGTAACTAAATTTCATATTCATTACAAAATGTTATCTTTTACAAAAAAAAAAAAGAATCATCAGAGTTTCCCCCAGACAGTTTCAGAAGGGTGCTGCACCCTGCCTGCCCTTTGGTTTACAAAATAGCACCCTTTTTGCCCCTCATAAAAAGAATTAGCACCCTTCTTGCCCTCAGGGACACGCCAGTAGTATCCAACGCCTGTGTGCCGAACTTCAGTGGGCGCTCTACATCCATATCCCTCAGTATAAATACATAGCTGCAAACCTTTTTTTTTTTTTTTTTTAAGTCAAATAAACGCATTTTGAACAAGAAAAATTATTTAATAAAACACGTCTTGTTTCTATAGGATGCTTATCTGATTTCATTTATTAAGTAAAATTTCAGGTTCAAAATATTGGTATTTGATTAAAAAATTAAAAAAGGTTGACAGGTATGTAAATAGAATTCAAAATACAGTAAAAAGTGAGAAAATGGAACCTGTTTGTATCAGAATCCTGCATAAAACGGAAAAAATCAGTGTCCTGGAGAAAATAATGATACAATTACAATAGATTGAATATTTGAATAAAGCATAAAAATCTGTTTAAAATGGATTGTATGTGCGTACTAATACATAATAGATGTCAAGGAGTTGTAATAGTATAATTAAATTAAGAATTTTTTTCTTTTTGGAGTATTTTTTTTCCTCAACTGAAATCTTTGGCACCTTTACTATACTTCGGCGCCTGTGAGCGCTGCACACATTGCACACTGGGTCGGCGCGTCCCTGCTTGCCCCACAGTACAAAAAGTGCCCTTTCTCCTTTTTGCATTAAAAAATTTGCTTTCATAGTAAAAACTGACTCAGTGTTGTCTTAAAAAGAGTGTCCTGATTTTTAAATATTGAAAGTGGCTTTAAAAACCAAAATAATACCTTTAACAATTAAAAATGTGCCCTTAAGAATCTGAAAAGTGCTCTCAAGAATCCAAAAAGTGCCCTTTTCTCACCAGCAGCACCCTGCCCTTTTTTAAACCTGGGGGAAAATCTGGAATCATTTTCACACAAATAACTTTTACTTTTCTCAAAATGGGCCCCAAGATAAAAGCCCTGCATTATAAACTGAGAAAATTGAAAACTTACCTTTGCTTGAATGCCAAATGAGTTTAAGCTGCACAAGAATCTTCTCTAAACACCATCTACTGATGCACCACGCTTGATAGAAACTTGGAGCGAACTGCACATGGGTGAAAATGGCTCGTCCATGTTGAAAATGGAGAAGTCCGTATGCTGCCTAAGATAAAGAGCGATGACTTCAGCTTCTGTTGCCGGGGACAACCAACAGTATGAATGGAATCGGCTTGGCATTCTGTCAACCGGAGTTCTTAGAAGCCTGGTTCAACAGTATATCTGCTGTCACCGTAGTCTCCTTAAAAATATGAAAATAAATTGTAATAGGTTGCAACATTAAGCATTTATCATATTCAACTAGAAATTTAAAAACAAAAAGTATAACTGAAACTGATTAATGTATATAACTGACGCCAGTGAATCATTTTTTTCTTCTTTTAAATCAAAACTTATTTCAGCATGCACACACACACATAATAATTTGCATTTAATACATTTATTTTAATGTATCAAACTGATTTTCTGTAAGTTAGGATTGGTAAGTTATTTCCATAAAAAAGGGGATATTCTTCACTTCTACTATCCAGTGATACTTTTATCCTTTCTTAGGACTTTTAACAAGCCCCTCATAATGTTTACTCTTTCTCATTATCAATGAGATATCGCCTGCATGAAATATCCTTTGGTCAAATAAATTTTATTGTGTGAATGGGGAGTTACACATTAAAATTCATTCATGATTTAAAACATGAAATACAGTATGTAATATATTTTGCATTTCATGAATTAAAATGGATGAAATGACATAAAAATATGCTACCCAATGGTCTTTTTGAGAATGGGGAAGGCTAAGTTTCTATGGTAGGTTATGGAGAAGACTCGTGGCAAGCCATTTTGGCCAGTTGATGAAGAAGGAAAAATGGCATCTTTTCTAAATATTGCTATGGGGAGGAAAAGAAAAAAAAAATTACCGAATCAGCTGCACAGCAGAAGTACTGTGCACTTAGACTGTTTTAAATTTTTAAACGCATATGCACTATAGCACTTTTTACTGAAATTACGGTACTGAAAAAGAAAAACACTGCAGAACATAATATAAAAGATGGAGATAAATTATAATTCCAGGAAAGTAATTAAAGAAGATAATTGATACAATGTTTGGTACTTTTCAGTTAGCCGGGCACCAGTGATGACATGTATATATAAATACACACATATGTATGATTGCAGTAAACATTTCATATTTTGAATGAAGACGTTTATTGGTTTTTTTTGATAAACTTTTTTTATGCATCTTTAAAGTCCTAAAACAATTTTATTGCTGCTTCTACATCCTCATGTAACAGCCAAATGGTAAAATCCATTTCAGTGTCAATAATAAATGCAAGTTATAATTTAATAAATATTTTCTATATGAAAAGTAGCAAGTTAAGATGTTTTGTGAGGTTATGATTAAATAATATTAATGATAAAAGATTAACGTTCAATAAATAGCCCAATTAGAATGTTTGGTATGGTTTGCAATAAACAATTCTTTACACTGTCAGGATTGAAATAAATGGCAAATTAGCATATATTTTGGCATGTGTTGGTATAACAGAAAAGTACCAAGTTGTGTTCCTATTACACTCTAAGTGGAATTTAAAAATTAATCAGATTACTTAGCTATTCGGTTAAACCAAAACATTTTAGGCACCATTACCATGATTAATTAAGAATCCCATTAATGAATTATAAACAAATTACCTAATTTATTAACATCTTAAAACTAAGTGAAATTTTGCAAATGGTCATTAGTATATAAAATTCGAAGTTTTCTATTACAATCAAAACAAAAACATGCCATTATCGTCAGAAAATACAGAATATATATATTAGTTAATTAAAACCAGATCTTAACTTATATGAAGTAAAATTTTTACTGAAACTGTGAAATATTATTTTCGGCTTCCTGACTAGTTTAAGATTGTCAGCAATAAAGCAGATTATAAAACAAGCAACGGAGATTTACGAAAAAAAGCTGAGTTTTTATTGGTTATTTTTTTATAAACCCAAAACTTCTGTGAGTGTTCATTACCGGCACATTATACCCTGGCTCCTGGCATATATATAATTACAATCAACTTATTAATAGCATATTCAGGGCAGAGATAAATCAGTAAATAACTTTTTTTTATACACTTCTGTAGAAGTAAGTAACATAAGCAATTTTTACAAAATTGCTGATGCTTTTTCTCAGCTTTCTTTATCTTGAACTTAAATCTGTCCCTGAGAATGATGAAAACTAATTTTTAACTAACTCTTGGAATAATATAGAAAAATAATCTTACCTAATTTGTAAATCAAAATCCTCAAAAGAATATGATGACGACGCCAGGAATAGGGAGGCTTGCTTCGAAAATTGTAAACAGACTAACAGACTTTGCTCAAGCTGCCATCATGACGCTGCTAACATACAAAATCCCTACCAGCCCGCAGAAACAAGAAAATGTATTCCTTTCTAAAAACACTATCTTTCAATAGAATTATTTTTCCAAGGTTTTTTAATCTTCAAAATTTCTTATACAATATTAAATAAGTTTAAAAGTGGAAATTTCTAAATGCTGATTATTACAAATTTGAAAACATTTAAAAATATATTTACAAAAATCCCCACTGGGAAAAAAATGTGTCGGAAAAGGGAAATCTTTGTTTCATCTTTCCCTCCTTGTATTTGCCGGCGAGCCTGGATTAATTTAATGTTTCTGTGATGTTAATGTAATGTTTCTAATTGAGTGTTTCTGTGAAAAGAGTCGGGGAGGGAGGGGGGGAGGGATGGGTTTTTGCTTGCTATTATTGCTATTTAGGATATTTTTTTGTTTTTAAATATGAAAATAACTTATTTTTTGGAACTGATTTATAGATAATATAAAATCAGACCCCCCCCCCCCTCCCACAAAAAAAAAAAAAAAAAAAAAAAAAAAAAAAGATTTTTTTTTCTGTTTTCCTTTAACAGTAACTGCTTTTTGGCAAAGTGGCATTTATTTCTTTTGACAAATATTTTTTTATTGAAATTGAACTATATTTTTCAAATTGGAAATAAATTCCCATTTATTGGGGGGGGGGGGGGGGGAATGGGCGTTTGCTATTACTGCCATTTAGGATATTTTTTCTTTTAAATCTAAATTTTGAGTGTTTCAAAAAATGAAAATAACTTATTTTTTGAAACTGATTTATAGATAATATACAGATAATATAAAATCACCCCCCCCCCCCAAAAAAAAAAAAAAAAAAAAAAAAAAAAAATTAAAAAAATGTTTTTTTTTTTTGTTTTTTTTTTTTTTCCCTTAACAGTAACTGCTTTTTGGCAAAGGGGCATTTATTTCTTTTGACAAATATTTTTTCATTGAAATTGAAATATATAATTCAAATTGAAAATAAATTCCTATTTATCATTATTTTTTTTAATATGTTTATATAATATCTATGTCTAAAGATTGCAATATTCATTTTCATTCTAGGTGCTCACAGAAAATATTCATTTAAATATATTAATGCATACTTTAAAAGCCCAAACATTAACTATTTTTATGATTTTTTTTTTTTCACATAAAAACTCTTTGAATTAAAGAAGGGTACTTTTTGTATATTTTTTATTGCATAAAATATTTAAATGCAGCATATTTTATCGTGTCACATAAATCCCGGTTTAAAATAACGAAAATAATCTTATAAAATGTGAAGTAAAAATACTTTTTATTTCTTATAATAAAAATGTCGAGAAGATTATACTGGGCCACTGACTTTTAAACGATGATAGATTTGTATATCTTTGCCGCAAACGTACTTTCATTCGCTATTGGGCACTGAAATTGCATTAAGTTTCCCCGCCATTTGCCCGTTAACGATTTGGCGATAGACATCCGGTGTGCGGGCGCGTCAGTTGAAATACATTAATGGCTGGATACAAATTGCCGCAAACTTTTTTGGCCACAACGTTTACGACATGTGGCCAAATTTCTCGTGTTTGTTGGGATGTTATATGCTGGTCAGTTCTCTTATGAGGGGGGGGGGGGGTTATAGGAATTCTTATAACCTTTCTTTTAATGAGTAAAAGAAGTAAAAAATGAATTCAGTCCTTCACAGTCAGCTCTTCTCAAATTCAAACTACACTGTAGAAAGAAATTGTTGATGTTACAGGAAAAACTGTCAGTCAGAACATCCATACTTAAAATATAATTGAATCTTAAACGTTCTAAAAATTATTTAGGTGGAATCTTTCTTGATTTTCTGGTTGCTTATTTTGTAAAGCATTATCTACAAATTTTCCCCACAGGACAAAATAAAGTAAATAAGTAGTTTATTTATCTGTATCACTGCAAAAAAATTGTTGGTTTTACAGAAAAAAAGACTCTCAGTCAGTACTCCAACAGAAAACTGTTTATTTTACGAAAATAATCTGTATTTATTACGAACTTTCTGTTACTTTATCAGATTTTTTTCGTAAAATAAACAATTTATAGATTTCCTTTGAAATAAATTTATTGTATTTACGAACTTTCTGTTATTTTAAGAGATTTTGCAATAAAATAAAAAGCTTGTAGATATATATATATATATATATATATATATATATATATATATATATTAAATAAACAAGGTTTTTTACCTTCCTTTTTGCGGACAGTTTTTTACTGTAAAATCAACAGTTTTTATTATTCATTGTTATTTATTTATTTTTACAGAAAATGCTCTCAAATTTTGCTTTTTGAACCAAATTTCCAGACACGACAACCCAAAGAAATCAGATCATAAGTCAATTAGTAACTGTCAATTTTAGGCTTTCACTTTTAAAAATGACTCTGTGAATGTGTCAGAAAATTCCGCATTGTTGAGAGCTAAAAATATTTTTCTTGAAAACCGCCTTAAAAGATTTTTCTCAAAGACTTATCTTGATATAAATCAAAATTGCCATGACATAAGATGGTTCTTTTGTGTTTATTTTAAATGTCATTCATACGAGTTCAAGGTTTCAATTCAATAAATATTTTGTTAAATGTTGACAGAAAATCCTTTGTTCCTAAGATTTCAATAAAAATTAAAAACGCCATTATTTACAACGAAAAAGGAATGATTGATTACAGTGATGATGTGACAGATACAAAGTGAACATTTGTTTATTTATGATAAATGATGTATGCGATCATTTATTTTACTATTGCAAAAATATTTTTCATTGCAGTAAAGAGTACATTATAATTTCTGGTTGGAATTCATTTTCCCAAAATGAAAAAAAAATAGAATAACATGTTATTGTTTATCGTTAGCTTGAATATGAATAATTATTAACATTTCTGCTCAATTTTTAAATAATAAACTTTAAAAAAAAGAGAGAAAAGAAAAAGAATGGTTAATTTAGATATGCTCAGTTTCAGACGATTTATTTGTTATAAAAGAGCTATGTTGTGCAGTGACATAGCAATTCAAAAATTAGTAGAGGGATTTACGTAAGTCATTTTCAAATAAATTGAACAATTAGAGTTATCAATAATTGATAAAATATCTATAAGAATAATTAATCGTTCAAACTAATTTTAATGTCATTATCACGAAAGACGTTTTAATTACGTACTTTAGATAGAAAATTTGGTACTTTTCCGTTATAGAGGCCTTGGTGTTTTTTTTTTTTTTTTTTAAGTTTGGGTTTTAGAAAGTGAGATTGATTGCCAAATGATAAACAGTAATGAAAACAACCCTGATGAACTTTTATGCTTGTTTGTGTATATATATATATATATAGAGAGAGAGACTATCGACGGGTATCGTTCGACTTTAGCATGTCTCAACTGTACGAATTTGAATGCATTTTTTGAAATAGAGTTTGTGTACATATTAAAAATTGTATTAAATTTAATTTTTCAAATGGTACGACCCATTTTTGACACTTTGAGTATTTTGAATCAGGAAAAGGGCATAATTTATGCACTTTTTCCTTGCATTTTCATAGAGTTACATTAAAAAAAAAGGCGTTAGTGTTTTATCCATAAATTTCAAAAACTAAATTTAAGATCTTACAAAGAAAAGTACCGAAGAAAAATTATATAGAATGTTAAATACAAAATAAATCCACACTATATAAAAAGTATATTGTAAAAATTTTCCACTTACTTTCTAATATTTGTTTTTATCTGGGACAAGAAATAAGGTTTTTGACAAACAATCATAACCTTTTCGGTTCCTCATTCAATGTATATGGGAGAACCGTTAGAACAAGCCCATTCAAAAAAAAAAAAAAAAAAAAAAAAAAAAAAAAAAATCAAAATCAAAATTGAAGCACCGTTTAAAATTTATTCATGGACATCATTAAATACATATTTCTTTGTTGTAAGGCAGTTAATAAAAAAATAACTTTATAATCATCTAGTTACTTTTAGAAAGCAAATTAAATTCAGCTGACCGCAGATAGATAGATAGATATAGATATAGATAATATAGATAATATATATATATATATATATATATATAATAAAAATAAAACTTTTGTAAATAATAACCATTAAACGTAAATAATCGACAATAGATAAACCGATAATTACAATTCAATACAAAAATATATCCAAAAGATTAAGATTCTCAAAATTAAAATAAGTGGGAAATACTTATATGTAGAGAAATATCCATAACATGCAGAAAGTGAAAATTATTACAAGAAGCAATTGGAATCTTATATAGTGAAACACTTTTTCAAGGGCAATATTCCACTAATATAAGTAAAATGTAATTGATTTCTGTATAGATATAGATATACAGAGGGTGTTCGCACATTTTTAAGACGATTTCGGCGTTGTTTTTTTAACGTTTAAAATATGAATATTGCTTTCTGAAATAATCTATATGATAATCTTGTTTCTGGATTCTAATTCTGCGTAATGCTTTCGATGGTAGAAGTTTTTTTGCAAAATTTACAGGGTTATTGCTTCCCATGCCTCTTTAAAAACTTTCCAGATTCTATCAATCGTGGTGGTTTTGTGCTTTGAAAGAACTCTTTTCAGCAGACAAAATGCACAATAAACCATAAGAGAAACGTCAGGTGACTTCTTAGGAATATGTTGAAAGGTATAAATGCAATACCTGTGTGAGTTTTTCATGTTTTCAACGAATACAGCGGTAGTTTTTGAAGTATGAGCGGTAGCTTTGCTTTGATGCATAGTTTCACCCTTTAAAAGTCGTTGAAATAAAGAAAATAGCATTTTTTCTGTAAATATCGGATGTAACACATAGGGATGCACCGGATATCCGTCTCCTGCCGGATATCCTGCTTATTCGGCACTCAAACCGGATATCCGGTCCGGCCGAATACTTCAATATCCGGTTGCCGAATAGTAACTCATTTTCAAAATCCTTTTTTAATATTATCAGAAAAGGTTAGTGCAAAATTAATTTGTTTCTTACCAACATTATCCCGTTAGAACAATGTTAGTAGGAATAAATATTCATATTTTCGCAAAAATGATATTATAGGATTTATATATAAATGAAAATATAATATTTAAAATATGACAATTATTTATAATTAAAGACAAGTTATGGTGCTCAGCATTTTCAGGCTCTGTTACGTTTTTATCACAAATATTTTCCTCCTTCTGAGAATAAGCGTTCACTCCTCTGGTTGTCTCGTTTTCTTGTGTTTTCAACAATTCTAAAGCAAAAATGATTTTATTGAATCTTTTGTCACTACTTTGTCTATGGATGGAAGACCAGCTGTAGTAAAATAATACTGATCATGAAAAGAATTGTGCCACTTTTTTGAATAGTTCACTGTCCCCTTTCTACTACAAAACAAGATATTTGCAATGAGGATCTTCTCTATTTAAATTCTGTTAGAAAACATTCGTCGTAGGAAAAGTAAGTAATAATATGTATCAGTATGTAAGAAAAGAAAATGACACTTCAATAGGATGTTTAGTATTTATAAATAACAAAGATTTATAAGTATGAAAAACAGAGAAATTAAAATTATTTAATGGTTTATCTTTTTATGTTCAATGACCCTGAATAGAGGGAAAAAAAACTACTAATATGTATGTTAGAATAGGCAAAAGACAAAACATGATTAAATTTGAATACTTAATTAGTAAAAAGCATTTGTTTTTAAGCAACTTTAACTTAATAAATGAGTTAATCTATTATTAACATTTGAATGACATAAAATTATAATAATTTAAAGTTTTCCTTCTTTAAAGCAAGCATAAAATAGAAATTTTACTATTGAAATTAAAAACAAAAAAGTATTCGGCCGGATACCGAATATTCGGTAAAATTTCGTACCGGATATTCGGTATCCGGTATCCGGCAAAAATTCACATCCGGTGCATCCCTATCACATCTCACGGTGCATCACATTCTCTTAATAATATAATGAGTTGATTGTAACATTTTTGTTCAATATTCTTATTTTTATTTTCCCATTGTAAGATAAATTGGCGACAGTCATAAATCCTTACCTGAAACATCGTTTTCAGCCTTGAAATGGGCTTTTTTTTTTCCTGTTTTTTTTTTTTTTTTTTTTTTTTTTTTTTTTTTCCCCATCTGGTATCTTTTTACTATGTATACGTACTGATCTTTAGGAAAGCACTTTCCAATCAATAGTTATGTTTATTTCGCACTAAAAAGTTTTTATATTATAAGCTTTGCAATCATTTTAGACTGTCGAATTAGCATACTTATGTTGGAAAAAAAAAAAACGCATCTTTCCATTCACAGCTTTTTTGCATGCGCAATCTTGAAATAAGAATAAATTTGAAAGTATCAGACGATAATATCAATTACACATAATAAGTTGTTGCCAGAATTTTTTCCTCTAAAATAATTCCATTTTTTAAAATCATTTATCAAATTTGTCTAAAAAAAATGTGCGAACAGCCTCTGTAGATATATATATATATATATATATATAATAAAAATAAAACTTTTGTAAATAATAACCATTAAACCACATAAATAATCGACAATAGATAAACCGATAATTACAATACAATACATAAATATATCCAAACATTTAAGATTCTCAAAATTAAAATAAGTGGGAAATACTTAAAGATATAGAGAAAAATCCAATATGCAGAAAGTGAAAATTATTACAAGAAGCAATTGGAAGCTTATATAGTGGAACACTTTTTCAAGGGCAATATTCCACTAATATAAGTAAAGTGTAATTGATTTCTGTTTGAGTTAATAACCATGAGCTTAATTTATTAACTCAAATTGCCCGATCAATTACCAAAGCCATTTTAAGAAAATTGAATAAAAATGGACAAATATTGAATAACTGAACATGACATGTGGAAAAAACAAAGAATAGCGATCATTATTAATTACAATACATATATTATATCTCTCAATTTATTTCATGTTTCTCGACAAATTATATTATTTTATAGAATCAATAAAAAATATATTAGTAAGCAATTCGATTGAAAGATCTTACTATAATGAGCTCGATAGAACATAATTAATTACTGAATCGATTTAAAGTCCATTTTACACCAGTCTGTCTGCATTTTTCTTCTTTTATCGAAATTCGAAAAACAAGTTATGAGATGACTGAATATTTTACTGATAATGCTGTCCTATGAAATCAGTAAATTTTATAATATATCAAGCATTTAAAAAGACATTGTATTCGTAAATCTATATATATTTCGTAATTTAAGATGCTGAAAAGTTTAGAGCAACTATTAAAGTTACTACTGGAAAGCCCGTTATACGGGCAGCGTGCGTGGCAAATGACAAATATTAAAGCGTATATCGATAACCAACTCATAAATATTAGCTGCTATAAAACAATTGCTGGTCATGTTTATAGTACCTTTTATACACGTTTTATAGCTACATTTTTTAATAACGTGAATTAACCTATATTATTCACAACTAAAAAGAAATGGCACATCGAATTAAATAAAAATCATGCACTCGTGACATCATAATTCACTTTTATATTTTAACAGAATAATAAGGTTACTACAATAAGGTTACTCGTGCTATAGTCAGTATACATACGTCAGGACACATTGCCGTTATAATTATCTTTTTATGCGTGAAGGTTTCGCTATGGTACTCCATTGTGAAATTTGGTAATTTTTGAAATTCAATATTTGAAAAACGGGATAATCGTTAGATTTGAAATTTATATCAAGTAAAATACATATTTTTACCTTTCTAACGCAGTTTGTCTAACAATTTTCTGACAAATACTTTTCGAGCTATTATTTTTTTTTCCGTAACTTCGAATGTTTCATTTCCCGAGATTCATCTGTGGCAACGATTAACAAAAAACCGAGCCGTCAGCAACGCAAAGCTTTTTATTAAAGAAGATAATATTCAAATGCATATATTTCCTGGAAAAACATCATAATCTAAAATAACCCCTCCCCCCCCCCCCCCAAAAAAAAAAAAAAAAAAAAAAAATGGAAATGGGAAAACTCCCAAAGTTCCCCTTTCATTTTGTACGTAGATTTTCTGCTTGAAGTTTTTTTTTTTGTTTTTTTTTATTTTATACATTCAGTGCATGACTGAGTACTATATTACTATTATCTTTACGATGAACTAGCTGCATGAACTCCAGGTTTTATGTTGCAATAGAAATAGTAGATGAACGCGTAAAAACTATTTCCTGCAGTTAGTTATTGCTGGAAGATAAGCATCGGAGTGAGTATGCGAATGGACTGGATATCCCTAATCTATGAGGGCATCTAGTAGGTCTTTAACCTATGCTGCTGTTAATATCGGGATGAGTGGCGACGATACTTATCGGTAAAAAAAAGCTCATCGTCGCAGTGTCATTCGTTATTGTCGATAAAGACGCCTTAGTTGTGAAATAAAAAATGTAATACTTGTGTTTTCTTAGATTGGGAAGAAAAATCGGCCATTAACGATGGCAATGATATATAGAGGGTGTTTCTAAACAAATGGAACATGAATAGTGTTGCCAGGTGTCCCGATTTACATGGGTCGTGCCACGGCACCATTGCGCGGGACACCAAATGTCCCGATTTTTCATTATTTTTGTTCGTACCATACGTTTCGTTAGTTTGTGTGGGTTGGAACTTAACCTTTTGAATACCATTAACGAGGTAGTATTTCTTCATCGGCACCCGAGAGATTAATACAAAATACAGTAACAACAAATTACCAACAACAAATTCATGAAAAATTCCAAAGAAACTTAATTTAAAAAAAAATGGTTATCTCCACAAGGTTTTATCTTCTGAATTTGTATGGTTGATAGAGGCAGGGCTGCCACTGGCGACTATTTTTTAATTCTATCTCGCACCAGTTTTACAAAAAAAAAAAAACATATTACTTTGAAAAAATGTGTATGAAAAATATACTTCAAAATTTATATTTTAAATATAGTGGTGCGAATAAAATATAAAAATAGTCGTCTGTGGCAGACTTGTAGAGGAGTGTTTCTTATTGGCAGAGCGGTCTTCTGAATATTTGCCCCTTGGTTTTGTCTAGGTCAGAAACGGCAAACCTTTCCACACGCGCGTGGGTTTTTTTTTTTTTTTTTTTTTTTTTCAAAAAATATTTTAATATTTTACGTCACCATGACGTGCCAACAACCAAAAAAATTAGAGGATCAAATAATAATGTATCAAAATTTCTTGACATTTTGTTTCTAGGATTTAAATATATATATATATGGATAAGAGAAGTAGATATATATTAGAAAGTAATAAATAAAAGAAAATCCCGATTTCTATAGTTGCATCTTTAGATGCCAAATAATGGATATCATGTTCATATTCATTTATTTTTAAGAGTATGCAAGCTGAACTGGAGCATCTGATAAAAGGTTGTTAGTTGAGTTTCTCTTAATATTCATTTCCTAAAATAATGACTGGCAAGAAAAATTATCAAAATGACAAGCGCCAAATTCTTTAAACAGCTTTTGGCATTTGGAATTGATTTTCAAGCTCTCGCAATTTTATCATCGGCCTTTTTGCTTATAATGCTTATAATTTCCTTTTCGATAGTTTTCAAATCTTCTGATAATTTGGAAACAAAATATATATTCAGCCGATATTGGAATTCATTAAGTTCTATTTCAGTTTGTTCGATATCGAACAAATCGAATTTAGAACAAATTCAGCTACTCTAAATTCGTGTATTTTGTGCCATTTGATTTAGAACCCCCTTTAATGCCGGGCCGAACAGGACCTGATCAGGGGCACACGGGACATGTGCCCCAGGTCCACATTTTCAGAGGACCTCAAAATGCATTCTGTCCACTCAAACTTTTACGTTTTAGAAAGTCCTGAACACGATTTGACTGTTTTTAGAAAATGTCTGTCTGTCGGTTTGTATGGGACACAAATTTTGTTGGCGCTCTAACTCACCAACTACTGCACGGAATTTAATACAAATTCAGATTTACTTAGACCTTGACATAAATTGGTGCTTATAAGGTTTGTGTGTATAATCGCTCAACAGATGGCGGTGCTATCTTGTGTTTTTCACGATTTCTGCGATGAATATATCACGAAAACTACACGGAATTTCATCAAACTTCATATTCTGTCAGACCTTGACATAAATAGATGCTGATTCAATTTTGACTGTCATCAATCAACAAAAGGCGCTTGTACCCTGTGCTTGGAGAAAGATGCCTATTCTCGTCCACAATCAATTGATGCAATTTAGCAAGCGTGATTTCTTTTCTATTATTATTCACTGACAGGGGTCGATGCAGGTTTTGTTTTTTGGGACCCATTTTGTAAAAATTAAAGGTTATTTGTGTGAAATTTATTATATTTTTGTGAAAAGTAAATTTTGTAACGAATGTTGAAATCCTGTTACTCAAATTCGAACTAAGCATTTATTAACAAAAACTTTTTAAAATCCTTTTGCTGAAGTTTACCTTTGTGGTGCACTTGCTTGTTTAAAAATTACACATTTTAAAATGTCACAAAATAATAAATGATTAATAAATAGTGTTTTTATAGAATAGAATTTTGTGAAAGGGTCTGTTTTATTAAAAGATATTTTGTGAAAGGAACCTGTTTTATTATAAGGAGTTTTGTGAAAGGGCCCATTTTATCAAATTGATTTTTGTGAAGGTGCCCATTTTATTAAATAGATTTTTGTGAAGGAGTCCTAAATAGATCTCATATTTTTCCTGGATCGACCCTTGACTGATCACTGTAATTCTAGGCTAAATTATATTAAAAAAGGCATTATACTTTATATCCATAATTGTTGCTGAGTCAGCATGCTGTTTAAATTAATGTAGCATAACGTCATAGAAGAAAGTTTTGTGATGGTGACAACATACTAATTTCTCTTCGCTTGACCAATTTTTTCAAGAAATCTGTGGCTCAGAGGAAAACAGCGAGGGAAAGAGACGGGGATGAAGACTCCTCCGTCTGCAACCTGCCACTGGTGACCTCTGCCTGGAGTTTTATTTTATTTAGCATCTCATTCTGGCTACATCATCTCCGATTTTTTCCTCCAAGGGGGATCTTATCACAAGAGTGCCGATCAGAAGTTCTTTGGCCGATCCCCGAACTCTTGCAGTCAGAATCGGAAGTACTTCTTGAGTATCCATCTTTTCCACAGCACCCTCTTGCATCTCCAGTTACAGAGTCAAAAAGTGAGTCATGCGATAGGGTAAAATAATATATAATTTCTTTCATGAACGTTTTTCAAGTTGCTGCACTACAGTAAATAAATACAATAAAACTCTTTTTCAGCATATTCGGATGCATTGAAAACGAAGTTTTAATGAGCAAATTAACATTTATTTTTGTAATTTTTCTCTTCTATAATTGTATGAGCCGATTTCCTTGCTTTAAATAGATAAATAAATAATATAAAAGGAATAATTTTTAAAAAAATTGTTGGATGTTCCAACCCCAAAAATTTCTTCTATCTCATACATGTTAATACTCCAAAAAGCTTATTATTATTTTTTTAACTATGCATTTTAGAGTAAAAAAATGCAGCATAGCAGCGCCACCTGTTATATGATTTATACGAAAACCTAATCAGCAACAACTTATGTCAAAGAAGTTTGATGAAATTCCGTGCATTAATTCTTGAGATATGACTATCGCTAAAATCGTGTCAATCCTGAAAAATGCAGCATAGCAGCGTCACCTGTTGGGCTATTTACACGAAAACCTAATTATCTATACAACTTATGTCAACGTCTAACTTATTAGTTCTTGAGATATAGCCATTGTAGAAAACGTGAATAATGCAGCATAGTAGCGCCACCTGTTGGGCGATTTACACCAAACCCTAATCAGCAACAACTTATGTCAATGTCTAACGGAATGTGAAGTTTGATAAAAAAATCCGTGCATTAGTTCTTGCGATGGAGCTATTGCGGAAATTGTGAAAATGCAGCATATCAACGCCACCTTATGAGCAATGTTCACCAAAAACTAATCAGTACCAATTTATATCAGGATCTAATTGAAGCTAAAGTTTTATTAAATTGCGTACATTAGTTCTTGAGATAGAGAGCCCACACAATTTTTGTCACATACAGGCATGCAGACACATACACACACACAGAGAGAGAGAGACAGACACACAGACAGACAGACTCACAGACATACATTTTATAAAACTAGTCAAATCGTGTTCAGCATCTTCTAAAACGTATAAAAAACGGTAAGTCGAAATTTATCATGAATCGAATACTTTCTTCTTGTAAAGGTAGAAGAAAGTAAAAAGGAAAGCTGATATCCCTAGTCCTTGACTGATTCTTTATTAATTTTTTATTATTATTATTTGATCGTTTTTTATAATAAGCAAAGTCAGATTTACAAAAAAATTGACAGTCCGTCATTAAATCACCGAATAAAAAAAGCACAATTCAATAGCACCCACTGTTGGCATTTAAATATGAAATTGGAAAACATATGTATTTTTAAATAACTTCAAATATAAATTTTTTTGCATTTCTACTCAATAGAAATTAGATGCAGTTATTATAATGTTCAATGGAAAAAAATATCATAGAGGGCCTAAATTGAATCAACATCATTTTTAATAAATATTTTACAAATTAAATTTGGATAAATTCCATTCCATAGAAGTTGAGATATAAATATCACAGGAAACATGGAAAGCACAGCATACCAGTGCCATTTCTAGGTCAAGATACACCCAAACCTATTTCAAGGTCTAACAGAATATGAAGTTTGGATGAAATTCCGTGTATTATTTCTTGGTCTTGGGATAAAACCCCACAAAATTTGTGTCGCATACATACAGACAGTCGGACGGAGATTTAGACAGATAGTCGGACATTTTTCCAAAAATAGTCAAATCATGTTCGGAAATTTTCACGATTCAGACTTCTTATAACTATATCTTGTTACTATTCTTGTTCTGAGATTCTAACATTTTCTTCTGTATATAGAAGCAAGTAATAAATAAAAGTATAATTCTTATGAAATATCTAAATATTTATTAAATGTAAATAAATAAAAATATTTGCATTAATCTAAATTCATTTTATTGATGAACTACTAAAAGTTTATCTCCTAAATTTTAAAACAAGCGTTCAAATTTTCCAATTTTAAATAAATTTTCGATGGATACTGTTTCGTTTATGGCCATGAAATGTTCGAAAATAATAATATTATTATTAAATAATTGTTAAGAGCTTTTAAGAAAAAAACTCTCTTTATTGAAAAAATGTTTTGTTTATTTAAATTTACAAAGCCATTCCCAAAGTTTTCGCTAACACATTATTAGTAGAAACTCCTCGAATAACAAACGCGAATATATACGCCTACGATTTCAAATATAAATATTAAATCTTTCATCTATTTTAATTCTAGCCAGCTGTCTTAGCTCACGAGCAGTTTATTTACAAAAAATTCCTTTTTTCTTCCCATTAAATGAATGAATTCTTACTTTCTTTCGAAGCAAGACGTACTTCGAATACCTGGAATTCATTTCAACAGGTGCACCTTTCGCCGTTTTATCGCCGTTTCCGTAATTTTTGGCGACCTGTTGATACACACCTTGGCGTTCCAAGTTTTCTCTTTCTGGCAACCCTCTTACCGCGTGTCGGTCACTCAGGCTTTACCTTCCTTCAACGTTTAGTACTCAAGGCAAAAAATATTATGCTGTGATATTTAAATCCTATGTTTTCTCGTTGAAGTTCGTAACATTTTGTTTTGAAATGTTTCTAAAATGATGTGAACGACCACTTTAACATTTTGGGATTACTCTTTGGACTATCACCCGTGTTTCTCCTGTGCTTATTTGAAATTATTGCTTTTTATTTTGGATTAGCTACATTTTATTACGCCGTAGCTTGTGAGCTATTTTATGGTGTGTAAATCGGCGCTAGTTGAAAGTTAAAGTGATTTTTTGGAACTAAACGATATTTCAGGTAAATTATCTTTGTTTATTTCGTGCTATCGTGGTTGTTGATAATTTCATCATAGATTATTTCCAAACAATTTGACTTATGTATTATTAATGAGGCTAACCCTTTTATTTTATTATATACAATTTATGTTTTTTTTCTACTTAAAAATATATATAGGTATATATATCTTTCACGGAAAGAACAACAATATTCTTGAGAAATTTTTTTAATTAAATTTTCGAGTTTTTTCCCTTTATAAGATGTGAAATCATACATTAGTAATTAAATGTAAATATTGTGGATCATACTTTTGTATTGTTAGTACATTTCAAGGTTACCGACATTCATTTGTTTTGACCCTTGGCATTTGTTTTGACGTGTACTGTGTTTTGGTCAGGGACCACATGTAATGGTTGCTATGGTGATAGGACAACCAAAGTAAATCTTAAATTTATTTTCTTCGCGCGTTTTTTATAAACTTTAAAACTTCACTGATTGTTTATATTAAAATGTGAAACCGATGGATAGATCGCACGCTTATTTAAAGTTTGTATTTTGTTAAAATTCAAGTATTTTTTTTTTTTTTTTAAACATTAAGTTATCGTTGCGCGAAATGACATCCAGGTGTTTGACCTTTTATAAGTGATTTTAAGCGCTGAAGATATTCAAAATTACGAAGTGATTTAATTTCGTAAACTATTAACACATGTTTCAAGTATAGTTTTCGTAAAAAATTGGTTATTATAATGGTCCTTTTTTCAATATAACGAATAATCACTAGTAAATCAAAATGCTGTTTAATAGCAAGTAGTATAATTGAAGCATGTACACATTTATGTGAAAAAAAATGCATTTGATAATACATTTTGTTCTAGCATTTTTTTCACGATTGATGAGCTCAACTGTGTATTTTTGCTGTGACGGTTAAGTGATACTTAATTTTAAATAGGGTAGATGTGCCAGTAATGGACACCCTTAAGGAATTTCTTTAAAAATTATTTTTTAATTGATAGTTATAATTGTTATATTCCACATTTTTTAATATTATATTAATCTACCAACAATATTTAACCATGCTCATAGTCACATTTCCCAATGTGAATCGAAATTTAATTGTAAATAACAGAAATTAATCAAAACACCCTAAATTCCAGTAATGGACATCCCACAAAAAGTAATAGATAATTGATATTATGATTGTATTTAAAACTAGAATTTAAAGAAAGCATATATTAATGAAATAAAAAAAGCTGAATTTTTATTGGTTATTTTTTTATAAACCAAAAACGTTGAAGGTGGTCCATTACTGGAAGGCGGTCCATTACTGGCACATCTACCCTTATGTGTATTTTTTTAGTGTTTTGTTAGGTATATTGCAACAAACAGCAAACCTGACTGTAATTTATTTCTCCCTAAATCTTATTTCCCCCCCAATATAATATAAATACAACAATTGAGAGCAATTCTTACCTGCAGTGTTGAATTACCGGGGGGTGAGAGGGGTAGCAATTCACCCCACCAGTCATGAAAGAGTTCCTCCTAAAGGTGAAATTCCACCTTTTTTTTAAAGCAATTTTGGACATTCTTTGAATTGTTGCAAAAATGCAAAGAGAATATCTGAAGCATCAAGTATATAGGGTAGGGGGGGGGGGGGGGGTCTGGACATTTTAATAATCATAATCAGACATCTTGTCTACTCAAATTCTTGGAGTTTGTTTTTGAATTTCTGTGCAACAAAGTCATCAAATCAAAAGTAAGCTTATATTATAAACACCTGGAAGTCATGTAAATGAAATTGTTTAAAATGTCTTTTCTAGAGTGGATTTTTTTTTTTTTTTTTTTTTTTTTTTTTCAATTTTAGAAGGGAAAAAGCTTTTATGAGGTTCTTTTTGGAATAAAATATTTTTTTCTTATTTTATGCAACATTTTTGGGTAATTTCATGATGTATATTTGGAGTTGTATTTCTGGAGCAAAGATCAATTTGACATGCATATATTTAGCATAGAGATTTTTTTTCTTTTGAAAGAATGGGAAAAATCTCAAGCAGAAAAAAACATCCAAAATAATATTTGTTTTAAAAAATTGATTTCTGTTCTTCACAAGTTCCTCACCTGAGCTATATTTAGATTTACACCTTTTAGCAAACTGTCTTGAATTTTCCTTTTTGATTCAATGAACCTAGTGACATTACTGTTAGTTTACCTTTTCTTTCTTTTTTTTAAAATAGTTTCTAAGTTACAAAAATAGAAAATAAGAATCGTACGTACAGATATATATATTTAATTTTATTGAAAACTTTCTAATGTAAAATGAAGTTGTTTAAAATTAATCGCTGTACTTCACATAAGTTTCTCAGCTATATTTAGATTTACACCTTTTAGCAAACTGTCTTCAATTTTCCTTTTTGATTCAATGAACCTAGTTACATTACCAGGGGTCGATCCAGGAAAAATTTGAGGCCTATTTAGGGCACCTTCACAAAAATCTATTTAACAAAATGGGCCCCTTCACAAAATTCAATTTGATAAAATGCACAAAATTCTATTCCATAAAAACTTACTATTTATTTTTTATTTTGTGATGTTTTAAAATGTGTAATTTGTAACAAACAAGTTCACCAGAGTGGAAAACTTCAGCAAAAGGTTTTGTTTATAAATGCTTGGTTCAAATTTGATTAACTGGATTTCAACTTTCATTGCAAAATGTTATTTTTCACAAAAATATAATGAATTTTACAAAAATAACCTTTACTTTTCATAAAATGGGCCCCAAGAAGAAAAACCTGCATCGACCCCTGATTACTGTTAGTTTACCTTTTTTTTTAATAGTTTCTAAGTTACAAAAATAGAAAATAAGAATCGTACGTACAGATATACATATTTAACTTTATTGAAAACTTTCTAATGTAAAATGAAGTTGTTTAAAATTAATCGCTGCATAAGTTCCTCAGCTATATATAGATTTACACCTTTTAGCAAACTGTCTTCAATTTTTCTTTTTGATTCAATGAACCTAGTTACATTACTGTTAGTTTACTTTTTTTAAAAAAAATAGTTTCTAAGTTACAAAAATAGAAAATAAGAATCGTACGTACAGATATACATATTTAATTTTATTGAAAACTTTCTAATGTAAAATGAACTTGTTTAAAATGTCTTTTCTAGAGTGATTTTTTTTTTCTTTCCTACTTTAAAAGAGAAAGAAAGTTTCCATAAGGTTCTTTATGGAATAAACTATTTTTTCTTATTTGTGCAACACTTTCGGGTAATTTCAGTGATGCATTTTTGGAGTTTTATTTCTGGAGCAAAGATCAATTTGACATGCCTATATTTAGCATGGATTTTTTTTTTTTTTTTCTTTTGAAAGAAGGGGGAAAAAATCTCAAGTAGCCAAACCATCCAGAATAATATTTGTTTTGAAAAATGAATAGCTGTACTTCACATAAATTCATCAGATATATTTTGATTTGCACCTTTAGCAAACTGTCTTCAATTTTCTTTTTTGATTCAATGAACCTATTGACATTACTGTTAGTTTACCTTTTTTTTTAAAAAAAAAAATAGTTTCTAAGTTATACAAAAATAGAAAATAAGAATCGTACGTACAGATATATACATATTTAATTTTATGGAAAACTTCCTAATGTGAAATGAAGTTGTTTAAAATGTCTTTTCCAGAGTTTTTTTTTTTTTTTTTTTTCTACTTTAAAAGAGAAAGGAAGTTTCCATAAGGTTCTTTTTGGAATGAAATATTTTTTTCTTATTTATGCACCACTTTTGGGTAATTTCAATGATGCATTTTTAGAGTTGTATTTCTGGAGCAAAGATCAATTTAACATGCATATATTTAGCATGGAGAATTTTTTTTTTTCCCTTTTGAAAGAGGCAGGAAAATCTCAGCAGCCAAAACCATCCAGAATAATATTTGTTTTGTAAAATTAATCGCTGTACTTCGCATAAATTCATCTGATGTATTTAGATTTACACCTTTAGCAAACTGTCTTCAATTTTCTTTTTTGACTCAATGAACCTAGTTACATTACTGTTAGTTTACCTTCCAAAAAAAAAAAAAAAAAATTGTTTCCAAGTTACAAAAATAGAAAATAAGAAACGTACGAACAGTTATACAGTAGACTGCCTCAAATCCGCACATTGTTTCAGATGTAAACAATGAAACTTATAGTTTAGATGTGTGTGAATTTTTTTTTTTTTTTTTTTTTTTTTTTTTTTTTTTTTTTTTTAAATTTTGTATCATTCTGTACACATTTTAATATGGAATTCTGATTAATATGATTGAACTCATGTTTTCTCATGAAAGAAGCATAAATTTACTTCTGAAAAATTTCAAGATAGCGCTGATATCAGTGGCGATCACTTTTTTTTTTACCAAATACATTTATGTATTGCTTTCTGGCTATTAAGTATAGCTAAACATGAAATAAAACTTTGGTATTTTAAGATTTTGATATGAATTATTAGTGTATATTTATAATGACAGTTTCACTGGATAATTCAAGAAACAGTTCTCATCATTATGCATATTTAATTATGCATTATTAATTATTTACTTGACCTTTACTTTTAATATTAAAAAAAAATAATGATTTTCTTAATTTTTATTATTTTACTTCATTCTAAGCATTCATCAGAGTTTCCCCCAGACAGTTTCAGACACTTTTAAGAGCTGCACCATGCCTGCCCTTTAGTTTACAAAATAGCACCCTTCTTGTCCCTCATAAAATAATTAGCACCCTTCTTGCCCCTCAGTAAAAAAAAGTGCCCTTTCTCCTTTTTGCATTAACAAATTCGGTTTCATAGTAAGAATTGACTCAATGTTGTCTTGAAAAGAGTGCCCTGACTTTTAAATATGAAAAGTGGCTTTAAAAACAAAAAAAATACCTTTAACAATTTTTAAAAAGTGCCCTTAAGAATCCCGAAAAGTGCCCTCAAGAATCAAAAAAGTGGCTTTTTCTCACCAGCAGTATTCTGCCCCTTTTTAAACCTGGAGGAAACTCTGAATTCATTATAATTTCAAGTGCATTATTAAATTCAAATAAATAAATTATTTAATAAAAATCAGCCAGCTGTACAAAAAATATATTTTTTTTAATATAATGCAAATTTGGGTAGAGAGAAAAAAAGATTACCGTATCATATCATTCTTCCAATATAAGAACATTTATTTTTGTATTGTATATCTATATTTAGTAAATATTTACTTTAAAAAAAAAATCATTTATCCAAATTATATGATTTAATATAAATCGGTGGATGAAATTAGATGCATGTTGATCAAGCTAATTTTCTTGACTGAGCACGGACGGGAACTCGGAGAACAGGAGTTTTGTTTACATTTTTGTTTTTTAATTCTAAAATGATTTTAAAATGCTTGTTAAATCGTAAAGAGAAATTATTTCATTTTCTCTGATGTTATAAATTCTATCAAATTTGACAGAGACTTTTTTTAGTGTTTGTAAATTGTAGAATATAAAAAAATAGAACCCTTTTTACTAAACTACAGAATATTCTTCTGTTTCGATTAAAAAAAAAAAAAAAATGAATGTAGCAACTTTCCATTTTTAAAACATGAATAGGTACTTCTCTGATTATTTTATACATAAATAAAGGAGCCGTTTATAAACTTTTGCTGTTTAATAACTTCAGTATAATCTTGTTAATGTCCTATATTCTCACATGATTGTTTTTCTTTCTTTCTCCCCCTCCTCCCTTTAAAAAAAATAAAAATGAGTTATTAGCGCTATAAAAAGTTTTTTTTTTTACTTTTTTCTAATAATGCATAAAAAAAAAATTTGTGTTTACAAGACTCTTAGACTGTCAAATAAAAGATTTTTCAGATTTCCATCCAATACTGTATTTTAAAAATTAAGAATAATTAATATGCTTTGAACTAAGAATATGGAACTGTAAAATTATATTTAAATATTAATAGCTGAATACAAGGAAAAAATGTTATTCATTTTAGTAATTTATTCTTTAATAGTATAATAATCTGTACAGTTGTATTGTACTTGCAAATGTGTAGTTATCAGATTTAAACTATTGAGCATCTGAAACACTGTATTTTCCGTTAAGTAACCTTACATAAATTTTAAAATATGTAAAATTTCTTATTTAAAAAAATATAAAAATAAATAAAAAGTTTTTCTTTGTTTTTTACTATCAAATTTTATAAAAGTTCGCATTTCACCGATATTAAGCTTTTTCTTTTTTTTAAGGATAAATTTGTATTTTATTTGAGCACACTGAAAATACTATTGTATTTTTTAAGATGAATACAACATGTCTAGAATAAGATGTGTAAGGATGGGAGGGGATCATGTTCATTGGGCTCATAAAATTTTGCCCGAAGTAGCCTTTCAAAACAGCAGGTTGTTAAGTATCAGCTTTGCTAAACCACTTATGTTTTCACTTTGCCAACAAAACCAGGGATCTACTTTGAAAAATTTTGGATCCTTAAAAGAACCCTTCACAAATTTTTTCGTCTTAAAACGGAGTCCTTCACAAAAATTCTCATCTTAAAACAAAGACCCTTCATAAAATTCTTTTTGTTAAAAATAGATCTTTTACAAAACTTTTCCACTTTTGTCTAAACTAAACCTTTCACAAATTTAATCATTTAAAAATAAAATCTGACCTGTCACAAAATAATTGCACTCGTCAAAAAAGTTTTCCTTATTATTATTTATTTATTTATTTTTTAATACGTAAAGGATAGATGCACAGGAACCTGAATACGACGATAATTTCAAATTCGCAAAATTATGACTACAATTTTCACAAATATTAAAAAAAAAAAAAAAAAAAAAACTGTACAAAAAAACAGGACCTTTAGAGAAAAATCTGGACGGGCCCCTGAAGGCTAATTTGCCATCAGTGATGGGACTATAAACAATTTCACAAACATGGGGCATTTCTATGGGCCCTTACGAAATCTTGATTACATCAGGCTTACCATAATTATTTAACTTTTTTTTTTTTTTTTTTTTTTTTTTTTTTTTTGCAACAAGTATGTAATATGGAATGTATTTTTGATAATTTGATGATAAGTCAATGTAATAAATATCTTATTAAAGGGAAAAATTAGTGCCGGCCACTGGTCTTCTAAATGAAAAAAGTGGCTATTGTAAAAAATATCCAGCGATCCACCTTTGCTTCTGAGGGACTAAGATTTTTTGCATGCTACCAATGATTCCTTTCTTGCTGGTTTCAACATGTTAATATTAACATATTTATTTGTGCTATTAAATTTACGATTAATACTGTTAGAAATTTTAACAAAAGTTTATTGCTTAACACTTTTAAATAAAGTGGCCACTTAAAAAAAAAAAAAAATGGCTACTAATAAAATTGCTTCTACTAACCACTGACTATAAAATTTCCCAGTTTTAACTTTGTGGATGTGTAAAAAAGATTTTACAAGCATATCGTACACTTATTTCTAAAGTGAAGCAATTAAAAAAATAATGAATAGTAAGTAATAACCATGAGTGAATCAGAAACATATTTATCGTCTGTCATTAAAAGAAAGTTAAAATATCTTTAAAAATGACCGAATTAGACCAGTTTTATCATTATTCGCTTATGACGTTATTATACAACCCTATACTGTCAACAAATATTCAGATCAGTTTTTGACTCTAGATAATAAACATTTCGTATTATTTCCTTATACATTTTAAATAAAAAAAAAAAAATAATCTGCAACTCTTTCTGAGGCAACTACTAACTGTGTTCCTGTAATGTCAGGGGTCGATACAGGTTTTTTTTTTTTTCTTAGGGCCCATTTTGTGAAAAATAAAGGTTATTTTTGTGAAATTTATTATATTTTTGTGAAAAATAAAATTTTGTAATGGAAGTTGAAATCCAGCTAATCAAATTCGAACCAAGCATTTATAAACAAAAACTTTTTAAAATCCTTTTGCTGAAGTTTCCCTCTCTGTTGAACTTGTTTGTTTACAAATTACACATTTTAAAAAATCAAATAAATAATAATAAAAAAATAATAAATAAATAATAAATATTAAGTTTTTATGGAATAGAATTTTGTGAAAGGACCTATTTTAGTAAAAGGAATTTTGTGTAGGGGCCCATTTTATCAAATTGATTTTTGTGAAGGGGCCCTTTTTGTTAAAATGAGTTTTGTGAAAGGGCCTATTTTATTAAATTGATTTTTGTGAAGGGACCTTAAATAGGCCCCAAATTTTGTCCGGATCGACCCCTGAATGTTTAATTTAAATTAGAATTTTCGAAAAGTTTTATTCGAAAATAAGGAAATTCAATTTTACAGCTTTTCTGTAACGAAGTTATAAAGTAAATTTTGTTAAATTCTGGTATAAATTTTGATTAAAATTAAGTAATATAAAAAATATCCCACCACCCTTCAAGAGATTAAATAAACAGTTTTCCGCTTTTTCAGAAAATTTTTCCTGTTTTGAGTTGTCAGTTTAGAAATAAGCGTTCTTGTGCTATATGTGTTTTTTTGGCTACAATGATTATTTCCTGCTAGATCCTTAATGTCATTTTAATGCCTAAAAACGTTACATTACTGTATTATTTCTTACATTCGTGAAAGGGTCGCTTCATTGAAATTCCACGATCACGAAATCCCATCCATGGAAAAACTTAAAAACGTGATTACTCGTTACCTAGAATATAATTATCGAAATACGGTTTTCACCGTCAGAAAGCAGACGTCAGATAGCAACGAGGTGAGTTTTTAAAAAAGGTTCCTTAAATTTTAAATATTTAAAAATCTAGTATAAACTTTGAAATTTTATCTTCTTAAAAATACTTAAAATTTAAGTAGGCAATTTTTAAAAACCTCATCGGCATAAGACGTCCACTGTCTGATACTGAAAATAGTATTTCGATAATTATATTAGGTAATGAATCATTACTTTTTTAAGTTTCCCATAAGTTAACATGGGATTTAGCAATCGTGGAGTTTCATGGAAATTTTGGTAAAACTTTCTGGAAATTCGTTATTTTCTTTTGAGTGTGAACCTTGATTATAAAATAATTATCAACTTCTTTTGTGTGATTTTTTTTTTTTTTTTTTTTTTTTTTTTTATTTATGAAAGTAAAAGAAATAAATTCGTAAGACTACACTACTTTCTGTTCCCGAATTCCCTGTTCCTGACAGACCTGATATGGCATCTGCTCCCCGCATTTTTCTGTTCCCCTCCTCCCTCGTAAGTGTTGAAATGACGTCCCTATCAATTCTTCCTCTTGACGTTCTAACTACTTGCGATCGCGTTGGATTACATGAAATTGATACCATAATCTTACACAAGGCGCCCCTTTTTCCTGAAAACTGTAACATTCTCCATACTTGTCCTTTTGAATTACTGAAAAGTGTGGCATTTTCCTTCAAAGTGCTGCATTCTATACGCATGAAAATAATTAAAAGGAAATTATTAATTATAACCACCATTATCCTGTCAATAAGTATGAATTGTAGTCTCTCCCTTATGTGGACGTAATTTTTAAAACGTCAGTTCACAAATCCCCCATAGAAAATCTCAAATATGGTAATTAATCAAGGTCGATCCAGGCAAAATATGGCGCCTATTTAGGGACCCTTCACAAAATTCTTCATAATAAAACAGGCTCCTTCACAAAATTCCTTTTACTAAAATAGGCCCTTTTCACAAAATTCTATTCCATAAAAATTTATTATTTATTAATTATTTATTATTTTGTGATGTTTTAAAATGTGTAATTTGTAAACAAACATGTTCACCAGAGAGGCAAACTTCAGCAAAAGGATTTTAAAAAGTTTTTGTTTATATAATTGCTTGGTTCGAATTTGAGTAACTGGATTTCAACTTTTGTTACAAAATGTTATTTTTCACAAAACTATAATAAATTTCACAAAAATATCCTTTACTTCTCACAAAATGGGGCCCCAAGGGAAAAAAAAAAAAAAAAAACCCTGCATCGACTCCTGTTAATCAAAACATCCACGGAAATAGTTTTTCTGAACGTGCATTTGTGAATATTTTGCAACTAGTGCTCCTGTTAAACATTTTCTAAAATGTGCTCTACATCCTGCCCCTTTTAAAAAAAAAAAATTGGCGATGCGCCCTGCTCGACATCAACTTTTCACTATGTAATTTTTTCTAAGTATCCCCCCCCCCTCCTTTAAAAAAATGTAGAATGCAGTTTAAACCCTTCGGGACCATGGTTGTATTGTATTACATCTACAAAAGGTGCATACATCAATTGTTTTTTATACTAATAATAAAGAAAAGTAATATATGGATTACTTAATTAGGGCACTTGTGTGATTAAACTAGTATGATGTGGCCATCGCAAAACTTACTTCTATATTTCGAACAAATCATCGAATTTCGGCATCCCCTCTTAGATGACAGCAACCAAAGTTGAATGACAAACTATTTCTATCATGAGGTAAATTTGATGTTTCGTTGGATTCTGCGCATATAAACTGGGGATGTAAGCATCATATAAATCTAACAAATCATCGATTTGAAGCACCCCCTGTTGCATGATTTTGTTCAAAAACTAATCGGCAGCAGTTCACATAAAGATAAAACTTCCAAAAAATGAAAATGGCATCATCCTATTCTGTGCAATATTTCGTGAGTTAGAGCGCCCACAAAATTTGTGTCACACACATACACCCAAGGACAGACATTTTCTGAAAATAGTCAAATCGTGTTCAGAACCTTTTAAAATGTATAAATCCATCGAAAACAGGAAGTTGAAAATTTTCACGAATCCAATATCGATGCAGGTTTTTTTTTTTTCTTAGGGGCCATTTTTGTGAAAAGTAAAGGTTATTTTTGTGAAAAATAACATTTTATAACGAAAGTTGAAATTCAGTTACTCAAATTCGAACGAAGCATTTATTAACAAAAACTTTTTTAAAATCCTTTTGCTGAAGTTTTCCTCTCTGATGAACAAATTACATATTTTTAAAAATCACAAAATAATTAATAAATAGTAAGTTTTTGTGAAAGTGCCTATTTTATTAAAAGGAATTTTGTGAAGGGACTTGTTTTGTTATAAAGAATTTTGTGAAGGGGCCTGTTTTATTAAATAGAATTTTGTGAAGGGGCCCTAAATAGGCCCCAAATTTTGCCTGGATTGACACTTGAATACTTTCTTCTTGTATAGATAGAAGAAAGTATTCTGTAAAGGTAACAGTTAATTAAATAAATAAATAAAAGTGGTACCAACCGAATAAAATTCGTGTATTGGACGCTGGTCCCGAAGGAGTTAAATATTTTAAAAAGGATGAATAACAGCAATCAGGCAACATATTATCATCCTTTGCAACGAGCGTCCCGTACAAAATGTTAAATCTTTTAACACCATTATTTTCAAATAAAAATTATTGCCTAATTTAAAGGTGTTTAATTTCAACTTTTTTCTCGATTTGCTGATAGAATATACTCTAAAATTTCAATTTGAATAAAAAGAGCTCATCTTATTTGCAGTTTTCTATTCTGCCACTATGTATGTAAAAATTTAAATATATTAGTTACCAACTTCAACTTTACAGTCTGTTAAATTCTATTCTGGGATGATTCATGACATTTTTATTCTAAAGAAAGTCATTGTGTTGCTTCTTTAAAGCTCGATACTTCCGTATTTACATTTATTATGTGCTATCATTGTTTTTTTTTATGGTTTCCAAATATTGTTTGTAAAAATTAGTGATTACTATACTGTTATACCATCGTGACTAACTTATTTTATTAGAATTATTTTTTAGAATACTTTGTTGAGGGTACTTTTAAATTTAAAAACGTAAGAAAAACAATAACTGGATATTGTTTTTAATTTTGAGCAAAAATTATTTTTGCTCAAAATGTGTAATAATTAGTATTTTTTTTAAATACATAAGTTTTAATTACTTTTTAGGACTTTTATAATAATTTCCTTTTCTGAAAGTATGTGTTACTATTTAAAAAGTTCTGAGCAAATACAGTGAAAAAAAAACTATTACTATTTTATGATCAAGTTATCATAGAGAGATGCGAGCGGTATCATTCGATAGTGTGTGGTGTCTTTTCGCATATGGATGGAGCTATGATCATATGTTGGTCTACGGATGGAGTATAACCTATGATTTTTCAAATGATAACAAATGCCCACTTTTGATTTAATTTTTTGGATCAAAACAGCCTGGAAAAGGTATAAGTTTATGTATAAATTTTTAAATCTTCATAGAGTTACAAGATGTTAAAGCTTAAAGAAGCTGATGTTAAATGCACTTGAAAAATTTTAATTTATATCTTCCCAAAAATCATCAGATTTTAATAAGATAGAATGAGTAAACTCAAACATATCACAGGTATTTTCTCTATTCACAAAACATGTTTTTAATTATGCAAATTATTAATAAATTCATATAAAAATTATGAATTATGACCTACACTTATTTTCATATAATAAAACGGACCACAATTGTCGAAAACATGGGTGTGTACGTTTACTCATTCAAATCATCGTTAGTTTTCCAGATATAAATTTTACTTTTCAACGATCTAAGCGGACAGTCTTCCGTTATCCAAGGATCCTCAGAAAAGAAATCTTAGAAACTTACCGGAAAATTTTTGTAGAATTTTCTTTCATATATGAAGTGAGTTTATTTTATATTTGAAATTTCTCAAGACTTTTTGTGGCAATTACTTGACCTTTTTTCGGTACTTTTCCTTGTATGATTTTAATTTTATTTTACGAAATTTATGAATAAATCCCTAACACATTTTCTTTTATAACTTTATGAAGATTAAAGAGAAAAAGTATCCATTATATTTTTTTCCTGGCTATTTTGGTGCAATGTGCCAAAAGTTGGTGGTACCATTTTTACAATTTTTAATACGCAGACGATTTCTTTTTCGAAAATTGCATCCATATTCAGAAAGTAGACATCACATGATTCCCTGTTATATATATATTATATTATATTATATATATTTAACCCACCGTATATGCGTTTAATGAATATATGTTGTAGATACCTTGACCTGTTGTAAAACAATTCGCACCTGTCCGCGACTGTTGGCATAAAGTGCTTGCTGGCTTGTAAGAATTGTTTGTTCTTCTAAGGATTTTTATTGTAATGTTGTAATTGATTTTCCCATGTTTTAATTGTATGTAAATATGATTGCATAAAACGACCTCTAACCGTTATCAAAGACGAGCTGATGAGAGGTACAACCTTGAAGGTGTTCTCTATGAGGCGGTATTTCCTTTTGAATAATTCTTTGATTAACTTTTCTTTGTGTTTTCTTCTTTTCTTTTTTGAAGCAAAATACTGACTCTTAAAGTACAAAGACCTACATCACACAACTGCAGAGTTTCCTCCAGGTTTAAAAAAGGACAGGGTACTGCTGGTGAGAAAAGGGCACTTTTTTATTCGTAAGGCCACTTTTCAGCTTCTTAAGGGCACTTTTTTAATTGTTAAAGGTATTTTTTTGGTTTTTAAAGCCACTTTTGATATTTTAAAGTCAGAACACTCTTTTCAAGACAACATTGGATCAATTTTTACTATGAAAGCAAATTTTACAATGCAAAAAGGAGAAAGGGCACTTTTTTCACTGAGGGGCAAGAAGGGTGCTAATTATTTTTCCGAGGGGGCATGAAGGGTGCTAATTCTTTTTATGAGGGGCAATAAGGGTGCAATTTCGTAGACCAAAGGGCAGGGTGCAGCACCGTTCTGAAACTGTCTGGGGGAAACTCTGCAACTGTGATATAATCGATATTATTTTAATGTATTGAGAAAACAGTTCCTGTCATCGCTGGGCACGTATAGATGGTACCATAATTTTAGTTTTTTTAATTTTTTTAAATTACATCTAGAATATATATATTAAGTAGATCTTCTGTTTTCTTTAGATGGTGAGTAAAAACAGACGACTATAGTTTCGAGAGCAATTAATAGTTATCATCATCAGGTGATCAGTAACAGAGAGTAGTTAATCTAACAAGGATAAAACAACTTATTTTAAAGATATTTTTAATTCATTGATGTAAAACTGTAGGATATTGATAAATTTGATGTAAAACTGTAGATTAAACTGTTTTTTCACCTGATTTCATCGTCAGGTGATCAGTAGAAATTAATACGCAGTTAAATAGCAATAATTAACAGTTAATCAGCAGATCTTAATAATAATGTCAACATCTGGTGAAAAAAAGGTCCTTTTCTATATATTTTTCACCTTCGCACTTATTTTATTATCCCTACATTCAGTGTTAAAATATTTCGGCAGCAAAGATGAAGAAAAATAATATTCATTTTAAATGGTATTAAAAAGAAAAGAAAAATGAAATATTAATATAGAAAACGAATTAGCACAATTCTTTCCCAGCGGACAATCAAGAGTTCTTAAAACAATTGCAAATATTCAAAATCAAAACAAGCTTTAATAAGCGTCTGTGACTAAATATTGTGTAAAATAATACCGTGAGATAATCGGATTAAAGGAATGCTAAGCTGTTTTTGAATAATTGCAAGATAAGCTTTCAGGAATAAAGAAAAGATAAATAAATCATTATGTGTTGCGTAATATTTTTGACAAAAGATTATTAGACGCGGGTTCTTTATCTTCGTTTTCTGAAAACGATTCAACTACTTCATCATTGGTTATAATTACACTTTTCTATTTTTTTTTTTTTTTTTTTTTTATTTTAGAGATGGGAATTATGAATAAGGAATTTGATACGTGTAGTTATTTCGCGGTATTAACCCATACATAATGTATTTCTTTTTAGGGAGAATCAAATTAAAACCAAATTAAGACCCTATTTCGAATTATAAACAAAGATTAATACATGAATTATGGATGCGAAATATATTTAGTTTTTTAGTACAGCTAAGCAATTTCAAAATAGTGTCATTTTGATACTGTAAGGATATTTTGCTTTTGACAGTTTAACTCTTGCTATTTGATGAGAAATATTCTAATTTTTTCATTTTATGTGCCTAAGATTTTATTAATCGGATTCAAAGGCGGATCCATCTCTCCATTTAGAGGGGGGTCATGTCTTTTTCCTTCTTTTTTTTTTATGGGTGGGGGGGGGGGTTCAAATGCCTCCATCAGCAATTTTTATATCTTACATCCAAACTGACTATTTTCTGAGTTTCTGACATATTCGAATTCATTTTCTTTCAAAAATCATGAAATTTGAAGGTATATTCGTAAATGTATAAAATTTAATATAATAAAAATAGTATAAAATAATAATTTGCATGATTTATCCAGATACCAAGAAATCAGAGTTTCCCAATTTCTTATAAAAGCAAAGAATCTTACAGACAGTTTTCCCAAAGTTCCCATTTTAAGCCGATTTCCGGGGCACGGTAATTAAGGAAATATCGTCTTGAGGGAGAAATCAAATACAATTCAAAATATACCACATTTATAGAAAAATTTAAAAGGATGTTCGATTCTTTGGTGCTTAAACAATAATGCCTGCAATTTTCATTCATTTATATACATAAAAATAACTCCGTGAATGTATCAGAAATATTCGAATTTTCTTTCAATAGAAAAAGAAAAAATGCTAACTCTTTTTAATACATATTTCTATTTAAAAAAAGGATTGTTTTATGAATTGATTTTCGTTTAGAGGGGGTCATGACCCCCATGACCTCCCCCTTGGATCCGCGCTTGATCGGATTTTCTCTTCTTCTTTTTCTTTTATTTTCTTTTTTTTTTTAATATGAGTAAAGCTTGAAAAAAAAGTAAATACATGGGAAAAAAATATAAGAACTATACAGTGTTTTATTTTATTTTATATTTCATTACATTTATTAAAATTTCTAGAGATTCTGTTGAAAAAAATGTAAAATCATGATTTTTTAAGTATAATTTTCACAAAAATATTGACAGCTCAAAGGGCGGCAAAAAATTAAGTGCGGGCCTGGTCCAACTGGAGTGAAATGAGATTTTGGTACGCATATTTTAAAAACTTACTTATTTCATAAATTCTATTGCCACCAGATTTCTGTCACAAAACAGTTGAAGTCGCCAAAGAATCTATTATCTAGCTTTTACATATAAAGGATCTTGTTAAAAATGTATAAACTAGAAGATGAATATAATAAGTCATTTCAGATTCATAAAATTATGACTAGTTTTTTCACAAATATAAAAAAAACTGTTCACAATTTTACAAAAACAGGACCCGGTGAGGACCCTGTACGTGTAATAATGAATCTGCTTCATCCACTTAATAAAATTTTAAAACGCATTGACATTAACTTTGAAAATGATTATTTTCCATATTTTTTTTTATTTATTACTAATGTGATTTCTATTTCGATTGATTTTGCAAAATCTGACTGTTCCAATGCATAAAGCATTATTTTTGCTCTGGAATAGGGAGAAACCGACTCATGCGTCATGAGAAATTCTAGTGTACTCTTGTTTCAGCGATCACGTTTCCTAATCATGGGATTGCTTTGCAACTGTCGATTAATCTCATTCTGGTCACGATTATTCAGGATCTCTTCGGGGGCTTTAATCTCGATGTATGTGAATATCCTGCGGTCTCTGCTTCATATCAGAATGCGAGGAACATAAATTTCAGGGTTTCAAACTCAGCAGCGATTTTTTTTCTTTTACATTTTTTTTTTTTTTTTTTTTTTTTATTTAACAGTGCCGTAACTGCACTCACGAAGAGGTCCATGGCAAAAGCGTATTCTGCCCCCTACTCTATTCTAGGTTTTATCCTATCTAAACCTAAGTAATGGTAAAAGCCTTTTTTTTCCCTTGAGGCCCCAGGCCCTAGTCTTTTTCTTTCTTTATTTCGTCTTTTTATTATTACAAGATTGGCAAGTTTCATTCAAACCGTGTGTGTGGGGGGGGGGGGGGGGGACGATCGGAAGAAATCTGTTTCTTCCACTAGTTATGGAAAAGGCGATAGAAACATTTTCTTTAATAATTTACTACATGTTATATCTTATAATATTTGTGTTGTAAATGCTATTCTTATAGATAACATTAATCAAATTTAATTAGATCTTTAACAATTTAATTATGGATGCATAAATTTATAATTAACCTATCTTACAAAAGTCACAATCCATTCATGGTAACCTCTAAAAATAATTAATCATAATAATCACTCAAGCGTGCTGGTTGGGAGAGCATAATAATATATAGAAATCAACCTTCTTGAATGAAATCTGGTAATTCATGATTTTTGAAGGAATTGGAGAAATGCAGTAAATATCATTTCTTGTTACGAGATTCTGGTGTATTTCAGGTAAAATAATACTAACGATTTGTCTTTTTCTTGGTTTAATATACGAACACATAACACGCAGACAGACACATCACACTAAATAGATATTAAACATTAATTAAAATATTCTAGAATAAATTTTAGGAAGCGACATTTTGCTTCCATTTCGATCCGAGCACCTCATGATACAGAAATTAATTCTCTTCTGTCACAGAGGGGACTCCCCGGTAGACAGACAGTCGGCGCCAATCTCCGCCGCTCACGTGATTTGCAACACACTGCCCCACCATGAACATAGGGGTGTTCATCACTAAACATATATATATAACAATACAAATTAAATGAAATACAATCATTAAATAATAATACAAGTTATACAAATTAAATCAAATACAAACATAGAATAATAATAAAATTATACATACTTCAAGGCTAATTTAAAAAAAGAGAGAGTTCAACACTGATTCAACTAAATAAAGGAAGAAGAAAATTTATATTAAAGTCCAGTTATTAAAGTTCAAATTTTATCTCAGTCCATTATAGTTCAAGATTGAAAAGCAGTTGTACAGGTCTGTTCAATATGGACTTTTCAGTCTTAATTTTACAGGCTCTCACCTTGCCATCTCTTCCAGGAAATATTTCTATAATTTTACCTAAACTCCAGAAATTTCTGGGTAATTTATCATCTTTAATTAAAACAACATCATTTATTTTAAATTGGGGAAGATTGGTTTTATTTAAACTTTGGTGGGCTGACCTCAAATTTAATAAGTATTCATTCTTCCATCTAGACCAAAACAGCCGCATCAATTTTTCCCGATAGTTAAAGGCTTTAAGCAATTCTTTCCTAGAAGAGAAATTAGAGTCAAGGTGAAGCCGTACGGGGGGAAGAGAAGATATTCTTCTCCCTATTAAAAAATGGGCAGGAGTTAATGGTAGGGGTCCTGCCTTTCATCACTTATGTATGTCATGGGTCTGGAGTTCACCATTCCTTCAACCTCAATAAGTACTGTATGCAACTCATTAAGGGTCAGAGAAGATCTGCCCAATGTCTTTCGCAGCGCAGTTTTTACAGACCTTACCATTCTTTCATAAAATCCGCCCCACCAGGCGGCCCTTTCCACTATATACTTCCATTTTATGTTATTGGAAGCAAAAAATTCTTTCACCTCTGGATGAGTCACTATAGTCCATAGTCTCTTAAGTTCTATTTCAGCGCGTTTAAATGTTCGTGCGTTATCGGAATAAATAACGGAGCATAATCCACGACGAGCGATGAACCGTCTAAAGGCAAGTAAGAATGTTTGTGTTGACAAATTGTCAACAAGTTCCAGGTGGATATTTCTTGTTACAGCACACGTTATTAGCAATATATACTGTTTGCTGTCAGAATCTTTGACAAATAAAGGTCCTGCAAAATCGACTCCTATTACGCTATATGGAGCTGACTGTTCGACACGATCAGGTGGCAATGGAGCTATCGTCTGGTCTCCTGGAATTGATGAAAACCTTTTGCAAATAATGCATTTTTTCAGTTGATTTTTTATTGTTTGTCTAGCCTTTAGTAACCAGAATTTTTCTCTCACTTGTACGAGGGTGTGAGAAACCGCTGAATGAAATACTCTAACATGAGCATCCCAAATTATCAATTCGGAAAACTTCGTTTTGGACGGAAGAATTATCGGGTGTTTTTCATCCGTTGAAAAATCAGCTTTCCCAAGTCGACCAGAGACACGCAGGACGCCTTCGGAATCAAGGAATGGGTTCAAACAAAGCAAGTGCGAGTCTTTTGGAAGAGGTTTGGCATTTTTTAAACACTGTATTTCATTAGAAAAAAATTCACTTTGAACTAGCCTTATCCAATACAGCTCTGCTTCTCGAAGATTTTCTGGTGTAAGTGCACAGACTTTCTCGTGATTGCCCTTTAGCAATTTTATAAAATATATCACGTAAGCAGTGACTCTTAACAATTTTTTTAGGCTACTAAATTTTTCTATATCAATTATTTTTTCATTAACAATGATTGAATTAACTATTATTTCGCCTTTGCATTCATTTTTAATTTCTGGAATGAATGATTTGATTTTTAGCTTATTTTCTTTCGGCCAATCAATTTCGGGATTAATAAGCCACTCAGGACCATACCACCAGCGTCTTGAATTTATTAGCTCTTTGGAAGAGAGCCCCCTAGTAAGCATGTCTGCCGGGTTATCCTTGCTATTAACATGCCGCCAAGAACTAGGATCAGTCATTTCCTGAATTTCCGCTACGCGGTTTGCGACATACGGTTTCCACTTGGCGGCCGATCCCTTAATCCAGTGCAAAACTATAGTATAATCGGACCACAAAATTATATTTTCAATATAACTGAAAAGATGTTTAATATGGTTGGCAATTCTGGCAGCTGTTAAAGCTCCTAAGAGCTCCAATCGCGGTAAACTAACTTTTTTTAAAGGAGCAACTCGCGATTTTGAAATTATATAGCAAGTATTAAAATAGCCTTCTGATGTCCTGTATCTAAAGTAGGCTACAGCTCCGTAGGATTTTAACGAGGCATCAGAAAACACATGAACTTGAACTTTGTTTACTGTTACATCTGAATCAAAATAATATCTAGGTATTTTCATATTTTCTAGTAGTTTTGTTTCTTTATACCACGTTTGATATTTATTTACAATTTCTTCGGAAAATGTGTCATCCCAGTCAAGACCAGATTCCCACAATTCCTGCAAGAGGAGCTTAATTCTAATCATAAAGGGATTGAGGAATCCGATAGGATCAAATATTTTAGCAGCAGTGTGGAGAACGTGTCTTTTGGTGAATTTTAAATCACCGTTTGACGCTAAAGATGTCAAATCTATGGACAGAAAGTCCTCCTTATTGTTCCAATTTATTCCTAGTATTTTAAGGTTTGATTGTTTTTCTTCTATTTCAATTACAGGGTCGGCATTCTTCCACTGTTCCTTTAATTCTACAGAATTGGAGTTAAATTTCCGTAACTTCATATTCGCGTCTTTAAAAATTGAAACTGCACAAGATGACAGCTTAAAAGCTTCTGGTACCGTAGATGCTCCGTGAATCAAGTCATCTACGTATAAATAATTATCTAACATGTGGTATGCGATGGGATTGGCCTCCTTATAATTTTTAATGTGTTTTTTTAGAGTTGAAGCTAACACGTAGGGGGAACTGGTGAGGCCAAAACAATGTCGATTAAAATGATATAAGGTTGGTGGTTTATTTATGTCGCAGTCATCAAAATATAAAAAACATAAATAATCTCTGTCACTCCTCGATACCTCTATTTGCAGGAAGGCTCGGGCCAAATCCCCACAAAAAGCAATTTTATGCCGCCTGAAATTTAGTATAACATCTACGAGATTAGGATTTAAATTTTCCCCTGAGAAAAGACATTCATTTAAACTTTTGTTACTACCCTGTCGACTGCTCGCATCATAAACAATTCTAGTTTTAGAGCTAGAAGATTTTTCCCTAAAAACCGCTCTATGAGGCATTACATAATTTACAGAACAATTATCATTACACTTTTGAATAATTCCCTCATTCAATTGTTCCTTCATAATTTCATTATATCTTAAAAATAAAGATTGATCATCTTTTAACCGTCTTTCCAAAACTGCAAATATTTTTTTCGCGACTTGGTAATTGTTACATAAATTTTGTCTATCCGTATCACATCGCCACAAAAGTGGTGCCACGTACCTACCATTTTCGAAACATATTTCCTTCTCGAATTTATTTATGACCTCAAAATGTTCATCATCTTGTTTATCTTTTTGATTAAATAGAAACGATTCCATTTCCCATAAGTTTCTTAAGTCATTATCTATTGACGAGCATATTATTTTTAAACAGGAAGTACTCTGTAATTTAGCGCCATAAATTCTACCTACTAAAGTTTTTCCAAATATCGTTGGTTGAATAAACAACGATTGATTTATTTTTATAACTTCTCCAATTATCGTTGAAAACATATAATCAGCACCTAAAAGAATTTGGATGGGTTTTGCATGAATAAATGTGTCAGCAAATTCATTTTCATTAAGACCGAGTTTATTTATTAACTGAGAATCAACTGAGGCGATAATTTTCGCTCCGCTGATGACCTCTGACACAAGCGCTTCAATTTGTATGTCAGCGTAGGGGGGAACGCGACTGCGTACTGTAATATTCACAACATCGAACTCTTGTTCTATGGCTTTGCGGTTTCCGAACGTATAAACTAGAAGCCTTTCCTTTTTCATAGGTTTTAATTTCAAAGCTGTCGCTAGACTTTTTGTAAGGAACGTTCTAGAAGAGGCCGAGTCATATAAAAGCCTCGTATATAAGGTTTTAGAGATACCTAGCACCTGTACACAAGCAGTTTGTAATAATGTTGAATATTTTTCGGAGGAATTTTGAGTCTTAATAACTGACGATAATACAGTTTGGTTTTCGAGAATTCGGGAAGATTCGGGTGTTTCCGCATTCTCAACGGAACGATTTTTATCTTTCTTAGTGGGGCAAAATAAATAATTATGCTGATAAGTTTGGCATAATTCGCAAGGTTGAATTTTTACTTTACAAGAAGATAATAGATGATTTTTATTCAAACATCGATAACACCTCCCACTTTTTTTTAACTTATAACGTTTTTGTTCGTCCGAGATTTCCTTACATTTTAGACTATAATGATTTGAATTGCAAAATATGCAAACATTTTTTACAACCGTGTTAAGCGCGACTGAAGTGGGAACATTAGTTTTTAATCTAGTCGGATTTTTTCTTTCCCATCGAGATGTTTCATTATTTTTTAAGGAAATTCCTGACACCGCGTTAGCCGCTTCTCGTGATTCTATTTCAAACTTTATAAAATTCATTAATTCATTGACGTCACCAGATTTATCAACATTTTTTTTTCTTTGAAATTCTACAACCAAATTATGGGGTTAATTGCCTTAAAATTATTGGAATAAGTAAATATCCGAAATTATCTGAAGCCACCCCCATCGCTTGTAAATTTCTAATGCTAACTTCACATTCATCGTACAATTTTCGTAACGATCTGGTATTTGAAGCAGACTTTACAGGCTCAATTTCTAATAGTTTATTTATAAACCCACTAATCAAATATTCTGTTTTTCCATATCTGTTTTCTAGTAAATCTAGAGACGATTTATAATTTTGTTCATTTAGAGCAAATCCTGAAATCGTTTTATAAGCTTCTCCTGACAGAAACGATTTCAAATATATGAATTTTTCAATGCTACTCAAGTTTTCATTAGAATCTATAGTACTTTTAAAACTATTTATAAATTCAAGAAATGTGTTAGGATCACCTTTAAATATTGGTATAGTTATCTTGGGTAAATTTATTGTAGGTGATCGTGTATTAGGATACGGAATTGTACTGGCATTTGTACTGGCATTTGATGCAGTACTTGTATTGCTCAGTTCAGCGTTAGCTTTAAACTTTTTTAATTTTCCTTTAATTTTAAATTTTGCTTCATTAATGGTATCGTCATACTCAATACTGTTTTGAATTTCTGCCTCAAAAAGAGTAGTATCAGATATTAACTCTTCAATTTTAGGATTTATTAACTTTAATTCATCTTGTTTTTCAATTAAATTGTTCAAATATTCCGAGAGTGTCTCAAAATCATTTTCACTTTCTAAATCTACACTTTCCATAAATGTTTCAATTTTTGTAATAAATTTCGTACAGGCAGTTTTAATTACCTTGCGCTTTGATTTTAATTTTTCGAGATTCATTTTTAAAAACAAATAAAAGGTACAGTACCTGATTTTGCCGGGATATAATCTTAATCCAGTAAGTCGTCTTCGAAAATGTTGAACTTAATCTTTATCATGAACTTTAATATTAAAGCTCCCGGGTTTGTTGTCACCATAAAAATAATTAATCATAATAATCACTCAAGCGTGCTGGTTGGGAGAGCATAATAATATATAGAAATCAACCTTCTTGAATGAAATCTGGTAATTCATGATTTTTGAAGGAATTGGAGAAATGCAGTAAATATCATTTCTTGTTACGAGATTCTGGTGTATTTCAGGTAAAATAATACTAACGATTTGTCTTTTTCTTGGTTTAATATACGAACACATAACACGCAGACAGACACATCAAACACTAAATAAATATTAAACATTAATTAAAATATTCTAGAATAAAATTTTAGGAAGCGACATTTTGCTTCCATTTCGATCCGAGCACCTCATGATACAGAAATTAATTCTCTTCTGTCACAGAGGGGACTCCCCGGTAGACAGACAGTCGGCGCCAATCTCCGCCGCTCACGTGATTTGCAACAACCTCATATGAGATTGTACTGAAAAACAACTCCTAGCGAACTGTGCATGTTTTATTTTAATTCCTCTATCACATATAAACCTCATATGAAATTCAATAATTCTTGTGAAATGCGGCTATAGATAGCAGAGCCACTTCCTTTTCGAATATCCAGTTGAAAAATCTGGTTTTGACAATTTTTGTTTTTCTGTTCTGTGCGAGAGATATTTTCGACGAGTTTCTACTCTTTGGATTTATACGGAAATGTGACCAAAAATGCTTTTTTGTTTCTTTTTACTTTGTGGTAAAATGTCCAACGTTTCAATTATCACAAAAACTCTTTAATAACTCTTGATAATGTTTTAGTATTTATAAGCGTTATATCAGGGTAATTTTGTTTTCTGTAGTAATTTTAATAATTCATCATTATTTTTTGTTTTTAATAATCCATTTTAACCCTTAACAGATGTTAGTAGTTCCGTTCGAAACCGGTTCCCAAAGTAAAAATATCCTCATTAGAGCCCCCCCCCCCCCCCCCCCCCACACACACACACACACACTCTAAGGACTGCAAAATCAATCGAAAGAGGAAAGAAGTAGTCTTTTTAGAGATCGACTTCGACTATCCAATGCAAAATAAAATAAAACAAAATAAAAATATCGAAATGCAAACTAGATATTTCAAAAGAATGCTCCCATAGGTTTAACATTAAGTTGCGAGTGTCTTCGCGTGACTGATTATAAGTCAAGTGAGAATCGAATCGCGGAACATTTTTCATTCCTGATTTTATACATCGGGATAATAAGAAGGAAATGTTACTATTTGATCCGAGTTTCGGATTCAAAGTCATTTCATTAAAACTATACTGCACGCTTCGTTACATATCGTTTTTAAAGTAAGAATATTAAGAAAATTTTGTGTACCAAAATATATGGAACTGATTGAGAGGGAGAAAAATGTTACAATTCCGGATATCTGAGTACAGAAATGTCAGTCTGTTACATTTAAAAAAATTTTTAAGGGGAAAAAAAAATGCTTTAAAAGACCTCTTACTTAACACGAACATTAAACTTGTCACAATAGGAGAGGTGTATTTAATATTGCTAGAAGAAATTTATATGTAATCCCTCGCAACATCCCAAATATGTGCCATTGACTGCAAAGAAAAGAAGCTGTTTTTAGACCTATACCACGTCTCGCATTTATTACTTTTTCTCTTTAAATCTGGAAAAAATTCTTTATTTGCATTATTCTTTGGGATCTTTCGAAGATTTATATAAAATATCCTAAATAAGCCACATGTTCAGAAAAGATCTGGTCCCACCATAATACAGAAGCATGCACAGAAATTCTGAGGCCTGGTACAGATATAGGATGGACCCCATCGGATAACGTTTGTGGCTCCCCTGCATACTCTAACCCTATATATACAAATACTACTTAATATGAAATCGGCCCCTCACGGGGCTTTTTTCAGCTTAGAGAGCCCGGTACAGTTCTGCACTTCCTGCCCCTACCTCGCTACACGACCGTGTAGTGAAACATTCCTCATTTCATAAGGAATTTATGAGAAAAGCACTTGTTTCTATACTTTGCTGTATTAAAAATGGAATTCCAAACAAGGAAAAATAAAACTAAGGGAAGAAAAAAAAAAACACGATTACTTTATCGAGTTCATCGAAATTTGGCAGCATATGTGTGCAAACAGATTAATTAAAACTAGATTTATGACTTTGCGAAAACAGGAAGCTTGATAGGTTTATTATAATTTATTTCTCAAGTTGAACATATTTTCTTTTAAAACCAGAATTATAATTTAAAATTAAATGATTTAAAAAAAAACTTATCTCTAATATTTTTATTTCTAAATGTTTTTATATAAGAGGTTTTTTTTTAATGTATCATGGGTTATTTTTTGGAAAAAGTGGAGTTTTTTTTGTTTTGTTTTTTTCAAATTCTTGCTTTTAATTATGGTTGCCACTTTGTATGTAATACAGTGATAAAGTGAAAATGCTCAACATTAAAATCTTAGTCGGAACGAGCTGTAAAAATGTTTAATATTTCTTGTATTGTTTGAGACTTTATATAGAGAAAAATTTCAAAAAACTGTTTTTTTTTTCTTTTTAAAAGACAGCATAATATTTAATTCAATAAAATCTCAAGAGCAAAATGTTTATGATGATTTCTAATTTTTATTTCAATCTGAAAATTCATTATTAAACCCTTCACTTTGGTCTTTACCGATTAAGTTAGGTTAAATAGATTCCTGAAATTGTAGTGAACAAATTTGCAGTCATGCGTTTATTCTGACATTTGTAATAAAAGATTAGCAAGTAAAAAAAAAAAATAGATGTGAATGTTAACATCTTTTTTTTTTAAACCTTCGAGTATTTTCCTCGTTTATAAATGTGTGCTGTTTTTCTCTCTGGTGAAATATTTTAATATGTCTATTATAAATACGTTAAGGTAACGAAAATTCTAATAAATCCAGAATTAACTGTACATTTAACAAATGTCTGATCCAAAAATTTTATCTGACAACTTTATTTTACTAATTATCTGTGTGTAAATACTTTATTTTGATTCAGAATATAAAATTCGCAAAAGTTTGCTTTTGGCTATGCTTATTTTTTTATATGATTCACTAACTTACAGAAATCATTTGCAAAAGAGCTTGACTCTTTCTTATTTTGTTTTCCATTAAAAAACATAACTGAACCCCCCCCCCTCCTCCCCTTTTTTTTCTAACGTATCTTAATGAAGATACCAATATAAAACATAATCAAGCTGAGAAATAAAATTTGATAAATCTCTACATGTTTTACAAAAGCTAACAAGCTTCCCGAGTTCAAGAAATCATAAATCTAGTTTTAATTAAAAAGTTTGCACAAATACGCTACCAAAATCAGATGATCTCGGTAAAATATGCTTCTGTTTTCTTTTTTTTGTCTTCATCCTCTGTCTGGAATTCCATTTTTAATATAGCAAAACACAGAAACACGTACTTTTCTCATAAATATCTCGTAAAATGAGGAATGCTTCACCACATGATCGTATGCAGGCGTGGAAAAGTCTCCATTTCTGTACGTGTAACTTACGTAGGATATTTTCTATAAATCTTCGAGGAATCTCCTAGAATAACACTAGATTAATTTTTCTGAGATGAAAAAAATAAATGCGAAACACGGATCATGCTTTTTTAAAGCTTTATCTTGCAGCCATGTCACATATATTTGCCATGCTTGTAGGATCATATATTAATGGATAAATGATCAGGGCCCATAAGCTGTGTTTTTGGCCCATGAAATAAGACTAAAATTCGATTTTGTTATACTGACTTAATTATTTCAGTTTTTAATATTAAGAGGTTCATCTTGTACGATTTCAACAATATTTTTTGCATTTTGTTCGGATTTAGATAACTTACACAAGCTCAAAGTTCGTATTATTCGTAGTTTTTGATGAAAAATACGCAATTTCTCCTAATTTTACCTCAATTTTTAATATATTTTTAAATATTTTACTATGAGCGCAGCTTTGCAACACTTTTATTTTTACATATATTGTACATTTTGATGTATTTTATAATCTAAGTAAAGAAGAACGTGTTGCACGATTGCGCTCATATAAATAATTGCGGTAAAATTAGGAGAAATTGCGTATTTTTCAACAAAAACTACGAATAATACGAATTTTGAGCTTGTGTAAGTCATATAAATCCGAACAATATGCAAAAACTATTGCTGAAATCGTACAGGATAAACCTTCTAATATTAAAAAGTGACATAATTAAGTCAGTATAACAAAATCTAGTTTTAGTCTGTTTCATGGGCCAAAAACACGGCTTATGGACCCCGATCCTTTCATCTTGGATTATTAAATATATGAGGCGTGTTCAAATGAAACCCGTTCGACAGATCTTATCTAGTAAGCTGAACATTAATAAAGGAAACCCAAAACTGAATGAAATATAGAAACTAGTCGTTGGGGGCCACCGTAATACTTACCCATCATGTATATGTATAATGTAAAATATTAAAATAAAAATGTGTAAACTACTTATAAAATGCATTGATATTCAAATAAAATCGTGGCTTGATGACGTCATAAAAAGGCTCGATTACCGAATTGCTTGAAAGAGGTTTTTCCTTATAACTCGAAAAATAATACGCCTATTAACTAGCGGTTTATTGCATCTGATTAAACGTCAAATTTCCAATTAAAATGTATATTTGAAGTGAAATTTGGATGAAATACAGGGTCATGAAAAATCGAAGAGTGTGGAAAATAGGATTACAAATATCTCGGCAAATAATTATCCGATCGACTTCATGTTTTATGCAAAATTTGTTTTTTTTATTGTCTTTTATATTTACTCCTTAAAATAAACAATTTCAAAAATTTTTATACACCTTTCATCAGAACGAATATTTCGAGAGTCCGAAAAAAAATGTTCCGGTTAATCGAGGTTATTGAAATAAAATAGGCTTCTTCCCATTATTACATACTAAGTACATACCAAATTGCAAGTCTCTATCTCAATTTGTTCGGGAGATAGAGCGTTTACAGACACACACAGAGACGGACGGCAAAAAATTTTTTCTAAAAATATGTTTTTCGGAATCTCCAGTGTCTGAAACGTGTAAATCCGTCAAAAAAAAAATTTCGATTTTCAAAACGATTACAAGACTTACCCTATACTACGTATGATGGGTAAGTAATAATATAGTATATATTTAAATTTGCAGCATGCATTTTCCCCCCGTTTAAAGAAAAAGTCACCTGTGGCGCTGAGATACGCATCCATTGTTTGGGAAGGCGTCGAATGCCATCGGCGAAGAAATATTTCGGTTGTCTACTGAAACCAATCGTGCACTGCGTCCTGTACCGCCCGTATCTGAAATTTTTTTTTGTCACTTTAGGAATTTCTTTAACAGCCCAAACAGCAATCAGTGTTTCGGTAACAACTTTGTGCGTCTGATTACGACGCAAAAAATCTGTCGTTTCCTCAGGGCCGTTGCGGAACATTCGCGACCAATCCGTAACAATTGTCTTTGTCTTTGATAAGCACTTTTCTCCATACACACAGCAACAATTCTGCCATGAATCTCAACAGGCTTGCATCCCTCTGCCAATAAAAACTGTTTTACTACACATCGGTCTTTTTTGGACGGTTCGTAATCACTCCAGCCATATTTAACGTATACTGCCATCTTCAAACAACGAAAATAGAATGACCGTTTCGCAATACAATGCATGCTGCATTACTACGTATGACGTTACCTGCTCATGCACATTTCAATTTGCACGCTTGGAACGGGTTTCGTTTGAACTCACCTAATATGTCTCCGTTTTTCACGAGCTTAAGACTGCATGTCAAGAAAGATGCATTTTAAAGCTTGCCTTTTAGCTAAAAAATCGGAAGATGCTACCTCGTGGTTTTCAGCCCATATAGCTGTGCCAATCTGAAGAAAATTTCATAAGATTTCGTAAAGCAATTTTAGTAAAACTAGCAATACTGACATACTCAATAGTATGTCGATATTGCTAGTTAAAAATTCTTCCAGTAAAACTGGTTTTGTTTTAAATTATATTTAAAGTAAGTTTTAAATGGTAAAAATTGTATCGATCTTAATAGAGCTTTGAAACTTGTTAGCTCTTATTTCCACTAATGCAAAAAATAAAATAAACTATTTTAGGAAATATATAATTATTTTACGGAACTTGACAAGCTCTCAGTACGAATCGGAAACTGTTTTGTAGCGACTTTTATTCTCGTCAGTAAAATTTAGACAGCAAAAAGGAAGTAGGAAAATTTATTATTGTTAGTTATTTTCATTAATTGATTTGGCAGACTTTTTGTTATTGCGCATCGAGAGTAATATATATTTTTTAAATTAATCATCTTGATTAGAATCTTATTTTGTGCGAGTAAATAGCTAACTACTTGTTAAGATAACTACCGCCAGTAAGTAGTGCATCGTGCGAGACTAATTATGACTTTTGATAGCATCATTGTTGCGGCGACTATACTTGTAAGCAGGTTGTGTTCACGCATCAGAAATGTTTCTCGAGTAGAGAATAAAATATCAGGATTAGATTTTATTGTCATTTGTTCTGGGTCCGTTAACGTAACTATCGTTTTCCTCTTGTCCATCTGAAAATCATTAATGTACTTGTATCATTAGTTTGCAGCCTGATTGTGTTGATCGATAATTTTGAATAATTGTCCTGTTTCCTGCAGGTAATCAAGTTGTCTAATACACTTTTAAGGAGTTATAAAATAGGCATTTAAAAAAATCAACTGCTATATAATTGTTTACTTATTTTACAAACAATATCTTGTTTTTACACTATTTTTTAAGTAAATTATGCGATTTTTTCAAATCAAAATATTAATTCTGGATCAGACGTATTGCCAAGACTGATTGATTGTAGACCGCTCTCTTACAAATAGTGCCTTGCGACTATAAATACTTCTTAGTGGTTTATCTAAAATCAATACAACAACAATATATATATATTAGTTTAATACTTTTTCTAGTGCTTAATCGACCCCCCCCCCCCCTATTAAGCAAAATGGCAGCCTTTAAAAGTTTACTTATGAAATTTTAATGGAAAAAAGCGCTTGTTTTATTGTTAAAAAAGTATTCATTAAAAAAATATATATATATATTGTTTAAGCATTAGTTTTCTATGCCTAGTAAACTATGCCTAAAGTTTTTATGCCTAATTTCATTTAAATCAGACGAGTGGTTTTTAAAATATAGTGGTCACTGTCTTTGAAAACGTAGTTTTGTGAAAAATTCATAAAGTTCTACAGTATTATATGATTGAGGTCCTGTGTTCATGGTTGTAGTAAAACAGATTCTAGTACAGTACATAACAATACATTTCGATGTATTCAATGTGCAGATAAAAAGCTGTTAGTAACAGCTGCCGTTAGTAAGTCCGCCGTCTATAGTAAGAGGGTCCTATAGTAATGATATTCCTTTTCAAATGTAAATTCTTAAAAAAATTAATAAATTATTAATTTTAAACATATTTAAAAATTGATATACTTTCGGAAAATTAAAAAATATATCTATGCATCCTTTTTTTTTTCCCCACTTTTAAATGCAGAATAGAATAATTATTTATGTCTTCAGGATTTACAAAAATGTTTATAAGGAGAAAAATTATATTTTTTTTACAGAAAAAAAATTATATTTTTATCAATAGCTATTTTTTACTGCGGAAACCCTATTTTCAAAATTTTCTCTCAAAACGAAGAATCCTGAAGACAATTTACTCGATATCTAACTGAAAATAATTATACGAAGTCTCAAAACTTTATATTTCTTAGAAATTTAAATGTCTATTTGAATAATATAACAAATTTTGAAAAAAATATTTTCAGAAATAAATGTGTTTAATAAATCTTGGAAGAATGCGCGGCAACTGCAGATAGTAGAGCATAAAAATAATTACAACTTTTGATCTAATTATCGCATTTATATGCCTTTTGCGTCATTTTATTCTTAAAAGAAATCTCTAAAAAGGTTTTTTATCCAAAAAGTCAAAATGTGATATTTTCGAAATTTTTGTGACCCCGGGCCACCTTAAAGTTTTAATTCATCACTTAGTGCTGACAAAATTTAATAAATTTACAGTTTTTGATAAAGATTACGTTAATATGAATTATAGAAACCCCTTTTATATTAAAATATTTTTGGAATCAAACACTTTTTTAATTTTACACATTATATAACCCTCTAAAATGTAACCCGTATAATATTTCATATTGTAGTAAACTTTCCTCCAGTAATGCAAAATATTCGAATTTATCAGTTTGCTATAAACAACTAGGCGTCATTTGGGGAGGGGAGGCTCATGCACCCCCCTCCCCAACCCCCATACTTTGATTTTCAGGCTCTTTTAGGTAGATTTCGTAAGAAATACTACCTATTACATTCTCACCTAAGTTGGAAATTTTGAAAAAATTTTGCAGATCTACGCCGATTAGGACTCCCAGAACCCAAAACCACCCCCAGTTCAAAAGTTTATATATATCTATCATCTATCTATCTATCTATCTATGTCACTTTTTTCTGACCACGATAACTGGAAAAATTCTGCATAAATCTCTTCCAAACTGATACATAAAATCAAGGGTCATAAAATCTCGGTCAAGTTCGTTAATGGACAAAATCGAACCAATGGGGGGGGGGGGGGGAAGCTTTTTGTGAAAACAGAAAAACCCTCATAATTTCTTTATTTTTGTACGTATCGAATCCGTTTAAAGTTATTATTACTTCTAGGAAAAGGGCCGAAAATTTATGTATGACAGATTTTTGATATAATTAAAAATGGCCCCAAGGAGGAGAAAAAAGGGGGGTTTTAGAAGAAAAAAAATCATAGCTTCGTCAATTCACAAGATATCAAATCCGCGTAAATTTATTATTAATCCTCTTAGTATTATCTAAAACTTTTATATTGACAAGTTTTTTATAGGACCAACCGTTATAGCACAAAATAATTAAAAACAAAAAAATCCCTGCCGGCTCCGCCTGCAAACAAGTTATTTTTCGAAGTAGGCGGTTCCAACTCCCACATCTTTTCGATACTGATACATAAAATCAATGGGCATAAAATCTCGGTCAAGTTTGTTAATGGGCAAAATCGAACCAGGGGGGGATGGGGGGGGGGGGCTTTTTGTGAAAACAGAAAAAAAAACCCATAATTTCTTAATTATGATACGTATCGAATCCGTTTAAAGTTATTATTACGTCTAGGAACAGGGCCAAAAACTTATGTATGACAGATTTTTGATATAATTAAAAATTGCTTTAAGGGGGGGAGGGAAGGGGGATTTTAAAAGAAAAAAAATTCAGAACTTCGTCAATTCCCAAGATTTCAAATCCGCTTAAATTTATTATAAATCCTCTTAATATTATCTAAAACTTTTATATTGACAAGTTTTTTATAGGACCAACCGTTATAGCAAAAAAAAAAAAAAAAAAAAAAAAAATTAAAGACAAAAAAAAAAAAAAAAACCTGCCGGCTCCGCCTGCAAACAATTTATTTTTCGAAGTAGGCGGTTCCAACTCCCGCTTCTTTTCGAAACTGATACATAAAATCAAGGGGCCATAAAATCTCGGTCAAGTTCGTTAATGGGCAAAATCGAACCAAGGGGGGGAATGGGAGGGACTTTTTGTGAAAACAGAAAACCCCCCATAATTTCTTAATTATGATACGTATCGAATCCGTTTGAAGTTATTATTACTTCTAGGAGAGGAGGACCGAAAGTTTATGTATGACAGATTTTTGATATAATTAAAAATTGCCTTAAGGGGGGGGGGGGGGGGGAGGGGGGTTTTAGAAGAAAAAAAATCATAACTTCGTCAATTCCCAAGATTTCAAATCCGCTTAAATTTATTATAAATCCTCTTAATATTATCTAAAACTTTTATAGTGACATGTTTATTATAGGACCAACTCTTACAGCAAAAAAAAAAAAAAAAAAGAAAAAAAAAATCCTTGCTGGCTCCGCCTGCAAACAAGTTTGGTTTCGAAGTAGGCGGTTCCAACTGCAGCATCATCGCAAAAAGGTCATTTCTTCCGCAATTCCCGACAAACAGGCGCCCCACGCTCTGCATCTTCGAAATCTACCTGTGCCTGTAGGCCGAGCCGTCAGGGATTTTTTTTATTTGTTTGTTGGTTTTCTTATTAATTTGAAAGCTTTCATTTGTTTTTACCAATATATTATTTTAGTAATTGCATGTAAATAAATTGTAACAGTAAAAATATTCTTTTGAAATTTTTGAAATGGTGAAATAAATATGCATAAAAAATGAATACAAAAAAAATAGTTTTTTTTTTCACTTGGACAGAAAATTAGGATATGCTCTGCCGAAAGAATTTTGACACCCCCCCCCCCCCCCACACACACACACAAGAAAAATCTAAAATGACGCTCCTGGCTATAAAACTTTTTTTGGGGGGCGTCCAAAATTTACCGCATATTTTTTCTAAGTTTAAATTAGTCTCATATCTTGTTGTATATATTTCTGATATAACTGCCTCATTGATTGATTTATATATACGAGGTTTTTAAAAGAAAATGATTGATGTCTCAATTCGATTTATTCTGTAAATATGCGGACTTGTTTATCTTTATAGTTGAAATACAGTTTTTAGTTGCATTTCTAGGTCAACTGGATTTCGGATACGAAAACCACGGAATGTTTGCCGATACTTAGATGACTTTTGTTGAATCGAATGATACTATTTTTCTTTTCCTGGTGTGATATGATAATACTGTTTACATTGTGTGATAGAATCTATTTTGTGCTTTAACTCGGACGTATATCCGTTTTTCCCTATGGTAGGATGACACCAGCTTTTTTTTCTGTCTATTTTGGCTTTTCAAAAAAATGTAAAAAATAAAATAAAATAAAGTAATACAATTCCGAGTATATTATATTCTGATGAAGCGTATCGTAATTTAACTTTATATTAATTTTATGTTCAACATAAAATGAAAATCTGTCTTTTCGTTGACACATTTTAGTGTAACTGTCTTTTTTTTTTCTTTTTAACTTGCTCTGGGCAATGAATTGCCAATTGTGGCAACTCCCTCCCCCTCAAAAAAAAAAAAAAAAAAAAAAAAAAAAAAAAAAACTAATTCCGAATATATTCTAATGAAACTTATTTAACTTAATATTAATTTTATTTTCAACCTAAAATGAAAATTTTTCTTTTCGGTTGACATATAACGCCAAAGTTCAGTATCTTACAGTTAATCTGCCTTTTTTTTTTTTTTTTTTTAACTCTGTGCAACCAATTGTCAATTGGGGTAAATCTGCCACAACTAATCATTAGTGAGCTAGATTTTTTTTTTTAAATCATGCTTGAAAATTATTTTTAAAATGATATATTGAAAAAAACCTCTGCTATGTCTTGTTAGGTAATTAGATTTTTTTTTTCTCTCCCTCTTATACTCCAAGAAGGGACAAAAAGTTACATTCTTTACTTTCAGTAAGTAACCTGCAGCCATTTTATCTTTCTGTACTACATTCCCAAATACACTTTTGAAATTCACAACAGTCCATTGTCAAATGATCACAAAACAGATAACAAATACTCTTTCTAAAGTAGTTTATTATTATGCTATGCTAAAACATCGAAAATTGGGTTGTAATGAAGATATCACTGAATTAGTTGAAATTTAATAGTGTTCTGCTTTAAATATAATTTTATTTTAAAAAATTTTCATTTGAATACAAATGTTTATATGAATTTCTTACACCTATAAACATAAACGCTTTATCCATTTACAGCCTACACATTTCTATTGTGTGAATAATCATTAATAATTATTGTATAAACATGAATAAATAATTTAAGTTTTCTATATATTAAATATAAAATAAATTTTTTTTTCATTTATAATTTTGTTATAAAAGTTAGTATTTCATAAAACGCATAGTTATACTTATTTAACTTAAGAGTTCAAAAATAATTTTAGAATATTAATTTTTTAAGTATTAAGTTTCCCTTTTCTTTCATCAAATATTTTATTTTATTTATTTATTTTTTTTTCCTGGGGAAAAAATTAAAAGGACATAGTTTATTTTTGCCACCACTTTGGCAAAAACTTATTTCAGCCGGGACTGTTTTTACCAGGTTTTTTCCACCTATGGCAAAAACTTACCAAACCTGCTGCTAGGTATATATATAAAAAAAATCTGCAACTCCAAATTCCGTGCTCCACTGTTTCTGCTACTGGATGCGTAGTCGTAAAAAAATTACATTAAATTAAAGATTGAAATATTTTTTAGCGATATTATATTTGGAAATCGAAGTAAATTTGATTAATGTTACAAAATAGCACAACTGGCTTTGACTACATATGCATTACTGTTGCTGTAAAAACAGTTTTACAGGCATTTGTGTAATGAGTATAATGTATGAACAAATATAGAGGTTGGAGAAGATTTCGTGATAAATTTATCTCATTTCGGAAAATATTTCATGACCTATGCGTCCCCCCCCCTTTTTTTTTTATTAAGACATGCACTTTAAAATAAAGCAAATATTCATTTCATTTATTTATTTTTTATTTAAAAAATAAAATTTAGAAAGATTCTGATAAAAAATTCTTTTATATGCTCTAGTGATGATCAGGTATTTTAATAATTGAAACTATCAGCATTATCTGTAATGCGTCACTTTTTAAAGTGCTTTAAACTGTATCATTTACTAAATCTTGCATTGATAATTCACCCAATCAACGGGTATTTCCTATTTCCTAATGTCATTTCTAATCTGTCTCGACTTACGTCATATAACATTTTATCTTTAAAAGCTTTTTTATCGTAATATTTTGACCATTTGGGAAAGTATGCCACGATTAATATATTCAGATATTCCGCAGTTCTTCATACTATCTAATTAGATACAACGCCTTAGACTTACTAATAGGATTTAGGGAATTCTCGCGTCTGCAATCTGAACTTCCGTCTTGTATAATTTACGAGGTTGCAAATGTTTCATGAGGTATGGGAGTCTTCCATAGAGAGTCGAAGTTAATTTGGCAGTGATGAAAGTGCAACGTTCCGCATTAATAGAGTGAAGGTTGCACATCATCGGTTGATTATTGCAATTGCTTGGGAAATGTCTAACCTTTGAAGACACTAGATCAGCCATATTGCGAACCGCATATGTCCCACCGATCTTTTATGTGCGGCCCAAGATATACAATCATTAATCCATATTTATGAAAAAAAATTTAGACGCGCATAAAAGGTGTTTAAGACCTTTAATATTGTTTTATAAATGTTTGTGGGAAGACAAAATATGCTGCGTTATTTATAATTATTTTAAAATTATATTAAAACATCTTAAATGTATTTTGTTTTTAACTAAGAAAAACGCTCTTTACATGTGTAGTCGTTTTTGCGTTACAGTGCGTATACTTTTTAATTTTCAACGCTATCAAACGTTTTCAAAATTAATTATATTTGTATTATCTATTTTCGCATTTTAACACAAGAACGGCCATGAACGGTCATTTTGACCGTTACCAAATGAATATAATCGGATTCGAACCAGAAAATTCTTTTAAAAATAAACTAAATATCTACCTTACAGATATATGTTAAATAGATAAGTTAAATAGTTTTAAATAAGAATTCTGCTGTGAAATAATTTTATGAAACTTGAGTAAAATTTCCGGCCGTTTTAGTGTTAAAAAGATAAAATGTGTTTGCATTGAGCAAAAGTCTGATTTATTTAGGATAATTTCCAGATTTTTTTTTTTTATCCTTATGTTTACTACTAGTTATGTTTTTATATTTCATATAAAAGTAATTACATTTTATATAATTAATACTGATTATATTATTTTGTTATATCGCTTTGTTATGTTACTTTTGTTATCTTACTATTTTATTTTTTACATTATTATGTAAGTATAGTAGACTATATTTACAAAATAAAAAAATATCGTCGGTTTTCAATTTTATACATTTTGTCGAATATCTAAAGAAATACTTGACGATTTCTTCTGGAACTTCAGGAATATAGAAGATGTTTATACCTTGTATTTTTCAATGAAGATTTGGTCACGAGGGGGCTAACAACAAATTGAAGAACAAAAAATTATCATCCTGTAAAATAAAATGTACGCAATGATCTGTCCCTGCAGCACATGGCTGTGAATATTGTACAACATTTGTGTAAGAATAGCACATATATTCATGAGAATATAACGATTTTTTTTTTAATTCAAGAAATTTTCTCATGTTTTTTGTTTATAGCAGGCAGGAATTTCAATCATATTCAACGCTTTTTCAGAAAATAAATAAAATAGTATAGTAGAAACAATATTGTACAGCTGGAATATAAATATCTTATATATTTGATGAAATATGAGCATATGTATCAAATAAATTTTAACTGCGCATGCGCAAACATAGCAAAGTTTTTGTACGCCTTTTTCTACTATTATTTCTGTGTTTATGGCCTGCGCATACTCCCACAAACACACATCCACTCAAACGTGAAAAAAAATAATAACATTAGTATTCTTCGACTTATACATACACATATGTATATATGTATATATAATTAAAATGAAATAATATGCGTTAAAATCAATGGAGAAACAATATAAAAATTAAAGGAAGAGATATTGGAAAAATTAAACACAATAAAATGCAAAATATGAAAAACTATGAATATTGTTGTGAGCTCGGGGTTCGAAAGGATTGATGCCAATTTATAAAAACAATCAGCAAGCTTTATTTGCTCTAAACAGTTCAATAAAAATACGACTATCTTCTCAAAACACAGAAGATTCAGTAATCTTCAAATCTAACAACAGCACAGCAAAATTTCACACAGAACAATATAGCGTATTGTTCAATACTAAATCGCTCATAGACAACACAGTTCTCAATGCAAAGCCTCTCGTGCGTATTCAATCGCATTTGACAGAGAACTCACTCAACTGAACTGATGGAGGTCCTTATATAGGTTTCAGATATCTTTCCAGATTATTCCAGAGCTTTCGGATGCTAGAAATTACCAGAAGGTGCTTTAACTCTCGATAGAGTACCCCAAACGAGAAAGGATCCCAATGTAAAGGTATAAGGGGGGTTGCACAAAAAGTCGCCAAATCCGTCGCCAACTTGGCACACTTGGCGATACATAGCCAAATTTGGCGACAAAAATAAGTCGCCAAAACCATCGCCAACTTGGCGATTTTCCAATAGAACTCCATTATAAAAACCGATGCTGTAAGGTTGTTTTCCTTGCAAACCACCTGAGGCCTTTAGCATTGAGTTACATGATGCTCAATAGGAAATACATTAATAATACTGCAATTGTCACAATAATAAAATAAAATAAATTTAAACAAATGGAATATTTACAGATATATACAAAATTCATAACATTGCCCCCCTCTCAAGGACTGCACGTCCCGGGCAGTACAACCCTTGATCGGAAGCAAACCTGTTACCAACAAATGCTATACTATTCAAAACACTTAAAGCAAACATGGAAAATAACAATTAAACACATTCATAATGCTGAATTATACAAAATATACACTTATTTTAAAAAAAATTAAAGCATAGACATTATTACATACAAGTATTTAAATAATAATAATAATGATAATGCTAAGCAAAATAAATAATTACATTAACTTACATACAAGACCATGGTCATACTAATTTACATTATTTACATTACACTATTTACAATCAATGAACTAAGTACTATGGCCATAGTATGGAGCCAGCCTGTCGTAATGAACGACTCTAGTCTTCGAACTTGGTGACTTTCGGATCCGAATTACGACATCGTTCAGTCTGTTTAGGACTGTATAAGGACAGTCCCAGTGCGATTGCAGTTTGGGAGAAAGTCCTTTACGTCGAGTCGGATTATAAAACCAAACCTTGTCACCTTCTTTGAATTGATGTCCCGTGGCTTTCGTGTCGTACCTGGTCTTCATCTTCTCCGTCTGTATATTGATCCGCTCTCGAGCCAAGTTGTGGACGTCTTCAAATCGTGCCTGGAGATTCTGCACGTATCCCTCTGGCGATGAAGGCGCATCTGGAGGGCGACCAAAAATCAGATCACAAGGTAGACGAAGATCACGACCGAAAAGCATCTGAGACGGGGAATAGCCGGTTGTTTCATGGACGGCGCTGCGATAGGCGAGAAGAAACAAGGGAAGTTTTTGGTCCCAGTCTTGTTGGTTTCTTGAGACTAGCAGTGAGAGGTTGTTGAGGATGGTACGATTAAACCTCTCAACCATGCCATCCGACTGTGGATGTAAAGGCGTCGTCCTAGTTTTGTTCATTCCGAGAAGTTGACAGAAACCCTCAATCACAGCAGAGATGAAATTTCTCCCCTGGTCCGAATGCATTTGAAGAGGGACTCCATACCTTGATATCCACTGGTGTACCAAGGCATCCGCAACCGTAGAAGCTTCTTGATCAGGGATGGCAAAAACTGCAGGCCATTTCGTGAAATAGTCCATGACAACAAGGAGGTATTTGTTGCCATCAGCACTTCTTGGCAAAGGACCTAGGATGTCAAGGGCGATGCGTTCGAAAGGTGTTCCTACGTTGTAGAGATGTAGTCTTCCTCGGCTACGTTTCTTTGGTCCTTTCCGAGCTGCACATGCATCGCAAGATTTGCACCATTGTTCGACGTCAGCTCTCGCTTTTCCCCAGAAGAAGCGCTCTCGGACTCTGTGTAATGTTTTCATGACTCCAAAATGACCACCGGTGGGACTGCCATGTAATTCTTTGAGGACCTCGGGGATTCGGGATCGAGGAAGTACCAACTGCCACCGAGATGTTTTCCCATCTTCCGATTCGAATTTTCGAACAGGACACCATTCCTGACGTGTAGGGAGTTCCAAAGAGCCCAATATTGCTTCGTCGTAGGACTGTAAGTCGAGATGTCTTTCCAATTGGGCTTCGTGCTAGAAGATTCTAATAACTCCAAGATTGGTTTGATGTCAGAGTCTGCCATTTGATCTTCTCGAATCTTCTCATCACTCCAGGGATCTGGTGGCGTTGATAGTGAAGTCTTCGTCTGGCGTATGACATGTTCGGGATTATACTTGTTCTCCGCTCTGGAACAATAGCGACAACTTTCGGGACACGGTCTTCTTGATAGGGCATCGGCGTTTCCATGCGATGAACCTTTGCGATGTCTGATGTCAAAGTCGTATTCCTGGAGTCGTTGCATCCATCTGGCTACTTGGCCCTCTGGATTCTTAAAATTCATCAGCCATGTTAGGGGTGCGTGATCAGTACGAAGGAGAAATTTCCTGCCATAGAGATAATGATGGAAGTGTTCTATGGCTTTCACTATAGCTAATAACTCCTTACGAGTGACGCAATAATTCCGCTCTGGTTTCGATAAACATTTGCTCCAGTATGCTACGACTCGTTCTAGGCCATCTATTTCTTGGGAAAGTACAGCGCCGACATTTTCATGACTAGCATCCGTGTCCACAATGAATTGTTTGTCGGGGTGTGGATAGGTAAGGACTGGAGAGGTTGTGAAAGCTTCTTTCAGCCACTGGAAGGAATTCTCGCAGTCTTGTGTCCATAGAAACTTCTGCTTGCTTTCAGTGAGCCTATGCAATGGTCTTGCGATGTTGGAGAACCGCTGGACAAACTTTCTGTAATAAGTGCATAGTACCAGAAAGCTTCGCAACTGATGGACATTTTCCGGACGCTTCCAGTTCTTTACTGCGGACACTTTTTCTGGATCTGTTCGAACACCTTCAGCTGAGATGTGTCCTAAATAATTTACTTCGCGTTGGAAGAACTTGCATTTCAGAGGGTTCAGCTTTAAATTCGCCGCTCTTAGCTTCGTTAACACTTTTCGAATATTTTCTAGATGTTCTTCAAACGTGCGGCCACCAATGATGACATCATCTAGGTAGATGAGACAAGCTTCAAAAGTCAGGCCTTTTAACACTGTCTCCATGAGGCGCTCGAACGTTGCTGGAGCATTGCAGAGCCCGAACGGCATAACTTTGAATTGCCAAAGTCCTTGTCCAGTAGTAAATGCGGTCTTCTCTTTGTCATCAGGATGGATCTCTACTTGCCAATATCCACTCTTCAAATCTAGTGTGGAAAACCATTTCTGTCCTGAAAGAGTACCTAGCGTGTCGTCTATTCTTGGTAGAGGATAGCTGTCCTTCTTCGTGATGTCGTTAAGTTTACGATAATCCACACAAAATCTTGTGGAGCCATCTTTCTTTCGGACCAACACGATGGGTGAGGCCCATGGACTTGATGACGGTTCGATGATGTCACTATCCTGCATCTCTTGTAAGAGCTTAGAAACCTCTTCTTGTTTTGCGAACGGTAAGCGTCTTGGATGCTGTTTAATAGCTTCTTCTAATAGTTATTCTTCAAACTGTGACCGGAGATAAGATCGATATACATGGAAGAATGACGCTGAAAATAAAGTTTGGGAACGCCGCTTACCATCATACAGTCTATGTAGCCGATATTTCAGACCCTTTCATACTCGGACTGGACTTTTTAAAAGAGCATGGGTTTACACTGGACTTTAAGAATAATGAGTTACGTTCTGCTCAAGAAGATGTCACTATTTTCAAACTAGGAAATGAGTCTGAATCTATTCAACAGATCACAGCCAAGGCAGATGTTATCATCCCTCCTCGGACCGAAATGATGATACCTGGATTAGCTGGAAACGAAAGAATTTTCCAGTATGGCTTGACTGGATATCCTGAGAAGAGCCCAAAGGGAGTGCTAATGGCATCAGCGCTGGTAGATCTGTCGAGAGATGTGATACCCGTGAGGATTGCAAACGTAGGTGAAAAGTCTAGAATTATCCAGAAGGGTGAAGTGCTTGCAACCTGTGCTCCAGTCACCTGCGTTTGCAAAGACCCGAGCTTGACGTTGTCGGAGCCGCCTACAAGTTTAACACCTGAAATTGGACGAAATGAGAATTTATCTCCTGAGCAGAGACATGCTGCAGAAAGACTGTTCCAGGAGTTTAAGGATGTGTTTTCACAAAACGAGAGTGATATAGGTCGCACTTCTCTGACACGTCATAGAATTGATACTGCTGACCATCCACCTATTAAACAGCATCCAATACGCTTACCGTTCGCAAAACAAGAAGAGGTTTCTAAGCTCTTACAAGAGATGCAGGATAGTGACATCATCGAACCGTCATCAAGTCCATGGGCCTCACCCATCGTGTTGGTCCGAAAGAAAGATGGCTCCACAAGATTTTGTGTGGATTATCGTAAACTTAACGACATCACGAAGAAGGACAGCTATCCTCTACCAAGAATAGACGACACGCTAGGTACTCTTTCAGGACATAAATGGTTTTTCACACTAGATTTGAAGAGTGGATATTGGCAAGTAGAGATCCATCCTGATGACAAAGAGAAGACCGCATTTACTACTGGACAAGGACTTTGGCAATTCAAAGTTATGCCGTTCGGGCTCTGCAATGCTCCAGCAACGTTCGAGCGCCTCATGGAGACAGTGTTAAAAGGCCTGACTTTTGAAGCTTGTCTCATCTACCTAGATGATGTCATCATTGGTGGCCGCACGTTTGAAGAACATCTAGAAAATATTCGAAAAGTGTCATCACTCCCACAAACACACATCCACTCAAACGTGAAAAAAAATAATAACATTAGTATTCTTCGACTTATACATACACATATGTATATATGTATATATAATTAAAATGAAATAACATTCGTTAAAATCAATGGAGAAACAATATAAAAATTAAAGGAAGAGATATTGGAAAAATTAAACACAATAAAATGCAAAATATGAAAAACTATGAATATTGTTGTGAGCTCGGGGTTCGAAAGGATTGATGCCAATATATAAAAACAATCAGCAAGCTTTATTTGCTCTAAACAGTTCAATAAAAATACGACTATCTTCTCAAAACACAGAAGATTCAGTAATCTTCAAATCTAATAACAGCACAGCAAAATTTCACACAGAACAATATAGCGTATTGTTCAATACTAAATCGCTCATAGACAACACAGTTCTCAATGCAAAGCCTCTCGTGCGTATTCAATCGCATTTGACAGAGAACTCACTCAACTGAACTGATGGAGGTCCTTATATAGGTTTCAGAGATCTTTCCAGATTATTCCAGAGCTTTCGGATGCTAGAAATTACCAGAAGGTGCTTTAACTCTCGATAGAGTACCCCAAACGAGAAAGGATCCCAATGTAAAGGTATAAGGGGGGTTGCACAAAAAGTCGCCAAATCCGTCGCCAACTTGGCGACACATCGCCAAATTTGGCGACAAAAATAAGTCGCCAAAACCATCGCCAACTTGGCGATTTTCCAATAGAACTCCATTATAAAAACCTATGCTGTAAGGTTGTTTTCCTTGCAAACCACCTGAGGCCTTTAGCATTGAGTTACATGATGCTCAATAGGAAATACATTAATAATACTGAAATTTTCACAATAATAAAATAAATTAAATTTAAACAAATGGAATATTTACAGATATATACAAAATTCATAACAATATGTTATGGACTCGTCTGAGGAGCTTCATAAGAATAATTCACAGTAAACATATGTTATTTCGTCGAATATTGTCAGAATTAAGCCTAAAATGACAATATTAAGCTCCTTATAACATATCGAAAAACCCCAAGAAATGTGAAAATATGAAGATATCCAAAAAATAAATTATAATTCATCTGTAATTGATAAAAAAAACCTTAAAAAACAATACCCATCTTATTTGTGAAATGAAGTGTGGTAAGGATGAATTAAAATGCAAAAATGTAATCCATGTGCAAGGCCAATGTTCTGCTCTAGGAAATGCTGAATCATGGCAGACAGAGAATAATAATAGAGAGCAGCTAGTGCTGCCATCTAGCTTTAAATGAAAAAAGGAAATGCTGGTGCTTCCATCTATCTTTAAAAAGAAGAGAAATAAGCTGAAGGTAGATTGCAAACAGTGAAATTATTATTGTAAATCTAGATATAGATAGATATGAAACAAAAAAGGATAATATGCTAGCTAAAAAACAATTAATATTAGATATATCGTTATTTTTTGAATCATTATATTGATATTTTTTATCTATAATTATATAAATAAAAATATACAGTATGTGAAATTCTGTAAATTACAAGTTACTCTGTAATCTTAATATTACATCTCTATGCGCAAGTCATCTATTTCTTCGATAATTCTGTCCATACTATAAGATCTACGAATATATTCTCTGAAATAAAGCCAGCATTCGTAAGTGTATTGCGCACTTAAGGTCGGTGTATGATGGGCATGCATCTGGTTCATTTCAAGATAAATACCACACTCGAGTCCCTTCTCGGTCCGTTTAGTCAACAATCTGCCCTACAGATCCTTCGTGACACAGAAAGTGAATTGCCGTCATCTGGATGCTGTTTTATTAACCTTTTGGGATTATCGGGATATAAAGGGAGTTTCCAGGCGATTTCTCCAAGAAAGGAAAAGGGATTTACGAGAATATTGTTTTCAGGAACTGCATCTCTGAAAGTTATGTTTCTTGTTGGAGATACAGAATATTTGTAGCTTGGGACAGTTTATTTCTGTAGTATGTATTATATGAATATAAACTAGATTTCCGTAGAAATATTCCACCAAGGCATTGTTTAGGCAGCGAGTTCATAATTTTGGAGTTGGTCCAATTTCTTTATTTTTATTACTGAGACTTGAACATTCTTTCTCTGTCTAAATTTTTTCAAAAGATATTAAGTTATTTCATGACTTATTCAAGTATCCTCGTTAATAATAATAGTTAGTATCTAGTTACAAAATCTAGATAATATTTCTTAAGTTCGATTTAAACTTAAATTGGAGATTCATTCCTTCCTCGTATAGTAAGGGTTAGAAAGGTTGGAAATACTTTGAGGCTGTGACTTGAACATTCTTTCTCTGTCTAAATCTTTCAAAAGATATTAAGTTATTTCATGACTTATTCAGGTATCCTCGTTAATAATAATAGTTAGTATCTAGTTACAAAATCTAGATGATATTGCTTAAGTTTGATTTAAACTTAAATTGGAGATTCCTTCCTCCTATATAGTAAGGGTTAGAAAGGTTGGAAATACTTTGAGGCTCAAACTATTCTCGACAACAAAAACACCCTTTTACTTTATGTGTGTGTTAATAACCTTAAAAACTGATAAGTTGTATGCAAAATCCTTTGGATAAGTACTTGTATAAAACCCAGTGCGGGGTAAAGAAGGGGAGAAAAAATAGTATACAACTTTTTTCAAGACTTAATAACAAAAGTCTTCATTTCAGTGCAAAATGAATGAAATTGAGCATGAGAAACAACATTTTCAAAGTACATTTATTTTGTTACTGCTATTTCTCACTCCTTTTATTTTGCTCTTGAGATCGAAGAATGATCTTCGTGATCTTCCTTTTATGATCTTCGAACAACTGAATACTAAATTTATTTTGCATGTTTGTGTTTTTCATTGTATCTGTTTTTACACGTCACACATTCAAAGAAAACTAATTTATAAATATCCAAAAGTAACGAAGTTGTTCATTTTAAGAGAAAAAAAAAAATTAAAACTCCTTCGAATAGAAGAACCTGGTTACCCCCGCTGATTTGGCAGTTTTCTTTTACTGAAATTATCAGAAGTTCACATATACTTACCATTCTTTCAATTATTACTTTCCGCTTCATGTTATCCGTGTTACTCCACTGCTTTTACCTGAATGTATTTAAACTGGGTGTTTTTTCGCGTTTTTCTGCACGATAAAAATTCTATGCCCCGCAGAAAACATAATCTTCTTTAAAGTTGGGTCAGTAAAAACATCTTTTTTCTCTCTGGGGACTAAATCGAATATTTTAAAGTCATGCTCTACATTTCTCACTGCGAAATGCTCCAGGGGAATTTCTATCACCTCATCTGTGGGCTATTTTTTTTGTACATGGTTTTTGTTCTAAAATACGTAGATTAGCTTCAGTAGTCTGGAAAAAATGCAACCGGAACTCCTGTTAGTAAAACTGGTATGTTCTGGTTATGTTTTGGAGCTTTGTTTTCTGAATTTAATTATGACTGTGTGGTATATTTCTTTTTTATGCATATTTCTGACAGAGTTAGCCGTTGATTCGCAATTTATACCAACTGTTTCAAAGTCCGAAGTTATTTTGCCACAAATTTCTTTTATTTTACTTTTCGTTATTCCACCCAAAGATAATATTAGTACAAAAATGTAATTTAAATGTGTAACCTCCTACATTAATTCAAAATATTTTGCATTATTCCTGCATATATCACACTTACTCCTAAAGTAAAAATAACTAAAATAATTTTTGTTTTCTGAGATATTAATTTAAGTGGATTAGAAAAATACTTACCAATATGCCAATAAAAGCATGAATTTTTTCTTAAATATCTTTATCTATTACACACCTTTAAAAATTGCCGAATTGTTAATTTAAATTTACTTTTTTTTCTTCCCAGGCGTTGAACAACACCACGACCTACACATTTAGATAATCAGTCTTTTCAATGTATATATAATGAAATCCACTTTTTGTTCAAGTAAAAATATGATTTTCAAATTTGTTGTAATTGAGTATGTAGGACTGAGAGCAACACCTATTTATTGCCTTATACAATATGGCAATTCTTCAAGTTTTCAATACTTAATTAATTTAAAAGCAACTAATTAAAATTTCAAAACTTTTTCTAATGAAACTCTCAAGTTGTTTACCTTCAAATCTTGACGGATACTATCTAGTAAACAATAAATTGTCTGATGCTTGATTTCTGTAATAAAATACGCCTTATTTCTTAAGGATCTGTATAAAAATTATTTTATTTCAGTGTGATTATTTGTAAATGAATGTCAATATTTCCTTCGATAAATCAGGTATTCGGCAAGCTATGCCTATTAACTTAGTGTTAAATTATCTTTCATCATTATAAAAATAATTACTTTATTTTCTTGTGATATTTTGAAATATTAATTTTTCTTCTCTTTGTTAGAAACGTAAGGTAGCAAAAATAACAATAAAAAATAAATAGAAATAAATAGAATGAAAAATAAAAGTGCATCTTTTTCTCTTCCTTTTTTTTTATTATATTAGTGTCTCGTAATATGCTATAACGTTTTAATAAACTTTATGTAATGCAATTACAGGAATTTGTGGAAATAATTAAAATGGAATTTTCTTTATTGAAAGCTTGATTATGTTGCCTTAAAAATATTGCGTAATATGCAATTTCCTTAATGAGGACTTTTTTTCTAATAAAGGTGGATTCGAGAAGAAAAAAAAAGTCATTTTATCACCTAATTTGTTATTTCCTTTTTTATTATAGGTATTTTTATTTTTAGCTTCAGTTCTCCTATTAGTGGTTTCCGTTTTCAACATTTATGTACTTTTCTATAATAGTTTAAATAGTATCTTTTATTTATTTTGTAAACGAGTCTCTATGTTAACTCCTATAAAAACAGTTTTAATGATTGAAAATGTTTAATTCGATTATAATATTAATAGCTGATTTGCTGTTTTAGAAGAAACTTGAAAAATCGATAAACCATTAATGAATGAGAAAGATGTAATTTACGTTCGGTGAATAAATATAGATTTTTAAAAAATATTTTTGCATTATTAAAAGTTTATTAAAAGTTTAATAACCTCAGTTCATTCTAATAAATTTTATTCTTGTTCTTATGTTTTTTTATAACTAATGAAACTTTAAACTGTAAAGGTGATTGATTGAAATCTGTAACAATCTTTCATTAATAATTAAGATTAATGAAAATTTTCAGTTTAACGGAAATATTGAATTTATTTACATATTTATTTTTATTATTGGCGTAATATGTCAAAAATCCTTAATCTGAGTACATGCAAAATGAAAAGTCGATGGAAATTAAAAACCTTAAATTCTTAGAAAATCTTAATTATTAATTTCTATTAGTGACACAAGCCTTTGTCTTAAAGAGAAGGGATGGGGGGGGGGGCTTTTAAATCTTTTGATTGAAAGTGTTATATAAATTAATTAGTTAGCGAAAAGAATTGTGATATTTATTGTTTTATTTTACATTTTTCGTATTACCGCTTTGCTTCCAAAGCAATTTCATTATCAGATTAACAAAACCTAAATAATATTTGGTTTGCTGTACGCATTAACGCAACAAACCAATTATTTTTAGTATTATACAAAATATTTTATTTTAACGCGAATTTTTGTAAATAAATAATGACTTTACCCTATGTAAATGTTCGACAAACTACGCCTACTAAAATAGTATTAAATTATCTTTATCCTTATAAAAATAATCCATTTTAACTTTCCTTTTAAATACGTTTTTTTTTTTTTTTTTTATCTCAATGGAATTGCATTGTAAAAAAAAGTGTGTTTTCTTCCTTATCATTTTGGCATCTTAAAATATACTACGAGCGTTTTATTAACCTTCCTACCCTGAATGGGTCGAATCGACCCACTTATATAATTTATTTAATTCGACTGGAACCAGGATTTTTTTTTTTCATAAAGTAAGTTAAATAAATGCTACAGATAACTACTTTAGATAAATATGTTAAATTATTTTCAAAAACAAATTCTGGTGTGAAATGTTTTTATCAACGTTGAGTAAAATTTCAGCAGGGTACGAAGGTCAAATTTACGTGATGTATTTACATGAGTTTCCGGAAATAACTATAACACATTTTCTTCCTATTACCGAAAACTTATTACGTGATATGTAATGCCAACATACACTGTATTTCCAATGATGACCGGTCACTTGCGATTTCAGACGTTTTGTTAAATATCTGGAAAGATACATGAGGAATTATCCTGAAACTTCAGGAGTGTAAACAACATGATAAACGTCATATATTTCCGCAAAGATTTTTTTCTCCAAACCCCATAAGGAGCCGTCAACAAATTGAAGAAAAACAAATATCTTTTGGATAACCCTGTAACAACTAATATTGCAAAAGCATTCAAACTGTAGATTATGATTAAGTGGCTTATTGTAATAATTTGGGTTCATTTGTATGAAGATAGCATGTATACTCGAAGAGAAATTCAGGTTTTTATAAAAACAGTCCCAAATTTTACCAAGTTTTTTGCTTATAATTTGCAGAGTTTTTAATATAAAAACAAGTTATTTTCAGAAAATATGACAAACAAAATTATACACAATACCCTGCAATCAGAATTAAAAAATAACAAAAATTGTATGAAAAATGAGCAGGTTTACTAAATATCGTTTCACTGCGTATGCGCAAATTCAATCAAAATATACTGTGCATAATATATTAGCTAAATGTATAGACCAACTTTTATGAAAGTCTCAAAAACATAGCTTGAAAATTCTGATAGTAATCGTCGATAGAATAAGCTCGAATTTCGCTGTTCCCAAAAGGAAGCAAAAAGATGAGGGGTTGTATCCAAATATACTAGCTTATGAAAGTTGACATAATAAGAATGAAGTGTCTCTCATTCTATATTTGATACAACCCCAGATCTTTTTGCTTCCTTTTGGGAACAGCGAATTTTGAGCTTATTCTGTCGACGATTACTATCAGAATTTTCAAGCTATATTTTTGAGACTTTCATAAAAGTTGGTCTATATATTTAGCTAATATATTATGCACAGTATATTTTGATTGAATTCGCTCATGCACAGTGAAGCAGTATTTAGTGAACCTGCTCATTTTTCATACAATTTTTATTATTTTTTAATTCTGATTGCAGGGTGTTGTGTACAATTTTGTTTGTCATATTTTCTGAAAATAACTTGTTTTTATATTAAAAACTCTGCAAATTATAAGCAAAAAACTTGATAAAATTTGGGATTGTTTTTATAAAAACCTGAATTTCTCTACGAGTATACATGCTATCTTCATAAAAATGAACCCAAATCATTACAATAATCCACTTAATCATAATCTAGAGTTTGAATGCTTTTGCAATATTAGTTTTTACAGGGTTATCCAAATATATATTCGTTTTTCTTCAATTTGTGGACGGCCCTTATGGGGTTTCGGGAAAAAATCTTAGCGGAAATATATGACGTCTATCATGTTGTTTACACTCCTGAAGTTTCAGGATAATTCCTCATGTATCTTTCCAGATATTTAAACGAAACGTCTAAAATCGCAAGTGACCGGTCATCATTGGAAATATAGTGTATTATCAGTAAAAAAATAATTTAAAAATATTCATATACAACCGAGATATTTTAAAAGAACTCTCCCATAGGGTTAACATTAGCGAGCATTATAATGGTGGATTTTCCATGTTATTATTTTATCATTAAAGTATTTTTAGCATCGGCTCTCGTTAGTGATTTCAGTTTTCAGCATTCAGATATTTCGTTATTAATTAGTTTAAGTATATTGGCTTTACCTTGTTTAACGTTTTAATGAACGTTTTTTCATTATTTCACTTTATTACAAACTGACAGCCTATTAAGCGATAATTTAAAAAAAACCCACTTTTCCAAAAAATATCCCACGTTACCTGAAAAGAAAAGAAAAGAAAAACCTGATATAATCAGCTGGAAATGAAGCATTTTATTACATATTAATGGTTTAACATAAAAACAGTTAAAAATTTATGTAGATATTCTAAAATTTTATTATAACAAGAAAATCTGTAAAAATGAAGCTTATGTTTTGCCAGAATTCTGCAATTGTTAGTTTAAAGTATTTTAAAACTAGATAAGGACTTCTTCTTAGGTATTTTTTAAATTATTTTTATTTTTCTAAATGGTGCATAAAAACAGAACAACAACAAAAAAATTGACTTTAGTGAAATATGTGAAGTGCTAGGGTGTTTTTAAGGAAACATTTCACTTTTTTAGAAGACAGCCCAATAAATATTCTGTTTTTAATGCATATTATGCGATGCATTCAGTTCCTTTTATTTTTATAAAAGCCATTTAATTTTAACTTTACTTCTTAAAAATAAATTATAATATTTATTTGTGTAAATACTCAGCAAACTACGCCTATTGACGCCTGTATCTAAATAATTATTTTACTTTAACATGACTTTTTGATTGAAACGTTAATTTTTCTTGGCTTTCTTGTAGCAGTAAAGTAGCAAAAAAGAAGAAAAAAGTGGTTATTTTTATTACTTTGGCGTCTTAAAATATACTATTATCGTTTCATTAAATTTTATCTAATGTAATTAAATTATTTTTCTTAATTTCAGGCTTAATTTTGTTATCGGGGGGGGGGGGGCAGCGTAATATGCAATGATTTAATGAGGCTTTTTTTCTCCCTTTCTAATAAAGGCGGTTAGGGGGAGGAAAAAGCCACGTTTTATTATTTAATTTTATGCCCTTTTTTATTAGTTATTTTAAGCTTTAGCTTCCCTGTCCGTGGCTTCCATTTTCTAACGTTGGTGTATTTTTTTAGTAATTAATTTAAACATATTACATTTATTTTCTTTATCGAGCTTCTATTTTAACTCTTATAAAACCAGTTTTAATGATTGGGAAAATGTTTAATCCTGCCGTAGTTCGTTGAATAGCTGATTAGCTTTTTTTAAAGAATATTTCTGAAAGTCGATAAAACCATTAATGATTGAGATATGTGGGATTTATGTTTTGTGAATCAATATCGATTTTTAAAATTATTTTTTTTTTATTTAATGCTACGTGAAATTTGTTAATTAAAGGATTAATAACCTTGGTTCATGCTATAAATTTTATGTTTGTTCTTTTCTTTTTGTAAGAAAAGAAAATTTTAATTGAAAAGTTGGTTGAGTTGAGAGATCGTTTAAAATCTCTCATTAATAATTTAGATTGGAAAAACTTTCATGTTAACGTAGTTACTTATTTTTTATTTATTTACTAGCAGACTGTTTGTTACATTTCTTTTTTCCTTTGAGTGAAAGAACATAATAAAATATACTAGTTGTATTTTTGTTATACATTTATGAACATATAAGTCCCGAGGTAATCTGCTGTATTGCATTTACGTATAATGTGCTCGCACCTTTTGCAAATTAATAATTTTTCTTGTTGTATTGTTAAACTCTTTAGGTTCCATTTTTAAAATGGTTAGATCGAACTAAATAATAAATTAATATCGTACTATTGAATTCAATATATAATATACTTTACGTAGAACTTTTGTTGTAGTAAAAAGCTTTTTAAAAATATAGTATACCATAGAAGGGTTGAGTTTCTTCCAGGATAGTGAAAGAAAGGAAAGAAACCAACAGAAAACAAAACAGACGCTGAAAATTAAAAAAATATATAAAAATGCCTTATTTTAGTCTATTGTGCAACACATTAAATAAACAAATTTGTAATTATTTATACTAGCATGCATATCTCAATGCTGATTTTAAAAGACTAATGTTCTAAAAACGAACTCCACGGGAATGTCGAAATGCAATTAAACTCTCCTTCAAGTTATTCAGGACTTGAAAGAATTTTTTCCTCTTTTACATTCATTTATTCTAAATTGAACATATTGCAGCATCCTACTACTGCTAAAAACTTTATTTTTGATAGGTGTGTGATCTTCTGTTGTAATTATTAATTCAGCATGTATAGTTAATTAAATTTTTATATGTCTAATTAAATTTACTTAACGTTATTCATAAGAAAAACTCATTTATTATATCTTACAAAGTTGCAACTTGTATGGTAAATTCCTAAATAAGAGCTTCTCCTATTTCTTCCACTAGCCTATTTTCTTCCGGCCGTGTTTTTTTTCACTTTTGAAGAAATTTGTCAACCCTGTACCATAGACACCGAAAGCTGAAGCAACTTTTGCTGTCATTGGCGTATGTCTAAGCTCAAAGAAAAAGATTATCTTGCTAAACCCATCCGCCTTTCTTATTTTATGTTTTGTAATTTTTAGTCTTCGGGCGTACAGAATAAAAAGTCGATGGTAATCAAGTACTTAATCTTAGTGCATAAGGAATGAAATATCATAAAAATTACGCCCTTTTTATGCAGTCGTTTTATAATTTTTTGAGTGGAAATTTTCATTCTCCTGAGAATCTTTGATTATGACATTATTTTGTGTTTGTTGTTTCTCCAAAATTATTATAGACATGTTTACCTTTACTATTCATTACCTAAAAAAATTCCTGTTGAACTTAAATGAGTTTTTAATTATTGGATAGAGAAAAGTCATTTAATGATTAAAGAAACAAATGTGTTAATGCGCATTCATTGTGTCTACAAATTTCAATTTAAGCCCTTGGAATTTTTTTTTGTACTCCTTGATTTTTTCCAAATTTGTATAAACCCTATATAACTTTTTTGAATAAAAGAGTTGTTATCAGAAGACAAATAAAAATTGCTACTCTAGGTATCAATCATTTTGTCGGTATATCTAAGCTACATCGATTCAGAATCGAGCATATTCAGTTGTGCCAAAAAAATTTTGTTCTTTACTTTTAACTGATGTCACTCTTTTTTAAATGATAGCTAAACACTTTGTATTATTATCAGGGTTGTAATTTTGACCGGTAAAACCAATTTTAACCAGGGGTGGTTATAACCGTCTAAAACTGATCAAAATTAGTTTTAACCATTCAAAAGTGGTCAAAACTGTATTGAATAGCGCACACAAATTGCTCAAATTGCATTTTTGTATACATGTTAAAATGTTATATGTTTAATAAAAAATTAATAATATTACATTATGTCTAATTAATAAACATTTTTAAAACAATATTAATAAACATTTGAAAATTAATATTCCACATTTAACTGTAATGTTCAGTTAAATATAATAAGCTTATATAAGGAAGTAAAATATTTATATCAACAATTAAAACCCATTTTATCTACTTTGGATAAATTTCAAAGGGAAGATAGAACAATATTTGATGCTTTTGGATGAGTGTTTAAAGCTGTTGTAATATGAGCACCTTGCAACTTATTCTTCTTTAGTACGCTCTCAATTTAATGAATATATAAATCTAGCTCACTTATTTGCTTATATCATGAATTCAAACTATAAAAGTGGGGGAATTGGTGAAGAAAAGCAAGATTTAACTAGACGACAGTTGCATAATGTATAATACAACTTTTTTTCCCCTTTTTCCTTATGTAATGGCATTTCAAAACAAACCAGGGATTTGTCCAGGCTTTTCTTATAAGATCCTGTTCTTGTGAAATTGTGAAAAGTAATTTATAGTTGTCAAAAGTATTTTATATTTGTGAAAAAAACTAATTATAATTTTGTGAATTTGAAATGACCGTTATATTCAGGTTGTATTTGTAAATTTTTAACAAGATCCTTTATGTATGTAAAAGCTAGATATAGGTTCTTTGGCGACTTTAGTTGTTTTCTGCCAGGTCAGATTTTACTTTTAAATGATTAAATTTGTGAAAGGCCTATTTTTAAGATAAAGAATTTTGTGAAGGGCCCTATTTTAGGGGGAAATGCTTTGTGAAGGCTCCTGTTTTAACATGAAAAGTTTTGTGAAGGGTCCTTTAAAGGACCTAATTTCTTCTTAAACAGATCCCTGTCAACATTTCCTAAATCTTATTTTTGAAAAAAATGTAATACATTATGACCTGATATTTCCTGGGAAGCAATTTGGAAAATTGATAATATTGATTGGAAATTTGTAGTTTTCAAAATGCACACCTGTTAAATTGCTGCGTGAGCTCTTCATAAGTAAAAAGATTACTTTCCAAGTTTGGTCTGATCCAGAATAAACTGCAAAGTCGATTTAATTTAGAAAATATAGCTAAACCTGTTACCTGTAACCATTTTTTTCAGTTCGAAATAAAAATTTAAAATGTTTCTTCAGTTTAATGTGATTTATTTTCTTTATAAATATATAATATATAAATCAAATCTTTTAAAATATCTCAATGCTTTTAAAAAATATAAAATAAAAAAATATGCTCATCTTTAGAAATTTTCATGCTGTTAAATTATTACACGATGAAAATTGAAGCATAACACTGAAGTGGGAAAAAGATTCAAAATTATGACACTTCCAGTACCAAATGTATCTTTAAACTAAACTAGATAGTATACCCGTTAAGATTTGACGGTAAATAACTTGCAAGTTCCTTTGGAAATATTGTTTAATTAGTTGCTTTTAAATTAAGTATTGAAAACTTGATGAATTGCTATATTGTGTGAACTATTCCTATAGATGTAAGACGATAAGATGGTGTTATCAGTCCATCCTTACTCAAATAATGAAACGAAATAATTTTAAGTTTGTAATTTTCTTCCTATTATGCTTGGTTTTAAGCTAGAATTTAACTTAAAATATTAATCGAATGATTTATTTTTACTTACTACAGTCTCAATTTTTTTTTTAAATATCAATATTATTTAGTATTTGCTAATTTTATTTTTATCACCATGAACTTAAAATTTGCTGTTTGCAGCTAACGATTTATAATATATATTTTTTAATTACTTGAATTTTATTTTACGTTTTCATACGCTATTTATATATTAAACCATGGATATCAAGGTGATTTCTTTTATATTTATGATTATTTAATTGCTTCCCCCCTCCCCCCCCCCCTCTCTCTCTCTCTCTCTCTCTCTCTCTCTCTCTCTCTCTCTCTCTCTCTCTCTCTCTCTCTCTCTCTCTCTCTCTCTCTCTCTCTCTCTCTCTTTTTCATTGTACAATGTCGGATTTTTACAAAAGGATTCTTGCATCGGCGATTTTTTCTCATTCATAAATTTTTGTGAAGGGATAGAAAAAAAAAAAAAAACATTCTTCAAGAACAAATCGTATGATTCATTGAGAACAAACTATCGAAAATGTTTTAATGAAAATTTCAACCCTCTTTCCCATGGGAGCTACTAAAGAATCTTGTTCAAAAAATTTACCTAAAGGCAATATCTGCTCAACCACCAAATGAAATATTTTCTTGTCCAGGATTCAAGTTGAAAGTAAAACACCTCCACCCATCTTCATTGAATCGTGAAGATTGGCACGTGACCAGGTTTTTTTAAGATTCAGAAATTTGTAAATGCGCGGAAAAATGCCACTGTGTCACACTTGGCCGATCCGGTTCAAGGTTGAAGGAGGAGGACGATTCTTGTAACAAATCTCTTCTTTAGAAAAAATAAATAAATAAATAAATATAATAAATCTTTAAGCAATGTTTTGTGTTTTTGGATTTATTAATCACATGTGTTTTGAAAAACTTGAATTGAAATTTTCTTCATATGTGAATTTGTTTATAAGTGAATAAAAGAATAAGTTGCATTAGTCTTTTTAATGCTAGTTTTAGAACCTGCTAAAACGCTTTTATTTTGCTGTAGATTTTTTAATTACTACACTTAGGAATGATTTACTAACAAACTTTCTAAGGAATAATAATAAAAATAAATAAACTAATTTTATTTTGAGCTTATTTTGTGTTCTGTACGTCCAGGACTTTTCTCACATTGTCCTGTTTTTGTCAAAATCTAATCATAATTTTGTAAATATGAAGTTAGCGTTACATCAGGTTCCTATTCAGACATTTTAACAAGGTACCCGTTTTAATGAACAACTGTATATAAATATACTAAACCTAACCTTTTTATTTAACAAAAGATATTTTAGAGAAATCTTTGTTTTACAGTACAGCCTTTTTTTAGGTAGATTTCGTAAGAAATACTACCTATTACATTCTCATCTGGAAATTTTGAAAAATTTTTGCAGATCTACGCCGATTATGACTCCCAGAACCCAAAACCACCCCCAGTTCAAAACTCTATATATATATCTATCTATCTATCTGTCTATGTCACTTTTTTATGGACACGATAACGGAAAAAATTCTGCATAAATCTCTTCCAAACTGATACATAAAATCAAGAGGCATAAAATCTCGGTCAAGTTCGTTAATGGGCAAAATCGAACCAAGCGGGGGGGGGGGGGGAATGGGGGGCTTTTTGTGAAAACAGAAAAAAACCCATAATTTCTTAATTATTGTACGTATCGAATCCGTTTAAAGTTATTATTACTTCTAGGAAAAGGGCCGAAAATTTATGTATGACAGATTTTTGCTATAATTAAAAATGGCCCCAAGAGGGGGTGGGGAAGGGGGTTTTAGGAGAAAAAAATTCATAACTTCGTCAATTCAGAAGATATCAAATCCGTTTAAATTTATTATAAATCCTCTTAATATTATCTAAAACTTTTATATTGACTTGACAAGTTTTTTTATAGGACTAACCCTCATAGCAAAAAAAAAAAAAAAAAAAAAAAAAAAAAAATCTCTGCCGGCTCCGCCTGCAAACAAGTTAGGTTTCGAAATAGGCGGTTCCAACTGCCGCATCATCGCAAAAAGGTAATTTCTTCCACAATTCCCGACAAACAGGCCCCCCACGGTCTGCGTCTTCGAAATCTACCTGTGCCTGTAGGCCGAGCCGTCAGGGATTTTTTATTATTATTGCCCCAATTACCTGGATTTCTAAAAAATTATATTCGAATTCTAATGCATATATATCCGAATTATTTCCAGAACGCATTAGTCCGTATAACTATAGTTTCACTGTACAAGAGAAGCACAAACATGCTGCCCCATATCATTAAAGCGCACTTAAGGGAGTTGGTCAGTCAGATCTAAAATTCCCCTCACTAAAGTTAAACCTATGGGAGTGGAATGCATTCTTATTTTTAAAATATCTCCGCAGGAAATTAATATTTTTTACTTTTTTTTTTTTTCCTGCGTACTCTTTTTAAAGATTGTTCTTTTTTTTTCTTAATTGTCAAAATATTGCTAAAATATATGCTTCATTTAATATTTTATGTGTTAAAATCGTACGATTTGTAAGATTTTTAACGCTTCAGATAAAAATAAGTCTATAGTTTAGAAACATTTTGACAGCTAAAAAGACATTTTTAAAGAAGAGTGCACAGAAAACAGAAATCGAAAATATTAATTTCCTTATGAGATAGGTTTAACATTCTATTATTTTTCGCAGCCATAACACAGTTCTGCTGCCTATACAAACTTTCAGCCAATCTGATGTAACGCAGCTCATACGAAAATAAAGGTCTTTCGACACTGGATGTAAAAGTTTTAAATTTAGTCGTTATCCATTAAAAAAAAAAAAAAAAAAAAAAAGTAATTTATATTTGTAGATTTTTTATATTCTATAAAATACTGAAAACAATATTTTAAAGAAATAATTGGGGGTAGTTTTGTAAATATTCCTTAACCTCCTCCCCCCCCCCCCCCCCCCCAAGAATACTGTTTATTAACACTTTGTATCATCCACCTTGTTGCATAACTGCAACATACCCAAAGATCAATGTTACTTATACACTGAGCATTGAAAGACGATTTTAATTATTGCTAACTATATTTTCTATATCACAGCAGTTAATATAAGTTCATAGAATTTTTAACAGACGGCGATACTCTGTTAATTTTCAATACCAAAGTTTTATTTATCATTTAAGCAGTTTCACATCGTTATTTCTAAAATGAACTTCATAAAATTAAAAAGGCTACGTTCGTCCGAAAATAGTTTTTTTTTACAAAGGTAAGTTTGTATACTTTACAATTTGGTATTGGAAAGTAGACAATATTTATGACAAGTATGTAATTTTCTGTTCATTGCAGATACATATACCTGCCAACTTTCAACTAAACTTCCGTACAATGTGAGTTAATTTGATCTAGATTAAAGGCGTTTCTAACCTGAAAATATATCTAAATATATATATATATATATATATAATCCGTTTCATGATCTTACGTGGAACCTATTTGATTGCATTTCTTTTTAAAAAATTCTGGTTTGAAACGTGTTTAAACTCTATGAAATTAACCTACATTGTACGGAAGTTTAGTGCGATGATGGCAGGTATGCAGATGTGAAAAAATACCTTTTAGTCGATATATTTTTATTTTTATGTTTTACGTGCTTAACCCTTCTTTGCATGAGTTTTTCTTTTACAAATTGTGTTTTTTTTATACATATATTAAATATTAGACACCAGAAATTTTAAGATAGATTTTTAACTTTGTTCAGCAACATAGTTCACGGGAAATTTACTGGATTAATATTTCTATATAAATATAGTGGTGGCGAAGAAGTTGATTTATTTATTAAAAGTTAAATAAAAAGTGATGGAAATTTACATCACTGTGCAATTAAGGGTTAAAATGATGTATTCTAACATCTGAGTAAATATTTTTCAAATCAAAGTTGTTGAGTCACAAAGGGCTTTAATTTTAATAGAATTTAGAGATTGCACAGATCTTCTAACATATTTTCAAAAATGTCTTGGAAAGTAACATGCGAAACAATGAAGTTTACTAATTTAATTTTACGTATTACGCAATAAGAATATTGATGTATTTTGAAATTATATCCTCAATGGAATGAATTAAAAATTCTTTTGTCACATCTGTCGGAAAGTTTTCCAGATAACGGCTAGATTTCAAAGTGACGTAATCTAGTATTTTGCAAGATGTCCAAAGCGATGTTATTTCGAGCATGCGTTCTTTCTACGTTGGTAAGATAATTATCTTTGCTTTGAACAGATTAACAAAAAGCCAAGATAGTAAATTATCAAAGTGCATTCTTTTCCCTTAAGTTTTCTACTGTTGACTCAGTTTTTTTATTTAAAGAAATGGTACTTGTAAAGAAATTGTAGAGCAGACATTGTGCAAAATACCAATCGTGTTTTTTGTTTGTATTGTGTTGTGATTTCTTTTTAAAGAGAGGGCAAAGAAAATGCGATAAAATTCCTGTGAAAGTACTTTGTTTAGGTGTTCAGTGATATTATGGGCGTAAATATTTGTTGTTGTTTATTATGTTGAAGTTTCATAAGGATTATCTTCGTAGGAAAAGTGCCGATTGTAAGTATTTTTGTCATTTGAAATGTAATTAAAATTTATCATAAAAAGTTTTTAAAGTAGAGTACAATCATCACGTAGGATTTTAAAGAGGAAAAAATCATTCTTAAGTAAATTTTGTTATTCAATAAAATAACGTGGCATTTTAATCTTTTAAAATTAATACAAGATAAATTAATATCCTGAAAATATAGAATTTAAGCTGCTATATTTAGCTGTACGAGACATCGATAAATATAGATCTGCTAAACCATAAGCAATGCTTATTTTATATTAAATTGCTCCTTAGAACAGAAAAGATGCAACCGTATACAAACGTTACTCAATTTCACTTCCCATGTTGAAGTATAAAAGGAGATTACACAAAATAAATTATCTGTAACTGTTTATTTTGAATTTTAAATGCTTTACAAAAGAAAAAAAAAGAATCATTAATTTTATCAAAACGACTTAGACAGGGAGGAGGGGGGGGGGGAAGAAAAGAAAAAGTTGTGGTTCCTGGCCAAGGCCCTGAAGATGGGTCTTGTAAACCCTCATATCTCCTTTATTTATATTTAGTCATGAGATTTCCATGTTAATTTTTATAATTTGCTAATACAAAATATTTAACAATGAAAAGAACTGCAAATGCCAGGGGTCAATCTAGGTAAAATTTAGGGTCTATTTAGGGACCACCATTCACAAAAATCCCTTTAATAAAACAGCTCTTCACAATATTCCTCTTAATAAAACAGACCCCTTCACAAAATTCCTTTTAATAAAATGGTCTCCTTCACAAATTCATCTTAATAAAATAGGCCACTTCACAAAATTCCATTCCATAAAAAAATACTCTTCATTATTTTTTTTATTTTGTTATGTTTTAAATTGTGTAATTTGCAAACAAAATAAGTTCACCAGAAAGGAAAACTTTAGCAGAAGGACTTGAAGAAGTTATTGTAAAATGCTTGGTTCGAATTTGAGTAAATGGATTTAATCTTTCGTTACAAAATGTCATTTTTTCACAAAAATATAATAAATTTCACAAATAAATAACTTTTACTTTTCACAAATTAGGCCCCAAGAAAGTAACCCTGCATTGCATCGATCCCCGAATGCTGAAAAACAAATAAATAAATAAGTATTCTATATTTACTGGCTAGGCTTTATTGAAATTATTTATTGCGCTTTGATAATTATGATGTTTCTGATCTCGCAGGAGTTTCCGCCATTTCGTGAAGGTCTTAGCATAAAAAAGTGAAATTTCTAAATGACCGATTTTCCTTGACAACCCAAGTGTAAAGACGGCATTGTCAGCCATTTTTCTCTTTTTGGTAGTTTTTTTCTTTCTTTCTTGTAAAGTTTTTTTTCTTTCCGTATTGATGTTTCAGGAGGAAACGTGTACGCTTTTTCTTTCAAAATTTTTCTATTTATTTTCGTCTGCTATAATTCTTCTTTTCAGCACATTTGAAAGTCCTTCAGTAGAACTTGTATAAATCAAGAGGAAGAAAAATTGTCGTGTTTTTAAAGATAATTTTTTTTTTTCCATTTAAAAATATTTTTGTTCTATTTAGATCAGATTTTTTCCCCTTTATGAAAATTATTGAACGGATACGAAGCACTATAAGTTTGCAAAGTTATCGGATTTCTAACTTGAGGATATTTTATTAAGAAGCATAATATTTATACTTGAGCATTAATTGGCATAATTATATTAATTACATAAATAATACACGCTGCAAATATTAGTAACACAAATAATAAATACCATCCGTTTTAAAAGGAAAGCTTTCTTCGTATTTTCATTTATTATTCACCTTTTTTCTCGTATATCGTATTCCCATGTATATTTCTCAAATAAAAAGACACACTTCAAAATTCTGTTCTAAAGTTTGATATGCTTTGACATATCAACATTTTTTTGTTAATTTATACTATTTCCGACAGAAAATATTTGAAACATTTCCTGTAAATTAATTACAAAATTCAAATAACATTCATAGAGATGGTGAAAATATAAGTTTATTTTAACAGCATACATAGATTAATTAAATGCTTTTAAAAATGAATAATTTTGTAAATACTTGATAGAAATGTTTCTATTTGTTGATTATACTCTCGCTTTCATTAGTTTTAGTTTTGTTCAAACCATTGTGTAGCACAATGGTTTGAACAAAACTAAACTCAGATTCTAAAAATAACCTCACTGATTATGTATAAAACATGCTCTTGTAGCGGCTCTCGAATAAAGTGTGACATTCTTTATCAGATTGTGTAACGTGTCATTGTTCAGTATATATAAAAGGGGGTGGGGTATAAAGACACTATTAAATAAAAAATTTCTACTAAAACCCTCGTAAGGAGTTCTCTTTCAATATTTACTTACATCTCATTCTGTTCGCCTCGATTTCCGTTTCCGCCAGCACATATTTTTTTTTGCACATGTTGTGCCTTCTGCGAAGCATGATTTTGAACGATTTTTGACGAGGTCATTACACGGTACGACAGACAATTTTCTCCCTCACTTTCATCCTAATAACAGGTGAAAACGGCTAGTTGTGCAAGGTGACCCTTGCAGACAATGGATAGTCCCCGTTCCAGATTCCATTCTTAGAATTCTTACTCTGCTGTTCCACATTCTTGTTTGTTGCATATTTGTTGATATTACATGTCTATCGTATCTTGTACATCGTGGATTTTTTTTTCTATAGTGTGACCTATAACATCAGTTCGCGATAGTTAAGATAGAATACAACATTTTTGTAAATTGAAAAAAAAAAAAAAGGAAACTATATCAATGTTCAATCGATTTATTGTGTAATGTTAAAATGTTTTCAGCCGTAATATAACGGGAAGATGAAAAATTTATTTTGCTCTTCTTGTTTTTGTTACTAATGCCCCCTAGCCGCTTAAAAGAATCCTATCGCAAAAGGATTTTGTCGTTATTTATATTTTATCATTCTTAGTGTTAAGTATTTTCAATATTTTGAACAACAATCCTTAAAATATTAGTCTAATTAATGATTTATTGTTTAGCACTTAAATTATTTAAGCAGTAGTATAGTGAGGAAAATAAAATAATTATATCACTTAGGATTTTGTATTTAATTTTGGTGCAGCATTCTTAGTATTTTAACAGAAATACCCGAATATTTTAAATTTTAATTGGTGATTTATTATGTAATAACTAAAACATCGAAGCCATAGAATAGTGTAAGAGAAAAAAAAGAAATAATTGCATCACAAATGATTTTATATTTATTTATGTTTAATCATTCTTACTGTAGATATTTTTAACATTTTGAACAGTAATCCTCGGAATATTTTAAAATCTAATGATTCTCTGTATAATATTTAAGATTTAAACCTCATTATGGTAAAATAATAATTAAAAGAATGTGTATTTTTACTAGTTTTATTTATTCACTTATACACATTACAGAGTAATTAGTCCAAAAATTTTCAAGGTTCGAAAAAAAGTAATAATTAACAGTGAATTACATCTTGAATTTGAAATGTGTTAAACAAAATGTTCAAATCATCGCGTCTGAATAGGAAGCAACTCTTCCGCTCCATTATGTAGTTACCTGCATTCAAAATATGTGCTCGTTAGAGCTTATTATTCAGCTATTTCCTCCTAACGTATTACGGTGATTTCGCATTTTTCCCCTGAAAAGAACATTTAATTTGGAATTCCTCTAGAAGAGGCTGCAGCGGTCATTATTAGCTGTTGAAGTGGCGTGTGCCATTTAATTCTAATTTTAAGAGGTGGGTTGAGTTGAATTTTAAAATACGGTCTTTGAAAATCGTGAAAAGAAATTAAAAGAAAGTGGAAAGGAGAACGTGTATTTCTTGAAGTCGTTGTTGGAAGTGGTAAAAATCTATAATATTTTCTTTAATGATATTTAAAGTATAATTATGCATTTTTTAAACAAGCTTGGATTTTTCAAATATTTCTGAAGGGGTGGAAGAATTTAAACTAACTGTCTTTTGATAAGACTGGTGATAAATAGTTACACCTGAACTGCGATTTTTCAATAGAAACATCAGGGTTCGGTGATATATCATTGGATATATATCATGATATATCACGATATATTGTCATGATATTGTTCATGATATATTTTTGTACATATATCATTATATATATCCAATATTTATTTTCAAAGTAACAATATGTCTGATTTTTTTCGATATTTTCACATATTTGATATTTATTTTCAAAATATCATTGTGTATAATATTTTACATATTTTCAGTCAAAACAATTTTCGGTAAATGTTTTTTTTTTTTTTTTAGTTATTGATTGTGTCGTTCTGTAGACATGAAAAGAAAAATACATTTAGAATGTTGTTTTATTAAGTTTTCATATTAAGTGAGATATGTTTTAGTTTATAATTTATGGAAAGTTTCAAAATATTTATCTGCAGTAAGTTGACTATTTTGAGAATATCGGATAGATAAAAAATATATATATCTGATATGTATGAAAATATCGGATTTTTTTGATATTTTCAAAAATATATTTACGAACTCTGAGAAACGTAACACTAATTTTTCCCTACCCTAGCATGTATTTTTAAAAGTCTAAAAATTTCATTTTCGGTCTTGTAAAAGTAATTTTTTGTGAATGTTTATATTGTGGATTTGTGTTTGTTTGTAATCATCTAGCCTGCCTCAATAAAACCTTAAAATCAGGAAAGCATACTCTAAGAATATGACTGTTCATAAGTTATGCGTTACAAATTTTAACCTCCTTTCCCCGCTGTATTTTACATTAGTGTATTTATGATTGTAAAGTGTATTAAATATAATTTTATACTGAAATTCCTTTGAATGTATAAGAGTGTTAATGGACACAATTTATAGCAAAATTATATAGATTAGAATAATCAAGATTGTACAGTCCTGAAGGGGGAGGGGGGTAATCAATCCCTACTAATTTTGCTGTAAATAATCATATAAAAAAGTAAGTATGTCTGGGAATAATGTCTACTGTTTAATGTCATACATAAATTCTAATTCAGCTACAGACTACAAATATAAAAATTGCACCTTTTTTAGTTTTTAATTGGTCACACCCACTTTTGACACGGAGTTCCTTGGATCAAGTTAGTCCGGAAAAGTATATAGTCTATGCACTCTTTCTTGAATCTTTGTAGTTATAAAACAAAATGTATTAGGAGTTTATACATAAAAATAGAAAAATAAAGATCTCGCAGGTAAAAATACGGGAACATTCATTTAAGTAACCAGAAAGAAATTTACAGAAATCCTAAAAATAAAATAAAATATATAGAATATATAAAAGAAAAATCTGTAAAAATTTTACGGTTTTCTTTTCTAAGATTCCAAACGATAACAGGAAACGGTCCCCTTAGACAGACAGTCGAAAAGTAAAGTGTTTCTATAACTCGAAAACTAATGATATGGAATGAGTGTAAAATCACATACCAGTATTTTCGATGACGCCGATACGTTTTATGTTTTATGTATATAAATTTTATGTCATACGTGATAAATTTTCTGCATATGATTTTTTTAAAATAATTTCATAATTAAAAAAAATTTTTTATTTTAATCAAAAACGTGCTTGGATTATGTTTGGATCCAGTTATTCATTGTATCTCATATATTAAAAAAAAAAAAAAAAAAAAAAAAAAAATGCATTTGGTTGATTTTTAGGGAAGATATAAATAAATGTTTGTGATGGAGATTTGACATTAACACATCCTCAAAAGTTTGAACCCTTCCAACTCTACGAAGATTTAAGAAAAATGCATACACTATGTGTACTTTTCTGAGCTGTTTTTGATTCAAGAAACTCAAAGTGTCAAAAATGGGTGTTACTATTTGAAAAATCAAAGTTGGTACAATTTTTAGTATGTAGATGATCCTTCATGTATAATTTATGCAAGCATTAAATAGTATGCATTATTTCATGTCAACCTATCTTTTCCATGCGATTACTTGCAGCAGAATTAGTAGGGGGGGGGGGGGGTCACTTTTATTTTTCTACGACTGTAAATACACACTGTACAGCATGCATAAATGTACTGTATTAAAAGATATTTCAAACAATGTTAATTTTACGCATTTTATTTTTGTATGTGTGTGTGCGTGGGGGGGGGGGAGGTATCCTGCATACACAGCCCCCCTTTTTTTTTATTATTGTACATTCATTTCGAGTTTCAGATCGCATTTGGGTTAACTTATTTCGGGATCGGGTTGCAGACTGAGGAAATGTATTTTGTCAGATTGGGGCAATTATAACTAGAGATCGACCGGAACAGGTTTTTAAGACCGAAACCGAATTTCGGTGATCTTCCCACTTTCGGCCGAAACCGAAACCTAAAGTGTCAAAAAATTTAAAAACTGATTAATACATACATAACTGCATATAATTATTAATTAATAATAAATAATTGCTTAATAATATCTAATTACGTTACTAATTAATTTATTAATTATATTTGTATTGAACCACATTTCTAACAAACAAACGTACTTATATTTGTGTGTGTATAAGTTTTAAACAGAAATAGTTTTCAATTATACGAATTTCATCTAATAAAAAAAAATATTTTAAGTATACATACCTCGATATATCTTTTGTAATAAATTTCGTAAATCTTCATATGTTTTAACACCTTTTTCATAAAATATTCGAAACAATCTGGAGTTTCAAAGTAAATATTTTCTATTACTGTTAAGTTTGCAGCTTTTAAAGTTCACGTGATAAGCGTCTTAAGTTTAGTCATATATGCATAATTGCTTGCTTTATAATTTACACTGTCATCATAAATCAGTCATGACATATAATGATAAACATGAGTTCACAGCAATAAACAGTGTCTCATTTGAGCCGATACAACTCATATCAATGAGTAAAGTTGAAAATTTCCGAAAGAAGGAACGAGGATTTTGAAATATAGGTAGTTTCGGTCGAGCCGAAATTTTGGCAGCAGTTTCGCCAAAAACGAATATTCGGCGAAACTCCGATTTTGCGCCGAAACCGAAATTTCGGTCGATCTCTAATTATAACCCTATCTGCAAAAGACTCTTTGTAGCGCAAAAAAATATTTTATTGTATTTTAAATTTCGTCTGTCAAAATATTTTCATGATAGTCAAAATGCGGATAGAACGAAAAACAATAAAATTTAACAAAATAAATAAATAAATAATACAGGGTGTTTCTAAATGAAGATCGGAGTTTTAACGCTTGGTAGTATTTATTACATAAAACTTAAAATTATAATTTATACATAAAATGAAAGAGCAACTCAAACAGTTTTACCTGCAAGCTTACAAGTGTTCAATGTGAACAACTTAATATAGCTTAATATAGAAACTTAATATAGAAACACTCCAATAGCTTTCGTTACACGGCACACATCAAGTCGATAGCTCAGTTCTTCTCAAACGTTAATTAGTGTTTGTGGGGTAATTGTTGCAACAGCTGGCTGGGGGATCACATCTAAACTTTATCCGGAACGCACGTTGCACGGTAACTACAGATTTGGTCTTTGCAAACTGCAGAAAACAAAATGCTTTCTGTTCACTAGTCGTCATTTTCGGTACTAGCGCTTTCTAACAGATCACGGAAGACACATTGCGTACGTTAGTGCATGCACAGGTACCAACAAACAGTTTGAGTTGCTCTTTCATTTTATGTATTAAGTATAATTTTAAGTTTTATATAATAGACACTACAAAGCGTTAAAACCCCGATATTCATTTAGAAACACCCTGTATAATAAATCTAATGTCAAAAAGCATCTTAAAATTTCACTCCAATCATTGTTGGTAAAATTTCTTAATTTGGATAAAATTGTACATTAAAAAAATTATTTGGATTATACTCAAATTTTTGCATGTCATGCTAAATCGCCAATTTCCGCTTCTGGTGTTAAATGTAGAAATTTGTCGCCATTTCAGACAGTTAATTAAAATTATTTTCCTACCTTTTGTGTTTTGAAATATGAATCAATTTTCATTAAGTTTTGTTTCTTAAGCTGTGTAATTGCTTAATAAGTGAAACGTTAATTTCCCTTGTGGTGTTATTCATTCGAATAGATTGTACTGTTTTTAATCTGCACAGTTTATTTACAGTTGGCAGTTATTAGAACTCGCTTGTCACTTGAACTAATTAATCTAATTACGGAGGAATTTTGATTATTAAACACTGTTGAGAAATATTCATTATCGTTAAGATTTTAGGGAAAATAATTAATAGGGTTGGTAGTGAGAAATCGGTTATAAGATTGCTGAAGTTAGAAAAGCAGCTAATTCTCTCAGGCAACATGGATATTATACTTATGACCACATTGTTTTCAGTCAGTTGAAATTTTAATTAAATTAGAAGTATTAATTACTGATAATTTGTAAATGTTAATATATTTTATGAACATTTTATTATTGTATCGATTTGAGTTTGTAAAAAAAGATTTGCTGTGGTATGCCACATTATTAGAAGGATCGATCCGTGAATTTTCCGTAGAAAATTTTAGTGTGAAAAAGTCTTAATTATTATGAGTAGTTAGTAAAAATATTTTTCAGACAAAAAAACTCGATTATTTATTGGTTGTTTTTATATATAAAGTATATTATACTCTGTATATAAAAATAACTTTTCTATTGGATAGGTAATAAGTTAATATATTTAAGCATATTTCTTATATCTTTTAATATATATTAAGGGTGTTTTTGCCCGCCTCTTCTCTTATTACTTGTCTCCTATTACTTCACCTCCACCTAAATGAATGTTGTTTTATTATAAATAGATAATTACAGGGCCATAATCAGTCGGGGGGGGGGGGGTGGAGGTTGACCTTTTTTGTTGGGGCTAATTTACAGCTTGTCTTCTCCCTACGCACACTTTAATGATACAGAAATATAGGGCAAATCCTCCCCCCCCCCCCTGTTATAAAACTTTCGATTACAAAGTTAAAAAATTTTTTTAATGTAATACAGAATAAAACCATACTTACTAAAAGTGATAACAATACATTTAAAGGCTTATAAATACTTTTTATTAGACCAACAAGTTTCGTTGGCAATTATTTTAAAGAGTAATGAGTGATTTTCTTATAATTATGTAATATAGAATACTATTAGTATTGAAAGATTATGAAATTTAGAGGGGCTCAAGAAGTTGCTAGGTAGGGACTCAGTCTACCCTGCCCCCGTTTGGTTACGGCCCTGGATTATTAGAAGCGCTCCACGCGTCATCTGATTCCGAAGTCTCGCTCTTTAATGAAAGAAAATATTAAACTGGAACTACGCTTTGGAAAAAAAAAATAAATACCAGCTTCCGTGTAGTTTAGTTGAGAGTTGCAAGGAATTTTCTTTTCCATTTACGTAGGTGTTTCCACCGTGACCCTTGATCTGCCTGCAGGGAGGTGACTTCTTGACACAAGGTTGGCATTTCACCTGTGTGTGCACCTCCACACGTACCTTCCGATGACTCAGTTTTTTTTTTTCTCCTTCATCAAATCCTTTTTCACTCTTTCTCTTGCAAGTTTGTTTCACCGCATAACAGCTGTCGATTTTATTACAATCACCGTATGCGTGGTCTGTGGTTAATTTCATTTCATTGAATGCTGTAATTGCAGAGGAGTATGCATACCTGCTCAATCTTCCTTTTTTTCAAGGGAAACTCCCTTACTTTGATATTATCTCCCTTTCTGTCTTGCCATTTAAACAACTTCAATTTTCTTGATTATTTAAATAAATAGATATAACATTTCAGGTATTATCGTAACAAAAGCGTAAGTTGGTATAAAATTTCTATTAATAATTGTTATTAGAAATGACCATAGTAATTGTCTTAGTGCTTTAGAATTAAGTGGATACAGAATCTTTTTAAACTTATTTTTTATGCTAAAATTATCTGTATATAATATCTGTAAAAATTATTTTTTTTTCTGTATTTAAAGGGATATTTATTCTTTTTCTTAAGATCTGTTTTACCACTTTTTCCTCTTCCTTTTTACTTACCCATCATACGTAGTATAGGGTAAGTCTTGTAATCGTTTTGAAAATCGAATTTTTTTTTTTTTTTTTTTTTTTTGACGGATTTACACGTTTCAGACACTGGAGATTCCAAAAAACATATTTTTAGAAAAAAAAAATTGCCGCCCGTCTGTGTGTCTGTGTGTCTGTGTGTCTGTAAACGCTCTATCTCCCGAACAAATTGAGATAGAGACTTGCAATTTGGTATGTACTTAGTATGTAATAATGGGAAGAAGCCTATTTCATTTCAATAACCTCGATTAACCGGAACATTTTTTTTCGGACTCTCGAAATATTCGTTCTGTTGAAAGGTATATAAAAATTTTCGAAATTGTTTATTTTAAGTAGTAAATATAAAAAAACAATAAAAAAACATAAATTTTGCATAAAACATGAAGTCGATCGGATAATGAGTTGCCGAGATATTTGTAATCCTATTTTCCACACTCTTCGATTTTTCATGACCCTGTATTTCTTCCAAATTTCACTTCAAAGATATATTTTAATTGGAAATTTGACGCTTAATCAGATGCAATAAACCGCTAGTTAATAGGAGTATTATTTTTGGAGTTATAAGGAAAAACCTCTTTCAAGCAATTCAGTAATCGAGCCTTTTTATGACGTCTTCAAGCCACGATTTTATTTGAATTGCAATGCATTTTATAAGTAGTTTACACATTTTTATTTTAATATTTTACATTATACATATACATGATGGGTAAGTATTACGGTGGCCCCCAACGACTAGTTTTTAGGTGCGTTCGTAATTATATAAATCCGTAGCACCTATAGTCGTCGTCTGGTCAGTCTGTCTGTCTGTCTGTCTGTCTGTCCGTCCGTCCGTCTGTCTGTCCGCATATAACAGGGCAAAAACTACCCAACCAAATGGTTTAAAATTGAAGATATATTATCTTTGCAGAATTTTGCCGAGACATTTCAAATTTTATGAAAATCGAATCAAAACTTTAGACGATGATATTAAAAATATTTAATAAAAATTTTGAATTTAAAAAAAAAATCGGTGCTTTTCTGTTATAGGACTTGCTTCCGAGGTCAATGCTGCGAATCTTGATCTTGACCCCTTCGCGACGAGCGTCTTTTGCAGAATTTTTAATCTTTTACCACCGGTTTTTCAAAACAGAAATTTTCGCCTAATTGAATCGAAGAAATGCTAAGATTTAATAAGGCAAAGCCTACAATAAAAAATAACTGATGGGAATAATCGAGGATTCTCAGCATCTTATGCGTCACGTATACGTTCGCTCGTCCACAAGGAGTTAATTGTCAAGCGACCGAGATACTTATTATATTACAGAAATTAATCTTCAGATGATATAATTCATTCCACAGAATTAAAAATCATCAAGATCTGAATATTTATATAAATAGCTATAGTACGAACGGACCTCGTTTGTCACGTTTGACGTACATTTTCAAACTTGTTTACTGCTTGCTAATCCAGAAAATGTCTCTAGGAGAATCACCTTTTTAAAATGCTTGTTTGTTATAGGTTACAATAAATTTCATAATAATAGAATAAAATGTATTGTAACCTATACAATATTTAATAGAAATCGATTTCTTTAGTAGATTCCAAAATTTTATTTCATCTCTCCAAGTAGTTTTTGAGTTCAACTGCAAGGCCTTTCTGCATTGCAGCGCATTTTGCAACTGATAAAATTGAATTTAACATTCTGAGTTCAAAATTTTAAATCTACATAATTCCTATACTTACTCACCGAATGATTTTCTGTTTGGTATCTGAAAATAGAATCAAAGAATCCAAATATAATGTCAAAGTTAGATTTTCGTATTTATAAAATTTCAAAGTTTGTTATTATTTCACTATGAAGACTGAAAGTGATATTAATGCAAAGTTTATTGTTTTCACCTACATTTAAAAAAGACATAATATGCAATTGAATGATTTATTTTCGTTTTTCTCTTCATCTATTTGGAGATAAAATAGGGGTACCTTTTACAGCATAAATTCCTCTTTCTTTTCCAACGATATTTCCATCCCCTCCCGTAAAGCTGGCATCAAGCCTGACCAACTGTACAGTACATTGATATATACGCCAGGGACGAATGAGCTAAAAAGAATGTAAATGTAATTCCCGATTGAATTTCCATTGATCCTCCTATCGATTTCACGTTGATATGCAAATATATAATAAATGACTGCTGAAAACCTTTCATTATTGACCTAGTATTAACGCATTTGTCTTCAGTTTAGTTTTCGTGCTTGATTTACTCTGCAACATGTCCTTTACTACAAGGTGAAATTACTTATGTGAAGAATATTTCACCATGAACCCCGCAGGTTCAAATCTTTCTTGTTTTCCATGAAGTAAAACAATACTGGATGGAAGTTCCGCAAATGACCGCTTGGCATCCAGAAGAAAGGAAAGTTTCACTTAAATGACGTCATAACATTTATTACCCACCGGCAAAACTAGTTTTCTTTGTAATTCTTAACTTTTACTTTCAGTTGTGTCAGCTAGTGAAAACAGCAGATTATTGTCTGCGAATGACGGATTATGTGTCATTTGGAGAAAATACGCCTGTTAGATTTGATTGGCATACGATATTGGGGAAGACATACATTTAAATTACTGTTTTGATTACTGTTTTATTTCATTCTCTATCAAATTAATTCTGAGCAAATCTTTTATTATAAAGTTTGGTATTTCTTTAGTGATACTCACATCATCGCACCTTCTTGGTTTAGCGTAGAGCTCCTATACTACCCTTCTAGGAGCCTTAGTTTAGCAGCTTTTCCCGCCTGAATAATTTCCCCTAGTAAAAATTTACGAAATGTGATATTTTGATCAGTAATAAATAAGGTATTATTCATTTGAATTGTCATGTATTTTTTAATATACGTTCCCGTATATAACTTTTGAAGAAAATAAAATTATATTTCATAATTTATGTATGTCGTACAATCTATACAGTGTTTCTGTGTAATATCTAAAAACTTTATAAGAGGTTGTAGAGCATATTACAGCAAACAATTTTTGTATAAGAAACCGGGGTCGCAATCTATTCATTCAGTCAAAATTACAGGGTACTTCACTCCAATCTCTGCCCGGATTTTTTTTCATAACTTTAACAATAATGGAGATATTTTAACGATATTTACAACAGAATTAACTTGTATGCAAAATGCGATGAAATCGCAAAGTGTTAGAAGTGAACAGCAATTCTCTAGATGCACTGTATGTAATGTCAACTACATTTCCAAAAGTGGATCGTCTAATTTAGAGCTCTTTGGATGCAGATGGCGGTAGAGGTGAAAATTAGCGGTCGCCACTCGCCAAGTGGCGATTAAAAAATCTGTCATCGATAGTCAAGTGAAATACATAATTTTTCATGATATTCATCTCTACATTGATTACATCTAATTAGAGAATTAGTTAATTCTTTTTCCTACCAGATGCAAACAGATTTCAACGACTTAGCTGTATTTTCAATATTTCGGCTTTTTCTCATGTGCTTACTCTTTAGTTGGATTATTTTTTCAAGAAATACAGTTTTATTCTGCAAAATATATTCATCAGCTTTGATTCCACATGCATTTCAAGTAATTTATTCCTTTTTTTCCACCGGATACAAGAGGATTTTAAGGACATTTGAGTATTTTCAATACTTCGATTTCTGCCACATGCTCACCAGGAGTTAGATTATTATTCTTCAAGAGATACTGTTTAATCATGCGAAATACACTTATACTCATACAATAGGTATAAAACTCTTATAGAAAAATATGTTTATATACAACGATTATAATTTATCTAGATGTTAAGAAAGTTTGAAACATAATAGTGGCCACTAACTTTAAAAAGTGGCCACTAATGAAGCTGAGTCTACCGCCCACTGGCCACTAAATAATTTTTCAAGTTTTCACCTATAGATGGCGGCCACTTTCACCACATCTCGTGATAGTGTGTCATTTAAAGTGGTAGAATTGGCAACCACCCGCATCCAATCAGTGTTAAATTGTATGATCCAACTTGTTTCGCCGACCGAGTTACTATGTATTTCTACCATTTTTCGTGATTTCATCGCATTTTTCACACAGCAAGTTAATTTTGCTATAGATATTGTTAAATTATTTCAATTATTTCTCAGATTGAAGTGAAGCATCTTGTAATTTTGACTGAATGAATAGATTATGACCCTGGATTCCTTTACAAAAATTGTTTGTTGTAGTTTACGTTAACCTTAAATTTTGTAAACGTTATAGGGCAATTCCATAAAAATGTCAACTTTTATTTAAAAAAAAAAAAAAGTTTACTAATTTTTATAAATTAAGTTAAAAAATATATTGAAATATATTCCAAGTTTTCAAATTAATGTTTTAGATTCAAAACGTTTAGGTTATCGCTGAAAAATAAGATATTTGCAGTATTGTGCATATAGTATCTTTTGGGGGAAAAAAAGAAAACTGTGAAAAAGAATGCAATTGTTGTTATTTTGTATTTTCTTAATAAATGAATGCAAGTAGTAAAATATTTAATGGTTTACAATAGTCTTAAAGCCATATACTTGAGTTGGCGCAGCTTGTCCCCAATGGGACGTTGCGCCATTAAACCTTATACAACCAACCATATACTTGATAATGATGCATGCAAAATAAACAAAGTAATCGTGCTCGATGTCGATATGCTTTTGAAAAAGCTGTCACATGTGAATAGTTATATAATGTAATTTCTTATGATCATTCTGGATAATAAAAAATACATAAAATGTATTAGTTTAGTCGATTTTCTTTTAATAAATGTTTAAGAAACTTTCCGTCATTCCGTCACGTCAAATGATAGTTAATAACTACAACCCTAGAACAGGTAAACTTGCTCTAAATTATAATTTTATGTTGCTTATGCATCATATTTAAGATATGTATATTGGTTTTAAAACTGGATGGGGTTTCTTAATTCACAAAAGTTTCCAGTTTTAAATACCAGGTTAGAGTCATGGTAGCAGAAATGTCATTCCGTCACACTATAAGAAATTAAAATAGCTAAAAAAAGTGTGTTTTTTAATTATATCAATAACAGTCATGTGCAAACTGAAAAGTCAATTTTCATTTGAAAATAGTTTCAAGATAACTGCTTTAACTTAATTCTATATCTCAAAATGTCATTCCGTCACATATGGAATTGTCCTATACTGAAACACCCTGTATAAACAGAATAAATTAGAATTTTAAAAAGTAATATTTCTTTTTTATTATTATTAAAAAATACTTGTGACTTCTTTTCTCCTATTTTGTAATTTTTACTATTTTCTCCGTATTTAAAAATTTCCATTTAAAGCAACCATTAAATATTGTATTTCCACTATTTTATTCATTTTATCTATAAATTATACTGACGTCCTGCATTTATTTTTCTGATAAAAACCATTATCTGTCTTTCAAACGTCACATTGAAGCATCTACTTCATCCTTGTCATACATCACGTAGAATTTCATTTCTGTCTTTTTTTTTTTCTTTTCTGAAATTATCTCGTCTGTCACTAGGAAGTTTTTTTTAACTCCATGTTTTTCCTCTACCTGATATTTAATCGCTATCGGATTTTAGTTGTTATTTGATTCATTTCTGGTAATCCATGCAATATTGTTATGTCGGGATATTTTCTCATTTAAACATAATAGATTTCCCGGTCTGTGTTAATGCTCAGTGTTGCATGGAGACTAAATTTGACAGTCCTTCGCGTTTTAAGGAAATTGCTATTTTTACTGGTTTTTATTTACTTATTTGTTTATTTCTGTTAAAGAATGAAGTTTTCTGTATATAGTTCCCGGTAGTCTGCGAATGGAATGTGCTAAATGTACAACATGGGAAAAGAAAGGATTTTGAATAGACAGTTTATACATACCACGGGATTCTACATGGGTTACAACCATACTAACAGGTGTACAGAACATAGATGAAAACCTGTTTTTAATTAAAAACTCTAACAGTTTTTTAGTTTAACATATACAGGGTCATTCATAATTCCCTCCGGGGTTTCGAACTGTTATAGTAAAAAAACGAAGACGAATATGAAAAAAAGAAACATATGAAATTATTCCGAAACTATTCAAGTTTTATTTACATACATTACAGGTGTTCTATGTGTGAACCCTTGGTCACACGGCATACATCCATGCGATAGTCCAGTTCCTGCCATACTCCGTTTCTTTAAATCTGAATCAGTGGTGTCAGTTCAACGGGTCTTTCGTAATAAATATCGAAAACAGGGACCAACTGACAAAACAATTCATGTGTGGTACCGGAAATTTAAAGAAACGGAGTATGGCAGGAACTGGACTATCGCATGGATGTATGCCGTGTGACCAAGGGTTCACACATAGAACACCTGTAATGTATGTAAGTAAAACTTGAATAGTTTCGGAATAATTTCATATGTTTCTTTTTTTCATATTCGTCTTCGTTTTTTTACTATAACGTTTCGAAACCCCGGAGGGAATTATGAATGACCCTGTATATTAGACTACCCACTAAGAACACTGAAAAGCAATTTTATGAAAAATACCAATTATGTATTCAAATAAAGATTTGAAATTTATTAAAAACTGTACTTCCGTATTAGCCGCTTGTTAGGGGTTAATAGCCAAAAAATAAAAATAATTTTATATATATATATATATATATATATATATATATATATATATATATATATATATATATATTAATATCTTTGAATTTCAAAAAACATTAATCAAGTTCTTGTAACATTCTAATTAAATCTCCAAAGAGATAATTAGTAATAAAGTGTAGACAAAATACCACAAAGTTAATAAATTAACAAGTGCAATCATAATAGTAGCATAGTATTTGCTTCAATGGTAATTGGACAAAAATACTGAAAATATGAATAATATAATGGAAAATTGGATAACAAGAGATTTAAATTAGAATTGGATATGAAAGAACACGTGTAAATATAATCATCAGCCTGGATGTATCTACACGTGTTTTAAAAATAATACAGTATTTCATAAATATACTGGAATTTATACTAAGATCAGTATATCCATCCAGGTATACTGTATTATTAAAAGAAAACAATTGGAAATAGTAAAATTGGAAATAAAAAAACTTGTAAAGAATAGATAAAATATCTTACTCACAATAATTATCAAACATCCCGTAAACATCACAAGGTCCACATTTATAACATTACGACCTCATGGCGCACATCATGAAATATCATAATCTTGATCAGATAGTCAAGTTGAGAGAACATATTTTGAAATAACACCTTAATTATTACACCTTACCACTAATTGATTTAAAACACACAAAAATTATTTTTGTGATAAAAATAAATAAATACAATCAAAAACATATTTATATTTGTGAATATACAAATTTCCCATTTAATTTTAATATTTAAAAGTAAAATTTAAAGACAAGCGATAAGCACCCCCTATAGGTAAATTTATATAAATTACTTTACATACATTTCATTATATATAAATTACTTAATATATATATAACTTTAATAACAAGACAATGTAAAAAAATCATCGTTATTACTTCAGTGAAATGAATTATATCGTCTGTAATTATGATATAATTAATTTCTGTAATAAAATAAGTTACATTTTAAGTTGGCAACATTTTATCTTTTGTTGACATTTACTGAAAATTCCAATGGGAAACTTTAGCCTAGCTTTGAAATTTTTAGAACTTGAAATCCATATTTAGACTCTTTTTCCATTTAATATCTATTTCTCCGGAAACATCTATCCAAAAAACTGTCAGTAGGTTATAGGATTGCTATAAATAATTAATTTTAGTATGCAAATTCGGTTTTTAAATTCAGTAATACGGAAATAATATGACTCTATCTTAAACAGGATTCGTAAATATCATGATATTTTCGAAAATATCAAAAATATCCGATATTTTGATATATATCCGATATTTTCAAAATAGTCAACTTACTGCTAATAATAAATATTTTCAAGCATAATATAAATTAGAAACTAAAATATATTGCACTTAACATAAAAACTTAAACAATTACTAAAAATGTTTTTTTTATCCTCTTTTTTCTTTTATTTTTCACTCTGAACAAAATGGAAAATTAACTAATCAACAAAACAGAAACAATTTGCTTTATACACTTATAAAAAAAGCAACTATAAGATTTAGTATCAACTATCAAGAAATCAGAAATATATAAAACAAAAAATTAAATACAATTTTTTTTTTTGAAAAAATTAAACATAAATGTAAGCTTATTTATTTTTTATTCCCTAACATGTTGTACAATTTAAGCTCAACAACACCAAAACCAGAAATTAATTCTTTTCTAGTGAAGCTGTGTAGAACTGATTATCTAAATTAAACAGTTTCTTTCTATATCTGTCCTGAATTAGTTATGTCCCACATAATTATTAGTCACATATAATCTACATTTAAAAATAAAAACTTCAAACAAAGATTGGATAAGGTTTTTGTTTTTTCTTTAGCTAGAAAAGTCACCGCCTGAGACAAATGTTTATCTACAGAATGACAGTCAATATCGGTTGAAAATTTCATTTACACTTGTTTTGAATTAAAATAGCAAAAAATATGTTACACAGTGATATTTTGAAAATAAATATCAAATATTGAAAATACAGAGTTTCCCCCAGGTTTAAAAAAGGGCAGGGTGCTGCTGGTGAGAAAAGGGCACTTTCTTTTTATTCTTAAGGGGACTTTTTGGATTCTTGAGGGCACTTTTGAGATTCTTATTGACACTTCTTTTAATTATTAAAAGTATTCTTTTGGTGTTTAAAGCCCCTTTTAATATTTAAAAGTCACGGCACACTTTTTAAGACAACAATGAGTCAGTTTTTACTGTGAAATCAAATTTTTTAATGCAAAAAGGAGAAAGGGCACTTTTTTTACTGAGGGGCAAGAAGGGTGCTAATTATTTTACTGGTTGGGGCAAGAAGGGTGCTAATTATTTTTATGAGGGACAAGAAGGGTGCTATTTTGTAAACCAAAGGGCAGGCAGGGTGCAGCACCCTTCTGAAACTGTCTGGGGGAAACTCTGAAAAATAACAAACATCTTGATATTTTGAAAATAAATATCAAATAATATGAAAATATCAAAAATCTTGATATTTTGAAAATAAATATCGGATATATATCATGATAGATATCATGATATATATCCATTGATATGCATCAACAAACCCTGATCTTAAATAGGACGTATAATCATCATGGCATCCTAGAATCATTGCCTATCATGGATGTCATCGAATTCATCGCGTATGACAGGATTTAATAGAATGAAGAAAACTTTTATTAACCCATTTTAGGCCAAGCATAGAAATTTTATAAAATGTGGTATTATTTGCATTGAAATTTGATTAAATTACATTCATTAAGACATCAAAAAAGTTTCGTGCATGAAAAATATTTTATTTAATTTGACGTTACCATTATTAATTTATTATTAATAATTTACCATTAAATTTAAATAAAAAACTTAAGTTTTCTTACGGTATTTGTTTTATTTTTATTTTATTTACAGAACTTGCAACTTTACTCTTATAAAAACACATGATTAATCTCAAGTGGAATAATTATACATTTTCAAAAAGTCGAATTTGTCCATAACTGTTTCAAGTAAAATAACAGCGTATTTTGAAAATTTCTCAACAGAAAATGATTACTTCAATTGAATTACTAATATTTTATAGATGTCTCCAGAACTCTTAAAAATAGCAGAAAAATAAAATTAGTGAAAAATATACGTCACAGTGTTAATAAAAATACATTTATTGAAATGGTGCGTTTACGCACCTTTGGCCGAAAATGGTTTAATACCTTTTTAAGTTTTTATTAGTTTTTTATAAAATTTGAAATTACTTGACAAAAATTCTGCAATGTTTATGTATATTAAATCTCAAACCATTCGGTCGGGTAGTTTTTGTGCTGACGACGACTAGGTGCTTTGTATTTATATAATTACGAACGTACCTAAAAATGGAGTTATTTAATTTTATTAAATTGCTATTTTTGCTAAGTTTTGGAGATATTCACTAATTTGCATAATGTTTATGGTGTGATGCCATTCTTGTAATTTCTAAGAAAATAATCTCCTATCAAGCCTTATAATATTTTGGGGGGAATTTTTGTTTATTTTTAAATATTAGAATGCACATTACCAGCAATGTGTAAAAATAACTGAATAAATATACGTAATTTTTCAATCCCAAGTTGATTGGTTTAGGAAGCTTTAAATTCTGATTATTTCACACTTCAACATTTTTTTTTTTTTTAAAGGAAGAAAGATTTTTTTTTTTTAAGATGTTATTTTTATAATGTATTTAATTTATAATTTAAATGCAATATTTATTCAGCGTGTTTAGAATAAACAACAACAACAACAACAAAAATATTTATTTTTAAAAAGGGTTTTCAAGAACACATTTTTCCATATATAAAATAGAAAAATAAGATATATTTTGCAGAAATTTACTTTTATCAGGCAGAAGAGCTTTAGTTCATAAAAAAATAGATAATATTAAGAGGATTTATAATAAATTTAAGCGGATTTGATATTTTTGTGAATTCACGAAATTATGAATTTTTTTCTTCTGAAACCCCTCTTTTTCCCCTTGGGACCATTTTTAATATAAAAAATCTGTCATACATAAATTTTCGGCCCTTTTCCTAGAAGTAATAATAACTTTAAACGGTTTCGATATATTCATAATATCATAATTAAGAAGTTATGGGTTTTTTTTTCTATTTTCACAAAAGCCCCTCGCCCCCCCCCCCCCCTTGGTTCGATTTTGCCCATTAACGAACTTGACCTAGATTTTATGCCTCTTGATTTTATGTATCAGTTTGGAAGAGATTTGCGCAGAATTATTAAATTTATTGTGTCCATAAAAAGTGACATAGATATAGAGAGATATAAAGTTTTGAACTGGGAGTGGTTTTGTATTGTGTTCTGGGAGTTATGATCGGCGTAGATCTGCAAAATTTTTCAGAAATTCCAACTTCGGGGAGAAAGCAATAGGTAGTATTTCTTACGAAATCTACCTTTTAAAAAAAAAAAAAATCTTCCGGCATTTATTCTACAGCACGTTTTGACGCCAGTGGCTGGCTCCATGGAAATCTTCCGATACTTGGATAATAACAGCTTTCGGTGCGTTCTCGGTTAAATTTATTTTTTTTCAAATTGTATAATTTTCCAAGAAATATTTAATTATTATTATGCCTTTTTTTTATTTTTGGAAGGGGCTGGGGGGGGGGGGAAGAGTTTTTATTCTAATGATGGATTTTCTGTAAAGTAAGCAAGCAGCAGACTGGTTAATGCATTTATATTTCAGATTATTAATCCGAAAAAGGTGTTGCCATTTTTATATTATATTTTATTAAGAGAGTTCTGGGATAATTATCGTTCTTTAAAAATTTAGTAGAAAAATTCCTCATAAATTAAATTCATAGGTTGGGTTATTTTTGTTTATTCTATTAAAAATTGTTTCTTTTGGTTTTCTACAGCTCATTGATTACGTGGTTCGATTGAAAATATGTTAATATAGGCAGACACTAATAACTTTCGGTGTAGTTTAACTTATTCTTCAAATAGCACTATTTTCAAAGAAATATATATAATAAAGTTTATTCTAATAAGCGAAAAAAAATTCTTATGTAAGCCTTTTTTTAACATTAATAAACATCTGTATATAATTTTTAAGATAGTACATGGTGCAGTATAATAGAAGTGGAAAAAAATAACGCTAATAGCACCAGAAATTTCAATTTTAATAGTATGCATTGAAATATTATTAATACTATATAATAACACTTAACTATGTAACTAACTAGTATGCATTGAATAACGTTGCTCTTTTCCATTTCTATCAAACATTTGTGTAGTTGATGTCTTTCTATTTTAGAGAAATTTAATATATATTGTAGAATATATCCATATAATTTTCTCAAGTGTTGGCCATTATCAAAATATATTTTCTTTACAATTAAAAATATTTAATGTTCTGTGAATAAGCCAAAAATATGCTACTAAGTTATTTTTACGCATAATGGTTTTATAAAAAAAAAAAATAAGTAATTGGGATTCCTCATAAATGGTTTTATTGTATTGTTGTTGATATATTAAACTCTTGATGGATTTTTAATGACGCACGCTGAAAATTTCTTACTTGACATAATTAAAGATAAATTTTCATATAAGAGAAATATTGATGTGAATTTTAAAGAACTAAATAAAGTTGTTACTATAAATTCAAATACGTTATATGAAATGATATATTGTGAAATATTGACCGTAATAACGTGTTTTACAATATAAGTTTCTATTTGCTTCTTGTAATATTTTCACATTCTGCACATTGGATTATTTTTCTACACATCTTTCTTTATTCCACTTATTTCATTTTGAGAATCTTACATATTTGGATTAGGTCTCGTGATTTTAAAAAAAAAATTCAAAATATAATTTTAAAACTACACATTTTAAAGTAAAATAACCTTCAATAAATCCAGGGTTCGTTGATATATATCAATGGATATACTATATCATGATATCTATCCGATATTTATTTTCAATATATCAGATATTTATTTTCAATATATCAAGATTTTTGATATTTTCGATATTTTCATATTGTTTGACATTTATTTTCAAAATATCACTGTGCAAGATATTTTTGATATTTTAAGTCAAAACAAGTGTAAATGACATTTTCATCTGATATTGACTGTTCCATTTTGTAGATAAAGAATATTTGTCTCTGGCAGTGACTTTTTTAGCTAAAGAAAAAAAAAAAAAAAAAATCATATCCAAGCTTTGTTCGAAGTTTTTATTTTTAAATGTAGATTATATGGGACTAATAATTTTGTGGGACATGACTAATTTAGGACAGTTATAGAAAGATAAACTGTCTAATTTAGATAATCCGTTTTATACTGCTTCATTAGAAAGTAATCAATTTCTGGTTTTGGTGTTGTTGAGCTTAAATTGTACAACATGTTAGGGAATAAAAAATAAATAAGCTTACATTTATGTTTAAATTGTTCAGTTAAAAAAAAAAATATTTTATATTTATTGTTTTATATTTTATAAATTTCTGATTTCTTGATTGTTGATACTGAATCTTATAGTTGTTTTTTTATAATTGTATAAAGCAAATTGTTTCTGTTTAGTTGATTAGTTTATCTTCAATTTCATTCAAAGTGAAAAATAAAAGACGAAAAGGGGGGGGGGGGAGCAGTTTTAGTATATTGTTTAAGTTTTCATGTTAAATGCAATATATTTTAGTTTCTAATCCATATTATGCTTGAAAATATTTATTATCAGCAGTAAGTTGACTATTTTGAAAATATCGGATAGATATCGAAATTATCGGATACATATCGAAAATATCGGATATATATCAAAATATCGGATATTTTTTATATTTTCGAAAATATCATGATACTTACGAACCCTGATTAAATCTAACAATTAAAAAAGCTTATTTAAATTTGAAAAGAAAAAAAAAACTCATTCACTTGGTTACTTTGAAATATTTTAATCATATAAAAAAATTAAATATATACAGTTAAAAAAATGGAGCAACAGAAACAGATTTAATTTGAAAATGTAAATTCTCTTTTACTTTTGAAAACATGAAATAAATAAAACATTGTCTTGTGTTATATGAGCATTTACTTACATTAATTGCAATTTAACAAATATCCTGTTAAAAAGTATATGCACCCTTCATTACTAAAAATTAACTTTTTGTTTTAACCAAATTTCTTTATTAAATATCTTTAAAAGATAATGTAAGCATTTTATTCAGAAAAAAAGAAAACAGTTATGAATGAAATTTTAAACATTCTATTCTAAATCTGGATTATATACAATATTCTGGAATACATACAATATTAATTTAATGAATTTGGAGCATGTATCACATACTTAAGACGATCATGATTTATGTTATAAATTTCAATTAATCTGAAAATATTATTCTTTGTTATTAAAATGTTTGAAAAAAAAACAGCACTAATTTTCCAGCTTTGAGTTCCTAAGTGATTACAAAGTGAATCAAAGTTGGATTTATTTTATTTAAAATAAAATAAATTTAAATCAGGAGTTTTTTTAGATTAAAAATTTTAGTTGTTAATTAGTTCACATTTATAAGTAATTAAAATTGAAATTATATTAAAAAATATGTATATAAACATTTCATAGTAATACTAACCATGAAATCATTATTTTCCTTTTCCAAATCGCTCCTTAAATAAACTACATTGGGATATTGAACAATTTGTTATTTACATGTGCGCAAGGAAGTAATGAGATCTCTACATAAATATCAATAAAAATTCTTTTGAATGCCCAATATTTATTTATTCCAATGTTTTCCAAATCGTCGCAGAATGTTTCTATGTTTTTGTATTAAAAAAATTTACATAGGATTTAGATTTTTTTAAATAGGTAAATATATGCATTAATCTTTTAACATTTTTCAGCTGAGATTCTCAATTTTTAAATTAAGATTTTTATTTTAAAGTGTGATATTTGATTTAAATAAAATTAATTTTGAGTTCTCAGCCACTCCTTAAATTTGCAATGTATTTTTGTCAAAAATAATAATTACGAAATTATCCTAAATTTGAAATGAAAATTTTTAAAAAAAATTATTTTATTTAATGATTTTTATAAAAATAAATAAATAAATCAGTTGATTTTAATCATGATTAAAATCAACAAACCCTGATTTGGATATGTCTTTGTATTGTATTATTATCGTTTCATATATTGTCGATTTTGTATGTGATTTAAGGGTTATTATAATTATTTATTTATATCTATATTCCAGACTTTTTCTGATAGACAAGGGGGTGCACAAAATTTTACTTCTTCCAGGGCGCTAAATCTGCAGTTACGCTACTGATTTTTATAATGTTATTAACAAAGTTTCTATAAATATATTATCTGATGCCATTATTTTGGGGTTTTTTTCCCTTCGATTTAATTTTTAGTTTATGTATGTATGTTTTTGGCCTATTAATGTTTAGTAACTCTTCACCGTTTCTTTTAGTAGAAGATGTGATCATCCGGGACACTTTCGTGATTTCTGTGAGTAGTGGCCAGAAGAAAGAAGGTGGAGAAGAATCGAAACAGAGTCCGGATATGACCCAATTATCCGGCTGCCCGCAGACGATAGAACAGAAACAGACTACCCACCACGGGCCGGCCACACCAACTGAACTGCCACTCAAGAGCGGAAAGTTTCTACGAAACGGCAACGGGAAAGAAATAGAAGGTAATTTTTTTTTTACCCGACTACGACAAGCCAAAGAAAGGGTAATGATTCTCGTGTGTTTGTATGTAAGCTGTCCCTTTTTATAGTCAATAGCTAATTCCTTAACCGTTAATATAGTTTTAGAATGTATAGTTCCAATTGCAAAAATGTTTCAAATGTTAGTTTAGTTACGAAACTATTAAAGTTTTTTGGGTCCTATAAGTTATATTTAAAAAAAAAATTATCCACTAAAAACGGGAAAAAAGGGTCAGAAAACGCTGCAAATTCATAAAATTCAAAATATCATAACTTGGAAAGTTTTGGTCGTACAAAACTGGAAATTTTACTGTTATTTGTTACAGCATGGAGATTTATGCAACTTATTGGGTTCTGGAACCATACAAAGATTTAAATTTTGTAACTTTTCTAAAAATAACTTTTTACGTAAAGGAATTATTATATAATGAAGAATAACTTTTGTAATTGGAATTATCACCTCTAAAACTGGCGGTTTAAGAATTAGCTGTTGGTGAATGATAAGAAGGGACACACCCTGTATATTGTTCACACCAGTTTCATTCTAGAGAAGTATTTTCCAACCTTTATTTATGTCGTGTTTAAAGCTTTAGTTTAAACGTATGCGCGCACTTAAATTATGACGAAAAAAAATAAAAAGTATACATTTAAAAATATAACCAAAACATATAACAAACACAATTTAAACAAAATGTGTCATCGCTGCCTAATATTTGTACAAAACGAATTTAATTTTTTTTTAAATGATGAAAATTTTAAAATATTGAGATTGTGGTAAATAAAACTTAACAACCGACAATATTTTTTTAATTACTTATTTTATATTATAAATATTGAAATTAAAAGATTTTGCATGTAGTTATCAATTAAATAAAGTTATCTAAACTTTTATTTATATTTTGTATGACCGTTATCAATAAGATATATTTGTATAAATAAGAAAAAGTATATGATTATTCTCCTTAAAAAAAAAGAAAAGGAAAGAAGAAAAAAGGAAAGAAGCAAAAATATCCATATAAGAATTATAAAAGAAATCACCTTGATATCCATGGTTTATCTGGATTTTAGAATCAGACTGATGAAAATAAAATTAATGACAAATTTTAAAGGTCGCGTAATTTAAAAAAAAAAATAGAAAATACTAAATATTGATACTTAAAAAAAAAAAATTGAGATTGTAGTAAGTAAAAATAAATCATTCAATTAATATTTTTAGTTAAATTCTTGCTAAATTAATTCAAATATAGTAGGATGTAAATTGCAAGCTTAAAATTCTTTCACTTCATTAGTTCAATAGGCTGGACTGACAACACAATCTATCGTCTTATATCTATAAGAATCGCTTACACAATATAACAATTCATAAAATTTTCAATACTTAATTTAAAAGCAGCTAATTAAAAATAAAAGCATATTTCTAAAGGAACTTTCAATTTATTTACCGTCAAATCTTGACGGGTACTATCTAGTATATATAAATATGTTTCACGTAAAAATGTGAAATTAAATAAACAAATATATATCAGCTTTCTGTTTCGAAAACAAATTAAACCACACTTTAGGGGAAAATATTTAGAGGTTGGCAAGTTTACCCTAAATAACGTATATAAACTCTAAAGTAGTAATTCCAGGGCTCGAAGCAAGTAGGAAAAAAATTACTGTTACTACCAGTATCCCCAGCGCTTACTTTTCACCGGAGCTCAGCTCCAGTACTTCTCTGTTTTTAGTAAACATTTAAATATTGGTCGTAGCTCATAAACACTGCGCTCCGGAGCCCAGTGCATTAACGCTTCCGGAAAACGAATCCTAAATTATCCTTTCCTTCCCCTCCCATCTCCAATCTTTTGCCTTTTTTTTTTATATCAAAACACTTATAAGTGACGTAATGTGTTGCTCACGTAAGAGATGGAGATGAAACAGGCTCTATTTTTAACACTTTCCAACCTAGTTGAAAAGTGTTTATGACTTCGGTTTGCCTGGCCGTCTGTCCGTGCTCTAACTCCCGTAAATATGCTCGGATTACTCTGCAATTTTTATATGTTATTGTAGTACTCTATAGCATGTTCCCTATTTCAACGGAAGTGTGTAGCACTTATAGTTTTTTTACAGGGACACTCAAAAGAATTTCGTTACATTGCGATCTATGGGGGAAAATCATTTGCGGTTTATTTTAATGATATTACTCAATTTCAAACACATTGTAATTGATATATATCACTAAGGTGCATTACAAGAAGCTTAATATGGAATAGGGTGTGCATAGCACTTATAGTAACTTTACAGGAACAGTCAAAAGAATTCCGTTACATTACATCTATGGAGAAAAATCGTCTGCGGTTTATTTAAATAATGTTTCATTATTTTAAACACATTGAAATTTGTATATATCACTAAGGTGCATTACAAGAGGCTTACTACAGAATATTGTGTGTATAGCAGTCATCGTTCATTTACAGGGAGACACAAAAGAATTCTCTACTGTCTGTTTACAATAATTCCTGGAAGTGCGTTTTAAGTTACTGAACGCGATTTTAAATTTAACTCACTTTTTGTGTATTTACGTGGTGTGTATAAATTCTGTAGATCCTATACAGGGAAGCACAAAAATTCGCGAACACATTTCCGTTTATTGACAAACTCCAGAAGGAGAATTTTAAACTGTGCTACGCTTTTCCTAACTGAACTAAAATTTAGCATCCTATGTAGTATATATACAAATTTATAGATCATATACAGGGCTGAATAAAAGTATTCGGATATTTTTCCGAATACTGTATAGGTTGCAATTCCTGAAATTATGTTTTTAAATATGTTATGCGGTTTCCAAATTATTTACTTAGATGCTATCTTTCAGCTTATTAAATGGTATGATTTGTAAAATTATTTTGGAAGCGTTGGAAAGTGTTACATAATCTATGCTTGAAGCATGATTTTTCGTTCTTGTTATATCAGTCTTCGGGTTTGGGCTAGCTCGTGCTCAATCTGTCTTAAATTCAAAATTTTATTTATTTCCATTTCAAATCATTTTAATGCTATTTTGATCAGAATAAAGAGTAAACAGAAATAGTATTTTTCTATTCTGCATAGCTGCGAACTATTAATTTTTTGTGTTAACACTATTCACGAATCATAATCCTGAACTTATTTAATCTCAGAATTCTGCGATTAATTAACATTAAGATTAGGCAAAGGTTTCTATTTGAAAGTAGTAATAACTAAAAAGTGGAATAGTTGATAGCTAAGTATACGCATAGATGCATTTAAAATTTTTATTTTGCTAAATAAAAAAACAATGCTTTAAATTTTGAAAATAATGTATCAAATATGAATATGCAGATTGGAGGGGGGGGGGGGGTACGCTTAGTACTGTAGAATATTGGGGCTACGGTACTTTTTTTTTCCTTAGAAATTAAGCCCTGAGTATCCCCAATCAATAATCTGGGGGATAAAATTCTTTAACGTATGCAATAGAAATATGTCAAAGTTTCGAAATAGTGGTTGAAACAGTAAAATTTCTCTTATAAGCTTCGAGCCATGTATTTCGTTCAAACAACTGAATCTCTCGATATTTGCAATCGATAGATTTTCCTTTCAAACGACACCATCCGTCCAATCACTCACTTGAATCACATCAGATGCTGCCATATCTGTCGAAAGAAAATTCCCGTGGGGTAGCCGTAATTCTGATTTAAGACACTTTCTTGACGTTGGAATTTTCTCTTTATTTTGCGAGTTAAGTTTCTCTTTCTGTCTATTTGATATAGACCTGTCATTTTAAGTGCAGGTTTAACTGACCAGCTCAAACTAAAAAAAAAAAGGGGGGGGGGGAGGAGATCTGATTTCTCTATTAAATGTTTATTTTATAATTATTAAAACTATAGGGGTTCCAACCGGGGTCTCCCGGGCTACAAAAATATAGATAAAAATCATTAAAAAAAAAATAAACTCTAATAGATTTTATACATTTAATATATATTTTTAGATTGCCCACAATCAACAACAAAAAGCATTTTTATATGAAACATATCTATAATGTATCCAAATAACGTTTTAAAATTTATTAAAAGCTATATATACTTTCGTATTAGCCGCATCTCAGGAGTAAATAGCCAAAGAACCAAAGATTTTGCTACTTTTCGGTTCTGATAATTTCAGTGGTTTAAGCGCGTAGTTCGATTATATGTCTATTAAATTTGTTTTTTTATTTATATTTTATTTAATTATTGACGAAGTTTAAATTTCTTTATAGAGTATTAGCCGGAAACAAATGCTGAACTATTTTTGTTGTTTTAAGTGGAAACGGGTAAATTTTTTGCAATCGGGCTGAATGCGATAGAGTTAATTTAAAAAAAAATCGTGCTGTAAAATTATGTTTAAAAAGATAAAAAATCAGTAAATTGAAATATAGTTTACAAATATATTGCATTTGAAAGAACCCCTCCCCCCCCCCCCCTATTCCTGGTGTAAAAAGTAAAATTGCGCAATGTTTAGAAGTTTGAAAAAAAAAAAATGCATTAAAAGTGAAATTTATTTGTCAGGTGTTGCCACCGTAAATATGATGTCAGCGTTACTCACGGAGATGTTTTTGCTTTATAATATAGGTTTGTCACTTAAAGTATCTCGCAGCGTTAAACGTTTTTATAAAGCAGAAATGAGTATAATACTGATTGCTTATAATATATTTAGTCTATTAAAAGACAATATTTTAAATAAAATAAATTATTTTGATGCAATAGCTTTTTTAATTTATAAAATTTTAAGGGGAAATGATGCAATATTTGACATTTATTTACCATAAACGTCTTCACGGTATAAATAATTATAGTCCCCCCCCCCCCCCATATACTCTTTGAGTTGTTACGAAGAATTTAATGAACTAGTAAGATAAGCCATAAATTAAAAAGCACCATTGTTATACTCATTAAAATTATCACTATGACGTTTTTCCATGTATTTTCTGTATTGTATGTTAATTTATAAAAAATAGCTGTACAATTTCATGCAATTCTCAGATATTTAAACCGGTAGTTCCTTACACTCACAACGTCACATAAATTACAGGCCATCAGTTTTATATAAATATAATTTTTTGGGATAAAATGTTTTTCGCATCTGATTGTTCATGAAAATCATATTTTCTAGAAAACGCGTTCAAAGTCTGTATTTATGAAAACCCATTACAAATATTCGCCTGAAGTTCTTTAAAAGAAAAACTTCCCAATTTCCATGTTGTACCTTACTTTAAATCTCAATATTTGGAGACCTAAATGCACACTTCCGGTTCGAAGGAATTAATTGAAAGAAAGACCGAAACAGCCATAAATACTAAATACACTCTTCGAACGATCGCACGCAGTGTTGAATTCAGGCATTGTTTTCCGGCTCGGAATTTTGCTGCGGGATTTGCACGTTTAAATTATTAGTAAAAAAAAAAAATTCAAGTCTTCTGGCAGGAAAAGTCCCCCCAATTTTTTTTTAAATTATTTTTCAAAAACAAAATGTATTAGACGCGTCCGATTCTCCCTTAAACTGCTTAACTCGTGGTTGATTCACAAATATATTGTCTTTTATTGGTCACTCACTATCACATTTGACCGCGGTTTTAAGTTCTTAACATGCCATCCAGATTAATGGGCGCCCACAGATTGGGGGAGGGGAGTGAAGACAGTTACCCATACCTGAATTTTCAAATTTAATTGATTAAATATTCTTTTCAAGTAATTTAAAATTGCTAAACACTAAGAGAAAAAATAACTAAGTATTTTTCTTCAAGAGGGCGTTGTCCCCCTTAACATAATAACTCAATTAAATAGTTGAGCAATTCTGTTAACACTCATGTGTTTAAAAATTATCATAAACGTGTGTTCAACACTTCTCTCCCCCCCCCCCTCTCCCCTGGTGAAAAAGATAATTAACGGTTTCAAATCATTTTGAAAAAAAAAAAAAAATAGTAGAAATCTTTTAGATTTTTAATATTTTGTATTTGTAGCTGACCCGCCCGGCATTGCCCGGCCACTGGATAACCTCTTAAATATACCTAAAATTTGTGTTGAATTCACGCATTTTTCTTGTTCAGGAGGGATTTGATATTTCGGGCCCCACTAACTTCGGCGCTGTACACCCTCGAATCTGTATGGTTTTATGTTTTAAACTAACATTTTTCCAAATGCACCTTGAGTTAGGGTCCCTAATGCCTTCGGCAGCGTACGCTAAAGCGCAATTCTCTTAAAACGCGAAATGATATCTGGGTTGAAAGATATTCTGGAAAAAAAGTTTCTGGCGAGTTCGTAAAACGACTTCTAACAACAACAAAAAATAAATAATAATTGTAAATATTAATATATATATATATTAACAAAGATATCGTTACCCGAAATGGTATCTTGAATAAGTGTTTTTTGTATTTCCCTCTTTGAAAACGGGATGGCATTTTAAAACTACAGAAAAAAATGGAGAGGATGAAAACTAACACGAAATCGACTTCTAAGATTTTTTTTTTTTTTAAATAGTAAATATTAATATTTTTTTTAAACCGAAGATATTTTAAACATAATGAAAATGATATTGATTCCTGAGGTGCATGCAACTTGTTTTCTGTGGCGTCTAGAATAAGTAAAAATTATAGTACGTTTACAGGGACGCACAAATGAATTCCATACATTATGATCTATGGGGGGGGGGGGATCATTTACGGTGCATTTTATTGATGTTATGCTACTTTATAATGAAAATGATATGGATCACTTAGATGCATGCAGCATGTTTTCTATAGTTAATGGCGGGAATAGCGTTTATCATTCATTTAACAGAGAGACACAAAAAAAATTTAGCGGTAAAATGCTGCAAGTACGTTTTCAGCTGTGGTATGCATTTTTAAACTTAACTAATTTTTAGTGTATTGCGCGGTGTGTGATCATATACAGAGCTGCACGAAAGAATTCACAGATATATTACCGGATGTGGACAGCAATTTCTGAAAATGCATTTTTATTGCGTTATGTGTTTTATAAATAGTTTATTAAGATATCTCATTCCATTGTACGTAAAGATGAAATTTCTTAGCAATATTCTGTTAGTGTTGATAAGAGTTTCATAATCTATGCTTGATTCATGATTTTTCGTTTTTCTTTAAATTATTATTTCTATTTCAGTTTGCGAAATCAAGAAAACGATTGTCACGTCTCCAGTATCGCCTCCACCCACTGCTATCGAAGATTCCACCGAGAACGATGTCATGAGGGACCCGAAGACCCAGTCTATCATCTCTACTAACAACAACAACAATAGTCACCATCCTAACAACAACTCCACTAGCTCGATGGCACCTCTTCCTCAGGCTCCCAGGCATCGCGAGATGGCCGTGGATGTGCCAGATACCTTCGTAGCTGTCACCAAGACAGCACCTAGGTATCCTCCACCTAGGAAGAAGCCGCCCAATGTTCCGGATACTTCGAGTCTCAAGAAAAACGGACTGTATCGTTTCAGCACAGAATCTAACTCAGGTAATTTAATTTGAAAACGTACTCTGGGTGGCCAGATAACTTTAAAATCAGGGAAAACCTGAAAAAAGGTTATGAAATTTTTTATTGAAACTGGGAAATTTAAATGCAGCTTCGAAATTGACCACTCACGGCACGATTTCATGAAGAAAAAAAAGAGCATCTGTTACAAATTTTAAGGAGGGGGGAAGGGGGGGCTCTTCTACTACAAATATGACAATTTTTTTAAAAGATGCTTTAAAAAAATGCTTCTTATCTAACCAACATTGATATTTTTTAGAGTAAATAAAACAATTTTGTTAACATTTTTATTTTCTTTCTATGCTAATCAAACAAAATATAAAATTTAATTGTAAAATGGACTTGCTAAAAGTAGTCTTGTTTGTATATTTTAAAAAAAGTTAATATTTTCCAAAAGGTCGCATGCGGAAGTGGAGTTAAATGACTTGGAAAAGTAAAGGAAAATGGTGTGGGGGTAAGAATGAAAAAGTTAAAATGCTGGCCACGCTGTTCTTAAACACCATAAAAATAAGTAAAACACTATGCGTTTCCAAAGAACAATGCCTTTCATCATCATGTATAAACAAGGCGTGCTACCAGCTTTGAAAGCAGGAGCAAGATGTGCTTTACTTATTTGTATGGTGTTTAAGTTTTCTAATTATGTTGTACCAGTTTTTTTTACCGTATCTCATTCTAATTCAGGTGTGGGCAACCACGTGCGATCCATGTCTTCTCAAGATGGAAATTCCGACGTTCTTTCTGAGAAGAGGACGCCGCCAACTCCCAGAATATCTGAAGTGATGCTCAGGACGAAGGGTGACGTGAACAGGGCCTCATCGAAGAGAGAATCTGTAAATAGTGAAATTGTGACGGAACTGGATGAACACATGGATAGGTTACGGAAATATCAAGTAAGTGGTCATTGCTTTTTATAAATGGGCGCTGTCAGGGGGGCACAAGGAAGGGCCATTGCCCCTCCCTCTGCACACTAAATTTTCTTGTTCTCTCATAATTTTGAAAAAGTAGTAAATTTTATCAGAGTTGGTTGATTTATTATACACTGCAAAAAATAATTGTTGATTTTACAGTATAATACTGGCATCCCAGCTGCCAGTATTATACTGTCAAATTAACAGTATTAAACAGTAAAATAAGCAATAATACGCTGCCGTGCATGCGCGGTAGTCACATCAAATCACTATATTTAAATTACTTCATTTTTTTTTTAATCAAAAATATTTGTGCATATATTTTTTACATTGTAATATTTCAGTGAAAATAAGTTTTTTTACTTTAGTAACGAAACTTCTGGCCAAATCAGAATCCTTTCAGGATTTTCTTTTTGAATCTGACATTATAAATAAGATTTATCAATTCGACTAATGGTAGACTAGACATATTTTAATATGAATTATGATGCAGTTGTGAATAAATAAACTAAAAGAACAGCAATGTCTCAAATTCTTACAGCCACAGCATCCTGAGCTGCTTTTGAATATATATATATATTCCCACCTTCCGATAAGTTCAATTAGAAATAGACTGGAAAAGAAAAAGCACCCAGGCTTGTGTTTTTGTTTAAAATACTAAATAAGAATGCAAAATAACTTTTGAATCTGTAATTGTAATTGTTTTATTGGTATTAGTACTCTAATTATTTTTTTCTTCTTTCAAAATTAATCTACATATTTAAAAATATATATATATAAATTTTAACTTTTTTTTTTTTTTTTTGGGGGGGGGGGGGGGGGATTAAATCAATGTTTCATTACAACAAAAACTCTGGAAATTGATCCCTAAAGGACCTGAAAAAAAAAGCCATTCTAGGAAGGTTTTCGTCTTAGTAGATATAATTATATCGTATTCCTTCTGCGAGAACACGAAATTTTTCTGTTAAGACACGATTCCGTTATAGACAGGTTCAATTTTCGCACGTGTTACTATACTCGGTTTTGTGTTTATGTACGTATTAGTGCTTTAAAAACTGATGTGATAAAAAGAATTATGTATGTAAATACTGAAGAACAACTTAGAATGCTTATTGGAAGTCGTTTAATTGTGTCAGATGTAACTTAATTTTCTTTACTTTTGATATTAAATGACAGGATTTTAAAATTTAATTAACTAAATTTTCTTTTTCTCTGATGGTTTTGAAGAAAGTGAAATTTAGCAGGGTTGACTGATTTATATAGATTTAAATCAAGATTTTAAATACTTGATTTTTTTTTTTTTAAATCATTGATTCAAATGAAAAATATATCTGTCACTGCAATTTACAATAATTTTTTAGAGAGTACACGATAAGACCCCCTTCCCCCCCCCAAAAAAAAAAGTATTTAATTAGCTGTGCGTTAACCCGATATGCTCATTTAAATTGCATGAAATAGCTCGATTGTTTGGGAAGAGAGGGGATGAAATCTAGTTTTAATGTGCATTTAGAGAACATTTATAATATTAATTTTATTACATAATAAATTTAAAATAAGATCACATTTCACTGCAAAGATTACTCAACAAAAATACGCGTTTTTAATTATTTTTATCAAAAGCATTTCGTTCTATCAATATCTGGCAGATTAATTTTAGATCTGGTAGAATGAAAACTGCGTCATTTTGACGAAACTATACAAAAATATGTCAATTTTATGAATTAAAATAAATGCTTAAATAAATGTTTTTATTCGATGAATCATCCCACTTTCAGCGCCCCTGTGAAAAGTTTCAACTGCGATCTTTCAGAAATAATTGCTTTGAAAATGTATGGGTTTTTTTAGGTAGCTTTCAATACAAAAAAGTATAAAGCTACCTATTGCAGCCGTTCGGAGGAAAGCAGTTCCGGAAAATTTCGATATATTTTCACCGATCATGACCCCCAGACCCCAAAACCACCCTCCGTTCAAATGTTGATTTATATATATATATATCTCCATATATATATACATATATATATATATATATATATATATATATATATATATATATATATATATATATATATATATATATATATATATCTGACCTATGTCATACGATAACGCTCGTATTTATGAATCAATTTTGATGAAACTAATTGTGTGTATTAAGTTCACCAATGTCTCGACCGAGTTCGTTGGACAGCTTGGTCCGCCATTTTGTTTCAAGATGGCGGCCAATTAAAAATTTAAAACTAAAATAAATATACAAAAAAGTTAAAAATTCAAATTTATTTTTTAATTCAGTGTTAGGCATTGAAACGAGGATTCCAGAGCGTTTTTTGTTTTACCTCTATCTTAAAAAACGGCTGAGATAGAGCAGTTTGAAATTCTAGGGTGGCTGACATTTTGAAACAAGACAGCACATTACAAAAATTTTCATTGTTGTAATAATTTTCCCAATCAAACGCATAAAACTATATATTCATATCCCTTAGCGCCAAATTCTCGCCAAACTTGGCGACATTTGGCGAAATATCGCCAAATTTTTTTGACCAAAATAAGTCTTCATAAATGAAGCCAATTTGGCTATTGCTCAATAATTTGGGGAATTTCTTATTCAAATTCAGTATTAACGAATCTTTTGTAAACGTTTTATTTGCATTTTAAGTTGCTGTTTTCGTGTAACATTAGCTAAAATTTTAAAACGAAGATATAGGAAAGCTACCTTTTCCTCCCGGTACAGGCCGGAAGGACTTTTTTCCTTCATATTCAATTCTCGTGAATAGCTGGCAATAATTGTCCAATTAAAATGCATGGAGCTTAATCTGGTTTTACCTCTTTTGTAAACGTTAAACTAAAAAGGAAAAGAAAAGAAAAAAAACTAGGATAAAATACTTTCTAGATTTGTCGGCAGACTATTTTTTGTCCTTTTAGAATAAACAGATTTGTGATGCTTGAATGTGTAAAATATGTTAATTTATTTCTTCACATTTTCGTGAAAAATGTAATTAGATTAAGATATTTTTTCACCCTTTTTTTTATATAAAAAATAATTTTTCTTTTCAATTTTAATGACAAAATGACGAATAAAAATATAATGACCCAAATTATTGACTTTTTTTTTTTAATAATAGGACAGAATAATGGAGTGCGGACGTGTTGCACTGCAGTTATCAACAACTTAACTACGATATGCAAAGATTTTATAAAAATATTTTTTAAATGAAAATTTAGATTAGTAATTGAATTTGATTTTTTTTTTTTTTTTTCTATGAAAAAGAATTTTTGAATATTTTTCCGGATATGGATGGTATTTTCTGAAATTGGTTTTCAAATGAGTTATGCATTTACTGAGCTGTTTACTTATATAACTTCTTTAATCTTTTTAAACTGTGAAATCCCATTACAATATTCTGGAAGTGTTGAAAAGTGTTTCATAATCTATGCTTAACGTACGATTTTTCTTTCTTGTTTTCTTTCCTTTTAATCAGCAATTTGCATTGTTTGTTACAAACTTATTGTTTTTTATTTTAATTATAGGCGGCTTAATTTTCTCTTGTGTATAAAAATGATATATTTTTGATGATATCAATGATATATTTTTGTTTGCCAAATCGCATTAAATAATTCCCAGGATATTAAATTGTTCAGTGCATCGTTGAAAGTTGTTTTATCAGTATGAATAAACATATCTGTTAACACTAGAACGGCCATAGCGGTCAATTTAACCGGAAACAAGTAAACATAGTACTTTTATTTCGAAATAAAAAATTATTCGTACAATAAGTCGAACATGTACCACACAGAAATAAGTTAAAGAGTAATACATACAAATTCTGGTTTAAATTATTTTTATGACTTGCGTAAAATTTCCGTCTGTTCTAGTGTTTAATAAATGGTGTTAAAACACCATTTCGATTTATAATAAATAAATAAATATAAATTCATAACCGATAAGATATTAAAAAAAATATATAAACCCATTCAGAATTCTGACCAATTCTCCATTCAGAATATCCCGTACAGTACGTAAAACTGTTATATTTTCTGATCTTTCCTTCTTCGAGGACATAATTTATAGCAAATTAAATAATTTAGATTTTATTTGTTTGGGTTATTGTATAAAACTATCGATATGTGCAGACGATATTTCATATGTTCATTTTCGTTTTAACTTGCACTGAAGTTGGCTTGATTGCAGTATTTATTCTTTACATGGAATATTTTTATTGATGATAATTTGTAAGAATGTTGTTTGAAAATTTGGTTATTAATTTTTTTTCAAAACAGATTTTAAATATGATTGGTAAATTATTTAAAATTTACCCCATTTTGAAACCGTATTATTATTATTTAATCAGACTTTAAGCAAAAAGAAAATAAAGTGGAATTTTTTCATTTAGTATAGAATGCCGTGCGTCAGTGTTAGCGTTAACTGCTGCAAATATTTCTTAACTATTAGAGATATTTATAATCATATACGAGTAAGTGTATTATTTTGAGTTGTGTGCCATTCATTGTGCATTCATTACATATTGGTAAATTAACTTCTTCCAACATTGTAGTATGGAATATTAGTATTTTAGAAGTTTTTCGTTCTCTCATCAAATTCACACCCTCGTCTTCACAGATTCAAGATTCTGATGGCTGGTTAACTCTCCTTGGTTTGACTTTTTATGCAAATTGCTGTGATTTTAGTTGTTTTGTCACTTTTTTCACAAGTAAATGTGAATAAAAGCTTGGTATCTATTTGGAAATCTCCATACCGCTCAGTCTGCTGATAATTTGTGTTTACAAAGAATTGCTCATTAGTGAGCATCAATTTATTTCTTCATAATGTCTAATAATGATATCTTTAATTGAATATGTGCTTATATGTGACAAGATTTAAAGCTATAGAAACCTCTTGTGTTTTATCTCCCGCCTAAGAAAAAGCATCGCTAATTTGGAGGTCCTTTATGGATGATCGAGGACTAGAAGTAATGCAGCATTTTTTTTTTCATTTGTTGTTATCGGAAATATGCATAATTATCGAGATATTCCTCGACTAAGAATCCTGTTACTATTTATACAGTATCTATATGTATAAAAAATTAATGTATTTATTAATCATTTATTTATTTTTGTAGGAAGATTTAAGGAAGAGAAAAGAAGATGAAGAAAGGCATGCTCGCGAGGAAGAATTTCTCAGGTCATCACTCAGGGGCTCTAAAAAGCTGAAAGCTTTAGAGAAAGCCAAATCGTATGCTGCCGGGCAGGAAAACACAGCGTTCCAGCTGGAAGAAACGGACTCTGGACCAGTGGTGTCTTCTGATATTTCTGGTAATCTGACGAATGACAAACCAGATGGTGAAACTCCCGAGCTTACAAGAACTTACGGTAAGTCACCACTTGCCTTCTTTATAATCCAGGGTTCCCAGTCTCCCCCTGACTTGGAAAGTCAGGGAATTTCAAAGTAGTCAGGGAAATTCATGGAAATTTTAAAATGTATAGAAAAAGTCGGGGAATATACAAATATTTCCTAAAAAGTCATGGAAAGGTCTAGGGCGGGGGGAATTTAATTTGAAATCATTTCTTTTTCAGAAAAGTGTTATATTTCTTGCTACATGACGCATCTGAAAAACCTCCAGACTCTTGTCGGTTTCAAGATAGAGAAATTCCTCCAAATGCAATGTAGAACAAGTGGGTAGGTGGAATCGAAGATCGCTCAAAGGGTTTCGTTTAATATTCCTTTCAAAACACTTTATCCTTTCTTTAATAAATCGAAATAAATTTCATTTAGCAACAACAACAAAAAAAGTCATGTTTTTTATAAAGTAAAAAATTACTGGTCTACTTTTTCTTTTTTTCGAATATCTAAATCAGCCCGATAACGGGCTAAGCCCGCTATTATATTCTGTCATAATAATATCTGTCATGCGGACTAAATGCGATATTTAAAAAATAATAATTTCAAAATTAAGCATGTTGTACACCTTCAAAATGTTAAAATATGCGAATATTTCCATAATCTGATTTTTATCATGATTCAATATGTTTACTATTCTCTATTACTCATATTGATACGCGCTTTGTATTATTCTCAAACATTTGAAAAATCCGTTAAACTCCCAATATGACGTCAGATTTTCTTTTTAATTCTCTAATGACGTGATATTAATCTGCTTTGTGTACATACATACTCATACGCCTTATATTATTGATAAATCGTTGAAAAATTCGTTTTATTACCACTATGACGTCAATCATTTTTATTTCATATTAAAATTTGTTTCAATTGGTGAAACTTTTTATTTCATTTTCACGTGGAAATCGTCTGATAGAAAATTAATCAATGTAGAAAGAATTTCATCGTGGATTTTTAATTTTTGGCATCTGCTATAACGAAAAATGTTTAAATTTAATAGGAAAAGGCTGTTATAATATTGGTTTTTTATCTCTATTTATTAAAATAATGCGAATTTTTCAAATTTTAATATTTTGAGCTCTTCATAGCTGATATTCAGATATATACACAAAGTTTCGACTCTGTAAGTTACATAGTTTCTGAGAATAGCTCTGTGACAGACAGACAACGGAGCGGGAGTAATAGGGTTTCGTGAGATGAACGAAACCATAATATAGACAACAGTTTTCAGACATTTTCACGACATTTCACATTCTAGACTTTGTTGTATGGTATTCATTTGAAAACTGACAGAGGTGAAGTTTTTATGCATTATAGTATTTTATAGAATTTCATTTTGCAATTTTCTTGAAAGGTGCTTGAATTTTCTCCTGGAAAAAGAATATAAACACTGTTAATACAATACAAATTTCTAATTTTTTTTTGTTTTTGTTTTTTTAATTCTGCTTGTTGTTTTGTGTTATTTAAAGCAGATTTTGTGTATGCCCGTTTGGTCATGGAATTTTTTTGTATTTGGTCAGGGAAAATCATGGAAAGTCAGGGAACTTGCCAGACATGTTTTGCTGGGAACCATGTAATCGGTCGTGGGTGAAAGAATGTTATTTTGGCCATTTAAATTTTTTTTTCTTTAAATTAAAACTGTGTTTGTATTTCTTTATTGTTGGAGACCTTTATAAGCGCACAGTTTTAGTTCTCAATATGGCCTGCCTCTCTTTGGGTCAACGTTTTCTGCGTTAGCCGTGTCAGTTTATTGAAATAACCATAGCAAAGTAAGATATAAATGATATATCAGCAGCAGCATTTCTGTAGCTATGTTATAATCTATGGATTAGAGCTTCGCTATAAAACAATAGTGAATAACTTTAAAAACATGTATAATCCAACAAATTCTGAAATCAAAACATTTTTATTTATCACAGAGTTTAAGAAAATTCTTAAACTGGGCTTACTAAAACTATGTATTACATTAATCGAAAATTTTAACACAGAATTGAGTGCGATTGCTTGAAACATTGAGACTGTATTGCATTAGGCGTATTTATGGTAAATACGCCTATAATATATATACAAAAACTGGATATATATTCTTTTCAAAAATCAAAGAAATCTATATTTAAAGTATTTTATTAAATATATTTTCCCTTTTCTGCATTATCGCATTTTATATACATTCCCGGCTGTTAAAGGCGCACCCGTTTTTCTTTCTCTCTCAACGAAATCTTATGTAGTCAAACAAAATCATAGATATTTTTATCAATTTATCGTTAAACGTATTTTTAATTCCTCTGCCAGAATCACTGTAAAAGAAATAATACAATGTATTAAATGTTTCTTCTCTCATGGTCATGTTTTGGTGCTAGGGAAGACTCACAATAATTCTAAAGTATTTCCAGAAGATTACTTTACAATCGATCTAGATATTTTTTTTATACGTTAAATTTTTTTTAATTAGACACTTGAATAATGTAATACTAAATTAAATTAAGAAAGTTAATCTAATTAAAACTGTCAGTTTCTAAAGAATCTTTCTTAAAATATGAATAATCAAAATGAAAAGTGAAATAATTTTGATTTAGAAAACGAGTGACCGAATAAAGAATTCTAAATGTTTTTAGTGAAAAATAACGTAATTCAATGGTCTGAATGCTAATAAAAAAAAAAAAAAATCTATAATAACGATATCGTTTCGAAGGAAATTCTATCTTGAAATTCAAAGTAGATATTTAAAACTGACCATGTTTTGTATTTAAAATGAAGTAGTAAAGATTGCATAAGTAATAGGATTTGAATAAATGTTTTCCCAGCTTAATATACATGATAAAGACAATGTTCATTAAAAGGAATTACTTGACAGATGTTTTTTCACACTGCTGAATGCATTCTGAAAATTTCATAATGATGTTAAATTTATATAAGCATAAGCTAATAAATTACAGCTCAGGCTTACAAATATATTTTATGTACAATATATAAATAATCTTTGCGGTACAATAGAACTTACCCCCAGAAAGAAGGTTTATAATAATTAAAGAAGACTTAAATAGAACTTTCTAAAGGATTAAACATTATGATTATTGGCATAGCACCAAAAATTGGAGACTGTGATTTCCACTTTCAGACGCTCCCAACAAGTTTACATATAATGGCATAACAAGTAATAAAAAGGAATATATATATAATTTTTGTTTGCTTTTGTAGGATAACAATTTGTTGTCAGTCTTCGGCCAGTGCCGAAATCGAAATTGACTAAAATGAGGAATTGAAATAAATGACTGGTGAAACAAATGACTTTAGAGAATTGAGACAAGAAAGGTCACTTGTTTTTCCCAATGTGCTCTCATTGTGTTTCGTTTGGAAGCGAATCTCGTTGGAGCTCTTCAATTTCGTTCTCAAGCATAGCTCTAACTGCCGAGTCATTGGGTGATGTCCGAGAAGTAGCAGAGGGTGGGGATGTTTTAGAAGACGTCCAACTTTTAGATTTCGGTCCCTTTTTTCTAGTCGACGAATCTTTCTTTCCCCCTTTACTGCACGTGTGCTTGGAATGATCACCACCTCCACGGCGGTACGACGAATCTAGCCGCCCGTCTGAAGTCCGCTCTGGCTCTGCCTCCACGGGTAACCGCGGCATTTTCTTTACTAGTTCAACTAGATGTTCATCTGTCCTAGACACTTTGAGGTTCAGCCTTTGGATTTATAGTTTTAGGTGCACTCGCATATCCATTACGCTTGATACTATCTGTTGGTATATTCTCCACCAGTAACCCCACTAGTTAATAGCTGTAAGGTTCCCTCCGTCGTCGTGTCAGTTTTTTCCTTGACACCTGCACATTTTTCGGGGGCAGCCACAGTCGTAGGTTTACCACCACGTGGCTGGACCTCAGCACGAGAGTCCTTGCTCTCTTCTTGGGCTGTTTTGCTTGCTTTCTTGGGCTGTTGAGCCGGGACCGTTTCATGTCCGTCTGAGACGCTGTCCGTAGTCACCTTAGTTGTCTTTGATCACTTGGAAGAGACCCCTTTTGGTGGAAGGCCACGTTGTTTTACCTCAGACTCACTATCTGATTGCTTTTCAACAGTAAGATCCGCTGACTTGTGGAAGAGTACAACATCTTTTGTTGTATTTATGTTGTTTGAGCGGATGGCCGACGAACCACAGCCGCAGACTTTGGGGCCATTCTGGTTTTCTCTTTTTTCATCTTCTACTGGGGAACGGGAGCCGTCTTCTTGCGGTTAACCAGGGGAAGCAGCTTCCCCTCTTTCGACGTCGGGGAATGCAGCAATTTGATTTGAACTGCTGGACTTGGTTCCGTTGCCACCATTTTTTCTGAACTTTGAAAACAGTTTTCGTACCAGGTGGTCCTGCGAAATGTCGGGAATCGGATCCGCTTTTCTCGGCTCAGATAATTCTCTTTCCTTTTTCACATCAGAAACCTTCCGGAAAATCAACCGGTGTCGGAGGTTATATGTTAACACAAGATTTCTTGAGAAGGAATTAGCAAAGGCATGATAAAAATTAAGCACTTCAAGTAGTTTGTCTCGTTTGATTGCATGAAGATCACAGTAGGTGAGAGCTCTGACGTTTGCGCACGATTGACCTATTGAAGGCTCTTTCGAAAAGGAGTCTCCGAAAACATCTCCTTTACCGAGGATTGCGACGACTTCATCATCTTGAATGACTTCCAGAGAACCGCTGACAACGAAGCAGAGAGTGTCTATACTCTCTCCTGTGTGGTACAGCAAGTCCCCTGGCGCGCTGTGGTCCATTGTGAAATACATCGCTAACGCTCGTAGACAACCATCGCTTGCCAGTCGAAATGTAGGGTGCTCGTTGAAAATTTTCCTATTAAGATGTACGCATATATCCGCAGTCATATCCTTGGGGCAATAACTCAATACCTTTTTGGTATCAATTCTTTTAGACATAGCCCACGTTGAAACTACATATTCCATGACCCGTTCGCTAAGTGCTGTAGGAGCTTCATGTAACTTCATAAACTCCCGCACATTGTTCAACATTTCATGGTACCTTGCAGTCACCGACGTCATCTGTTGAATGATGGTTGCCACGTGCCCGAAGATCGTAGCATATAAGAGAGCTCCAATTATCATCATGCAATCGTGAAGGTTTTTTCGTTATCCGTCTCTGCTGCAACGTTCCCGAATCCCACACTTGCCATGCAGGTCATGGTATAATACAAGGCAGTGACATACATTGTATCCCTGGGCGGTCCTTTCGTTAGCTCCCGAGTCGTGTTGCTGACTGAATTGGAGCTCGTCTTGTAATAAAAGTGCTTCCCGGTAGTATTGGATAGTTTCCAAAGCCAACTGTGTACAAATCCATTCTCGGCGTCACTTCGTCCGATGCTGTACCAAATGCAGGCGAACCAGTGAGCCACCAGCATGTATAGAAGCAGAGTAGAAGAATAAGCATGGCGACTCCGTACTGTAGGTATCGGTCCAGTTGTCTGACTACGCGACCCAGCCGCAGGAGCCGCACCACTTTAAGGGCACTAAATAAAATACCTATACCTTGGTCATCGTCGTGGTCGAAGGCATTAAACACATCATATGGTAGACATGAAAGAAGATCGATGATGAACCAGCTGCGCATGTAATTCGTGCGAATAATTTTGGGGTCGGAGACTTATTTTTCCCCCGGGCCCCACAAATGTATAGAAGTTGAGGATAATGTCAATGAAAAAAAAATGACGTCGACTATGCTATCTAAGACAAGCAAGGACACGTCCTCCGAGGTCTTGTTCTTGAAAGCCACATTATATGGAACCATAATGGCCGTGTAGAAGGTGAGGCAAAGGATCACCCAGTCCAGATTGCTTTGAAGGCGCAGTAGTGTAGTAAGGTATGGGGAGAAGATTTTAGGGCTTCCTGACAATACTGAGGCAGGACTTCGGAATTGAGGCTTATCATGTGTGCGAGCTGCGATTGTTTAGTGGTGTCCGCCTTGATGGCAGGTATGTGAGAGGAAAATTGCTGAGCAAGGACTGAACGACTTCTAGTAACAGATCGGGCAAGGCGGACAAACTTGTTAAGTCTCACTTTAGCAGTATCGTCTTCTGCGGGTTGTGTTAGATCAGAAATATCCCGAAAAGTGAGAAGGAATAGTATCACAACATCCTTCTCGTTTCTGATTGGTGCTACATGTAGAAGGAGCCACAAATCACCCCCCCCCCCCTGAGCTAGGCGACTTCCTTCCAAGACTTCCGGAATCGCCCGAATCCGGAGATCGGCTAGTAGGAAGTTTAGACAGCACGTTGTCGAACTTGCAACCGGGGCTATGGGGAATAATCCCTTGCATTACCGTGTTCTTTTTATAAAGGGTAAGTTCAAATTGATCCTGAGTTCGGGTTTCTAAGCACTGATCCAATCTTGCTATAGATTCCTTTCTTGTGATCTGTCCGTACATGAAGTCGCAGCGGTACGACTTCTGCATGACTTCAGCTCTGTTGTAGCCAGATATTCTGCAGAAGGACTCAGAGCAGTATACAGTAGGATAGTCCAGAATTTGGGCATTAGCCAACAGGAAACTGCAATCAGGCAGGGCGTTGTATCGTCGTATGATGTACTCGAGGAAAGTGTTCTGTGGAGCGACGAGTCCTCTCCTCACCCCAGGCATCTTGACATCTCTGCCGCCTGCGAGATCCGAAAGAGAAAACTTTGCACACCCTGACCGGAGGCTAGCTCCTTGGGGTCCCGCCGGCCGATCATAGTTTCACTTAGCTGGAACACTGAGGTATCGGCCGCGTACGCCGTCCCGCACGTGTCGAATCCTGCGGCCATTCCGAACACCGAAGTCGCCGCAGCCGCGTAATTCAATTAGGTGGACAAAGTGTCGATGAGAGGTAGCGCGCGCTAGAAAACACGCCAAACGATTTACATTTTTGAGCCAAGAGGTATGCATTTTTGAACGGGTTGCCACAACCGTTTCTAATAACTACATATTAAATTTTGTAATTGGCGTCAGGGGCAGGTAAATATAATTGGCATAGAGCGCACTTTGGCTAAAAAGGGAATTATTTAGAATTTTTACGGTTTTGTATTTTGGGAACCAATGGGAAAGGCATTTTGCAAAAAATGATATTAGGCGGCATGATGCCGAATAAGGCATCTGATACCGTTTAGGAAGCCAAAACATGACCATGAGAGAAGAAACATTTAATACATTGTATTATTTCTTTTACAGTGATTTTGCAGAAGAATTAAAAATACGTTAACGATAAATTGATAAAAATATCTATGATTTCGACTGCATAATATTTCGTTGAGAGAGAAAGAAAAACGGGTGCGCCTTTAACAGCCGGGAATGTATATAAAATGCGATAATGCAGAAAAGGGAAAATATATTTAATAAAATACTTTAAATGTAGATTTCTTTAATTTTTGAAGAGAATATATATGGTATCTTTACCATAGTATTCAATAATATTGTAAAAATAAATTAATTTTTTGTAGAGAAATCTTTGCTTCTCAGATGTTATTTTCTTCCCTATGCGCAATACCTCTAGATCTAGAGTGACTTAATGTTAATTCTCATTTTTATGCATCAAAATTGTACTTCTTATAACGAAATATTTTCTATTCAGCTTTTTATCTCCCACAAAAATGTGTGGTAATAAGTTTTTTTTTTTTTTTTTTTTTTGGTAATAAGTTTTAACTTTATTAAACAGGAAATTCATAATGTTTGATATAAATACGCAATACTAGTACATATTTTTGATTATATTGTGGTTATTTTTTTATTTATTGTTTTTAACATTTGCTTAATTTTTTTTTTCTCACGTTAAAGTGAACCAGAGTTCAGATTAGAAGAATTATTCAGATTGCACTTCTTAATTTATGTGCATGACGCAATGTTTTTGTTTATATTGATTGGTGATTCTCAAGACTTTCCGTCACTCCTTCAATCAAAACACTCCATAAAAGAAAAAGAAAAAACCTCTTTATTGTTATTGGCTTGCCCAATTTAGGCCCCTCTCGTTTCAAACTACGATTTCCGTCTTGACCTCTCCAGCATCATATTAAAATTGATTGCCCTTACACGTGATGTTACGTTCGTAAGATTGGATCTCGACTCATTTGAAGGCCTGCCATTCACGTCTTACCAGGCGTTTTTAACACTTCTTTCCTGTGTATTTATTTAATGCTGTTTTCGACATGGCGGTGAAGGTGACTCCATTTTTCATGTAATTCATGTTAATTTAGATTGTAGTTTTAGTTTGAAATTTTTAGATTTAGTTTTAGAATGTTTTTAGCTTTAAGGGGAAGTGGCGTATCTGATAGGGGGGGGGGGGGGGGTAGGTCGAAACTCCTCTTACGGAAACCTGCGGTTTATATCTAATTATGGGCATATTCTGCCTATATCCATAGAAACATGTATGGTGACCCCTCCCATCCCACGAAATAAAATCCTCTCTACATGGTTGCCAACATAGGATGGCCATTGCACATCCCTGGATTTTGAAATTTAAGTAAATTTAATTTTTCTTTAATAATTTTGAAAGAAAAAAACATTTATTTTTAGTACGTGACTTAAAATACTTAAATACTTTTTTTTCTAAGCGAAAAAAGTACTAAGCATTTTTCTTTAGAGGGCTCTGCCTTCTGAAACTAAAACATTTAGTTTTGTCTCCCTTCTTACGCTCATGTGAATAAAGAAAAGGCTGTTTCAATTTTCCATTTTGAAAAATATCGGTGAAACCTTACTATTGAATTTTAAATTATTTCTTATTTGTTACATTTCTGTATTACCCCTCCTTTTTTTTTTCTCATTTATATGTTTAAAAAATCTCTTGCATATGACAGGTTTGATTTGGGGGGAAAAAAATAGGTTTATATTCTTTATTTTTTAAAACGCAGCCTAGGGTATTTCTGTTCGAAAATTTTGTCCCTCCCTGGATTTTATTCTATCTGCGCTCGTGCCAGCCTACGCAAGGGTACTGATGGATGAGGTACCTTTTGAAATGTTAAAAATTGCCCTAAGTTTTAAAGTTTGTTGTATTAAAACTATCATACCTACTTCTACAAATCTTTAAAGGAATATTCAAACAACTCGCCTACTCTTTATAATTTTGCTTTTTTAGAAATCAAATATTTATTTTTGTAATTAATTTTAAGTCTATCTAAATGCATATTTGATGTACTACGTGCAGGATAACACTCGCATAACTTAGCCGTAATGCCTGCTTTCTCATTTTTAATTTTTGGAGAAATAGTGTCTAATTAAAATAATCTACGCTAGAGTCCTGCATCGGGTCGAATAATTCAAACTTGACCTGGCGCTCGGGTCGGATCGGGTTGACACCTTTTTCTTTCGTTGCGGGTTGAGTTCGGTTCGGGTTGACTATAATTGTTTCGGGTTCGAAAATAAAAAAATATATATCGGGTTATGTTTCAAAATATATCGGGGTCGTGTTGAAGTGTGCCGAGTTCCGGTCAGTAACATTTTTGTCGGATCCAGATCGGGTTTTAGGTCGACTTTAAAAAGAATTTTCAGGTTCGGGTCTGCTATAACCCGACCCGCGCAGGACTCTAATCCACGCACGATAGCTTGGTGGATGAGCGATGAGTATCGCAAATTTAAATTAATTTATTCGTCAATTAAAATGGCAATCACTATTAGCATCTAGCTTTTAATTAAATAATGCATTTCCTGAACCATTTGTGCATGTTAGCAATTTTCTTTCCTCGTAGCATCGCGAACCCTATCAAAGTCATAGGCTAAGTTATCATGCGCGTACTATATCTAAACAAAGTTTTATTCTTTCAACAATAAATACATTGTAAAAACTTCCTAAAAGTCAAATTCGGAAACCCTTTAAAAACATAAATTAACATATTTTATGCAATATATTAACTTGAAGATAAAAATTTTATGCCATTTTGTGTATGTTCCTTTACTATACAATAATACAAGATGTTAAAACTGTATGATAATCTGGCCATTCACTGTTGCGAAATTGTGCACACAAACTGGAAAACACGTCGTTTTGAGTTGAGATTTCCAAAATAAAGATTTTTTATTTTGTTTGTTTATGGCGATAGTTTAAATTCTTTTTTCTGTTATTTTTGTCCAAAAGCAAAACTGTGAATATGGTTATCTCTAAAGAATTACAAATTATGTAAATTTTATAGCTCCTGCAGTCAGCCAATTAAGTCCTTAATCACCCTTGCAAACCCACCATAAATGGCCGATTACTATGTTCTATAAAAAGTATCCACGATGCTTTGCCGATGACTTTGAAAATTGACTGCACGGTGCCCTTTGGGAAATTATATTTCATTCTGGACCATTCATAAAACATTTTATTTCACTGTGGCTGATTTCTGGAAGATGGCTGAATATAGGAGCAGTTGCCCTATTTTGAATGCAACAAAGTTTAAAATGAATTTTTTCAAAATGCGCATTTTTTAACGCGCACATAACCTTCAAATCTACTTAAGATAACATTGAAACTTTTTCCTACTCACAAAAATTAGCGGTAAAACAGACGCTTGTTCTTTCTTCAGTATTTTTTTTATGTTGTTTTCCACATGGCTTTGAAGGTGTCCCCATTTTAGTTTATTTCATGTCATTTGCATTGTTGTTTTAGATTTAGAAAGTATATAATTTTAATGTGGAATACTTTTTAATTCTTAGAAAAATCGCTCGAAAATATTTAAGTTTTTTTCTCCTGAATAATATCAATTCCTCTCTTTTAAAAATGTTTTTAAAAGTAAGCTTTAATAATAGCTGCAATAGTAAAATTCTATACAGCAAAGCACCATTTATACGTCTCATAAGAAAAACATCGTAAAAGTAAAAATATGTATGACAAAAATCTTAACTTTAAGACGTAATACGTGAAAATTTAATGCACCTGTTCTACAAATTAAGCTATATTAAAGTATTGAGAGGATTAAAAGACGCTATTTATAAAATATTATATTTAATGCATATATTTAAAATTTAAATATTTTAATATAAAACCAACTAATGACTAATAATTATGAAAGCCTTTCGTATTAAAATGTATATAAGAATGGATCATGGCTACTTTGAAATGACGTATAAATTTAAAGTCGTATAAATGATAAACATATTAACAGAGCTTCACTAGTGTAGTTTGAATTATATACCATTAATGTTTAAATTGAATATTTTCAAAATGCATCTTTGGAACTTCTGGCGCACAACTTCAAATAACCCTACCAGATGAACCTGCCCGGTTCGGTTCAAACCAGTTTCAGCGATTATACGTCTCATTATGTCGATTATGTATATATTCATATCCCGATTATGTCGGATCGGCGAAATTTTGAAAGATGATTCAAAATTTTCAAAACCTTTCCATAATATCTCCCTCATTTTCTTTGAATCGATCCGAAAGCGAAAAATGTACAACTGGTAACCTTAAGACAGGGACGACGAATCTTTCGCGTGTCACTTTTGGCACGCGAAAGAATAATTTTGGTAAAGCGTTTATTGTTGAACTAAATCAAAAAATACATTGAGATTAAACGATATACAAGAATTTAGGTGAGCTCATCTTGTCTAAATTCGATTGAACTGGGGATGTTTCAGTTGCGGCTTATTAAATTTCGATCCAGGTCACTATGGGCTCAAAGACTTATCAGAGAAAGACAATATTTCTAAACTATTGAAAAATGAAAGATTTATTTATTTGACTTTTAAGTAAAAATGCGAATTATCAAATGGTGTCAAATTGGAATTTAATTCTTTGAACTATTTAATGAAGATAATGCCATTTTAACAGTTTTTCCGTCTCTTTATGCGTGCAAATCATTGTTTTCTCAAATGAATAATGTAAAAACTCAAATAGAAACCACTTGTCAGTAGTGTTGTCAGGTCCAGTATCACAAAAAGCGGGACAGCGGCTTCTAAAGCGGAACATAAAAATACAGTAAACCCTAAGAAAACGTAACCTGTCTATAACGGAATTCTGTCATAAAAGTAAAAATTTCGTTGTCGCTACTGCAGGAATACCATACAGTTATACCTGCTAAAACGGAAATTCTGTTTCAAACGTAATTTTTCTCCTGTTCCTTAATATTTCTTCCGTCTTAGCAGGTTTTATTATACTAAATAAACACAACAAACTTATGCAGTAAAACCTGTGAAAGCGATATCACTAGGGAATGGAACAAAATTCCAATGTAGTAGGTATAATTGTACAGTATTCCTGTCGTATGGACAATGACATTTTTATCTTTTAAAGTAATTTGGTCAAAATTCCGTTATAAACAGGTTCCATCTACACAGGTTTTACTGAATAAAGTACAATAAAACTTGTGAAAACAGAATCGCCAGTAACAGGAAAAAAATTACGTTTTAGACAGGTTTCCGGTCTATGCAGGTAGATTTGTAAGGTATCTTTAGAAGAGACTATAAACATTTTCCGTTATAGATAGGTTCTGTCTTTAAAAGAATCAGTGCATTATGAAAAATCGGGACTCTTTGCGTCCCGCGCAGTGGTTACGCGGGACAGGTCTTTGTAGCCCATGAAAATCGGGACATTTGGCAACACTACTTGTGAGATACCTCCAATTTGCATTCTGTTAAAATTAGTATGAACCTGCTATTAGTTTCATCCAAGATGTAACAACAGAAATCACATTTAATCTTTTTTTTTTTCTTCTGGTAATTTCAATAATATGTTCGGTTCTATAATTTATACATTGTAATATCTACATTCTATGTACAGTAAAACCTCCCTAAAACGACCACGCTCTGTTCCATTAAAAATTGGTCGCTCTGAGAGGTGGTCGTCACGATTAAATGTACATTTTGATTGTCGAAAATAAGGTAACAAGTAGTGTTATAAAAATTTACCTTTAATTGAAGTGAAAAAACTGAAGATTTACGTTGATATATTTTGTTAGCGTGACATGGAGCATTATCCAATAATTGGATGACGTTAATTTGCTGGATGCTCATTTTCTTATTGAATGCCACTAACCATTTTTCGAATATCGACAACATCATCCATGCTTTTGCATTGACTTCCACTTTATACCCATTTTAGTTCATATATATTCACATTTTTAAAGTACCGTGGTTGTCGAGATTTCCAAATTACTAAGGGTTATTCATTTTCATCAATAGTATTAGCACAGAAAACTACGGTCAACCGTTCTTTTGCCTCCCCCCCCCCCCCTAGCTTCTTCTGACTTTTCCATCAAACTTTTAGTTTGGTAATGCTCGAAAGAAAAGTCCCATTTTATCCACGTTGGTCAAGATAAATATCAAAAGACCAGGAAAGAACAGAATTTCTTTTCGTTTCTTAAAACAAATTGGTCGCTCATGGAGGGAGTTTCACTGAGAGTGGTTTGTAAACACAAGGAGGTAAAATTAGCATTGAGCCTATGGGAATAAATTTCGTTCTATTAAAAATGGTCGTTGAGGGAGGTGGTCGCACATTGAGGTTTCACCGTATGTTACCCATATTTTTTAAATACTAATAAAATTCCAATTTTAATTCATTATTCTCCAATCCATTAAATTTGATTTTGAGTTGACGCATCATTGTCATATAATTTTTAAAATAAAGTAAAATAAAATAAAGAAAGAAAAAAAGAAAAAAAAAGTTGGCACGCGGATATAAAAAGGTTCGCCACCTCCTGCCTTAGGAGATAAGCAAATCGATATGATGTGGACGGAGAGAATTTTAAAAACCGAAAGATACATTTCAGCATATTTAAAAATGATGTAGCTGTAGCAATTTTTTTTAAAAATGAGTTGGAAGAGATCGTTTATACATATATGTTTTTGTGTCAATCACCTCCAAGTATTGTATCACATTTAAAATGGATCGCTAACATGCGTGGCAGGCAGGCCGGGAAATTCGATAATACATTCACCATCGATATTAGAAAGTGATGGATTGTTTATTTCCGGGTCACTGCTTTTGTACGTTTCGTTTCTGGGTTTCGGTTACTCCAGCTTGCAATGAAAAATATTTTTGTTTAGTTTTCTCAGACTGCATTCAGTGATTTCATTCTTTTTTAACAACATTGTTTTCTATTTGAACAATTATATAATAAGAAATTAAAAATATGTCTTATTTTTCTACTTTCTTTTACGTATTGTAATAGGAAAATACTAAAAGCTTAAGAAAATTGAATGATATTGCATAAAAATTAAGTTTGTAAGATTTATCTCACAAAAAGCAACAGTGTGAAAAAATTAGCATGTTATTATTAATTTTTTAATGTATGTGCATATATTTCTAAGGTTGTACTTGAAAACAGTCTTCTTTTATAAGTTAAGTTTTTTACTACTTCGTATGTTAAGAAATAAATAAAAAAAAGTTACCGACAGATAGTAGGATTTCATTTATTATTATTATTATTATCAATAACAGAACCGGTAAAGAACTTTTTTTTGTGGGGGGGGGGGGGGGGCTTAGAAAGTAGCAACGGAAAACTGAATAAAAACATGCAATCGTTTATAAAATAAAAATTACTGAAAGTTACAAAAAAAAAAAAAAATAGTAGCTCGGTTTGGCCCGTGCAAAAACTTAATTGGTCCGCCTCGACTGAGTATGCAGAGTACCCAGTAGGTCCGTTTTTTCTTTTTCTTAAAGTCCGTTTTTTCATTATTCGGTCTGTAAAGTCAGTTTTTTGGTGCTGTTAACCAACCTTTCCGTGAATTTTTATCGATTTTCTGCAAAATGCCGAACATCGATAAATTCCGCGAGTATATATTTTTATTTTTCGCAGTAGTTGTCAAAATCAATATTTCGGAATTAATAGGTGTAAACTGAAAAAGAAAAATCCGAATTTCGCTAATCAATCACGGAAAATATCGCGAATTTCACAAATCTGTTCCGGAAAATATTCTCACATTTCTTCAATCGGTCGCGGAAAATAATCGCGATTTTCGTTAGTCGCTCACGGAAACGCGAATTTCGTGAATCATGCGCAGGAAAAAATCGCGAATATCTTCAATCGCACACGGGAAAAAAAATTCAATTTTCATCAATCTGTCGCGGGAACTTCACCAATCGATTGCGAAAAAACATCGCGAATTTCGACAATCTGTCTTGGGGAAAATTCGCAAATTTTGTAAATCTGTCGCTGAAAAAGAATTAAAAATTTTGTAAATCGGTCACGGAAAAAATCGCGAAATTAGTCATTTAGTAGTTAAAAAAAAATTCAAATTCCGTCAAACATATGCAGAAAAAAATCGCGAATATCGTTAATCTCACACGAGAAATAAAATCGCAGTTTTCGCCCATCTGTCGCGAAAAAAATCTCGAATTTCGCAAATCGGTTCCGGATAATACGCTGAAATTTCTTCAATCGGTCGCGTAAAATAATCACGATTCTCGCTAATATAATAATTCACGGGAAAAAGTGCTAATTTCGTCAATTATACACAGAAAGAAAATCTCAACTTTCGTCAATCTGTCGCGGGAACGCCGAGAGAAAAAACTGCGAATTTCGTCCATCGGTCGCTGAAAAAAAATTACAATATCAGTCATATAGAGAAATAAATTAGTCATATATATAAAAAATCGGAATTTTTCGTCAATCGTTTGCGAAAAAACATCGCGAATTTCGTCAATCGGCCGTTGAAAAAGAAAATTAAAAATTTTGTCAATCGATTGCAGGAAAAATCTCTTTAATTTCGCAAATCGTATTTTTTTAATGAAGATACTTTTACTTTTAGAACCGGTTTCGAAAGTAGAAGCATCTTCGTAAAAAAAATCAAAAAAGTAATCAACAGCGGAAATAGATTGGTCTCAGCTATCCAATGCAAAAAAAAAAAAATCTTTTAAAAATATTGAAATGCAAATGAGATATTAGAAAAATAATGCCCCATAGGATTAACATTAGCATGCGGGTTTAACACATTGTGAGCTTGTGACAGCTCATCTAAAATATGAAGACAGGTACATAGGGATCACTTGCAAGCAATACAATAAAGTGTATTTAAAACATACATACTTTTATTTCGCCATTATTTGGTATATTTTACATTATTTTTTTAATTGCAACAGCTGAAAGGAAAAGCATATAAAATCTTAACAGTTCTATAGTATTTAAAACAATGGGTAACAGATCGTATATAACTTTCTTAAAAATAAAATTAGCTTTAAATTAATAGTTTCGCAAAAAAAGTGACACCACAATAGACAATCACTTGAGTGTGACAACCTGTGACCTAGGGGAAAGGGGTAAAACTGAGCTGTGCCGAGTGGCACCCATCAGGCACATCAACTGTTGTACCCAAGTTCTGAGGGACTTTTACTGCGCACAACCAGCAGGGTCCTCCTATATGCGCTGCGACCGGTGGAAGCACCGCCACCTGTGCATCCTTGTGCTGCCGTTGCAATTGGTGGTGATTCTCAGCCCTCTTGAGGAACCCCCACATTGCACTTGGGGACAAGCCGGAGTCTCCCAACAGCTTCAGGGCTGGACACCCAAGAGGGAACCAGGCCCTAGGCCTTAAGTCAGGATTACCCGACCCGCACTTGCTCTACCAGAACACGAGGGACATGAAAACCTACAAAGGTAGTCGCAGTTCCCTCTTGTAATGGATGTAGAGGAAGGAGTAAAAAAGAAGGGGGCAAAATTTGCATGATGTTATTAATGAATAACTTAAAAGTGCTTATGAAAATTATAAATATTTTCTTTGTAATTTCAAAGTATCAATAACCTGTTTAAAATGAAAATTTTAGTTATTTCGTTATTGTTATATATATATATATAATATATTTATTTATTTATTTATTTTAATTGCAGAACCATCTGTCCTATTGGATATGCTCCATAATGTGGAGTCCTTATTGTCGAAAACAAGTTTTAGTGAAAGTATTGTTTCTCTAGAAAAACTGTTACATAATCAAGAGTTTCAAACACTTCTTTCTTTACACAATAAAATTCAGGAATTATGCTGCTTCAATACTCTACCTCCACCTGTCTGTACAGATGCCCAAGTAATTTCATTAGAGGTATATTTTAACAGCAACATTTCATTATTGCATTTTAATTTTATTTTGTCTTCCATTCCCCTAGTTTTTTATTGATTTTTTTTTTTCTTGCTTTCTTATGATTGAGTGCTTATTTCCTTTTAAAGGTTGTAAGAGCAGTAATACTATGCAGCTTCATATAGTCAACAGCAGCACAAAATAAAACCAGTCAAACATTTCAGAAAATTCTGTTGTTGAAGATAAATAATTGTTGATTAGTAATTTAGTAATAATTTTGTATTAGTAAATAGCATTTCTTAAGTACAGCTCTAAATTATTATTTCATGTTGAATGAAAATGTCTGATACAGACTTTAGAACACTTAAATACTAGCATATTTTAATTAAAACCAATTTTTATTCCATCAATCTCCAACCTTATATCGTTCAACTTACCACTAGATGAAGTTATTTTTAAGGTTTGTAGAAAAGCAAGCCAGATGTGGATAAATAATATTATAATTCAAAATGTGGTTGCTTTATAGAAAATGAATCTTGGCCATTCTTGTTAAAGATTACTCATAAAAGATATCGGGGTTTGCACTAGAGCATGGTATTATGCGATTTCCACAATATATTTAAGAATTCCACTTAAAATTACTCCACTTTTCGAATATCTTAAAATTTTGGTTAAGATATGAAAATCCCACTTTTTTTTATCCATAGTACAAACCCTGGTTATAATAAAGCCATGATTTATTCTAAAATTGGCTTTATACGTATATTTACCTTTCCTCTTGCAAACTGTCTGCGCTAAATCATACAAGAATAAATAAATAAAAATTATAATAATTTTTTTTTCTTTATTAAAAATTGTACTGGTTTAATTAATTTTGTTATATAATACAGAAGATTTACTGGAAAGAAATTTGAATTCACTACTATTTTTATTTAACAATTTATTGTCAAGTGTAACTAGCATGTTATAAATTTTATTATCACAGTGCAATATCAGTTTCTCAGAATTATTCATAACAGAATAATGTTTTAGAATAAATCCAAATTTTAAAACTGTCCTTGAAAAATTAAAACAGTACATTATTGAGTTTATTGTTGTATATGATTAACTTAATTTTTATTCAACAATTTTCTTTATATATCTGTACCCTAGAAGAAACATTTTGATTCTTGTGTACAGAGTGTTTGCATGTGTTATTATTTTTCCCGCTTGACAAAGCAAATCTTCCTGATATGTTTGCAAACTTGTTTTCACTCCGATATGCATGAAAATTTCAAATACTTTTCTTTTTTCCTATCAATATGATACGTCTTTGATTTTTATTTGTTACTTAATGGCCACTTTTCATGTCCTGAAAATATGTTTTAAACTCCCAACTTTTCTGAAATATTCACTACTTTTGTTTTTCAAAACAGCTGAAAATTTCAATTTCTTTAAATCTAAATAAAGGTGTATACCAATTTTATATATTTTTTTATTAATGGGAAAATTTTCATGAATTTGTCATGAAATAGGATTTGAGAACAGCCTTAATTTTTTTTTAGAGGTGATGTATCGACTTAAGGGATATTAAGAGAAAAATAAACGTTATTAAAGGTAAAAATGTCTTTTATTTATTTATACCATCAACTTATCACAAAACTCCTCAGATTTATTTTGTTGCTACTAACCTTCTGCAGAGGACTTTTAAGTTTTATGTAATATTTAGGATAATTACTTTTGTTAATCAGAATAAATGTTAAGAAGAAGAATTCAAAAATTGTTCTGGTGTAATTATTATTATTCAAATTAATAGTCTTGTGTTCTAAATGTTACGATTAATGCCTTTTATAAGCAATTTTTACTCTGTAACAAAAATATTTTTTGATGGTTTTTAAAAATATATTTCTATAATATTAAAGTAATTGAGTACCTTTTTTTTTAACCTAATAGGTTATGAGAGCATTACAAGATGTTCCTTCAAAAGATGCAAAAGAATTAATGCACATACTTGGTAAACATCAATTTGAAAGTTTAATGTTTAGTCATGACAAAGTTGCTGCAAGTCAGGTTGTACCTGATCTGACTGAAGAAGAACAACTCCTAACTAAAGTATCGGAATACACTGAAGATAGTATTAAAGTTGTTAGGATAGAAAAAACTAGTGAACCATTGGTAAGTTGAGGCTTTTTGCTTTTTTTCAATGGGAATGGTCATGATTTTATTTTTGAACCTATTGCAAATAGTACATTGTGTTATATGTTTACTATTTATGAACTTGTGTTCAACACTTTGATTTTTAATGATTTTTAATCTTTTCATTTTTGTTCAAACCTTTTTAAAACATTTGATTCATTATATTAGTAATATGTCTGATAATTGCTGGTATAATAATTTAGTAGTATTATAAAAAATTGTTGAACAAACCTTTTATAAGTAATTTTTGAAAAAAAAAATTAATTTGGAATTTGTATACTTACATTGCAGTTTTATTTGCTCTGACTCTTTCTATGTGGGTGTGCTGTTCTGTCTGTATTTTATATCAATAGAATTGAAAAAGCCATTAAAACCAAACTAAATTACACAATGACCTAGAAATATTTTTAGAAATGCGAGGGTAAATGAAGATGTAAAAATTAGGTCATATACAGAGATATTTCTACTAAGTACCGAGATTATGTTGCATACTATGAGCAGGCAGTTCTGTAGTCATGAAAAAAAAAAAAAACAGAGGATGTACCCAGAAAGTATATGCTATACTTTTATTTGAGAAACAGTGTGTATACGGAGTTTCTTAAAATTAAGAACTTATATGGTGTATACCACCGTATTGCATTGATGGATATAAAAAGCATGCAAAAGATTTTTTTTTTTTTTTTTTTTAAATGTCATTCTATATTTATTAGAATAAAAATGTTTAAACAACTCACACTAATTCAATAATAATTAAATGTATAAATATTATACAAGCTTAAATACTAAAACCTTAAATGAAATTTACAGAAAAGTATTTTTCTAATTTTATTTCAGAACTACAACAAAAATGTATGCATGTATTTAGTCCTTTAAAGAAAATAATTTTTTACAAAATTGATACAAAAATAGTGATTAACTTAGATTGAATAAAGTAAAATTACTAAGCATAAATTGATAAGACTTACTGACATTTCACCATGTGATGTGAACAAGTTCTTTCAAGGGCTTTGACTATAAATAAAATATCTTGTGTCTGATTTAAAAAAAATAAAAAGAGCATGCACAGTTAGTTTCTGTTCTTATGATTGTAGTTCATCACTGATTGCTTGATATTTACCAATATAAATTTTCTCCATAAGTTTACAGAATTCAAAATGCTGTTGAAATTGTTTTCTGTCCCTCTACTTTTCAAAAAAAAAGGGGGGGGGGGTAAATTAAAAGATTAAATGTCAAAATTTTCAGAAATTTCAAGTTTACAGATCTAATATTGGGCAATATCAGTAAAAAAATGTTGGACCTTCACTGATGCAATTCATGCTTGGGTGATATTAGACCAATATTGCTGTGGTACCTGAGTAATTTTATGTATCATAATTTTGCTGCATTCTTTTTGGAAAAAAAAAAAAAAAAAAAACTTTCAATTATTCTTTTCAATAAATGCTGATAGAAACTTATTTTTTCAATATTTAATATTTCTTGGTTGCTAAATTTCTGTATTGCTTTTTATGTTTAAAAAATGTCTTGCAGGGGGGCTCTAACAAAAAATTCTTAGTTTAGTTTATCTCTTGTTTATATTCCCTATTAAAATAAAATACACATGCATCCTAAAAGTGATTACAGTATTGAATATATAGTCTTAAAAACTTTTTAATAAACTAACTGCCTAGTTCTGTACACTCAATAAAGGGACATTCTCAATGTTTACAAATGGTAAATTTATCATTTGAACATTTTTGTACATTCTACAGTTGCACAAAAAACCATATCAATAATATCAACTGATTTTGCAGACCTTGAGAATGTCGCCATTATTGAATGTATGAAACTAGTCGGTTTGTTTATTTAAAAAAATTAAAAGTTTTTTATTATGTACTGTAATCACTTTTAGATAGATATACATTTTATTTTAATGATAGGCGATTTTTTCTGATATAATTATAATACATTCCCTATTTTAAAAAACATGGCCAAAGCTGTAGACTACAAGCACACATGTTCCAAAATCTTGCCCCTCCCAAGATTTCATTTTGCTAATTGCCCATACAGACATTTTTTTTTAGATCTGGGCCAGTATTCAGTTGTCAGTAACTGTCATATTTGTGCAATTTTTATTGAATTTAAAGAGTAGTTATTCCATTTATTAATGATTAAGACTCAATTTTAGGGTGCTACTGTCAGGAATGAAGGAGAAGCTATTGTAATTGGTCGTATTGTTAAAGGAGGAGTGGCAGAAAAAACGGGTTAGTTTCACTTTTTCATATTACATTGAATTTTTTGCCTACACTTTGTTAATTTATCTTTTAATAAATGCATTTAATTTTTATAGGTTTATTGCATGAAGGTGATGAAATTTTAGCTGTTAATGGTTTAGAATTAAGAGGAAGCTCTGTCAATGATGTTTGTGATATCATGGTATGAAATATTCTGAATATTTTGTTTAGTGTTATTGGAGTTTTACGAGTAAAACCTTTTCATAATGCATAATAGAAAATTTGTTTTTTATTGTACCTGATCCATTCTATTAAAATTTAATTTTTATTAAAAAATTTGAATTGTTTTCTTGTACAAGTTATTTTACCCTCCATTGAAGGTGTGTTATCCTCACTAATTCTAATTAGATGTTTTCAGTTTTTCTAATGGAAAGTTTTTGTCTTTCCATATTTTATTTCGGTACTTTTATAATCATGGTATCAATGATTTTAATTAGTTGATCAAAATTCATTATTTAAATTAATTTCAATCAGCCGATATTTTAAAAGAAAAAATGAATAATTAAAATACATATGTTCTTTCAATTTTTAAAATGATGTGGAAAAGTATTAAAATTAAAATTGAATATAATTTCTAATTTTGTAAAGATATAACTTGGAATAAATAGTAGAAACTTTAAGAGGAAAAAAAAAATTATAAGTTGATTTTTTATTGAATTTAGTAAAGTTTTTATTGGGTATAAAAAACATTTATTTAAATTTTATGTTGAAATAAGTATGTTATAATTTACATATGTTGCAATATAACTTTTTTTAAGTAATCATTCACTTTACTTTATAAAATAAGTACAACAAGCAGAAAGCATTTCTGTAGGTAAAAGATTTGGGAGTGATTCTCTTAGTTTCGTATTCTAATTTTACAATTAAATGTATAGCTTGGTGCTAATGGAAAATGTAAGTATAATAACTATTAAGAATGTTTCAGAGAAAAGGAACTGGTCATTATAACAAATCCTTTTTTAACAATTAGGGGGCTCTGCTCTGTACGAACTATGCTTTACAACCCCTGTCCAAACACCACAGGCTCTTAAACTAATTTGCTCTATTTTTAAAAATTACTCGATTATGTAAGATTAATATTAAAATGACTGGTGGCGAACTTTTGTAATCAGGTTTCCATTCATTTCCCTTTAGCTGAGGAATTTTTCGGTTCTTAATCTTCTCACTGCTGTGAACATATGTATCTGTTCACTATGCTGTAAATTTCACTTCAATATTAGCATTATTTAAATTAATATAATTCTGCAAACATAATGTAGTTTTAAAACATCAAGTAATGAATAATACTCTCAAGGATTATATTCATATACATAATAAAGTTTTTTATATCATGTTTGAAATATCATATTGTTTTACAATTTTAAAAAAATTACAGAGAAAACAACATCCCAATTTTGCCTTTTTGCTCGGCGGTCAGAGGGTTAAGGCTGAATCAACCACGCCCCTGACAGCTATCTTTGCAAATGATTAAATAAGATGAATTACACATTTGAAATTAAAGTTGTATAAAATGGTTAAGTAAAAAATATCACTCTCTCCTGGACTTTTCTAATGACACTATAATAAAATAGTTTTAAATATGACATTTTAAATGTATCATTTTACGTATGATGTATTTTTCACCATTAAATGCTTTACACATGTAATAGTTTAATTATTTTAAAGCCCCCTCCCCTCCCTTTTAAAAAAAAAAAATAATACATATAAATACATTTTTCCATTGAAAAGTGTTTTAAAATATTATTATTACAGGCAACAGTAGGTAAAAAATGGCTATTTCAGACTATGAATTAAATCTCTATTCAAATAATAAAAAATAAAAAAAAAAACCTTGAAAAAATAGACTAATAAAACAAAAGATTGGACACTGCATATCAAAATTTAATCAAATATGTGCCCACAAAAGATGATTAAATTGCTATGCATAGCTTTTGATCCTATAAAACTTATGTAAAAGAACTAACTTGACTGATTTTAACATTAAATTGCAAATAAAATAATTTAATTTTTTTAATTGTCTGATTCAGTGTGTTTTTCATCATTTCTTTATAAAACTACCAGTTTTCATGCTTTTGTATGCAATTTTTTTAAAACTATATATATAAGCCAAGAAAAAGCCCCTGGCGCACTAATTCAATTATGGCAGCAGCATTAGTTAGTTTTTTTAAAATAGAGAGAAATATAAAAATGACTTCAAGTGATGGTTTCTTAACCTCCAACTTGCTTACAGTTATACAAAAACATTATTTTTAGTATGACAAGAAACCTTATTAATAAAATAGCCATTGGAAGTGTACCACTGGTTGTCTTTTAATCTAAAAATTTAAGTTATTTCTTGAAAGGAATTTCAATTTCATTGAAAGGAATACCATAAAATTATATATGTTAAGATGTAAACCTTTCTAAAATAGAATTTGTTTTCAGTCTCTGTCAACTTTGCTTTCACAGGTTTCACTGTATCTTTATATACAGGATGTTTCCTTAATTCTGTTTCGCCTCAAATAACTGGTGAACCAAGTTAACCACAACCATGAATAGGGTGTCTAGGTGTACTAAAATGGGTATGTACTACATGATGAGGAACTTGAAATGCCCCCTAACAGCAAATTGCAGAGTTAGTGTTCTTGTCTTAAACACAGTTTTCATGCATGTATTGGGAAAAAAGTCAATTACAAAGCTGTAGAGTATCCTTGATTTAGTATGAAATGATGCCAATCTGTAAAAATAACTTAATTTTATAAACTTATGTAAAAATTAAACCTGATATTAGTATTAGTTATAGTACTAATTTCAGTACTAGTTATAGTATTAGTGTTAGTTATCTGAAATGTAATTTTTCAATTACCAGTTTAAATACACCAATATTTGCATGTAGGCGTGTGTCATAAGGCAAGTGCACATTTACTAATAAAACTAAGGCATGTAAGCAAGGTACAATTTATTGTAATAAGAAAACCAAGTTAAGGATGCTCAATGTGTCTACCATCAGGACATATGCAGAATGTATTATTGCTGATGGTGGGCACATTTATATACATAACTTTAATTTCTTATTAATATCAACAATAACTTGCTTACATTTGTTAGTTTTATTATTGGAAAGTGTTCAGCCGTGTACTAAAGCCTACTTCTGCATTCAATAATTGATGTATAACTTGGTTTACCAGTTATTTGAAGTGAATTAATGAAACACCCTGTATATTTTACTGTTGTTGTTTTTTTTTAATCAAATTTTTGCATGAAAGAATAAATTTTGAATTTATTATTTATTTTTCATTAATTATATATTGAATCATTGTACTATTACAGGCTAATTTATCAGGTGTATTAACATTCTTCATTGTGCCAAGCCAGTATGAATCTCCAAAGCCACAAACAAGAGAAACTGTGGTAAGGATAGTAATATTTTTTTTTTCTCCCTATTAAGATTTATTGCTAAAATGTAACCTTAATATTTATGAACCATGAATCATATTTAAAAACTACTATTTAAAATAATCCTGAGTATCAGAATTTTTATTTTGTTAAAGATATTTTTTTGTAACTGATACTTATTTCACCTTATTTTAATTGTAATATATGTTATTCCTTGAACATGCAGCACATACACAGAGTCTCAGTTTTGGTAAAAACTGGGAAATTTTTTTTTTCATAATCAAGGAAGTGTATTTAATATTTTTTAAAAATGTTATCTAAGCTTTTATAATCAATAATTTTAATTCAGTGCTGTTTTAAATGTTATGATTTTGAAAAATCCTGAAATAAAGTAAATTTTTAAAAAAATCAATCAAAAAATATCAATTTTCTTTAATACATTTAAATTATTAGTAGAAATCATTTTGTGTTAAATAATATTGAGCTTCAGAATATTTTTCAAATAACATATTCATGTTTATTTTTTAATCTATGAAATTAAAAAGCTATAGGAATGTTTGTATTTATGATTTGATTAGTTTGAAATGTATGCAATGACTGGCAAGTCTTGAGACAATTGTTGAATAACATTAGCTTTAAAATTGCTAAAGCTCTATTGATAAATCTTTTTTAATGAAAAAGGCAGGGTAATCAACTGTTCTGAAACAACTGAAGTTTCTCTAAAAGTACATAGAAAATCCACAACTTTATATTTTAATATAAATAGCTCTTGAAAACTGCATGTATCAAAAATGTTTTTCTTATAAAATGTGAAAAAATTTTTCTCGGTGGAAAAAATTTCTGGTATTCAATCTTTTATTTTTGCTTTTTCTATGTATATTCAGATATATATTTTATGTCACATATTCCATCCATTGACAAGTTAGTTTTACTATTAGATAGGGGTGCCAAGAACATTGGGACACTTTCTACCAGACCAAATTGGTGCTTAAAATGCAAGTTATGTAAAGTCATTGAAAAATATTTTCCTTTTTTTTTCTTTTGCAATTTAAATACTGTATTGTTGTTATTATTATTATTATTATTATTTTACATTTGACTGTTATGTTTGGTTATGCATGTTTCTATTTCTAGATATGTTATCAGAATTCTTATAAATAATTCCTTTTAAATTTTCTTTGTACATGAAAAAAGTCAGAATATTTTTTTTAACATCTTGCTCCTAAAGAACTTTAGAAAGTTTTGATATTTTATGTCAGTGCTCTTGAAACTGCTGAAAAAAAAAAGTTGACAACACTAATATAGATATATTTTAATCCTATGAACATATTAACATTTTCCTTTATAAATACTGATCCTAATGATGTAAAATTTTGTTTTCAGATTCATTTGAAAGCTCATTTTGATTATGAGCCTGATGACGATTTATACATTCCATGTAGAGAGCTTGGCATGGCTTTTCAAAAAGGTGATATTTTGCATGTCATCAGTCAGGAAGATCCTAATTGGTGGCAGGCATATAGGGAAGGGGAAGAAGATCAACTACTAGCTGGTCTTATACCCAGTAAAAACTTTCAACAACAGTAAGTACAAGAAGTTTGTAGTTTTCACTATTGCTCGCATTTCTTTAAAAAGTATATTCTTCATGGTGATATTTGTCTTTTAAATATATTAATAGTGAAATAAATGTACTAAGATACCACAGAATGCATTTATTTAATTAATTGTTAATGGAGTGAAAGTTTTTTGTTTATTAAAAAAATTTAATTGTTATAAGTTGTTGTTGCATCAATTATACAGGGTCATTCATAATTCCCTCCGGGGTTTCGAAACGTTATAGTAAAAAAACGAAGACGAATATGAAAAAAAGAAACATATGAAATTATTCCGAAACTATTCAAGTTTTACTTACATACATTACAGGTGTTCTATGTGTGAACCCTTGGTCACATGGCATACATCCATGCGATAGTCCAGTTCCTGCCATACTCCGTTTCTTTAAATCTGAATCAGTGGTGTCAGTTCAACGGGCCTTTCGTAATAAATATCGAAAACAGGGACCAACTGACAAAACAATTCATGTGTGGTACCGGAAATTTAAAGAAACGGAGTATGGCAGGAACTGGACTATCGCATGGATGTATGCCGTGTGACCAAGGGTTCACACATAGAACACATGTAATGTATGTAAGTAAAACTTGAATAGTTTCGGAATAATTTCATGTTTCTTTTTTTCATATTCGTCTTCGTTTTTTTACTATAACGTTTCGAAACCCCGGAGGGAATTATGAATGACCCTGTATTACTATTAACTATATAGCTGAAGATTTTTATTTTATTTTAATTTTTTGTTTATTTATTTATTTATTTATTTTTAATATGTTGTGATTTTTAAATAAAAACCATTGAAATTGCAAAAGTATATTTTGTTACCAATCAAATTTTCTCTTAAAAACAGCTTTTATTATTTTGTAATGTATGTAAGGTTGTAAACAATTTTTAATTACTTAAATGAAAACTCTTCAGTATTTTATTCATTCAAATTATATCTTTATTAGAAAATTCCTTCTTTAAATGATTTTGTGTATTACAGTGGCACCATATATTTGAAATGATCTAACTAAAATGTTTGTAGCATCTTAAATATCAATTTTCTGTTTAGAGATTCTGAGAATTGTGTGTGTGTGGGGGGGGGGGGGCTATTTTTTTTATATATATACTAATTCATCATCAATTATTTAGCTATGCTTCTGTGAATATTGGTATTAGATTTAAATGTCTACTTAATCATAAACATAAGCCCACCAATATTAGTTAAAACAAGATTTTTTAAATCCATTCCATATTTTTCTGCTATAATATAGTATATATAAATTTTAGGATTATAATGTTTGTTTTTTGTATAATAAGATATGAAGTCTCGATAAATAACAGAAATTAGTATACAATTAATTTATTGTAATTTTTAAAATTCATTATTTCAACATATTTCAGCTAAAGCATCTAAAATTTCTGTTCTAATTTAATGGCTATGTTTCAGCATAATCTATACTGCCAAACTAAGCACAAGTATGCATACATTCTTTTTTTATTCTTTGTTTTTCAGACGAGAAATAGTAAAACAAGCTGTTGTTGGCGATTCAAGAGAGAGGAAAACAAAGAAAGGTATTTATCTGTAGTCATTCATTGTAATATTTGCTTTACCTAAACATCAACTTTCTTCTGATAATTAATTACTGAACTCTTTTAGACATTTTTGATAGATTAGATGCTGTAACTTGATTATGTAAACATGCATTTTTCAACTTATATTTCTTATTTCCTAATTATTTTAATTTCAATCGTGTTACTATTTTAAGTGATTAAAAAAAGAAGCCTAATTAATCATATATATTTTGTCAGCCTTTTTGAAAAAAAAATTATATTTCATCAGTATTTATATTTTCAGGTTACTTTCTCTGTGTAAAAAGGTATCACAGAAGGAAGAAAAAGAAATTATACAACTTGAGCTATAATGATGGTAAATGTTGTTTGTTTTTGACAATCTAATCTTTTACTGAAAATGTTTACTTTTGTTCAGCTTTATAGTTATTTATTTAGTCATATATATATATTTTTTCTCATTAATTTGCTTGAATTTTCTCCTCTCAACGGTGTCCAATGGCTAATTCCCAAACCGTTAGTCATAGACATATAGTTCCAATTGCAAAAATGTTTTAAATGAGATAAAGAAGTATTTTAAAAGCGATTTGGATCAATAAGAACATTTCTTAAAAAGTTACGAAATTTAATTATTTTTATACGGTCTCCCGGTCCGATAAGTGATATTTGGTAAAATTTTCCTATTATATTAACAAGTAAGACCAAATAAAGTCCCATTCATCTAATACTAAAATTTACAAAGTTATGAAACTTTGAATTGGGTCATGTTTCGAGGTATCATATACAAAGTGCTTAAAGTATTAGTAGAATTTATTTTGCGCATATCTGCACTTTAACTGAAAGTAGTCACATCGTACAAGTGTTACGACAGTGTTAATTTTTATTAAGTTTCAGATTGGTTAAAGTAATTGTATTTTAACATATGTTTTATTTTGTAAAGAATTGAGTCTGTTAATTTTCATCATTTCATTTGACAAAAATTCTTGTTATTTTAGTCATTTTATTTTTAGTACAAGTTGTATAGTTTGCTTTAATATGTCAGAATGACAGTAGATTTCAAATTTATATTGTAATGTTCATTTTACTCTCAATTGTTTTTTTTGTTTTTTAATCTGACGATTATTTGTATTTCTAGTAAATTTGAGAATAACCCCTATTTCACAGCAAAAAAGATGCTTCAACTTTAAAAAGCTATTACTCAGTCAGTTTTAATCGTAGAAGAATGGATCTTTTTTTGTTTTACTTGTTAGTTTAATAGGAAATTTTTACTAAATATCACTTACAGGACTGGAGGACCGTATAAAAAATTAAATTTCATAAAATTTTTAGAAATGTTTATATTGACCGAAATCGCTTTTAAAATACTTCTTTATCTCATTTAAAACATTTTTGCAATTGGAAATATATGTCTATGAATAACAGTTTAGGAATTAGCCATTGGAGACTGTTGAGAGTGGACACCCAGTATTATGGATTAAGAAGGCAGTTCACTGACAATTATCTTCTGCATCTCAAAATTATAGTATTTTTCTTTAACATAACAATTTTAAAAACAACTCTTTATTTTAATATTATATATAGGGTTCCCTTCTTATTTTTTACTAGTAGGTAATTCCTAAACCATTAGTTTTAGTGTATAGTAACACTTGCAAAAATGTTTCATATGCTGTTCTTCATAATATTAAATCCATTTATGTCAAAATAATTTTTAAACTGTTATGAAATTTCAATTTTTATAAAGTGCCTATATTTAGAAAAAACAAACTTTCTCCATCCTCTAAAAAGTAAAAGAGTAAAAATTCCATTTTTGTATATGACCAAAACTTACTGAGTTATATTTTAATTTATGAATATTGTTATGAATTTTGTATATATCTGTAAATATTCCATTTGTTTAAATTTATTTTATTTTATTATTGTGAAAATTGCAGTATTATTAATGTATTTCCTATTGAGCATCATGTAACTCAATGCTAAAGGCCTCAGGTGGTTTGCAAGGAAAACAACCTTACAGCATCGGTTTTTATAATGGAGTCTATGGAAAAATCGCCAAGGAATGGGTTTATCGCCAAGTTGGCGATGGTTTTGGCGACTTATTTTTGTCGCCAAATGTCGCCAAGTTGGCGACTTTTTGTGCAACCCCCCCCCCCCCCCTTATACCTGTACATTGGGATCCTTTCTCGCTTAGATTCTCTATCGAAAGTTAAAGCACTTTCTGGTAATTTCTAGCATCTGAAGGCCCTGGAATAATCTGGAAAGATCTCTGAAGTCTATATAAGGGACCTCCATCAGTTCAATTCAGTTAGTTCTCTGTCAAATGCGATTGAATACGCACGAGAGGCTTTGCATTGAGAACTGTGTTACTCAGATTGATTTTGTCATTGATACGTCGTATTGAACGCATTGTTTCTGTGTGAAATTTTGCTGCGCTTTTATTGGATTTGAAGATTACTGAATATCTTGTAATTTTCAGAAGATATTTGTGATCGTATTGCACTGTTTATAGTGAATAAAGCCTTTTTATTGTTCTTATATATTGGCATCAGTCCTTTCGAACCCCGAGCTCACAACATTTGGTGTCAGGAGTGGGGTTGAATGCCGATTACAAGAGCAATGGAGGAGCAACTGAACAAATTATTGGAGAAATTAGGAGCTATGGATGAAAAAATGACTGCCAACCTTGGCGAGTTGAAAGAAGAAATGAAGAAAGATATGTCAGCGATGGATGAGAAAATGACTGCGAACCAGGCTGAAATGAAGGAAATGTCTGAAGAAATGAAGAAGGAAATATCAGCGATAGATGAGAAAATGACTGCCAACCTTGGCGACTTAAAAGATGAAATGAAGAAGGATATGTCAACCAACCTTGGAGAGTTGAAAGACTTAATAGAGGATAAAATAACATCTTTAAATGACAGAATTGACGGTGTGGAAAACAAAGTTGAAGGAAGATTTCAAGAAATAGAAGGAAAGGTAGAAGAAATTCAAAGGACAGCCAGTACCGTAGAAGAAAGAGTAGAAGAAAAAGTTCGAAAGATCGCCGAGACCGTTGAAGAAAGAGTAGAAGAAAAAGTTCAAAAGATCGCCAAGGCCGCCGAAGAAAGCATAGATAATGTAAAAAAAAATTTGGAAAAAGTCAAGAAACAGAAGATAACTGCCGGAAGCTATACCGAAGATGTCAAGTATCAATCTATGCTTCCTCGTTCCTGTATTAAACTCTCGACCTATGACGGAAAATCCTCATGGCCAGTTTTTAAGACACAATTTGGGATCGTAGCGGACGCCAATGGATGGGATTCCCAGACAAAGGCTTGCCAGTTAGCTGCTTCTCTACGAGCTGAAGCTGCCGACGTCCTACAGACTTTGCCTGCAAATGAACCGCTGGATTTTGAAACGCTCGTCAGTGTCTTAGAATTGCGCTTTGGCGAGAAATGCATGAAGGAATATAGCAGACTCCAGCTCAAATCTCGACAGCAGAAATCCACTGAATCCCTGCAAGAGCTTGCTACGGATGTCGAGAGACTTTCACATGTTGCTTATCCTGACTGTCCGACTGAAATTAGAGAAAGCTTAGCTCTGCAGCATTTTATTGATGGTGTGCGTGACTCTGAGATCCAGAAAGCACTCCGGATTGCAGATCTCAGTGACTTAAAAGGGGCTTTAGTTTATGCCCTGAAATTCGAGGCAGACCAGCAAGCTACAAGGAAAGATCGACACTTTGTGCGAGTAGCCAACATGCCTGAGACGTCGGATAGAGCTGTGGAGCATTTACAGCAGCAGGTGAAGGACATGATGAGGCAGATGAACTCCTTGATGGACAACAAAACTGGCAGAAAGATCAAGTGCTGGAAATGCGGTGGAGAAGGCCATATTCAAAGAAACTGCCTAAAACGACCCAGCACAGAAGATAATAGCTCCCCACGAACGGCGGAGCAGGAAAACTAATTAATGGCCATCTCGCGGGGCGGAGGTTGCCAGATTTTGAGAAGCCCCATTATCAAGTGTGTCAAATTTCTGCAAGAAGTTGCGGCGAGAACGGAGTTTTTATAGTCGGGCGTGTGAATGATTTGCCCTGTAATATGATCATCGATACAGGAGCCAATGTGACCATCATTCGGAAAGATCTAGCTCACCGGCTAAAGGAAAAACTCCTCTGGACCCCGCCCCGTGTTATCCTCCAAACCGTGACCGGGGATAAGATCGACATACATGGAAGAATGAAATTGAAAATAAAGTTTGGGAACGCCGCTTACCATCATACAGTCTATGTGGCCGATATTTCAGACCCTTTCATACTCGGACTGGACTTTTTAAAAGAGCATGGATTTGCACTGGATTTTAAGAATAATGAATTACGCTCTGCTCAAGAAGATGTCACTATTTTCAAACTTGGAAATGAGTCCGGGTCCATTCAACGGATCACAGCCAAGGCAGATGTTATCATCCCTCCTCGAACCGAAATGATGATACCTGGAGTAACTGGAAACGAAAGAAGTTTTCAATGTGGCTTGGTTGGATATCCTGAGAAGAGCCCAAAAGGAGTGCTAATAGCATCAGCGCTGGTAGATCTGTCGAGAGATGTCATACCTGTGAGAATTGCGAACGTAAGTGAAAAATCTAGAATTATCCAGAAGGGTGAAGTGCTTGCAACCTGTGCTCCAGTCACCTGTGTTTGCAAAGACCCGAGCTTGACGTTATCGGAGCCGTCTACAAGTTTAACACCTGTAATTGGACGAAATGAAAATTTATCTCCTGAACAGAGACATGCTGCAGAAAGACTGTTCCAGGAATTTAAGGATGTGTTTTCACAAAACGAGAGTGATATAGGGCGCACTTCACTGACACGTCATAGAATTGATACTGCCGACCATCCACCGATTAAACAGCATCCAAGACGCTTGCCGTTCGCAAAACAAGAAGAGGTTTCTAAGCTCTTACGAGAGATGCAGGATAGTGACATCATCGAACCGTCATCAAGTCCGTGGGCCTCTCCCATCGTGTTGGTCCGAAAGAAAGATGGCTCCACAAGATTTTGTGTGGATTATCGTAAACTTAACGATATCACGAAGAAGGACAGCTATCCTCTACCAAGAATAGACGACACGCTAGATACTCTTTCAGGACATAAATGGTTTTCCACGCTGGATTTGAAGAGTGGATATTGGCAAGTAGAGATCCATCCTGATGACAAAGAGAAGACCGCATTTACTACTGGACAAGGACTTTGGCAATTCAAAGTTATGCCGTTCGGGCTCTGCAATGCTCCAGCAACGTTCGAGCGCCTCATGGAGACATTGTTAAAAGGTCTGACCTTTGAAGCTTGTCTCATCTACCTAGATGACGTCATCATTGGTGGCCGCACGTTTGAAGAACATCTAGAGAATATTCGAAAAGTGTTAACGAAACTAAGAGCGGCGAATTTAAAGCTGAACCCTTTGAAATGCAAGTTCTTCCAACTAGAAGTAAACTATTTAGGACACATCATCTCAGCTGAAGGTGTTCGAACAGATCCTGAAAAAGTGTCTGCAGTAAAGCACTGGAAACGTCCGGAAAATGTCCATCAGTTGCGAAGCTTTCTGGGACTATGCACTTATTACAGAAAGTTTGTACAGGGGTTCTCCAACATCGCAAGACCCTTGCATAGGCTCACTGAAAGCAAACAGAAGTTTCTATGGACACAAGAATGCGACAATTCCTTCCAGCGGCTGAAAGAAGCTCTCACATCTTCTCCAGTCCTTACCTATCCAGACCCCGACAAACAATTCATTGTGGACACGGATGCCAGTCATGAAAGTGTCGGCGCTGTACTTTCCCAAGAAATAGATGGCCAAGAACGAGTCGTAGCATACTGGAGCAAATGTTTATCGAAACCAGAGCGGAATTATTGCGTCACTCGTAAGGAGTTATTAGCTATAGTGAAAGTCATAGAACGCTTCCATCACTATCTCTATGGCAGGAAATTTCTCCTTCGCACTGATCACGCATCCCTAACATGGCTGATGAATTTTAAGAACCCAGAGGGCCAAGTAGCCAGATGGATACAACGACTCCAGGAATACGACTTTGACATCAGGCATCGTAAAGGCTCATCGCATGGAAATGCTGATGCCTTATCAAAAAGACCGTGTCCCGAAAGTTGTCGCTATTGTTCCAGAGCGGAGAACAAGTATAATCCCGAACATGTCATACGCCAGACGAAGACTTCACTATCAACGCCACCAGATCCCTGGAGTAATGAGAAGATTCGAGAAGATCAAATGGCAGACTCTGACATCAAACCAATCTTGGAGTTATTAGAATCTTTTAGCACGAAGCCCAGTTGGAAAGACATCTCAACTTACAGTCCTACGACGAAGCAATATTGGGCTCTTTGGAACTCCCTCCACGTCAGGAATGGTGTCCTATACCGAAAATTCGAATCGGAAGATGGGAAGACATCTCGGTGGCAGTTGGTACTTCCTCGATCTCGAATCCCAGAGGTCCTCGAAGAATTACATGGCAGTCCCACCGGAGGCCATTTTGGAGTCATGAAAACATTACACAGAGTCCGAGAGCGCTTCTTCTGGGGAAAAACGAGAGCTGACGTCGAACAATGGTGCAGATCTTGCGATGCATGTGCAGCTCGGAAAGGACCAAAGAAACGTAGCCGAGGAAGACTACATCTCTACAATGTAGGAGCACCTTTCGAACGCATCGCCCTTGACATCCTAGGTCCTCTGCCAAGAAGTGCTGATGGCAACAAATACCTCCTTGTTGTCATGGACTATTTCACGAAATGGCCTGAAGTCTATGCCATCCCTGATCAAGAAGCTTCTACGGTTGCGGATGCCTTGGTACACCAGTGGATATCAAGGTATGGAGTCCCCCTTCAAATGCATTCAGACCAGGGGAGAAATTTCATCTCTGCTGTGATTGAGGGTCTCTGTCAACTTCTCGGAATGGACAAAACTAGGACGACGCCTTTACATCCACAATCGGATGGCATGGTTGAGAGATTTAATCGTACCATCCTCAACAATCTCTCACTGCTAGTCTCAAGAAACCAACAAGACTGGGACCAAAAACTTCCCTTGTTTCTTCTCGCCTATCGCAGCGCCGTCCATGAAACAACCGGCTATTCACCGTCTCAGATGCTTTTTGGTCGTGATCTTCGTCTAGCTTGTGATCTGATTTTTGGTCGCCCTCCAGATGCGCCTTCATCGCCAGAGGGATACGTGCAGAATCTCCAGGCACGATTTGAAGACGTCCACAACTTGTCTCGAGAGCGGATCAATATACAGACCGAGAAGATGAAGACCAGGTACGACACGAAAGCCACGGGACATCAATTCAAAGAAGGTGACAAGGTTTGGTTTTATAATCCGTCTCGACGTAAAGGACTTTCTCCCAAACTGCAATCGCACTGGGACGGTCCTTATACAGTCCTAAACAGACTGAACGATGTCGTAATTCGGATCCGAAAGTCACCAAGTTCGAAGCCTAGAGTCGTTCATTACGACAGGCTAGCTCCATACTATGGCCATAGTACATAGTTCATATGGTATAGTGCATTAATTGTAAATAGTGTAATGTAAATAATGTAAATTAGCATGCCCATGGTCTTGTATATAAGTTAATGTAATTATTTATTTTGCTTAGCATTATTATTATTATTATTTAAATACTTGTATGTAATAATGTCTATGCTTTAATTTCATTTTTTTAATAAGTGTATTTTTGTATAATTCAGCATTATGCATGTGTTTAATTGTTATTTTTCAAGTAAACTTTAAGTGTTTTGAATAGTATAGCATTTGTTGGCAACGGGTTTGCTTTCCGATCAAAGGTTGAACTGCCCGGGACATGCAGTCCTTGAGAGGGGGGCATTGTTATGAATTTTGTATATATCTGTAAATATTCCATTTGTTTAAATTTATTTTATTTTATTATTGTGAAAATTGCAGTATTATTAATGTATTTCCTATTGAGCATCATGTAACTCAATGCTAAAGGCCTCAGGTGGTTTGCAAGGAAAACAACCTTACAGCATCGGTTTTTATAATGGAGTCTATGGAAAAATCGCCAAGGAATGGGTTTATCGCCAAGTTGGCGATGGTTTTGGCGACTTATTTTTGTCGCCAAATTTGGCGATATATCGCCAAATGTCGCCAAGTTGGCGACTTTTTGTGTGTTCCCCCCCCCCCCCCCCCCCCCCTTATACCTGTACATTGGGATCCTTTCTCGCTTAGATTCTCTATCGAAAGTTAAAGCACTTTCTGGTAATTTCTAGCATCTGAAGGCCCTGGAATAATCTGGAAAGATCTCTGAAGTCTATATAAGGGACCTCCATCAGTTCAATTCAGTTAGTTCTCTGTCAAATGCGATTGAATACGCACGAGAGGCTTTGCATTGAGAACTGTGTTACTCAGATTGATTTTGTCATTGATACGTCGTATTGAACGCATTGTTTCTGTGTGAAATTTTGCTGCGCTTTTATTGGATTTGAAGATTACTGAATATCTTGTAATTTTCAGAAGATATTTGTGATCGTATTGCACTGTTTATAGTGAATAAAGCCTTTTTATTGTTCTTATATATTGGCATCAGTCCTTTCGAACCCCGAGCTCACAACAATATATTTATGTTTACTGGAGCTAAGAATTAAAAAAAAAAAATGTGTTTGTAGAGCCAGAAAATTCCAAAAATTCATAAAATTCAATTTACATAACTGTAAATTTTGGTCATACAAAAAGAGAATTTTTACTATTTTACATGTTAGCGCATGGAGAAAGATTTCGTAAATATAATTTATAGAACGTAGGGACCAAATAAAAAATGTAAATTTTATCATTTTTACTAAAATAATCATTTTGATTTAAATAGGTTTTCATATGATGGAGAAAAACAGTTGGAACTATACCACTAAAACTGTTTATGAATTAGCTATTGGCTAATTAAAAGAAGGGATACCCTGTGTAATATTATGCTTAAAGTGCTATTTCAATTCTAAAAATCATTTTCTGAACATTGGGGCTGGATTATTTATCAATATTTCGATCAAATATTGATATTTTTTAAGCATCGCAGTAACAATATCTAAACTGTAACTCTGCCGATATATCCCAATAACAATAATATTGTTTTGTCTTATGATCACCGTGATTTCGAACCCCAAAAAACAGCGACAAATATCCCATACCAATATGTCCGTCAATCCTTTTTTCATCCGATCCATCTATTTATTCACTGCCTTGCTTTATCCAAAAAGGAAAACTACCTCCGCTGATTATCTCTCTATCATATCTCAAAGTAAGGAATATTCCAATATATCCCAGTCCATTCAACCTTTAAAAACCACAAATTCTACTGTTCGTTACAGATAAATACGGAATAACACTTTCGCTACTGAATAACAATAATCGCGCAGTCCTTGTTTGGCTGCTGTGATTGGTCCAGACATATTGCAATAACTCTGGGTTTCTGATATGTCATGTCGAAAAAGATGAGCATTGATTATTGCGTAGTATTGATATGGCTTTATTTATAGAGTGCAGTTTCTTGGATTCAGAAGGAATTTATATCTGAGCTTAAAATGAGTGTATCGAATAGGGTAGATTCAGTCTTCTTTGGTTGCCCCGTTCATAAAAAAGGTACTTCTGGAAATTTTTACACCGAATTTCACTAGATTATCGAAATTTAACTTATTGCTTATTCTAGTGGATTTTATTAGGAAATTAAATTTCTGAAAAGATGTCTATCAGTTATTCAGCAAAGAATACTTTTTTTTTTCATTGAGAGATACATTAGATAATTTAAACAATGTTAGATAATAATTAATGCAAAAAAAAGAAAAAAAAATTACATGGTTGTCATGATTAAATTTTGTAGTAAATCGGAAGTTTCTCAAAATACGCAATATTTTTAAATTTCTTAAATTCATATTTTTAGTCATCCAATGTAATCCTTTGCTAAATTAAAAATAAGAAACGATAATGATCATTGACAAAATGAAGTTTTTCAGGATAAAGTGATTTCTTTATGCCACGATTAAACGAAGGATAGATGACGAAAGGATCGTGATGTATCTGTGGTTTGGCCCGGACCCATTTCGTGTACAGAATAAACGAAATCAGACTCAGTCCCCCCAAACTGTAATTGAACCAAGTAAAACAAAGTTCGGTTTTATTAAACAAATAATTAAATTCTATGAAACGAAATTTGTATATATTTTATATGGACAATTTTGAATTTCATTTTATTAATTGTGCTTTTTTAATCATATATTAATCATATCATAGTGGTGAAAATGAGACTTTAAAAAAAAAATATATATATATATATTAATAGAATAAAATGAGAAGAATGGGAGATATACTATCTTTAAAGAAAAGCTTTATGAAAGTAATGATAATGCAAATAGTTATTAAACAATTAGTTTATTCTCTTTTAAATATTTTGTTTTAAAAAACAAAAAAATAAAAATTATGTTCTATGAGCAAATAGATGTAAAATTTTTTATTCATTGCATTCAACTAGATTTTGTGTTTAAATTGTTGATACCATATTATTTATCTTAAAATAGCAAATGCCCTTACTCCCCCTCCTCTTTAAATTAGTATCGCGATATATCAGCAATATCAATATTAACTTGTTGATATATTGCAATATTAAATTTCTGATATCGTCCAGCCCTACTGAACATCTATCTGTATACGTGTTCTGGTTTCATGTAGTGCCAGTTTTGTCTTTTTTCTCTCAGTCTCTCCAGCATTTTTAAATTAAATCTGTACAAAATATTGCATTATGTTTTTGTAAATTACATTTTGTCATTGTAATAATAATTTTCTCTTAAGTAACATCTTACCATTTTGTCAGAGTGTTGTTGGCACTTTACTGGCAAAAGAAGTTTAATATTTTTTTGTTTTTTCATCTCATTTATTTACAACTTTTGAAGATGTCTTTTGATGAAAGCCATTCAAATTTAAAGTGTGTCCACTAAAAAGCTAATTATTATTTTATTTTTTAAAAAAAATCTTTTTGGGAGATTGGGCATTGTACTGCAATTAAAGTTGTATATTTATGTAAACATGCCTTTTTCAAAATAATTACTATATTTCTCATTTCCTAATGTGTGCATTTTGCATTTGATGAGCAAAAGGTTTGACTAGGTTTTTGGCTTTCTGTAAAATCTAAAGATACCAAATTAATCTCATTGAATTCCCATGTGGATATACATGAAAATTCACTCACACCTTACTCACTTATTTTTTAAAAAAAATCAAATTTTTAAGAGATATTAAGGAAAACTCATTTGCATTGAATATCTTGTTGCAATAATGTAAATTTGATTTAAAAAGATGTTGCAGTAATATTTGTAATCTACTAATGTTTTTTTACTAACCTATCTTTAAACATGCTATTTTTGTTAACCGTAAAAATTTTAAATTCTTCCTGAATTTTTATTCTGAACTGCAGAATGTTGTTTCATTTATTTTACGAATTTGAAACTATGCATATTTTTCATTCTATTGGTTGAAGTCCATAGTTTAAGCTTCAATAGCTTTCTTATTAGCAGAGCCTTTTTTAGATATGATAATTATGTTGTCTCTTGCAACTTACCTATATTGCTATTTCACCCCTACCAAGTATTATTAGAATAATAAAAAAAAAAATAAAGGATATATGCTTTTAAATGTTTATTCAAGATGAAAACGAACTAAATTCAACCTTCATTTTAAAAATTCAAATATTCAAGAAATTCAATTTCATTCAACAAATGAATTTGCATTTCTGCTATGTACCAAAAGCTAGAAATGTTTCTAAGTTACTGCAACTTGCTGAAAAATTAAACTGTATTAATTATTTGCAATTTGATTACTAAAGACCACAAGATCACCCATAATACCAAACATAATCTATATGTAACTGAATTTGTTTTTGGAAGTTCATAAAACATGTAACTGAATTTCAATAACTAATTAAAGTTCTATTCTAAGAAAAATACTTAATTCCATTAACTGTTACTAAAATTTAATCTTCCCTTCAGATACAGACTCTGATCAGATTCTGACCTATGAAGAAGTTCGTTTATACTACCCAAGAACACATCAAAAGAGGCCTCTTGTTTTGATTGGACCTCAGAAGGTTGGCAGGCATGAATTGCGACAGAGACTCATGGAGGACACAAATAGATTTGCTGCTGCTGTACCTCGTTAGTACTTTTCTGTTTTTCTTTGAAGAAATTTATTTTATATAAATTTATTCATTAAAGTACCAACATTTCTATGCTACAAAGTGTATAGAATACCAGTAATCTGTAATCCTGTAGTTTTCACACTATTAGTGATAATGTAAACAAAGAAATTTAATTCTTGAAAAATTCTCCTATGGTAATAAAATTTATTTTTCTTAAACTGTAATTTTTTTTTTCTGCAGATGTATATTAACATGAGTCATTCGAAATTCTTCTTTATTGTTTAAAATTGCAGCAAATGTGCATTCATATGTTATTGAGAAATTTTAATTTATTTTCTCACTAAGAAATTATGTTAAATGAATGATAATACTGTTTTAAACACAAAAAATTATTATGTTATCAAATTTTTACATTAAACCATTGTTAAATTGGAAGTATTTTAAAGATTTTTAAATATGATGTATGTGAAAATTTAAATGTGGAATAAATATTTCAAATTTAAATTTTAAAATTTCTACTGTTTGAATTTTCACCAACAAATGGTTATTATACTAAGTTATATATATATATATATATATATATATATATATATATATAATTATATTATATACTTAAAAAAAATCAACTGGGCAGTGAAACAAATCAAAGTGCACTTTCATAGCCTTTTTAAATTCCAAAGCACTTAATTTTTTTCTTAAATTTTAATTTAGTGTATTATATTTTGTAATTATTTATCTGATTTAATGACATATGTAGGGACATCTAAGAAAGAAATAATTAAAATTTATGGATTCAAAAACAAATTATTCATTCATAAACCTACAATTCTGAATCATTCAGTCATTTAAACAATCGAAGTTTGCATGGAATGGCATGATTTATGCAATATTTTTAAGAATTCGACTTAAAGTACTGTAAACTGTTTAAAGCAGAATTGATTATAATAGAGAAAATTTTTCAGTGTTGTCAGTATTTCACCATAGATTGAGTTTTACTGTATTGAAAATCATTCTGCATAACTTTAAAATCTTTCTGCATTAGACAGATTTCTGTCTTGTACAGAGTTTGTCTTAGACAAAGGTTATTGTATTCCACTTTAAATTTTAATTAAAATCTGAAAGTTCCACTTTTTTTTTTTTTTTTTTTTTTTTTTTTTACTAGCATGAACATTGATGTTGTTAAATATTATAAAGTTAAATAAATTCTTACTTAATCTGCTTCCATGTGTATATGTATTTTCACTTTAAATTTGTATGTTAATAATCTAAATTTGGTCTAAATATAAATCTAACGAAATGTAAAATAAAAATAAAATAATCATGACTTGCAATCTGCAATAGTTTCAAATCTGTTGAACTTTTGTTATCAATACAGATTGATCACTGATTGAATGATCATTGATTGAAAGTCACAAAAGAAATAAAAATTTAATAATTTGAAAGTATAGATGGTAATATGATGTGGTTTTTGCAGAAAACCATTGGGATTTCAGAGCTCTGCTTAAAGGATTTCTGCTAAAATTCTTGTTATGTGAAGACTTAAATTACAATAGACGGCTGTACTTTGAAAGTACTACAATACTGTTGGTGACAAATACAGCTGTTTTGGCTTTATTTTTTAATTAAAAAATCCAATTATTGTGCTACTGTGTATACTTTTCTAATTATTGAATTTTTATTTCTTTTTTGATTCTTGGATCAGTTTGTATATTTAGTCTTCTTCTTTTCGCAAAATCTGTTCCAGCTTTTAGGCTTCATGAAAATTTTCTTTTATTTACTTCTTCAAATTATTTTTCATTATGAACTCATTTTTATTATATAAGCAAAGCTAGTTTATAATGGAAATTTTTGAATGAATTTTACAAAATTATTGCCAAAGGAATAGTATATTTGTGTCATACTTTTCTTAAAATTATAAAATATTAAACAAGCATTATATTCTATCCATCACTTATGTGGATGGTAATCAGATAATGATGTATATTTTTAAGGTTTTTCAATTATTCATTAAAATAAATGTGTATTTTTTTTTCATTATTAAATAATTTATGTATTTAACTGTCAGCTAACATTTTTTATCCATGCATATAAGCTCTAGGCAATCAATTCTATTAAAATAATTAAAATGACAAAAGCTTCTGGTTTTCTTTCATCTTGTCTGAATTTCATGTGGCTGCAGTATTAGTTGGTATGAATTGGTATCTATTTCAAAATGGATAACTTTCAGGATTATTTTAATCAGAGTTGCAACCATTTTTTTTCTTTTTAAGTTCCAAAGATATGAAAGACTAAGCAAGGCTGCAGAGAGGGGGGTAAAGCTGATACTAATTACCAGAGTGTAAATATCTTAAAAAGCATGTCATGAGCCTTTTTAAAATAATATAGCAACTAATATACTCAACTTTTTCTACATAAAAATTTCAATTTAAAATAACGAGTAAAAATTAAAGTCTAAACTTGTCATGTAAGTTTGCACATGTTAATTTTATTACACAGCTCTAAAAAAATATATATAAATAAAATTTCCTATGTATTAATAAATTATTTTAAATGGTACAGCTGTATAGGGGCCTAAGCTGGTGAAATGACAGAATCTCCAGATTGATTCAGAGGGCTTCACTGTAGCTAAAATAGTGTGAGACAGTAAAGGTTCTGCAAGTGCTAATTTTATTATTCACTGATATTTAAATTTTAAGCAAATATGTATAACTTAAAAAAGTAATTACTCAGCTAGTTTATTTTTTGGTACCGTAATTAAGAGCTTGAATTCAAATAAGTACCACAGCTTTCAGACAGATTAAGACAAAGTGATAAAAATAAATTATATTTGTTGAGATGGAATAAGTGGGTGGGGTAAGCACATTTGCATAGTATAGTTTTTAATTCATTTAACCCAAATATTGCATGGTTTTAATTTTCCTCTGAGCTGGGTATTTGGTGACAAGCGTTGCAAATTATAAATTATTCAGACTTTTTTTTTTTGTGTTATACAAAGAAACATGATAATGTAAAGAAGCAGAATTTAAACAGGGTATTTAAGGAAATATTTTGCTTTGAGTGTAATTATTATTGAAAAATGTGCAATATATTTTTTAAATAATTAAGTATCTTAAAATATTTTCTATTAATCTTTTATTCTAATAATAAAGATTGTAATTTGTGTAGAGTAATTTTTATAATTATAAATGTATTGAAAAGTATTTTTTTTTTTAGATTTTTTTCTTATGGTGCTATGTACATAGTTTATATTATTATTTCTTTGTATTAGACACTAGTCGACCTAAAAAAGAAGCTGAAGTGAATGGCGTGGATTATTTTTTCATCAGTCGAACCCAGTTTGAAGCTGATATTTTGGCAGGACGTTTTGTTGAGCATGGGGAGTATCAAAAAAGTTATTATGGAACTAGTCTGGATGCTATCAGGAGTGTCATTGATGTAGGCAAAACATGTGTTCTGAATTTACACCCACAGGTAAATTATGTATGAATTTTAAATATTTTTTTTTAAATCACTTTTAATCATTTAATATTCTGACTTAATTTTTTTTAATACTTAATAAATTTATGAGTATTTGTACCATCAAATTAAATTATTCTTTTGAAATAAAAATACTTCAATTTTGGCGTTGATTTCTATTTTGCAGAATGCTACTACATACTAAATATAGAAATGTTCAGTTTATTTACATATTTATTTGCATTCAGTATGTTTTAAAGATTTTATGTATTTAAAGTTAGTTTTTATAATATATTCAATCTAATTTTGTAGTTTCACATTTAATTTAAAGAATTTTTATCTTGTAGATTTTTGTCTATACCTTTTAGAAGTTTTGATTTTCTATGCCTTTTCCCTGCTTCCACACAAAATATCTTAAACCTTACTTAGTACAGAAACTTTCAATGATGTCATGTACCTGTGATATAAAATACAATCTTTACCCCTCCCCCTTCACTTTAGAATTTTTTTTTATTATTAAAAAGCCTAATGTTTATTAGAAGCTTCTATGTCGGAGTATGTGAAATGAACATTATTATTAGATTAATTTCAAAGGAGCCACAAAAAGAAATGGCATTTTTTCTAAATAAAATTGTAATTGATTGTTGTATTTACCTTAAAAATACCTCCACATATCCTAAGTTTGTGAAAGGAATTTTTGAAGACAAAAAGAAGTACAGTAAAAAATAGCTTCTGAAAACGATCCTCAAGAGGTTTACATATTATTTTTAAAAATATGTTCCAAATTATTTTTGCTAAATTACATTGTTTCACTATTTTTGCATGTTTCTATGTTTCAATATAACGTACTTGTTTACTTTCCCGTCGACCATTCAATATAAACAAAAACTGTCGCCAAACACTAGATTTCACAAACTGTTCATTGTTATCAATTGCAGTGCTGCATACATATGCCATTTTTAACAATTTCCAACATAGTTGAAAAGTGTTTATGAATTCGGTTTGTCCGTCTACCATCTTCTAACTCTTGTAAATATACTCAGATTGCCATGAAATTTTTATGTTATTGAGGTTTACTATAGAATGTTCAGTATTAAAAATAAAGTGTGTAGCATTTATAGTTCATTTACAGGGAATTCCACACACAAAAGAATTGTTACATCATAGTCTATAGGAAAAATCATTTGCAGTGCATTTTATTGATGTTATGATATTTCAAACATAATGAGATTCATATGCATCACTGAGATAGAATACAGCATTCTTTCTCAAGAGTGTAGAATATGTAGCATTTATAGTTTGTTTACAGGTACATACAAAATAATTCCATTGCATTATGATCTATGGAGAAAAATTGTTTGTGGTGCATTTGAATGATGTTATGATACTTCAAACACAATTAAATCACTAAAGTGCACCGCAACATGTTTTCTATAGATTATGGAGTGCATTGCATCGCAATTATCATTTACTTATAGAGAGACACAAAATAATTCGGTTGCAGAACTGACTAAGATTGCTAATTGCTGGAAGTGTGTTTCCCGCTGCGGTATGCATTTTTAAACTTACCTAAGTTTGAGTGAATTAAGTGGTGTGTATAAATTCTGTGGATCACATTCAGAGATACACAAAAAAATTTGCACACATCACCAGATATGCAAAGGAATTGCTGAAAATGGATTTTTACAGAGTTGTTTTTTAAGTTGCCTTTTTAAAAATCTCATTTCATTCAAAAATAATAATAATGATAATATTCTGTTAAGTGTTGGAAAGTGTTTCATAATTTATGGCATAGGCATGATTTATTTTTCTTTATTTTGGGGATAAGCCCGTTTAGTTTTTGTAATAAAGGATATAAATTAACTGTTGTTTCTATCTGTTTTACTCTCTCATTTTCAAAAAGTAATAAAGATATGAAATGTTTCATCTACGTAAAAAGATGGGATGAAATATCTTCAAGATTACAAGATTCTTTCATCCAAAAAAAAGTTTGAAATTATGTCCCCACATGAGGCTTTACCTGAAAACGGATAAACAATGGCAATGCAATATGAAAAATTTGACAAATCTAAAAATAAAACATGGTTCTGCAGCTCCAGATTTGCATATGTAGCTGCACTAAGGTTTATTTGCAGTAGATGAAAAATATTAATACCAATTAAATGGTAAAAGAAACATTATGTTATCTGTTACTTGCATCTGCTCATTTTCTAACTAAATAAAGAGTAATCTATTTGTTCAAACTTCCGTCATTATTTGAGTTAAAATGTTTTGTGACAGATATTGTATAATATCCACATATATCTGTCTGAAATCTTTAAAAATAGATTTGTGGAAAATTCAGATACAGATTGCATAAAAAAAGCAATGAACGATCTTATGAGTATATATTTTGACATCCAGCTTATTCATTTTTGGCAATAAATTGCACCGTTTGGCCACAGATTATTTTTATGGAAAATGGTCAATTGAAAAGTAAACTAGCACCCAAAATTGTCATGTAAAAATGATAGAATGGAATGCTCTCTTAATGAAAACTTAAATATCTCTACTTTATTTTAATAAATGAATATTTATTTGCAATGTAATTTTTTACATTCAGATCATTTAAACATCCATATCATTAAACATGCAAATTATTATTTAAAATGCAATTTGTTTTGGTTTATTTATTATTATTTTGCATTCAAATTAAATTGTTTGTAATTTATTTCTTGCTGGTTTGTTGCAACAAAATGTAACAGTGAATTGCTGATGAAAGACTATAAAAATTACTTGTAAGCTTGTCAATAGATAGGAAAAGATATAATCAATTTTGATTTTGTTTCCTTAAATTTTTGTTACTTTTCTCTGATTATTATAATATTTATAGATGAGAGTTAAAAAAATTTGTGATATAAATATTTGGGATTTAAAGTGAACGAATAAAAATAGACACCATTAAATTTGCCTTGCATCTTTTAGATTCCTTAGACATTTTTTCAGGGCTTAATTCATAATATGTCAGTTTTTGCATTTTTGCTATAGTAACTACTTGGTTAATTATGGAACTGAAAAAACTGTTAGTGTTACACTTATTTGTGATTATTATTACAATTCATAGTTAAAAGATATTGAACCACTTTAAAAACTCAATATTTTTGTATGTATATCTTGAATAATAAGTTGAAATTCTTCAAATCGCTTGAAAACATACTGTATCGTATAAATATTATTTTAAACGTTAATTGTGTTTTATAAGCTTACAATATATTTTGTTCTATTTTGTTTGTTAAAAAGTAGTGTATTTGTATATATTATCTTGAGACTAATTATGAATTTGCCCTTTTAGTCCCTCAAGATTTTAAAGAAATCTGATTTGATGCCATATGTTGTTTTCATTGCTCCACCATCACTTGAGAAACTTCGTCAGAATTGTATCAAAACGGATCCTAACATTAAAGATGATGAACTGAAAGACATAATTGAAAAAGCTAGAGAAATGGAAGAGTTTTATGGTCATTATTTCGACTTGGTGCTAATAAACGTTGACCTTGAGAAAACATATAGTGAACTTTTACATGAAATAAGTGTTATCGAGCGAGAACCTCAATGGGTACCTGCTAGTTGGATTAAAGATGATCCTTCTTAGAAACTGTCTAGTTGTGTTCATCAAACAAATAATCTTGCCTTATTCTGAAAGGTATACAGTTGAAGAAAATCATAGCACGGAAATTTTTCTATTGAAAGATTTAATGCAGACTTTCAGTTCGTGTTGACTGTAAAAAGAAAAACTTTTATATGTTTGTTCACTGTATATATTTCTTAAGAAGTTTTAATGATAGACATACTGTTGATGTGTTTTATATTATATCACAAACGTTACTTTTTATGCAAGATTGTTATTTTAGACAATCAATAAAAATGAGCAATTATGGACATACTGGCAGCTAGCCTGTGTATTTTTAATCCTGATGGATATATGCATTGTTTGAAGTGGAACAAGCTGAATTTATCTTAGCTTTGTATAGATGAGTCATGTTTATTTTTGCTAAGTTTGAAAATAATGTGCGGAATAAATGACAAAAGTACATCTATGTTGTTGCTGTGAAAATAAAATTTCAAAAAATAAAAAAACATTAGCATGCTTTTATATTTTACTTGACTAGGAACAAAAGTTACAAATTATTAAGATGAGACCTCTATTGATAAAATTTAGCAGTTATTCTAAACATGAAATGATAAAAACATTTTATTTTAAAACTATTGTCTGCTCAACTATAGTTAACTTTTACTAAATTCTGCATGGCAAAAAATGTTAGTTTTTTTTTTTTTTTTTTTTTATTGTTTTATATAATAATATTTTGAATTTATTTGGTGTATATTATTTAAATTATCCTTTTACAGACCAACCCTCCTAAATAGTAACATCAAATAAAAACCTCATTTAAAAATAAAATATAATTAATTAATTAGTTAAGAACATAATAAAAAAAAAATTATATTATTTATAATTAAAAAGGTGCTTTTTTGGGACACTGAAATTATGTTTGTTTATTTTTACTTAATTATACATATTTTTTAATGTATGATCTATCTATGCAAAGTTATACTACTTCAACATGAAACGCGTGTTGGCATTTTTATAAAAAATGCAATATCATTATGTTTAATTGTGGCATTATGTTGTATATTAGTTAAAACTTACGTTTTTCAAAAGTTTTTTTTTCTGTTATTGTATATTTGTATATATATAGCATTTTTGTATATGCCTGTTGATTCTGTGAATTATTTTCATTTTCTGTCTTTTTTGTACCAAAATATTGTTGTACTTAATGATTTTTGCATGATTTTAAAACTAAGTTTTCCTTATTGGTGCCTTTTTGAAATTAGTCTATGAAAATAATTCTTAATTTTGCATTCTTTAAAAGCTAAATGTTGTTATTAAAATATGAATCTATGAACATATTTTTTCACAGCCCTGACTTGGATCATGATTTTTATGAATTTTGTAAATTGTGTATTTCATTATTAAAAATGCTTATTTGATTTTATCAAACATTTGTGTTGAACTGTACATTCCACTAGCTAGAAAAAATAAATAGCATGCTGATATTGTACATAGTGTTTCCCAAGGCAAGAAAAGGGGCTGGATGTTTAGTCATAAATCCTATTATTGGCAGGGCAAAAGGGGCACTTGCCCAAGGCCCACAAATATCAGGGGTGCAAAAAGTCCAGATACTGAAATTAGAATTTTGTTTAAAGATATTTTACTTGCTATAAACAAAATTAAATTTGCAAAACAACATTACATAACATCATTAATCTATATATTAAAACCATTATTCATTTTGGTGTTTATTTCATAACTTCCTCAAAGCAGAATTATATGTGATTCATGGTTAAGTACATCACAAGTTTCAATTCCATTGGATTGTAGAATTTGGAGTACAAAACGTCATATTTGTTATGAACAAAACTAAAGTTACAATGCAACATAACATCATTAATATATTAAACCCGTTATTCATTCTGGTGTTATTTCATAACTTCACCAAAGCAGCATTATGTACGATTCATGGTTATGTGCATCATAAATTTCAATTAAGTTGGATCAACACTTTTGCTTTTATTCAATTTGACGTAGTAAAAAACTGTTGTGACAGCATATTTTGGTTAAATTTATTGTTTATATATGCGTAGAAATCTGATTTGTTTCAGTTTTCATCCCGTCATCAGTGCTTTTTTAATATAAAGTCACATGTTTGATGAGTTCTGTGTAATGAAAACATTTCAATAGGTATTTTTTAACAGTTTGTAAGTACTATTACAATGATATACATAATATTAGACACGCTGAAAAAGGGGGAAATATTTATACTGTAGTGCTGAGACTCAAAAATTGTCATTGCCTGAAATGTCATGATCTAGGGCCCTGCAGATAATGAATTAAAGGCTCAAATTTTAAAGAAACAAGCAAGTAATTTAAATTTTGTTGTTCTGCTGCTTGAACAAAAGTTTAGGTCTTAATCTTAAATTGTAGTTGTTAAATTTTATATGTTTAGTTAATGGTTTTCTATACTGTTACTAGTACTTCCATAGTATACTAGTTTCATTTTTTATCATCCACTTTTTAAACCAAATGTCTGTCTTATTAATTTCTATGAGAATAAAGTAATTAAAATCAATATATCATATAAGCAGGACTCAATTTAGATAATAGAAGACTATACCATGGCAGGTGCGCTTACTGTCATAAAGAAATAGTCGCCCTTCTAAAAATGTCTAAGGGGAATACTAGTACATTCATTGATATTTTGAAATAGATTTATTGTAAAGAATTTTGTCTCCATTTAAATCGTTAAGTTTTAAGAAAAAATAATGTTTATTCTGCTGCAGTATTAAATGGCACATTTTAGCAAATTGTAATATAAAACAAATTAACTGCCTTTTAAAGCTATGCAAAGGATAAGATTGCTTAAAATAAGGTGTGGCAAAAAAATATCTTAAACACTTCTCTTTAAACTTTTCTCTCTTACCTAAAAAATCTCATCATAATGTATCATAATTCATACTATTCAATGGGAATTTATTGGGAAAATTGGCTCATAGCCCAGCATTTTTTAAAGGATGACAAAAGTGGTCATGATACTGTTAAATTTCATTAATACTGAAATGTCAATTAAAATTTCTCTGGTAATTTTCCCCCAGTGTAGTAACATGTCTCTTCAGTGCAGTAAAGTCTGGACTATCCAACTTTCTCTATTGCCTGTTTTTTATTAAGTATTCTCTTTTTTAAGATATAAACTTTTTTTTTTTTTTTTGGGGGGGGGGGGGGGGGGGGGTAGATAAAGAAGTGTATAAGACTGACAACTGGTAGAAAAATAAATAAATGAGAAAGAAAACTTGTTTAAAATACTTATAGTCTGTTTGAAGACCATTCACACACGCCGCCCCCCTTCCCTGTTAGATATGTGTTGTTACAGCTGAAAATAAGAAATTTTTGCTAGTAGTCACTGACCAGTAGATAAGATTTTTTTTTTTTTTTTTTTTGCCAGTTTATGGCTGATAGTTACTTTTTTATGTAGTAGCCATCTACTGGTCAGTAAGAATACTTCCACGGATAGTCCAAGAATACCTAAGTGACATTTGAAAACTGAAAAAAGCAATAAATAGAAGTTACTTAAAATTGTTTTTATTTAAGTCTAATAATAATGTAAATTATTTGGAAAAAACAATTTTGATAGGAAAATTATTTGGCTAGCCCAGCAAAATTTTTAATAACCATGTTTCAAATTTTAATTGCCTACTGGCAATTGGTGAAAAGTAGTTTTCAACTTTGTGTTGTCATAGTACTAGAAGACTTCAATTCTGGAATTCATTTTTCACACTTTATTTCCATTTAATGCAGTAGCGTAGCTATGGTGGGGGAAGGGGAGTGCCATTGCTATAGAGTGCCAAATTAAGAATATGTTTTATTCTTGATTATTTTTTTCCTTTTTGTCTTTCTTTTCATTATTTTTTCATGACTCCTTTTTCAAAGAATATGCACCCATTATTTTTCCAACATTCTTTGTAAAGATCCTGCTCTTGATTATGTAAAAATAGTTGCCGTGTACTATGTATAAAAGACAATTTTCATGTTAATTGTTTTTAATTAAAATTATCTGACTTTGTTTTTTCATTTAATTATTTTGACAATAAATTTGAATTGTTTACCAAATTTATTTCTCTCATTTTCAATCCGTTTAATTCAAAACTCCACCTAAGTTATTAACGTCTGATTTCTACTATCAAATATATCTGTAAAAATTTGTATTTAATTAACCTTCCTCCTTAATCTTATGGACCATGCTTGAAATTAGAATGAAAATAATTTTTTTTTTCTCTCGAATCCATTCATCATATTGGTACTTTGGTTACATTAGCTAGTAACTAGCTTCAGTATACATAACTTCTGATTTAACTTTTGACATGCATTATGTAAAAAGTTAATAATTTGTATTTTAATTTATCTTTTAAATAACTGAAATTTATTACTCTAACATTTACAAATAAAAATGTTTTAAATAGGTTTAAAACATTCAAAACTGAAAAAATATTTGGTTCAATCAAAAAACTGGAAAAAAAAAAGGGGGGGGTTTTGTTCCTTTAGAAATAAAGGGTTTTCCCCCCCTCAGTTTTTATGTCTGGTTCTAAGTTCTACTATTATTTTATTGTTTTACGTTTCTAAAGATTAGCAATTTTAATTATTTTTGTTTTAAATCCAAATAACAATATACTGATTCAAAATACAATATGTATCAATGGGTCATAGTAGCCTATATTTTGAGTCTGTGTACTCTCTTTAGAAATAACTAATTTATCCAGATTGTTTGTTCTTTCTTTTTAGAAATATTAGTTATTTTGATTTAGGGGGTGGGGGGGTCGCCAATTTACTTCTTGCCTCAGGTGTTCAAAACTGTAGCTATGCCACTGATTTAATGTACCTTTTTGTTTAACAGGTTAAAGAATGAATTATACGGTCATGAAATGACAATTTTGAAATTTTATTTTAACAAAATGATAATTTTGACTATTAGGTCATGTAAGTTGTTATTATAATTACTGATTCAAGATACAGAAGAAAAAGCATGATCTTTATTTTTAAGGAAATGGATAGAATAAATTAGACATTTGAAATTTAGTAAAGATGTGTTAGAATAAGCAATGTGTTTGAAGTCATGAATTCTTCAGGTTAAAAGGGTGTAAGTACTATAGGTGCAACTTGTTGAACTTTGCTTTGTTAGAATTTGCCGCTTGTCTACTTTCTCGCCTTAAAAATTACTATGAAAAACTATAAGAAAGATCCATTGTACCAGAGTTTCGCATTTATAGAGAGTCCTCCTTACAAAACTATGAAATATATATATATTTTTTTTTTACTTTTGAAATTAAAAAAATAGATACCTGAAATGCTTTTCACGCTTGCACACGAGCTTCTAATAAGACACCTTTTTTTTTTCTTTTTAAAGTTATTAGAAATTGCCCCCCCCCCCCCTTTTTTATATCATTCTGTTACATTTACAGAGAAGCTCCCTTGTTTGCTATATCTAGTTAAATTCTTTACTTGATTACACATATAAAACTGAAAAAGGTTAAGTAATCTTTTTTGCTTAGAAGATTTACAACTCAAATGACCACTTTTGTCTCTCCTGCTAATTCATTTTTATTGTTTGCTGTATTTTATCCAGGCATCAACATTTATGTAATGAATTATGAAAATTCAGTATTAATAAGCAGGACTTTATATAACAATTTGTGCAATAGTATAACGGATAAGCACACTTCTGATTACAATTTGTACAAATTCTTACCTTGTAAGAATTACAAAACTAATCGATTTTTATCCCATTATGCGTTTTTCTAGAAAAAAAAAGTGTTTTAAACTTTTTAATTAATAAGAGTAATATGTAAAAATTGTACATACTCTTAAGTTTTAATTAGTGTAAATATATATATTCCTTTTCAGTAGAATTTCATTTAACTCTTTCTTGCCAAAATTTCACAATTTATTTTAAATTGTCACTTTACAATATTGAAAAAATAATAATTCAAATATACTAGCATCAGATGCTTCAGAATGTAAGAAAGCTTTATGCCTTTGCAAATATTCACTAGAGTGAAAACATTTTGATTTAATATATAGCTGGTACTAAACCAAAATGGCAAGAAAGAATTAATTTAGTTTTAAAATAATGCAAAATATTACTTTTATCGATTCCAGTACAATACCAATTATTAATTTAAATTTAAAATAAGCCATTGCTTGTTAAATTATTTTGCTATAGAGTATTATATATGTACATAGTACTGAGGAAATGTATTGGACTCTGTAGTTTTTGCAATATATAGAGTAGTTTTAATCCATGTGAACACTATTTTGCACAAATAGTATTATTATCATAAGTGCAATTTTTATGTTATATTGCTGCACAACTTAAAGCAAATTATTTTAGTATTTATCTATGATTCTTAATCTCGTAATATCTGTGAAAAGACATTTTCTCTGTACCTAATATAGATCTTTATAATGCAAACCTAACAAAACGTGTGTTATATAGATCACATTTCACACATCTTTAAATGAAGCTTGTAAAACATGGCCAAATATATGTGAAACATACCAAAATACATTAGAGCATCTTTATATTGCATTCTTTATTACCAGGAGTTGTGCATATTATAATTTTTTGCATACTATAGATCATTCCACACATTGTTAAATTTACTTTATAAACATTGTCCAAATATACCTGTATCAAATCATAGTAAGTTTTTCAGTAATTAGCTCTGAATTAAGGAGATAAAGTTGAATTAATGTATCAAATTTAGTTCTCTAGAGAACAGCAACTATTTATAATGTGAGAATTCAGGTGTTTCTTAACTGAAAATTCATTGTTTACATCTGAGAAGTTGTGCGTTATATGGAGAATTGCGTTATAAAGATCTTCTACTGTACTATAAAACTTTATTCTGTAAATGAGAACTAGTGATATAAATCAATTGAAGATACAATAAGTACACAGAAGGAAAACATTCTATTTACATACAGGTTGTTTATGTTTCTGGAAGGCTTTTCAAAATAAAAATTAGCAATGATTTATTTGACTTTCAGTATGCTATGATTCTATTGAGATCTCTTTCAAAGATAATATTTCAGTTGTTTATTAAATTTTATTTAACAACTGTTACAGATTTAATTCATAAAACTGCAATATATGATGGACACAAATTAGTCAGGAAATTTCATAGCTAAATAATTTGTAAAGTATTCATTGTAAAGTACTAACTAGTTCAAGAACAGATTAGTAGTATCTTAGCATAAGTTTGCAGAAATACTTCTTACCTCAGTGCTGAAGTCCCAGTTTGGATTGGCCACAAAAGTGTTTTTCCATGGCCATCATGACCACTAGACCTTTCACTCCTAGATTTTACTGTATGGGATTTTGTTAAAGATCATCAGGTTTACAGTTCACCACTTCCAAAAAATCTATTCTTGAATTGAAATCTTGAATCAGCACTGCACTTGTTTCAATTAATGTTAAAATGCTCACAAACATGTAGCAAAAACTAATTTACTAATGCAGCATTTGCAGAGTAACAAAGGGAAGCCACATCAAACATTTGTTAAACAAAGGTAAACTGTACATCTCGCTATCTTATAATTATGTGTACTTTCATGTTTGTCTGTATAACTATGCATAACAAACCTTTTTTTTTTTTTTTGGCACAACTAATTTATGTCCACCCTGTATTTTAGGTAACAGTTCAGTTCAGTTTTATTCTATGGTAATTGAAACAATTGCTTACTTAAAAAAGAGTAGTTACAGGAATTGATGAAAAATATTTTAAATTATGGGAATTTTTTTTTCTTCTCATTTTTCTATTTCTTCACAAATATAATAGAGTGCATGCTTTAATCAGAATTGAATTTTCAGTTTTCCAGATTCTAAGACAATATTGTTCTCAAACTTTTACATATAAGAATTTAATGATCATATATTAAATGTTGCTGCTCAGATACAAAGTTGATTCAGCATTCCTCATAGAAAAAGGCTCTCTTTCAAAATCCTATGTTCTTTGAAGTTTTTTTTTAAACTAACAAATTTAAGGAATATGTTAAGAGTTAAAATTATCATGTCTCTCTGCCTTTTTAAAATGTGTTTTTGTCTTTACTGGGATGCATAATTTCTTCAAGATATCAGAAGTGTGAATTATTTAAATTTCTAAAAGTAGAACTCTATAAGTTCATTACTAACATTAATAGTAAAAAGTTTATTATAAGTCAGTCGTTTCTAAATTTATATAAACTAGGAGATCCAACCCGGGCTTCTTGTGTTGTAGAACATAGAGATGAAACTTTTTTTTTTCTTTTAATGACAGTTCTAAAACGTTTGTATTTAATGATCTGTTTGGTTTTAAATTGAAAAATATAATAGAAGCAATTATAAATAAATAAAATTGTTAAAACAATAAGTATTTTTAAATGAAGATTGAAGCAATCCATTGGCTTGCATTGGTACATGTGTAAGAAAAAGTACATTCAAATCTAGTTTATGTATCAGAACACAAATTTTCCCCCATGCACTCTCTATTCCTCCGAATGATTTGAAAGTCAATGCTGAAAACCGTATCTTAAGTATTTTTCCCTATTTACCCCATTTATATCTCCCGCTTAGTTGTGTTTCCAAGATCTCACCACAAATCTTATATAGTAACTTAATATATATATAATATAAAAAGTTACTCAAAGAAAATGTTTTGGTTATGAATCTATTATAAAGACATATTGGAACAAAATACCTTCATACCATAACATGTTTCAATGCTTGGCATCTTTTGAAATGTATATCTAATTAAATTTTAATAGGTTTTTTACATTATACTGCAAAATAGTAAAATACTTAAGATATGCTATATATGGATTTATTTCCATCATATGAATGCTAACCCTAATTTTTGACACAGATATTTAGAGATTAAGAATAAGGAGCATAGCAAGCTGAAGAATTTTATGCAAATTGTTTAATGAAATAGTTTTTCAGATTTAGCAATAACATTGTGATATTCATGCATAAAAGTAGTTGAATTTTTACTATTTTAACTATTGTTGTTAGTGTGCTGCGAGTGCACTTATATATGCCCATTACTATTCACATAAGCATTACTCTGGCAATTTAAGTTAGTACAACATCGAAGAACACTTACTTCAATGTGATTTTCCACCGATTGATTTGTTACTGCTTCTCTTATTATTAATGTTTTATGAAGATGATAAAATGTAAATATAGAATATTTATAAGAACAACTGCTGCCACAGTAAGGGAAATCTTCAGGTAAAATTTGTTTGTTTAAGATATGTACAGTTTTTTTTTTTTTTTTCATTAATTGAAAGAGCATCAATGCATTATCAATTCTTTGCATATCAATGCATTATCAATCTAGTATCATAAATTCTTTGACTTATCACATGAGTTATTAGAGACTTGTATTGTTCATTTCTGCAACAAAAGGAAGCATGAAATATTCTCTTTTTATAAATTTAAAATTTTATTTGACAATGACATCATGTAATATTAGTAGGAATGCTTATTTTGAAAATGGATTAATCCATTTTTTGTTTTGATGTTTGCATGTTTAAAAATTTATTTCATTTGATAAGATTTTAGTTGACCAACAGATATTAATATTAACTGTAGTAACAGGTTCATTTTAATCTTTTTTTTTTTTTCTTTAGCATTGTTGATGAGAAGTAACATGTTTTCTATCGGAGCATCTGTGTCTTCAAATGCCTGTCACTTGGAATTGTTGAGTACTTTATATAACTTAAATGTGAGCAGACAGTTCCAAGCAACATAGATTTGGGGACATAGATTTCCAATGAAAAACATAGAAAACATGATGTTGCTGTTAAGCTACAGTAGCAAAATTAAAGTGTTGAATTGTACATAATTGCCATGCTTGTCAATTTTTCACAGAAATGAACTTGCATCCATTATAGATTAAAATTTTTAGATATTTTAACAGTAGTAACATCTATTACCACTTCTATTATTAACATTGGTAAATCTCTGTTATGATGAGTATACTTGAAAAACTTTGATATGAATATTATACAATTCAAAAATGTTCTGGTAACAAGACTAGAGTTCTGCCCTTTGCATTTAAAATATTGGTTGGAAAGTGCCATCTTTCTCAATATGTAGTATGCAGAATGTTACA